>CM050323.1:35630624-35772548 GCA_027475135.1 Bactrocera correcta
TATTCGGTCTCAGAAACAAATACAGCTAATATTATTAAGACTGTCATTCATAAAACTCACTTAAAGGCTTTTATGCCTTTCCGTACACTGTCAGCTACGACCGCTATATTTTTTTCATTGCGTGCTAGACCATTAGATTAATTATTGTGAGGTCATTTGAAGTCATAGGTCTTTAGCGATAAACCAGGCTTTCTTCAAGTTTTAGCAGTCAATATTGTACATTATTCATGGCTTACAACTTGATTTGGTGGAAAAAGTACTCGAATATTATGTTCATCGAATTCTTACTGAAAAAGAAGTCGTGGGGCCATTTTAATGATGCAGAATTTAAAAAACATTTGACATCCCTAAAAATTAGTGTGTTCAGCTTCATTAAAATATTATAATATTGCATATTTGTCATAAAAATAGCAAAGCAATTACTCACATACAGCGACAAAAAAGAATTTACGTACTTGAGGTTACTCATACGACGTGGTGTCTCACATTTTCAGTTGATATTAGCATACATATGAATTAGCTATAGTTCTATATTACATAAACGGACGCACGTGACTACTAAGTGGTATTCATTACCGTTACAAATTATGTGTCGAATATTAAACCATCATTTGTTAGGAATATTGTAGCCAGCGTGGAATACTAAATGACTCTTGATGATTTTCAAATTGTGTTACAAGGAAAGAGTTTTTTGACAGATATTTTGGTATTCATGTAAAGCGGGAAAGGCGTTTATACAACAGTAATGGCTTACTTTATATTTTGAAACAGTAGGCTTACTTTAAGTTTTGAAGATTCTGCAGAAAAGGTAGTATGGCAATGTTTGGTCCACGCTCATTATACAAGTATACCAACACTTATGTTAGTAAATACGTGAACGAGTAGTAAAACCGGAGACAAAGGTTTTTTCATTTTTTTTTTTTTTTTTGTACAGAAAAATGGACAGCAGTTTACATATGAATACAACATATGCACGTATGACTCCGTGCTGCTTTGAGCTCTCAATTTGTTGCTGTTTACCACACTACATGACGTAGCTAATAACGGCATTATAAACGACAAATGTGTCGATGATGACGTTGAAATTCTGCGTTTTATGTATTTATGCACTCCTACTAAAGCCACCCTGACCACTTTGCGGCTTGTAATGCCGCTGTCAAATAAATGTCAATAAAGTGTTGCTTGTTGTTGCTGTTGGTTGGGGGTCGCGAAAGAGTGGCGATTGCCTTTATGCTCATAAAATAATGTGGAAGACATTGTGAGTGCAGAAAGTGTCATGCAGAACCGACATACTACATTTTTAAGACCATAGCATATGTAAGCAGACAGCATGTAAGAAAATGACGAAGCGTGATAAAAATGCATAATATATTGTGGGCAGCCCGGTAGGACTTACAGATTTGGAGTATAGATATGAGGCTGAAAAAAAGTCGAATATTTCATTTGTAGACTAGTAAAAGCTTCAAATCGACGTCGGTCTGTCTGTATATAAGCAAACTAGTCCCTCAGATTTGGAGTATAGATATGAGGCTGAAAAAAAGTCGAATATTTCATTTGTAGACTAGTAAAAGCTTCAAATCGACGTCGGTCTGTCTGTATATAAGCAAACTAGTCCCTCAATTTTGAGATATTGATTTGGGAACGTCCTTATCTACCCAAGAAATTGCTAATTTGTAGGAACCGCTGATATGGGACGACTATAGTATAACGCTGCCATAGAATTGGAACGTACAAAATCAAGTTGTTGTATGTAAAACTTTTTAACTGGAATGATATCCTCACAAGAGGTTAGCTGAAGAGAAACATTAACTCTGGTTCGATTATTTTGAGTAGAACCAATTACCAGATCTTATTCAAGTGTGGCCAAAAGCACTCCAAAATCCCACTTTTCCAATGGTAAATTACATATGCGGTCCTCAGAACTAACCAAATTCCTAAATTTTCTATTCGAAGAGAGATCACTTTCATTATTACAGTGTTTAAGTTCAATTAGGACCAGTTGGACTTATCAATGGTAGACACCCAACACTAGTTCTATAGTGATACAGTGTTTAAAGGTAGATATCCACCACTTGTTTCATAGTAATACCTAAATCCATGAACTGAATTCCTATAGGGATCTTTAAATTCTACTATCCCTTAGAAACTCAGTACACACATCCACATGTATCGGTTATCGCAAGTAAAATATATTACAAAACACCTCAGCAACAGGAAAACACCATTAATTTCCCAAATGCAACTGACACTAATGCTTTACAGCGAAACCTTCCCGCTGGAACTAACTCTTTTTTGCAATATACATATACCATTTCCAAACAAATTTTCTCTATTTAATCAATTTAATAGTATTTACTCAACACCGGAAAAAATTCAAATCAATTGCATAAAAACATTCGCCAGACAACCAGACAGACGTGCTGACCAAGTACATAAATGCCGACAACATAAAAACGCCCTCAAATATTTGCTATCACCGATAAGTGCTCGATTTATTACACCTGCTGTATTGAGTTGTTCGTTTTGTTTTTTTTTTGTTTTCCCCAAATGCATACATCAAAAAAATTGTTTAAAAAAAAGAAAGCACAAACACAAATTGGTTCATTGACAAAAAAGAAAATCGAACTGAGTTAATAAAATAAATTTGTAGCATAAAATTAAGAGCGCAAGTAATAAACTTTCGAGTGTACTTTGCAGGTGGAAAAGCACAGGCCTCGCTCATGTACCCTTAAACTTCGCTGACAACTGATTTAGGCGCTCGACGAGCAGCGCGCGGTGAGCAGCGACCATTTTGTGGTTTCCTGCAGACGTGCGGCGAATTTATTGTTGAAATTAAAATTTTATGAGCCTTTCAGCACGCAGCTCGTAACGAGCGATGATGAGCGCATTTTATTTTCTAAAATGGAATAATAAATTTGTAAAAGTATACCTTGGGAAGTGATGAAAAAAATTATTAACGATGCCTAACCCTATTGTTGACAGGTGTTTAAAAATATGGCCTTTTTAAAGTAGAAGTAAAATTTGTTTTGAGTATATCATAATGTACATATAGTATAGTGTTGGATTACACGGAATTTTTAGTCGTTATCACAACTAATGAATCTACAAAAACGGCATACCGAATATTTATTAAGCGGTAGTAATAAAAAGATCGGTATAATTCTTAACTAGTTTTCCGCACTTAATTCGATGAGTATTTTTTTGGTTGATTAAGCAAGGCGCCAGACTGTAAGCGTCTGCACTTAATCTCTAAGTTCATCATCAATCGCTTGGTTATTGTTCCAGCGTCCCATCATCTTTCGCAAATGCTCCAAATTCCACCTCTAGAATACTATTAACTTTCCGTTTGCCTATCCATCAAGTAACTTTGTGCTATACTCTGTGTTGCTAGCATTTCAAGACCGGAGGTGCCCTTCTAAGGTCTAGTTAAGGTTCGTGGACTTAGACTCGTTAAAGCGACAGCTTACTATTATGCCTAAAATTTCGGCCTTAAAGACTGATTGTAGTAATTAGTTTGAAGCTACATCCTGTGCATGAATTTATAATAAAGAAGTCCGCTCCTCTTCTTATTTCACCCCTTGATCCGTTAGCTGACAGAACTGTGGATCACAGAACCATTGGACTATTCTTCTCTACTGGAAAATGAATTGCCAATTGAGTTCGTTGATAGTAGTGCCACCAAGTCTAACTCTTCGTCTTATTTATTGGCGTAGACACCTTGCGGTGTTGACGTAGTTTTCATTCCGTCGTGTTCCAGAGGTTTAATGCAGCACAGTATGGCACGTATGACATTTGTGTAATACCAATAAAACATTTGTGGCCGCAAACCCCACTTTGACCTAATGGCTCTCCTGCAGGATTTCCAGACTTGAAAGACCTTGAAAGCTCTACCCTCAATGTGTTTTATTCAGCTTAGCCTTTTTTCTAGAATAACTTCGAGATATTTGGCAGAGCTCGAGATTAAAAAGTTATGCCTCTTAAGGAGAGGAGATTGAACTTCGAAATTTTTGTCCCTCTTGTGAACAGAGAGAATCACCATCACGTCATACTAAAGGGCGATTCATTTCGAGGTTTCCTACTTTTTTTAAAGGCCTCCTACGTTTTACGAAACTTAAAATTTAATGGGGAATATTAATTACGGATGGACCGTCTAACAGTAAAGTCCAATTTTCGATGACTCACTCGACCATTTTAACTGGTAACTGGCGAGCTGTGACCGTTGTTTTTTTTTCAGAGAGATGTTAAATCTCTTCAAGTTCCTCTTCGTCTTAAATACGGAAGTTTTGCTTATTAAAAAGTATGCCACTGAGTCAGAATTGAGCGCCAACGCTGAAAAATTTGGATCGGAAAAGTGAGATCTTCTTGGAACTTTTTGAGAGCCCATAGAACGGACCAATGTTGCTTGGGAAGGTGGAGCGGTTTAAGTTTTTGCACAAGCTATATTTTGTGCATTACAATTTAAGAATTCGACGAAAAATGCTCCAAGTCGTTTCATACGTCAGTCCGAGTTGCTGCGAACGCCGCCGAATCGACTCTCCACGGGTCTTCGTGTACACTCTTAGCTACGGCAGATATATTTTCTTCACTGTGTGCTGGACGTAGTATATTCGGTTGAATATTAACCAATAATCAAAGCTGGGACTCAAGATGGGTTGCGTATAATACGTTCAGTAGGCTAATTATGTTGACCATAAGTTGAGCGAAGCGAGCGAAGCACATCCTTGCAGAACGTAAATTTTCGTATTGAAGTTGAATGATTTGTAAACTTTGTTCAATAGTAAGTCCTTTCATTATGAAATACCAAACAATACTGAACAAAAATATCAGAACAGCTTGACACGACTCACACGTGATCTGTCAAAAAAAGTTATCAAAAAAGTATCTCTACTTAGATCACCGGTTATTTCGGCGATGTAATTTTATTTGGTTCTTACCACGTTTATTGGTTCAAAAAATTTATAAGCAAAAATATATTTCAGAAAGCGTTTTTTATGTTTCACTTTTATGTACAGTGGAATGAAAGACAAGATTGCAGATATCAGGAGGAATCGGCTTTATGATATTGAAGCTAAAGTATTTTTTGTTGATTCCAATTTGATATTGGATATTACTTAGTAATCATTTTCAACTCAGTCAAACTATTTCTAAAAAAACCCAAATTTATATACTGCAAGCTAATGATAAAAAATTCTGAAGCGAAAAACTCCATAGTTCGTATTTCCGTTATGAACTCAAGAGCAATAAAGTGCAATAACACAGCAATCATAAGAGAGCCTATTGTTCGAAAGTGAACAAGAAAAATGATTATACTAATACCTAACGCTTCGAAATTCGTAAAGTTCGAGGTACTCAGTTTGACATTTCATCTCATGATTGTTTGCTCTAAATAGAATAGATTAAAAAACCTTTTAATGTTACTTTGTTCGATTTCAAGCTATTCTATTTTTGAAAATTTCATTCGAATTTTATTGAAATAGAGTGAATTACGAATACCCAAAACAAAGTCGTACGAATTGTCATTGCGAATTTGAATTTAAATTGCACGATTCCCTAGCCTGCCAAGTGAAGTAAAATTTGAGAAATAATCATAAGATCTATAATATTAAAATAATATATTTTCTAATATTATACCTTGCTTTTAAGAAAGTTTTCTATTCATGAGCTTTTTAAGATTTCACTTTTTACTTTTACTTTTTCCATTTCAACTTTCATTTACACAACAGATTTCGGAAATCATTGCTTAGCCTAGTGGCATTAAAATATGAATACAAGAGAAGTACTTGAATTTACCGCATTTGCTACTTCCCGTAAAATTCTATTTTCACTTTTCCATTTGCATTCGAGTTAAAAATAATTTATATTCAATTTAAAGCACAACTTTTATACGTGAAAGTGGTTTTTGACTTTTGCACAAAGTTTCACAGTTTTTTGATTTTGCATATGCGATAAATTCTGCTTTTGTATGAATTCAGCATGAAACAATATAATGCTTCCATATAAATGCAGTGCTTACAGTCACAGAGAAGTTGAAAATGATTGCATTCAGTTGCAGACAAACTCGGAGCAACAGATGACTGATGAATGATATTAAAAGAAACAAGTAAGGAAGAGCAAAGTTGGCACAGAACAGAATATTAACTTCACTTGCATTTTTTGAGAGGATTATAAAGTGCTGTTAGCCAAATATCTGACAGATATATTATATGCTTAATCAGTGGTTCAATAATATTTATATTTAGTAAAGGGTTTTCATACATTTTTTAATGTTTAAGTTATATAGTTTGAGTATTGAGTCATAAACATAATCTAAAAGATTCTGTTGGAATATTGTTTGAGCCTTTTTGAACAGTCGCAGAAGATCTCATCCGATTTTTTTAACTTTTACATTATTTTAAAAAGTGCTGATTCCCTGCTTCGCTAAAGAAAAAACACATAAACTTCAAGTTTAATGGGTAATGTTTATTATCATTCGAAAGAACATTCTTAGGCATTTTTTTTAAGCTTATCTCCTTAAAATGTTGGCCGCGGCTAGGTCTCAGATGACTCCACTGAGTCCAATTTTCGATGACTCGTTCGAGCCTTTCGACTGGTAACTGACGAATGATACGCCTGATGTTTAGCTCCAAGGCCTAAATGGAAGCGAGATTGACCGCATTGGCTATAGACACTTAAATAACACACAGGAAAAAGTCCAACGGTGTGGTATCACACAATCTCAGTGCGAATCGACCGACCCAAAACGTGAAATTATACATTTACCGTAGTGTTCTTTCAATAAATTCATTGATTGATGCGATGCGTGGGAAATGACGCCATCTAATTGAAACCAAATATCGCCGAAATCACGAGGTTCGATTTCAGGCAGCAAATAGTTGCTTATTTTGGCGCGAAAACCGTTGTTTTTACTGGATGAAATGACAGTTCTCGAAGCCCTCTTCGTTCCAAATGCGGCAATTTTGCTTGTTTACATACCTATTGGTCCCAGATCTTCGTGTAAACTCTCAGCTACTTTCTTCACTGCGTGCTGGACGTAGTTTATTCGGTCGAATATTATCCAATAATAAATGCTGGGTCTCAAGATGGGTGATGGTGTTGCGAATAGTCCGCTCTGTAGGTTGATTATGTTTACCAAAATGAATTTTCGTAATAAAATTGAACGGTTTGTAAACGCTTGTAAGTCTCTCCATGATTAAATGCTGAACAATACTGAACAAAAAAATGCCGGAGAGCGGCATTGCTAGCTTTGTTGACTCAACAGTTGATGTCGATCATTAAATCCAGCATAGTAAACAAATGCCCTCATCGGCAAGTCAACTCCACTCTATCATTTGATTTGCAGGCCACAGGAACACTGTCGGCAACGTAAAGACAGACTTATTGGCAATATTCTAAAGGTTTTCCAGAATTTAATAAGTTAATAAAAAAAATCGATTTTTTGAAACCCATAAACCCATGTAACCCCTTAAAAAAAATAATTCAACTGATTATAAAATAGTATTTGAATTACAGAAGAGAATACTTAATGAAATAGTATTGACTGACTTTTTATACATAAAAAATTTTGCAAAGGGTTGCAATTTGGTAAAGAAGATTAGCTAAAATAGTTTTATTAATTATTATCCAAGCCTTATTGGTGTGTGAAAATAAAGTTTACCAACAAAAATATTTAATTTCCACAAATTTATTTTTAAATTTAATGCCAACTGACATAGAGTTTGAAAATGCTTTCAAATACAACATTTCAGTTTAAGCATTTAATGCAGCGCTATAAGCATAAGTTCTTTAAAATCAGTTTTTTCGAAACATATTCATACATGTATATATATATATATATATATGGTCAAATAAAAAATACAAAATAGTACCAATATTTAAAAGCGAATTTTTCATTGCTTTCGACCGTACCGGCGCCAGTCTGCCTCTTCAGCATACCTATCCCGCCAAACTCTCAGCAATATCTCTTCATTTCCACATTTCTACTTACTTTCTTTGCTTATTTTCTCGTCTTGTACACGCATGCAATTTATTTTATTTCTTCAACCGCTCTGCATCACTCCACACTGCTCCTTTCGCCACTATCCATGCAATGAATAAAGATGCACTGTAAATATTGCTTTTGTCCGGCAGTGAAAGGCGAAGAGGAAATTGTAAAAATGTTAAAATGTTCTTGCAAGAATATCAGTTAGCCAGGTTGTGCATGTAAATGACTTATAGCTAAGCTGCGGTTGAACGAATGAAAGCGAAGCGGAAGTGAACGAAAGTTGAAAGATTGAATTTTAACAAAGAAAAAACAAAAACCACAGGCTAGGGTGGTCACATATGTCGATAAAATATAAATTTATAAAAATTAAATCCCTATATGAAATTTCATTTGTTTAATGTTATTTATATAGAATTTTTAATTTTGCTATGTATTCATGTATAGAAAAATCGTTATCATTTTGTTCATTGTTTTGCGAAAATAATCATAATTTCCATTCTTGCTTGTTCCACCCTAGTAATTTCTCGTGCAACTTACTTCCATTTACTGCAATATAAATTGCGCTTGAGAAAGTGAAAATACCTGTACCCACTTATATTGTCTGCTCGAAGAGATATTGAAGGCAAAGATAAAATAACTTGAACTAATTGCATCGTTCTGAGTTGTTGGCGCAAGCAAAAGGAACTCTTCGCCTTTTATACATGAAGTTAATTGATTTTGAATATGTATTATGCCTTTCAATAAATAGTTATTTATGCTTTATTTGAAATGACGTAATCAAATCGAACCACAGAAATGCTTTTACATAAAGTTGTTCTGCCAGGTTGCTCATACGCCGTGGTGCCCCTATGCAGCCGTTAACGGCTTGAG
Organism: Bactrocera correcta; assembly: GCA_027475135.1. Taxonomy (NCBI): domain Eukaryota; kingdom Metazoa; phylum Arthropoda; class Insecta; order Diptera; family Tephritidae; genus Bactrocera; species Bactrocera correcta. The sequence goes on from CM050323.1 coordinate 35,639,476, forward strand.
TATATTTGCAGGCGTTGAACAAAACAAATTGCATTCAAATTTGACTTCGATTAAACTTTTTCTAATATACTGCAATATTTTAATGTTGTTTAAGTGAATAATTCAAAGAAATCGATATTTTTTTGAGGGGGTATTCTAGTCTAGAAGCATGAATTTCAGTTAATTTTTAAAGTGTCGTATAAAACAGGCAATTAATATTTTTAGTATCAATTTTTTTATTAGTTATTTATTAATTTTTGAAGAGTACAGAAAAAAAAATAAAAACTACAATATGTAAAAAATTTCAAAAATTATGAGCTGACGAAGTGGGCGGTCTCTAAAAATTTCCACGTGACCATGCCCATGATTTCAACCCTCCTAGTTATCTGAAACCAAAAAAAAAAAAACAAAGTTATTAATTTAGAATAATGTCGCAATGGTCGGAACTACGGAAAAGTGGGAACACATTTTTTTTCACAAAATGGCGACTGCCTGAAAAAAAATTATTTTTTTTGATCACTTTTTCTGACTATTTCGAATTTTTTAAAAATAATAAAAATAAAAATTTTAGGATGAGGCTAGTTCCAACCGTAGACAAGCCTATAAAGAAGGCTCTGTAAAAATTTTAAGCAGATCGGTTCAGTAGAACCTGAGAAATCGTGGGCATCGTTCCGAAAACGTCAGTTTTGAGAAAACCGCGTTTAAAGCTTCGCGTTCCGGCCGAACCGGTTTAGAATACGTGTCAGAAAAATGCCTATATCTCTGAAAATAATTTGAATTTTGAAAAATCCTCTTGTACACATTTTCTTGAACAGTTAAACTTTGAAAATATAAAAAAAAATTTCGATTTTTTTAAATTTCTAGACTAGAATACCTCCTTAAACAAATCGAATATATGTTCGTAGTCTACTCGTATTTGATAAAATTCTTTGAAGTTTTGAAGTAGCTCCGCCAAATAGTTCGGGGTAATGACCACTCGAGTTCTATAACCTAGTGTAATGAGTTTTCAAAACTTAAGAAAAAATTGGCTTCAGGTGCGGTGCGAAAACATTAGTCCGAAACGTCTGGGCTGAACGACTTGCAATTTTAAACGACTTTTTTGGATATATTTGTAAGGCATAGACCGAAGACGATTTTTTATAATTTCGATTTCTAAGTCCCTCTGTTATGTTTAATTTTTTTCCAAAATATAATTTTTGGAATTTTTGTCCGACAATTGTTGGCCTAAAAACAGGTCACAACTTAACTACTGAACACACAAGGAAACTCTGTTATTAAATTTATTATTAAATATGAGACAAGACATGACAAGATGAGACGTGACATGAAACAGGGCAGGGAAATAGTCATAAGAAAATGGTGGATTACGTCATCTATTTCTGTCCAACCTTGCATATCTAGGAGTTTCGAAGTTGAAGCTAATAGATAAAGGATTATAAATAGATATCCATTTGGCATTGAATGCCAGTTCAATCAAATCTAACCAAACCTTAATTGACTATTGCAATCACATAAAAATGAAGAGTCTTGTACAATTTAAATGTAAATTGCCGACATTGCCGCCGCTTTATTGTTCTTCAGTCTTCCGTCTATTACAACATGATTGATCTGGCAGGTGGCTTTTAGATCCCAAGCTGGCTGTAGAAGCCTCAACCCATTTGGGGATGTTTGATCAAGAAGGCTGAATTTACCGACTGTTATGTCAAAGATTCGATCTTTGCCCACCCTACAGCTCTCATGGGGGTGCACCAAACACTCACAGAAGATATCTTTGATCACATCCTCCTTCTGTTCCGGCAGGGCGTGGGCGCAAATCAGCGATATTGTGAAGAACTTTGCTTTAATGCGGATTGTGGTTAGACGTTCTTTGAATGCCCGGACTTGGACGAAGTTTCCTTCCCACCACGAATCCTACACCGAATTTGCGCTCCTTTATATTATCACTTTAGTAAATTCCACAAGGACCTACTTGTCTCAGTCTTTGTCCCTTCCATCGCATTTCTTGGACGGCGGTGATGTCAGCCTTTACACTGACGACAACATCAACCAGCTGAGCAGCGGTACCTTCCCAATTAAGGGACCGGACATTCCAGGTACATGCATCGTAATCCTTTATACGTTTGCAGTGGGGTGTTTTTACGTGTTTACTTGCAGTCCTGGAGAGGGATGTTTCGCCTACTCACGTTAGCTCACCTTCAAGCGGATGTTTTGTGGCTACCCAGAAAATACTTGGTCTAAGACCGTTTTTGGCGCTCTGGCGCTCAGAGTACTTTTCTCACTTGCGTCAACTTTTATACATGGAGCCATCCATAAAACCTATTTCTAAATAAATACATGTCTGTTCGCTACTTGAATACATAACTTGGAGATGTTAAAAGGCGGCGGGAAGGAAATAATGAAATGTTGATTTTTAAGTTCTGCGACTTTGCGAAGGCTTGACATAATTAATTCGGAGAATAATCCTATTTATTATTTATCGTTGTCAAATATCCTCTAGAAATAAGGACATTGTTAAAACTTTCAGTAAAAATATGAAGGCAATATCTAATCTCTCACCTCCATCAATAAAAATTAAAACCTGTGACGTTATCACACAATCCTAGGCAACTTTTTGCTGTTCATTTAATTCCCCTAACGGACAATAATTTAAAAAACCGTAGCACTTAAATAGTTAAGATTTATGACAAACACTCAAACTTACCAACAATCACACCCCCCTAAGTACATCTCAGCCATTTGCAAACTTTTGATTTGTCCTTGAGTTGCACATTCGGCACTCATACTGGCGCCAACCACAACCACCGACAATCACATAAAGTAATTTCACGAAACAATGCCAACTGCAGCACAAAACTCACGACACTCATATATCGCATATATGTACCACGAAAATAACAACAGCAACAACCACAGCGGCTACAGTGGTAAAAAAATACAAATCGACAACAATTGATTACCATAGTTCCGATGATGCTGTTGTGGTCGGTGTGCTTAGTAATTGAACGCCATCAATTCGCTGTGAAAAATGTGCGCTGAGTTGAGGAGAAAGTTTCGCCAAGCCTCAACACACCAAACGCCAAACGCGCTGAGCATGTGGGTATGTTTGCAATTTAAAGAACAACAGTTGTAACACATGCATGTGTGTGTGCACGTGTGTGCCGTGAAGTGACGATTGCGGCGACGGTGGCGTTGTATAGGCACAACGTTGCCACAAGCACAATTTATGCCAAAATGCCGAACCAGCCACCAGTTATGGATGAATACCACTGCTCGTAGCTTCATATGTGTGTGTGATGTGTTTGTGTGTGCACATATGTGTTTGTATGTCGTCACTCGCATGGAAAACCATTTTAACTTTCAGTAACTGGCGAATGTTTTACCATTGTTTCGAGCTGCCAACTCACAGTCGCATTCAATTAAATTGCGTTGTTGTTGGTTGGCGATTTTACCGAAAGTTTTGACTTAAATGAATGGCATTTCATCAATTTGCGCCGTTGAGTAGAACAGAACAACGAGTTTTTTTACAACTTTTAGTTTGGTTTAAGTTTTTGTGTGTGTTTGTTGGTGTTGCACCGACAGCACTGGTGGGAAAATCTCATTTGGAAAGCGATATTATTTCGATGAATTCATTGGTGTTGATTAAAAGCATTTCAGTGCGGCGGTAAAGGATTCTGAGTTTCTATTTCAAGTTTAGTAATGCTTGGATGATAATTGATGAGGTTTAAAGAGGGCCGCTTATGTGGGACTAATTGGTGGAGTTACTTAAAAATAGGCAATTGCGTTAAACCTGTAGATATGAGTTCGACGTTTTCAACCAAACAATGTGCCCTACAACGACATCTGCCGAGGCAGCGGAGTAGCAGGGAACAAGGTAACAATCTTCCACTTTCTCTGCGAATGCCCAGTTCTAGCACAGATCCGACACAAAACACTTGGAATCCATCAAGCACCAAACCTTAAATGGATTTCCAGTAAAAGCATATCAGACATAAGTAGTTTCATCGAAACCTCAAAATGAGCCCCGAAAGGGCTGCACTCCTATCTACCTATAATGAAAATGATCAAACGGTTTTCATATATGAGCTTTTATAATTTCCCAGTCCGAGTCAAATTTGATCAGTACACTATTAACAGTTCGAAGTATCCAATGGTTGAGCTGTTATAAATTTTAATGTAAAAATACTTATTTTCAGAGTTTAGTGACTTACGATTACGTATAAGCTGCTAGAGAAGACAGAATTCACTTGCCAAGATTGTTAGTTACCGGTATTGGCCCGGGTTTTTATCTGACCAGAGACTATTTTTTCAAAAACATCAATTATTTCTGCTTCCAAAACTTTGTTCCAGCTTCAACTGCGTTTTACAACATCTGTAACTTCGTACGAATGCCTTCGAAAGTCACCTCTTATGATTTCGGGAGAGGTTTTGCTCGTATCCGTATTGTCGAAAGTGGATTTGAAATCCGGAAACTCTTATAATTAAGTCTAATTTGTTGAAAAAACTGACACTGAGTTCTTATTGATCAATGGTAGACTTCGACGGGAACGGATGGGATCGACCAGCATTAATCTCAAATAAAAAAAGTTGGTATTGGAAATTTTTTAAAGTACTTTAGTCCCCTTTGTCGTTGTTCAAGGTGATATACTTCACTATCAGATTCGTTTGGTTGCCGTATTATATCAGAATCGCTGGGTACTGCACAACCGGGGAGTTAGCCAGTGAGGACATTCATGCCACGTTCACATCTAAACAGGACCGTGTTGGATCTCCATTGGCATCTTGTATTCAAGCACTGGACCAACGAACCTCGCAAGCCCTGAGCAGATGCTGGTTGATGTTCAGCTGCTGTGCAACTGCGAGATCCTTTTGGCAATCTTAGGAGTTCTTATCAGTCCAGTAGGACTAAGAATCTTGACGGGCGCTAGTTATATGGCTAAATGTGAGGCGAAAACATCCAGGCAATTTCTCCTTCTTTGTACAGCCTTTGCAATACTGAGGCTGAAGATCTTGGTAATCTTATCTTCGGCGTCCCAGAAGACAAAACCGAAATTCACATTAGCCGTCTCAACAAATTTGTGATCGATTCAAAGCGCATTGTCGATTTATGAGCCTCTTTATTATTATTTTTATAAGAGTTTTAGGTATCAGAATGAACCGGCGTTGGATGCTATCCAAGTGAGATCCCTAGGATCAACATCTTAACGTAACCTAACCTCACGGTTGATATTTTAACTTAAACTTCTTCACAGTTTAGCGTCTTATCAGAAAATTCATTGTCGTTTGCAACAGATTCCGATCTATTTCTACTATGAATTATAAATGCTGTGAAGGACAGTGATTTTGAAGATCTCCGCTCTCTTTGCTTTAGGAGCGCGCCTAGGTCTGCAAACCCTCTATAAAACTGAAACTGTCTCTTCAAGGTACATACTCATATAGCAAGCCACATGCTTCAAAACATCACTTTATCGGCTGCAGATTTTAGATCTCTTCTTTTTTATTTGCATAGACACTGCTATCGCGGTTATAGCCGAGTTTACAATGGCGCGCCAGTCGTTCGTTCTTTTTCGCTGTTTAGTGTCAATTGGAGATTCCAAGTGTAGCCATGGGATTCTTCACCTGGTCTTTTCAATGGACTGGAGGTCTTCCTCTGCTTCCACCAGCGGGAACTGCGTCAAATATTCTTAGAGCTAAAATGTTTTCGTCCATTCGGCCCCTGCCTTTTAATTTGCTGAACTATGTTAACACCGTCGTATATCTCGTACAGATCATCGTTCCATCAGCTGCGGTATTCGACGTGGCCAATGCAAAAAATACCATAAATCTTCTGTAGAAACTTTCTCTCGAAAACTCCTAATGTCGACTAATCAGATGTTATCACCGTCCATAACTCTGCACTATATAGCAAGACGGGAATAATGAGGGACTTGTAGAGTTTCATCATTATTCGTAGGAAGAATTGCCCACTCAGTCCGAAGTAGCATAATCAGTAGAAAAGAGTCATTCTGCATTGGATTTCGAGACTGACATTGTGGTTGGTGTTAACCACAGACCTCACTTTTTCATATTAGAGAAACTCAGATTTAAACTTGACTACGTCATTCCGCATTCTCTTGTGCCGCTTACTGAAATTTCCTACAGGGTCTCATTGACATTGGATATCTGTAGGCTTTAAAGCGCCAAACGTAGGCAATCACCTTGAAACCATTGCTCAAACTTTGTCGAGGAAAACAAAAAAGGCAGCGGAAGAAAGTTGATGTCGAATTGAATTGGGTAATTTTTCATGTAGTTCCATTTAATAAAATATTAGCTTTAAGCGCGCAAAGTTTTGCAATTGAGCGGCTACTTTTCAAGAACAAACGGAAATGTTATTTTATTGAATGCCAGCAATTTATTTTAAAATTTTTAAGTAAAATTACTTTAAAGTCATTCAGTTCTTTCGTTTTAATATTTTCTATGATTTAATATCCGCCCACATTTCAATGTCAAATTGCCATATCAAATGGTGAGAAACTCAACAATTGATGGCGCCACAATAACCTTAAAACAACACTAATCTACTTAGACTGTGCTTATTTACATTTTAGCAATCAAACAACTTAGCACTTCAATCCCCACCGTCTGATTCTCGCATTCATTTAGCCTTCATTTCAGCCACTCTCAGCTCTATTTAGCTTCGCGCTCATTTGTGACTTTTTGTGTGCGAATGCGGGTGTGTTGAGGTTTTTGCAAATAAATTTTGCTCGCGTTTTGTCTGTGTGTACCTTTTGCACGCCATTTGCATAATATGTTTTACCAGACAGCAGCAATCTAGCGCGCTGCCGCCGGGTTCATTCAAATTAAAGCGCTGGTTCAAGTGAAGTTCACTCGGCAATCATGTTGTTTGTTGTTTTGAACGCGGTTGGCATTATTTTGATGACGGTCGAACCCTATTGACGTGGTTGGCGTTCGCAACTGTTATTCAAATGAGTTTTTCGGTTGTAGCGTGGTACTTTTTTATATTGTATGTACCGTTATAGAGATATTTTTGCTTGTTTGGGCTTAAAAATGTTCGAAAGCTGAAGTTTTGGAATTTTCTGAGGACATTGAGAGAAACATGAATAAGGAATATTAAGTTTGATACGAAGTTTGTAATACTAAGAAAGAAACGTCGGAGATCCTTTGAAGTATATAGGTATATATATGCCTATATGATCCCAGCGTGATAAGATGTGTTGATGTACGCGAACTAGTCCCTCAGTTTTTGAGATATCTATCTAAAATTTTCCACGCGTCCCTTTCACCCCAAGAAACTGCTCATTTGTCGGAACTGCTGATATCGAACCACTATACTATATAGCTGCCATATGAACTTATCGATCAGAATGACGTTCAGTTATGGAAAACTATTTTATTTGACAAAATGTCTTCAGGAAATATGGTATAGATCATTCTCCAAGGCAACTCTACAATCTGACCAGAAATTGTGCTTAATCGGACCACTATGCCATATAGCCGCCATAAAAATTTACTGATCAAAACCAAAACTAAAAAAAAAAAAAAAAAATCCTTTTGTACCCTTATAGTATAAGAAATGGCTCTGAGCATTGTATTATCAGTGTAATGGAAGTTAGCGTTTGTTGTTAATATGTTCACTCCTGCAATAGAGAATAATGGTTTTGCTCATCCAACAGAAAATTTAAGTATAAAAGAAGACTCTGTGTCTCTTATTTGATAGGATGGGATTCCATCGAACAAGCCGCACGGGGCCAGATATGCATCATATGTATATCGGGTAGTGGTTCATAACCTAATCCAGTCGATTTAGCCTACACATATTCGTGCTAAGATTGGACAGTTTTCACTTTCTTCGAAGAAGATTTGTCGAGTAAAGACCATTATTTTGCTGCTCGTTTATCTGTATTGTGCATTATTCGATGCAAGTTTCGTCATCATTCACGAAATGCCGTAGAAACTACTCGGATTTCGTTTAAACAACGTCAAACACTGTTGTGAAAGCCTGTGCTTCTTCACTTCTCACACGACCGCGATTATTGCCAAAGTACAGAGCCGTAACAAAATCAAACATTGTTGTCAACATACAAGGCAATCGACCGACCGGGTGCAGCAATATGGTCGCCTGGATGCAATGAAACGTAGACGAGCAAGCTGCAAACAAGTCAGAATACTGCACTTCGGAATATGACAGGATGAATCTTGATGTCTCCCATCGAACACCTGCATAGTGAGGCCCGTATACTTTCAATAAAGGAGCATAATGAACTCCTTTTCAAGCAGTTTCTGCTGGGGTAATTTCGCCAAAATCGTCTCTGCAGCCATCTGCTTGGAGCGGAACCGCCTCCTAGGAATATAAGAAGGTCCTTCCTCAACTACGTACCAGACCTCGGTCGCAACAAATTTCAGACATGCACTGACCGCTATTCACAGTGGAGCCATTAACACCTTCACCGACTACCTCACAGCGAATGGCGTAGTTGGAGTCACCGCCACGAGAGTGACCCTTGTACAACTACGTTCTGTCTACTCTAGCAGGTTGAACTCCTACTTATCCAGACACCCTTCTTCTTTTGGTCCGACCACGTCGAAACAGCATGTTTCTTGGGCCTACCGTTGGATGACGTCGATGACAACTTATCTAATCCTTACCATCCTAATGGAGAATAGGTATCTATTAAACCAACAGCAACAACTATTGTGAAATGATTCCACGGTTGAGGCTCGCATCGCGCCTACAGTTTCTTAAGGAACAGATGAGAACCTGTGAGAGTTCCGGAAACCCGAGGAGAGCCAGAGAAAGTAATTCGTATATTTAGCGTCAAGTATCTATGATTTGCCCTCCCCGGGTATCAGGAGTAGTACTCAAGTGATATTCCTTCTCAAAATCAAAGGAGTGTAATTTACCGCGGAGAACAGGAGAGATCTGTGTAGTCTCCTAAAAAAATAAAATCACAACAGTCTCTCAGTACCATTTTCTTCCAATTGAAAACTCTTATACAATGTTTACGGGTATATATATTATGCATAAGTACATTAGCGGAAACCGTTATCTTTAAGAGACTATCTAAACACCCATTTACACAAGCAAAGATATCTCCCGAATTCCATGACTCAATTTCAATTGTTTAGCTTTAAATGCAAATATTGAGTAATGTTTTATGCTAATACGAATACTAACTGAAATGTGTGCCATTGCCTAACAGAAGCAGCAACTTGCAGCACAACTTTGCCGTGATGGCTGTTACAGTTGAGTTGAGTCAGTTTTGTTGTGTGTAAATATTATATAAATACATATATATGTATATGAGTGTTCATCGAAAGCTGCTTCGGAAGCCTTAAACATGGCGAAGGCATATCAAATTTCATATTCAGCGCGTGGCGGAGCCATCGAAGGTATGCGCATGAATTGTGGCAGCAACAACGAAGCACCGGCAATGACTGAGCGTGTGTTTATTTATGTGTGAGCGTGTGTGTGTATGTAAGTCGAAAAGCTCACTTAAAGTACATTTCACTTGAAATTGATTTGTAACATTTTGCATATTTATCAATGTTCCATCTAGAATGGCGTTGCCGTTGAATTGATAACAATTTATTGCACGTGCAACAAAGCAACGAAGCATGAGGCAACTTCAAAAATACCAATCAATTTTATCAAGCGCCAAGCGGAATTTATTTCACATTTGTATGTAAATAACAAAACGCTTTAAATTCACCCAAATTTCACCGAAAATTTCACCACTTCCTGCATATCTTTGCCACAATGTCTTGAAAGGGAAAACAATTTGCCGTTTATCAAGCTATGTGGCGCCACATATACTAGGGTTCAAAAAGTGTGGAATTATGATTTATTAACAACTCTCGATGGCACGTCAAAGCCGTCTTAGAAAGCAAAGTGTGAAAAAGAATAATTGGTTCGCATTTATTTCAGACACAAAGCAACTCATAAGCTTTTGTTGCGTACAAGTGAAAGTGTTAAGCCGAAACTACCACAATGTAATGAATAATCGCTTCCCCAGACCCCAACTAAAGCCCTCATGATAGAGCAGATTAATGAGCGGAAATCATATGCACCAACTCTTAAATTGCTTGCCATTAATTCGGTGCTTAAACGCAAGACACAAGTTGTAGGCGCAGCCGTTGACATGAGATCAATGATAGGCAAATTGGGGTTAAATGAGCTATGTGTTGATGTGAAAAGCTTGTGGGGCTTGTGAAATATCTCTTTCATGCTCACATTTACTTAAGCGTAAACTGTCAACTGAAATGTCCAAGAATATTCCCAATCATTATAAATACATATATAAATAGAAGAAAGATAGTGATAACTAAATAGTACCTGCTTTCAGCTGGTTGTAGCTATTGTACCCACTTCACCTGGCTCCGTTTAGTGGGAAATCAAGGCAATTCTGGTTTTCAAGTTTTTACTAGTGGACCTAGAGCATTGTCCAAATATCTTATATGGTGTAACTCTGTATGGAGCTTGGACTCCGTCAGGTTTTGTCTTCATTTGTAAGCTTTAATATTCAGTTTCTATTCTTTAAACACTTTTAGTCGTTCATTCTTAATTTGTACACTTAAATAATTAGTTTTTATCTCAATTCGTTAATATTTAGTCTTTGGTCTCTAGTATTTAGACTGTAGCTCTTTAGTCTTTAATCTCAATTCTTTAATCTAAACCCTCTAGAAATTATTATGTATTTAGTCTTTAATCTTGAGTTTTTAATTTTAGCCTGTAGTATTCCGACTTTAGTTTTTAAGCTTTAGTCTTTAGCCTTTAGTATTTCGTCTTTAGTCCTTAGTACTTCGACTTTATTCTTTAGTCTTTAGGCTTCAATCTTTAGTCTTTAGCTTTTAGTCTTTAGTCTTCAGTCTTTAGTCTTTTGTCTTTTGTATTTTGCCTTTTTTGTCTTTTGTCTTTAGTCTTTATCTCTAGTATTAAGCCTTTAGTCTTTAGTCTTTAGTCTTTAGTCTTTAGTCTTTAGTCTTTAGTCTTTAGTCTTTAGTCTTTAGTCTTTAGTCTTTATTCTTTAGTCATTGGTCTTTAGTCTTTAGTTTATAGTCTTTACTCTTTAATCTTTAGTTTTTAGTCATTAGACTTTAGTCTGCGTCCAAACCATGACCTGATTCACCATTCTGCAGGCTTCCTCTGAGTTTCGGGCGGCGATGACTGCTGCTATGTCCTCCGCGCTGCCGATTAAATATGATTCGTTTGCCATTTTAAGTTTTAGTTTTCCGTCACAATTAATGTTCCACACGTCTGGACTTAAAATGGACCCTTGTGCTGCTCCTGACGTAACTTTTATTTGTCGTGATCCCTCTCTAGTCTGGTTCAGAAGTTTTCTGTTACTAAGATACCTCCGGCCCAAAGCATTGAGGTAATCGGGGAGTTTAATTTTTTTTTAAGTGTCGATCATGTCCAATCATCTCGCGCTAATATATGCATTCGAACGTCTAAAATCGCCAACAGAGCTACTCGCTTGTACATTATTTAGGGTCTCTACACTATGCGACTTCTACATTTTCAGCGATGCTTCGAATAGTGCCTAGAGTTGACATTCCAGGTCTAAAACCGTGCTGTCTGGAATAGAGTCCACCAGCTTCTTTAAAAGCCGCTTTCAGGTAAGTAGTCTTTCATAGAGCTTTCCCGCTTTATCGAGCATGCATAGTGGGCAGTATGCTGATGACAAGCTGGGATCCCCTGTTCCCTTTGCATTAATTAATATTCAATATGTAGCCTGTAATCTTCAATATTAATCTATAAAGAAATCAGCTATAATCTATTAACTATTCAAATGTTCTCCAACAACTTTCTTGAGTAAACTTAGGAATCTCACTTACTTTAAAAAAATTTAATTCATTCCACATTTCAAAGGACTTTCCACCAAGAGTAATGAACTCGACTTAAATCCGACCAAGAACCAGCAACTCGCCAACATTTTCTTCAATAATTTCAGGAATGTTTTACGCCGGTCCAACAACCACCAAAGTATGCTTTGCTGCAACATAACATAATTCTTTTTGTAATTCATTATCACTGATAGTGTCGGTGCCATAATTATGAGCACTAAAATCATTCGCCATGCACTCGAAACAATTCACCCACACAATAACAATTCGAAATACCCATTTATGTATGCATTTCTCCGCCATTTTTGCACGAATCTACAGCGATGACTTTAAGCTGCACGGCGCAGCTGCATAAACGCCAGCCATGTCGTAAATTTCTGAAAAAATGAGCAATTAAACTTTGAACAATGCTATGCGACAAGAATTTCGCAAAGTGCCGGCATGCAATGCAGTCGCTTGACCCCCAAAAGTCGCACAGAGCAATGCATCTATTTAGGCGGCGAGTGCGAAGGCACAATGCATCTGTGCTAAGCCGTCAGCCGGTGTCTGTGGACTGCAATGCTGCTTGTCGGCTGTCGGTGCTTGGTTATCGGTTGTCGACTGGCTGCCTATTTAGATTATCGCAGCTACCAGAGACGATGCTGCGCTCTATTTCCTGTTGGTTAGGCCAAAATAGCCGGATTACCAGGGCAATTGCTAGACTGTGCTAGTATGGGTGGTCGGGTCATGTTGCACATTCCTGCTTAAGGTTTCACTTAGCCGCCCCGTCGATGATGGTGTTCTGGTTTCGTCAGTGGTGACCATTGTTTTAATTGTGGGAGAGTGAGGCGAGCGCACGGCATTGGAGTTCTTGGCTACAGCTGTGGTTTGTGCAAAATTTCACTATCCATTTGGCAGACGACACAGCTAAGGCGCTTCGATTGTGGAATATGCTGGATATACTCGTATATACGTACATTTGTACTTATAGCCAACGATTGGCTGTCTGTCTGCGCACCGTGGCGCTCTCTGTAACCTCATTGTGATTTCACGTCTAATTCCATTCAATTAGTTTTGCTAATCTTGTCGGCGGACCGCATGAAATTCCTACATTCGTTAACAGCAATCTTAATGGCATTGAGTGGGGTCAGCGCTGACTAACTATAGACACTCGAAGGCATCTCATGGTATGTCACCAGTTCATCTCAGTGTATATACGCCGATTTGGTCCTTTGTTGACAGGCTTTTTCCCCGCTAAGCTCTGGTTTTGCCTACATCACTGCTCGTTGGCTAACTGTTATCTGCGATTTCATGTTTGGCAGGTCGCTTTAATGAAGCCATTTCCATGCTAATGTCCTTTGCTGTCGATTCAGCGAAATACGAGTGCCAGTAATGGAACCGCAAGCAAAAAGATGTACGTAGAACCGTTAGAATTTGGCATAATTTCTGCGGTATTTTTTCGCATAACTTTTGCATTATTCATGTCCTTTAATGGGTATTCGAATGGCGACTGAAAAGATTGCGACATAAAAGTGAATATTTATTAAATTTTCCGCTACTCAACGTAATTAGAGCGTATCGAGAGTATTTGTGTTTCAATTGTCACCATTGTAAGGGTGTTATAAATATTCAGGTTTGCTCGAAGATGTGTAAATATTTGGCACATTTTGTAGATTTCGCTATTTTACATACTTTACTCTGGCGCATTGTCCTTGCTTGGGTTTGTTTGGGTCCTTTCCACCAATGTACATTTCCGCTGCTCAACGGAAAATATACTATTCGCCAAATTAAGCAAATATTATGAATTTTTGAAGACGTTACTATGGCAAAACTCAACTTGTGAATGCAAAATTTGAAAATATTAGTCAAAAAGAGTGACCGAAAAGTCAAACCAATGAGGAAACGTATGAAATCTTAGCACAATTTCAAAAGGCAAAGTAATAAACCAATTATCTATGACTTCAAGTCGAGTGACACTTATAAGTCGATATTTGGAGCGCTTTTGGAATAACCACTCGGAATTCTCAAAGAATAAGGATTTCTCTAGAATTATGTTTATTTTTCCAGCAATCTAAGTTTCGGCGGTGTAGCCATTTCTACCCTCATTTTTGTTACCTCGAACCATCAGAATATTTCGAATATTGTTTTACCCAGTTTGAACATAACTATATATTGCCACTCTCAAAGAAATCTTCGGCACTATTGGTAAAACACTGGGTTAGGCAATTTTCGTAAGCGAAATTATTCGTCCTAGACTGGAACAAGAAGTATCTATTTGATGCCAGATACGAAGTTTAAGAACCTCCCAACCAATGTTTGAGAGTTTCAATAGTTTTTTGCGACCTGGCATTGTTCTGATGGAACAGAACTACTCTTCTACTGACAAAAGCTGGCTGTTACTGTGCGATTGCTTCCTTCATACGGTCGAGGTGTTGACTGCGAAGGTTCGAATCAAGAATTAAGGTTCACAAGCAAACCTTCCTCTGTGTCAATTTTGATTTGTCATTGGCTTGACTGCATCGTTAGTGATCCTTCTGATCCTGATCTGATCCTTCTTCTAGAAGATTTCTTTATTCATATGATTCAGTTGTTGATTGTGAAGGTCCGAATCAAGAATTTGGTCGAAGGAAGCAGCTAATAGTAAATGACTACCCTTAACTCTTAGCTAAACTTTCCTGACTATTTATACCGCGATTCGAACACCGGTAACCGTTTTACTCTACGTTGTCTTAAGTGAACCACTATTCTTCCCAAGAAATCATTTGTGGGTCGAGCATGAAAGGGAAGTCTTCTGTAAGGAGCTATCCGTTAAAATTAGATTGGGGTTACCGGACTACTATGTATAGTATATTTCAAGTAGAAGTGACTAAAGTAGCAGCAGCCGAAAGCAGAGCGGCAATAATAGAGTTGAGCTCACAAGCTATGCGCTCAAAGTTAGTCAAGGAGTGTGTGATCTCACTAGATATAGTATCAAGCTTTGTATTTTATTATCAGACTCGTTTAGGTGACTGGTCATAGTAGAATCGCTGGAAATAGCAAAGCAAGAGGAGATCTTCTTATCATTGTCATCTTCGTTCTAATACTGAACCTGTGGACTTCTCGTGCGCTTTGCAGGCGTTGGTTGAAGAAATCCTTCCGGCCTTGAGTAGAACGTAAGAGATCGACTGAAGTATTTCCATTGGCAAAGTTTATCTTGCCGTAAGTCGGACACAAACTGTCACAGTTATTATGGAAGAAGGTGAGGTGGAAACAACCACATTTCTTTCCATTTTCCAGCGTGTGCAAGACTGAAGTTAAACAATCTCGGCAGTCTTATCTTCCGCGAACCAGGAAACATAGCCGAAGCTGACCTTAGCCGCCTCAACAAATTTGTGAACGGCTCAAAGCGCGATTCGTCGATATTTCAGGTTTTTTTTGATAATTTTTATAGGAGTTCTAGGTACCACATCGCACCGACTATGAGCAGTCCAAGTGGTATCCCTTTCAGAACCAACCTAGCTTAACCGTCCATTTTATAATGCATCGATTTTTTATAATTCGGCAGGTTTCGCAGATGATCAGCTCATGAGGTGTTTTGTATCAGCACCTGTGGCACCCATATATCGCGCTTCTTTTTGTATCCAGTCTGAATTAGATAGTGCCAAACAGTCAATGCTTAGATCTTGAACAATCGAAACAGTTGGACTCGCCGATTACCATAATTTTGTCGATATTTTGGACAATTGGTCTTCCAGTGCGTGGTGCATTATTGACATTAAAACTACCGGAACATAATCGACAAAACCAAAATTGAACGAGATTGAATAAAATCGCCGAAAAATAGCTACATTCGAGAAAAAGAAATTGCTGTTCCACCAAGGCAATGCACTGTGTTACAAGTCAGTGAAAAACGATGGTAAAATTCGTGAAATTGGGCTTCAAATTACTTCCACATCCACCGTATTCTCCAGATCTAAAGTTCAGCAACTATTTCCTGTTCTTAAATAGCAAAATAATGCACGCTGGAAAAAATTTTCGTCGAACGAAGATGCTTTCGCCGAAACTGAAGCCTATTTTAAGGCAAAAGACAAACCATTTTAGAGACATGGCATTGAAAAGTAAACTTTTTCTAAAAAAAATTGTTTTACTATAGTAGGCCCGGGACTTTTCAGCATGCAAGAAATTGCAAAATTTTTGGGTTTTCTTTAGTCTGTTATTTTAGCGAGTGTTCTTTTGTCGCTCGCTTAACTAGTAAAAGTAAAAGTGCTACTAAAAGCAAAAGGGTGCAGTAAATTAATAAAATATTTAGATTTTGGCAATATTTAGTTTTATTAGTATCCACTTCGTTAAATTACCTACTAAATTGGCTCGTTAGACTTTTATGGCTATTACTTCTCCACAAACACTTATCCTTTAATAGGCTTAAGAGCTTTCCAGCTTTTTCGTAACGCAAATACATACATATCCTTGTTTATATGCCATAATTTAAAGGGTTTGAATTTAAGGTCATGTAAATGCGGTGAAAACGCGGAGAGGTCAGGTGAGTGCACAATATTGACATTGCATGCAATCAGCAAGCAAGAAGTGAACAATATTAAGTCACGCATACCAACACACACACGCAAACACGCACTTAGATGCATACGTGTCTATAGAATGCATGAAAACCTACATAAAAGTACACATACATATGCATATACAATTTTATAGAAAGGAAAATGACACACTCATTATGTTATGTAATGACATTTAACGTTGATAAGAGCAGATGTGTGCGTCAGTGGTAATTTTTTTCTTTATGCCTTTTTGAAGTTTCTGCCACTTGGCTTTTCATAAATATGCACTTACACGAACACACACGCGCACAATTTTTATATTCTTATTGATGCTTTGCACGTTTGCAGCGAGAGCATGTGTAAAATTATAACTTTTATAAGTCTATACATATGCATGCATGTATGTGTATCGGTGTGTGTGCACACGAGCACTTCGACACTTCAGCTGCAATATCGTAATATGTAGTTATCTCTCGTTTGTGTGCGGTTGTGTGAAAACCGCGAAAACATTTTCCATTAAAATATCAAAGACACATAAAAAAAGGCAAACACTCCACCGCACAAACACTTATGAGCCCGCATGCACACCCGCACAGCGCAGCTCAAGCGCCGAGTGATAAAGTGGCAAGCAAGCAAGCAGTCATCATAATTTCACCTGCTCACTTTCATAGACCTGCCAGCCTTTATTGCGCCTAGAAGTTTATAAGCGCGCACATGTAAAAACGCGTGTGTATGTGTGTGTGCGTGGATATTGTATGTATGCATGTGTAATGGCATATAAAATATTTTATGTGCAAGCAAGCAAATTTAATCGGCACACACACTTGTGAGCATATGCGCTTTATTGCCGCGGTAGCGTTATATATTTATATGCAAACATTTGTTTGTGTGTAGTTATGTGTAGATATATTTATTAACATATACATTTTAACTTACACTCTTCCTATGTTTATGTGGCATTTTCATAAATCGGCAATTTCTTCGCTAACAAAATGTGACACTTTCAATGGCGGAGATAATAAACTTCCAGCTTAACTTCTCTGGCAATTTTTCAGATACTTACGTAACATATGTATATAAGAGAAACCAGAAAGAAACCTAGTGGTAAATGCGCCAGTTACGAATTTCTAAACCAAATTTTATTTTATTCTATATTAGTTAGGTTCATAACATAACCTAGGTTAATGTGGTAGCCCAATAAGCAACGCATAGACCAGTGTGGTCCTTTGCGATACCAGATGGAGTTCATTTGCCAAAGCCTAAGAGGAGTAGTCATCGTTTAAGATGCCTTCGCTTGAAGCGAATTTTAACAGACCCTGCGACTCATTTCATTTGTTTCCTTGATGCTCTGCTCTATGCATTTCCTGCTGCCTTCTCAATCTGAAAGAATCTTGCGAACGTATGTTACCACCAGACACTTCCTATTCTTCTATCGAGTGCCAGTAGGAGTTTCGCGTACTTTCGATCAATCGATCTACTGTTTTGCACATGACTTTTGCATTTTTTGCACCCTGGTAGCTCGTTCCATAAGGTTTTGATTTTCTTCACCATGCTTTTGTTGAGATCGTCGTATATACAATGCATGAGTGTCCCAATGTTACATCATTCTTGGCAATATCATCCACTATTTCATTGCCCTCTATATTTTTGTAGTCTGGTACCCAGTGGAAGTGAACCTGCTTACTTGAGGCAACACTTTCAACTCCTTCCCTGCTTGCCAAGACCCTTCTGGCCGATATGTGATACGAGGTTAATGGCTTGATTGCTACTTGACTGTCTACGTAGATGTTGACTCTTGAATTGCCTGCAGTTGAATTAGAGACTAGCTCCGCTGCATTTGCAATAGAAAAGATATCACTTCATTCTTCTTTTTTTTTTTTTAATCGAGAAGGCCAATGGATAATACACACTGTGTGAGATTAGAATAAGAGATTGATCCTAACAGGGATCTGACTTAGACAGCTTAAAACATTGATCTGTTAAGGTACCTAAATCTCCCATAAAAATGATCAAATAGATCAAGAGCTTTGCGACTATCACATGTTTTTAATAGGTTAATGTAAGTTTCGGCTTTGTCGTCTGGTTTGTCAAATGTAAGACTGCCGAGCTGCTAGCTGCTCAGCTTCAGACTCGCAAAGGCTCAGCAATGGAAAATGAAGTGCCTGGGAGTTTTTACCTTACATTTCTCAATCAAATTTTGACAACTTCTGTCTCAAAACATTTTTAGCTTTACCGCAAGAATGTCTTCTGGATAATTTACATATATTCTTTACGTTTTCCACCATTTTATAATATGAGATAACAACGAAAAAAACAGTTTTATAGTTTATTCCAATAATAAAACACATTTTTTCTGATTTTCGTGAACTATCTGCTTACTTTGGCTGGAAATCGCTTTTCTGAGATAAAACAGCCTCTTCTTCTTTATTGGCGTAGACACCGTCCACGTGGTTATAGACGAGCTTACACCCAGCTACATCCGAAGTTGTTGGTTCCTTTTCATTGGGGACGTTTTTACGTGGCAGGTCCCAACCCCAGCTCACAAGCCTGGGTATTGATGATTTGCCTTATTATTTTAGCTCGCCTTCAAACGAATAATTTTCTGGCTACTCAGTGGATACTTGGTCTAAGACCAGAAGTCGTGAGCTGCTTGAGTCATATGTAAAATAATCGTTTCTGGCTACTCCCAAGTGAATGACGCTCAGGGTATTTTCGTCACTTGCATGAACTTTTTTACATTGCTCCATCTTCCAGCCTCTTTAAATATTAAATTTTACTTGCTGGGACAATTTTACACATACTATACAAGCGCAAAAAAAAAAACGCTTACAACAGTATATAACTGTCATTGTCAACAACTTCAGCATTTACATAAACAGCTTAACGAGCTACTTGCAACTTGTTTCGCTCAATAAAAAATGGATATTTGTGGTTGAAGGTAAAATAGTAAATATAGTTAAAGCTGACATATAGTATAAATACATACATATATGTATATGTGCAATGTACATCAACCTATAATAAAAATCTATCAGCACACTGGTAAGTTGCATATATCTGCCTTCAATGCATGACCTTCTTCAGCTGAGCTGAATACTTAAAACTTTTTTCCGAAAGTTTTTGGTAATTTCACAAAATTTCCCTTTTTGTGAGTGTTTCATTTCTCATATTTCTTTTGGAGCTTCTTTAATCGCTTGGCAATTATACTAATTTACAACAGCATTAAACTTGAGAAGTGCGTAAAATCTGCTGCAGCATTTCATACGCACACAAAAGTTCTTAATTTTTGTTATTATCTATTATGCTTTACAGCAATACTTTTGATGGGAGTAAATTAGCGCATCATTATTCTGAAATTAAGAATAAATATATTTTTATGACAAGTTGGAAATCTAAGGATTCATTTATTTAATGTCTTTAATAACAGTACATTTCATGATATCCTGGTAGTCGGAAAGCATTGTTTTACAGACGCACAATCGCGCTTTCTCTTTTCTAAGGTCCAAATGATACTTCAAAATGGTTTTCATTGATGCTTCCAATATTCCAAAGATCTCTGTAAGATCTGTGATTATCATCGAAGACCTTTTCCAAGATTCTGAACGTTTCGTCATCAGAAATTTGATGCCGCACACAAAATTTAAGGGTTCCGAGTAATAACGGGTGATTTTTTTGAGGTTAGGATTTTCATGCAGTAGTATTTGACAGATCACGTGGGATGTCAGACATGGTGTCAAAGAGAAAGATGCTCAGTATGCTTTGACATTTCATCATGAATAGACTTACTAACGAGCAACGCTTGCAAATCATTGAATTTTATTACCAAAATCAGTGTTCGGTTCGAAATGTGTTTCGCGTCCGTGTCCGATGAGCGATGAGGCTCATTTCTGGTTGAATGGCTACGTAAATAAGCAAAATTGCCGCATTTGGGGTGAAGAGCAACCAGAAGCCGTTCAAGAACTGCCCATGCATCCCGAAAAATGCACTGTTTGGTGTGGTTTGTACGCTGGTGGAATCATTGGACCGTATTTTTTCAAAGATGCTGTTGGACGCAACGTTACGGTGAATGGCGATCGCTATCGTTCGATGCTAACAAACTTTTTGTTGCCAAAAATGGAAGAACTGAACTTGGTTGACATGTGGTTTCAACAAGATGGCGCTACATGCCACACAGCTCGCGATTCTATGGCCATTTTGAGGGAAAACTTCGGACAACAATTCATCTCAAGAAATGGACCCGTAAGTTGGCCACCAAGATCATGCGATTTAACGCCTTTAGACTATTTTTTGTGGGGCTACGTCAAGTCTAAAGTCTACAGAAATAAGCCAGCAACTATTCCAGCTTTGGAAGACAACATTTCCGAAGAAATTCGGGCTATTCCGGCCGAAATGCTCGAAAAAGTTGCCCAAAATTGGACTTTCCGAATGGACCACCTAAGACGCAGCCGCGGTCAACATTTAAATGAAATTATCTTCAAAAAGTAAATGTCATGAACCAATCTAACGTTTCAAATAAAGAACCGATGAGATTTTGCAAATTTTATGCGTTTTTTTTTTTAAAAAAGTTATCAAGCTCTTAAAAAATCACCCTATAGTTTCGGAGATACAGTCTTAAAGACTTGTGCTCTCGGGGCTAGGTAGGCTAAGTAAGCTGTCTTTTAACACGCTTTTACAAAAACTGTGTTTTTGAAGTCGGTTGGCAATATTTATCGAGAATTAAGTAGATACAATTGTTAAAGAGTTGGATGAAGGACTTTTTTTTAATTTTTCGAAATTTTTTTTTTGGAGTTCTTTTTTTTTTTTGAAAAATGTCTGCTAAAAATCCAATTTTCAGTTTTTTTCTTTCGTTTAAGTTCTAACTATGGGTTAGAACTCGCAATGGCCGAGTTTAAAATATTTTTTCTAAAAATTTCAGAACTTCTGTTTTAATAGTAAAAATTCTAACAAAATATTTCATGTCTTTTGTATGAAAAAAAATTTGAAAAAAAGACTGTTTTTACGCGAGAAGCCCCATGTAACCCCTTAATATTATTATGTAATATTATTACGCTTTGAATTGGTTCCCTTGCCTTTAGAGAATAAGTTTATTGAATTTTATTAGTCATAGTAGATGTAGCATAAGGATTGGATTACGAGTTATGTAATGAAAAATAATATACAATAATTATTTTTTTAATTTTTTCAATAAATTTTTATCCTTGCCCACTTTTTATTATTATTGTTAAGTATTTTTTTTTAATTTTCTTATATTTCATACTCTTAGTTGTATGTTTACAGGTTAATAAGGTACAAATACATTTGTTTCTTTACAGATGTTCATATGAAGCCAACGCGAGTGAAGTTGACCGGTGCGTATGAGCAACTTTTTACTTATTTTGCAATTAGTAGTAAAGCTAAAGAAACTTTACTAGAGCTATATTACAATTTACGAGTTTTTATAGATTATTATTATTTTTTTTTTTTTTAATTTATATGACTTATAGCTAGATTTATACCCCCATAAACCCCAAAAAATTCGAATTTCGAACATTGTTTTTTTTTTTATTTTTTTAACTTTTTTTCTTGGTATAAATTGTATATTTTTTCTGGTATATATGAGTATTTTGTTAAATTTCGTGTTTTTATCGCTTATAAATTTGTTAGCAGTCCCATATTTGTGGTCTCAAATGTATTAACTTCATACGTACATACCTTAGTAATATCCTTTCATTTCATATTACTAATGGTTAAAATGCACTCCAAAAACTAACTTTAGTTAACAAAAACTGCTTACACTTCGCTATAACCACACTAAATACCAGCAGCGCCTAATACAATTTAACAACCTTAGCTATTTCATTATGTCCATAAATTGCTTTGGGGCTAAGCTAACTGCTTGTACCCTTGAGATATTACACTCATGCGGACGGCTAATTCAACCTTATTTAATTACTTAGCATGTGAAAGTGTTAATCGAAAAATAATTGAATTTGAGCAGAGAAAATTGCTCAATACCCTGCAATATGTATGGCATAGGCGGGAGAAACATCGATAATACGCTGCACGCCGTTCGGCGTTCGCTGGCAGCACATACATACAACTAAATATGTACAGACATACACAAATGTATTTATACATATGTATGTATGTGAAAATTAATGTTTTAATAATAGCTCGCCAGAACACGTGTGAGACGCATGTGTAATGTTGGTATAGGTAGGTGTACTTGAGTATAAACTCAGCCTACATATTCACTTGTAACCTTCTGCAAACAACACATATCAACAACTACAAGTTCACTGTGGAGGCGTTTGTTTATTTACAAAACCAATAAACGCTATTTATAATATAGTTCCAATATAATAAATATATCATAAATATGTGCCTGTGAATTATTCACATATTTTTCGTGCTTCGTCATGTTTATTACTGCAGTGATATCTTGCGAGCTACCGAGTACAGGTGCCTTTTCAATACACCTGGCTGGCATTGTAAATAGAAAGGTGGCACCTCTTGTACCCGTAAGTAGTACACACATCCCAAGCTAATAATTATATTTATATGCTTCTGTGTAAATTGTATACTCTTGTGCTTTAGCTACATATACTATCATTTTGAGCGCCAAGCTTTGGTTCTACCGTAGTATAGCTAGTCGTTTGACTGGTAGGGTGTAACGATATCGATACCTTGTTGGAAATATGTTATTAGATGATATGATGTTTATGAAAATGACTATCTTTCATGGTGACTTTCAAGGGTCTATAGCAGTAACTCAGCTATTTTCGTACATATTATCCATTTTAAGTACGAAGATATACTTTTATGAATAAAACACGCTCTTTCATTGAGATCATTCAGAAATTCATGATGTTGCTCATTCCGTTAGATCTGGTAAAATACCACACAAAATTAGAACTGTACGCTAAAAGTTGAAGTTAGTAAAAGATGAAATCGCCCATTGATTTAGAGACCTGCCGGAATTATCTACAGCATGTTCCTACTTGCCTCGTCAAGACTCATTACAATCCTTAGTATTTGCGAGGAGCCAATAATTTCTCCCATTACTGCTGCAAATTTTATGCATTTTATCGGTAAATCACCGTTCGGAAGCAATGCAAATGCATGTTTGCTAAACATCATCAGAGCACATATGCACCCACACTGACATACTCCCTACAACCCCCATAGGCGCATACAAACTGGCATGCGGCACATGCAGGCGTTGCAAATAGAGAAAATTAGCTAATGTCGGCATGTTAATTGAGGTCAATTACAAGGTTTTGCACTTCAAAATTAATTATCGCCAACGATAATGAGCAAATAAGTACGTAATTTTGGTGCTGGCAAAATACGAATGGGCCTAGTCAAAATGTGCCGTGGAATAAGCGGATTGGCGTATGGAAATTTGTGAAGTCAAGAGCGAAATGGAAAATATCTGGTTCAGAATTTAAAATATTCAATTAAGTGGCATGCTTCATGCATATTTTTAGAACATTTACCAAAAATAACATAATTTTATAATAACACTTGGAATTTTATGGAAATGAGTTATTTTAATTTTTTGTTGTTGTAATTTTTGACATGTGCTGTCATATGCTAAATATGCATAATTTTGAAAATTTGTAAACAAAATGCGACCGCAATGTAATTTAGATGATAGCGGTCAGTAGGAATTTAAGGGTTGCCAGCTTCGAAGATTTTTTTTTTAATTTAGCAGAATTTTTGGTACAATTTTGGATATTGTCGGGTGTACTGCCCAGTATTTATAATTTGTAAAAAAATTATTTCTGAAAAATTAACAGCTGTCACTTTTAACTAAACAGATACTTTAAAATTCATATAAAATGGAACTAACCTCAAAATATTTTTGTAAGATTTATTTAATAGGACATTTTAAATATCATTTAAATTTGAAGTAAAACAAGAAAATTCTAAATTTGCTGCTTTACTACCCTTCACAGTTGCATTTCTTATAGCACCAATATGTATAATGGTCTTTGTTTTGATTTTGCTTGAATAGCTTGTGTGGCAGCTATATGCTATAGTAGTCCGATGTGAAAAATTCGTTCGGATATTGTGGCACTCTCTTAGATAAAAATCTGTGCCGAATTTTGAGAAGATATTTTTTCAAATAAAAGAGTTTTCTATATAAGAACTATATTTTGACCGATCAGTTTGTATGATAGCTATCTGCTATAGTTCTCCGATCTGAAGAATTTGCTTGGATATTGTATTGCTGCATTGGATTATTAAACTATGTCAAATTTCGTGAAGATACCTTGCCAAATAAGAAAGTTTTCTATACAAAGGCAGGATATTAATAGGTCAGTTTGTATGGCAGCTATATGTTATAGTAGTCCGATCTAAGCAATTTGTTCAGAGATGACATTATTGCCTTAGACAATAACCCTTGCCAAATTTCGTGATGATATCTTGTCAAATAAAAAAGTTTTCTATACTAAGACAGTATTTGGATAGTTCAGCTTGTATGGCAGCTGTATGTTATAGTGGACCAATCTAATCAATTTTCTTGGTAATTATATTATTATCTTGGAAAATATTCTGTTCCAAATTTCATGAAGAAATATATTCAAATAAAAAAGTTTTCCATACAAAGACGGTATTTCGATAATTCAGTTTGTATGACAGCTATATGCTATAGTGATTCGATCTTGGTGTTTCCGACAAATAAGCACCTTCTTACGTATAAAAGCGTGTGTGCAAATGTTCAGATTAAAAGCTCAAAAACTTGAGGTAATCGTACCGTTTGTATACTAAGACGGACAGGGGTAAAGATTCAGCTCGTCAAGCTTGTCCCACGTTGCCTTCAGGGTTTTACAAGCCTCTTGGCAAACAAGGTGTATTACCTTTTTCAGGTTATTAAGAAATTTTTTACCAGTAAAACACTATCTCAAATCTTAGTATAGTTAAAAAAAAATAATAATATATGGCAACACTGTTCATTGTTACATGTATGTTTATAACAAACTCATAACCTACACAATGAAATAGATACCAGTAAAAATATGAACAATTTCCTGTTCAACTACTCCTCTTCACCTTTCTCTCTCGCTTTCCAGCAATTGACGCACCAAAGCGTGAAAGCAAAACCACAAAATAATTCGCATTACCATGTCCAATCAATTTACACACAATTATTAACACGAAAAGCGCAGCAAACGCATTTATTAATTTAACATATTTTTAACATAATAACGGAATTGCGACAGCAAACATTAAACATGCCCACCTATACATATACATATCTACACATATACACCTACATATGTGCTGGCATGCATTTGAAGCGTGTATATGGCATGGCACAACGTTACAGGGTTGCATTTAAGCACCCGAGGCACGCCCGCCACCTTGGTCCTTTGGGTGAAATTCAATAATGTGACATTTATTGCAACTGAAAACAAGATTTCAAATTAATTGTCACATGCAATATTTGTTGTTATTGTTGTTGCATTTTAAATTTATGGAAATTAAATGCCGCAATTTATCCGAAAATAAACATGAAAATGTGCATTTTGTTAGAAATTCTAATTGCAGCAATAATTCAAAATGACCTTTACAAAAATATCGAAATGTGTGTGTGTGTTTTTCGTATTGATAGCAAATTTATTTGTATCTACATATGTATCTACGCCCTGTTCACATAAAGTGTTTTCAATTAATTATGAGATGCAAGATACTGCAATGCAAATGAAGAATGGCAAATTGAATTTATATGAGTGATGCAGAAATATTTTTTTGTATTCTATTTTTAGAAAAGATGTAGGAGATTTCACATTAAAAGTTTGGCATTTAAGTAAATTAGTGAAATTTCTAGACTTAATTACTTAAATTAATAACCACTTGCAGGTTTTATCTTTTATGGCTTTCATCACATCTTAGTAAGGCATTTTTAAACCACTGAAGATAGCTGAGTTTTGCTTTGTTTATCTTCCATATTTATTCGTTTTTAAGTCCTTCTTATTTTTTTTTTTTTTGATTAAGAGGTAGAATACTCTCCTCATTAATTAAAATACATTAGACCCAGTAAAAAAAAGTGTATATAATTATTTAAAACTTCTGTTATCTAAATTTCTTCAAAAGTTTAGTCGCCAAATATTCTTTTTATGCAAATCTTCTGAGTCGAAACTAACAAAAAGCAATAAAAATTTCAACTTTGGCTATACGAAAGCTGTAATACCCCCAAAGCGCATTTTTTTTTATACCACAAATTGGAAAAAATATCTTTTTTCTCTATAAGGACTTTATGGTATGGCAGCTATATGCTATAATTGGCCAGTTTGCAAAAGTTATTCTGAGATTGCTTGAAGATAACTCGTCAAATTAAAAAGTTTTCCATATAAGCGATCCTTCAGTTTGTATGGCTGCTATAATTGTGTCAAAAAATTACCCGGAAATTGTAAAAGGCCAAAATATTTAGTCGTCACCAAATGCGATACACTGATGGCAACGATTTTAAGCTCCTTTAGCGAATTTTTTTTTTCGACGGCTGTTTTCACGTGAACGCCTCAATATGGCCAAATAGAACTCTTTATTGACCGTCTGTCCCTCCGTGACAAAGTCATGATGCATCAAATCACGGATATCGAAAAACACAATGAGGATCAACTTGATTTTTGAGCGGCTTTGGCGTGGTTTTTTTGGTATATGATCATTTTTCCCTAAATTCCAATGATTGTTGGAATGTTTGCATGTCAAACTCATAAACATGAGTCTCGTCGGCAGTTATGAAGGTATGAATAAATGTGGGATTAGAATTCGAACGATCAAGCAGTACAGAACTCTTTTTGAAAAAAAAAAATCCACTTATCGGTACAAGTCAAGCAAGAACGTGAGGAACGTTGAAGAGGTTGTAGATCGTTTAGAGCGAGGCATGTTTTCAACGATCTCTTAACCACCTTTTGAGGTCTTGAACCACTCGTAGGCTTTTGGTTTTGACGTTTGGATAAAGTCTGGTTGATATATCGCGCTCATATTTAACATAATAATTAACTATCAACTTAGCAAAATACATTTTTTTGAAGTATCATTTACTCTTTAGTGATCTGCAAAATTTTCTTTTTTATTCATACCATTCCAAAGATATGGAATTTTTTGTTCCCGTACCTAACTTAAAACGTATTGTACATCCATCGTTGGGCAATGCGCTTATGCTTTTCGTGCGTCACAGATGTCGGGAGCTTACGAATTATAATAAGCAAATATGGGCACACTAGTATATGTTTTAATTCAACAGTTCAAAACCGCCACTTTTCGAAATCATTCTTCGAAGCTTCCAGTTGTTTTCAAAATAATAATCTTTTCTTTTCTTTCGTATACAGAAAGTGTCATCTCAAAATGTTATAAAGTTAATAATGTTAAAATTTTTCAAATTGAAATGGTTTCGTATTTTAAAGTAAATAGCAGATTTAAAAAAATTGTCTTTAAGAAAAAAACAAAAAATATTAATGCCACCCAAAACAAAGTTCTCTTAACACGAAATACTCTTTTGCTGCCAACTCTTGCATACACTTAAGCGCTGTTGAATTTAACATGGCTGCATCATGTTGGCAATGCTATGAGCTCTTTCAATAGCTCTCTCTCTCTCTCAGTTGATACTTTTCAACGAAATCAACGGTTAGTGCTTATCGCTACTAATATGACGCACTGAAAAGGTACATAGATGAGTTAAAGGATATTTGTTTTAAAATTATATCTATTTAATATAGTTTCACTAGCAGGCTTAAGTTTATTCTTTTACTTATATTTGGTAAAAAAAAAATCATTAAAGTTGTTCAATAAAAAGACACTAAATACTAATTTAAAGCTAGATTGGCTGATAATTTTTAATAGAGTCTGTCCTGCTACTTATACTCATACATATACTTGTATGCACACAAATCTGTCAGTTATGTTTCGCATTACTAAATTTTCATCGAGTTTTCGTTTGTGTTTACCTTTTCCTTTTTTCGTTATTTGCTTTTGCTCATATTTACCTTTACTGTAATTTTCTGAGAACGCGTGTGTGTGCGCGGATTTTGGGTTCTTGGTTAAATCTGCTTACTTATGCAGGCAAACCTAAACTGATATGGATATTTTCCTTTCAATTTCAATTTTATGTCTACTATGCCAATCGATAAAATCCCTGATAGTAACTTAAACCTAGAAAATCGTGCTTGTAATTTTAGCTTAAATCTTGGTAAGGATACGTTATTGCTAGAATGTTTAGAAAATGTTTTGGATATGATATTATTTGGCTAGTAGCATGCGATATGATTTGAAATGTCTGTGTATTTATTGAGAGTAGATTTAAGAACATAAAATTTAAAATTTAATACGGTTGATAATAAAGCTATTTTTGTGTTAGACGAAAGGCCTTACATTTTTTAAAATAATTTATTAATACAGCTAAAGCCTCACATTATCCTATGCAACGAAACTTAGTGGCTGACAAATATTCTTCTTCTTTATTGGCATAATATTACATGCCTTAATGGATTCGCTGATAATTTTTACTTAAGTCGATATAAAGTAGCCGTAAATTACAATACCAGACACCATTTTTATTGTCAAATGCGTAATAAAAAAATAATCAGAACTGGATCCGCATATTACTGACAGAATTAAAAGTTAAGTTTTAGATCATTACTAATCTAGGTTAATTGTATCAGCGAAATATTGAATGAAGGTGCAGTTAGAACTTTATTTCAGTCATTGATTTGACACAACAGAAGGACCAGTAGATTTTGCATGGCCTTGGATAATTTTAATATCGGAATAATGGTGTTGTTTTAGTGAAGGTCAACACCAGTATTGGGCACTAGGATATTATAAATTTGTTTTATCAATTTTAAAATTCTTAATTTATTCTTCAAAATCTATATCGTCCCCCTAAAATTAGTCTTCGTAGGCCCAAATACACTTACACCAATAGTTTTTACAATCTTCGAAACGGTTGTTGAAGTCAACTTTTGGAAAAGCCAAAAAAACGGTTCAGTACGCTTGGCGATTCACGTTTAATGTCTTCAATTGACTCATAAAGGTTACCCCGAAGTGGTTATTTGAGTTTGCTGAATAGCCAGAAGTCACTTCGAGCTAAATAAGGTGAATACGCTGGCTGCAGCACAATTCTGGTTGAAAATTTGGAGAAAAACTCACGAAGAATCAATGCAGTATGCGACAGTGCTTTATCGTGCAAAAATCAAGAGTTATAGGCCCATAACTTTGGCCTCTTTTTACGAATAATAATTATATAAAATAATGTATTATTAAGTAGTATTCCTTGTTGAAAGCTTGGTCGGTCGGAAAAAATTCGGAGTGCACCACAACTCGATAGTCCAAGAAAACTGTAAATATTACTTTGATTTTTGACCTGCTTGACGTAGTTTTTTCGGCTTCAGCTCTGCTTTGCCACGATATTCGTTCGAATAATCGTCTGCTTTCTGGTCGTAAGCATAGATCCAGGACTTATCGTAAGAATACGTTTTATGACATCCTGTTAGTCAGAAACATTGTTTCACAGACGTTTACATGACTGTTTTTAGAAAAAATAGAGTAATTTTGAAACCAATCGGGCTTTCACTTTCCTTAGTCTCAAATGATCTTCTGAAATGGTTTTCACTGATCCTTTCAATATTCGAATGAATCCAGTAAGATTGATGTGTGATGAGTGATTATGGCAGATTCTCAAGCCTCAATTCTTTTCTTTTATTGACGTGTTGATCATCAGTTGAAGTTGACGGTCGTCCTGAAAGTGGTTCGTCGTCAACGCGTTCTCGTCCCTCCTTGAATAATTTATACCAATCCAAAGCACTTGCTCGCGACAAACAATTATCTCCTAAGGGGTTTTCTAATATTTTGAATGTTTCGCCACCTGAAATTTGATACCCCACACAAAACTTCATGTATTAAATTTTTGAAGGTCAGGAGCTATGTGGAGTAGTCTAACAAAAGCTTTAAAGCCTTGCAGACTACATTAAATGACAGCCAACTGTATAGTAAATATTGAACAGAATATGTCAATACTTTTAGCTAAGTGGATAGGTTGAAAGCACCTTTTACTTAAGCGCTAATTTTGAACAACACAAACAACACCACAAAACACCAACTCCATCCATGCACACGCTCACCACTGACTTCAACAGTAGCTGTGTAGCGCCCCTTCCCTCATATTTTTAGTGGCCAACAGCAAGTAATTAGCTGATGTCGTACTTTCACTGCGTTGTTGCTGTTGTTCGGGCATATTTCCGCAAATTGCCATTAATGTCAAGCAGCCGTTCAGTGGCCACTTATGTCTGTAAATGTGTGTGTGTGTGCTGCCGTGCCACCCTTTTGCGGACTTAGCTGTTTATAGCAGCCAATTCGCCAGTGGCGAGTACACGGCGCACGAGCATCGCAAAGCGTTTAAGGGCTTCTTTTAATTATTGTCTTCATTAAAACGCTATAGGCGCTAAACTGATTTCCTGCGTTTTGGTTGTGGGTTTGTGGCATTTTACGACTATTCCATAGCATCTAAGCTGACATTCAGTTGCGGTTTTCGCTATTTTCACTGTTTTTGCCTTATTGTGGCATTCGCCGAGCTTTACACAACAGATAATGCTACTTAAAAGTAGCGGCATATTTCGATTCTGGAGTGCTAGCTCATTAGCGCTGTCGGCGGGATAAATAGGCTGGTTCAAATGAAAAATAAAGCAAAAATAATAATTAAAGTATAAAGTAAAAAAATAATACAAAATTAAATAACATAAAGTAAAGTAAAATAAAATAAAATAAAATAAAATAAAATAAAATAAAATAAAATAAAATAAAATAAAATAAAATAAAATAAAATAAAATAAACGATAAAATGATAAGATAAATGACAAATTAAATTAAATTAAATTGAATAAAGTTAAATAAAATAAAATAAAACAAAATGAAATAAAATAAAATAAAATAAAATAAAATAAAATAAAATAAAAAAAAATAAAATAAAATAAAATAAAATAAAATAAAATAAAATAAAATAAAATAAAACAAAATTTAATTAAAAAAAAAATAAAGTAAAATAAAATAAAGTGAAATAAAATGAAATGAAATGAAATTAAATTAAATAAAATAAAAATTAATTAAAATTAAATTAAATTAACTGAAATTTAGTAAAATAAACTCAATAAAATAAAATTTTGTGAAAAATAAAATAAAATAAACCTATATTAATTTAAGCAAAATTAAACTTTCCCAACATCACCCTGTATACCCTCCCTCCCCTTCGCGAGCGCGTTAATCGCTGACTGCCATTTCTTTCATCAATTTAATTTCATGTCTTGTTTGTGTACGCCTGCTGTTTAACAACAACAACAAATTACCACAGCAAATAAGTACTGTTATGTGTTTCACCAACGAAAATTTGTATAACCGCATCTGTCCGCGAACAGCAGCACAACAACTTATTTCAAAGGATTTGGAAGCACCCATGCACACACTTACAAACGTAAGCATTGCCATTAACATGTCCTGTGACTTCTTATGATTTCCTTGTAGTGCCAATTAAAATTTATCACAGCTTGGCCGAAACATGAGAAGAACAACTGAGAAGGGGTGGAGATTTTTTTTTATATTTATGTTAAATGGCGAATCAATTCGAGCAAATAAGAGGAAAGCAGTTGTTTTTACTGCAGATGGGAGTGATCATTAGATGGCTAACGGTGATTACGTATATTTGAGTGATTTAAAAAAAACATATGTTGTTTATTAAAAAAATTGTGACAAATCATATTTAAATTTTTTTTTGAAAGAATATCCGAAGAATGCATAAAATATCATACTATATGCAAATTTTATATAAATTTTGGTTTTTGTCAATATATGTTGTTGTAGTCGTAAAGGTATATCCAGTGCTACCAATCACATTGTGTCATACCATATAGTGTAGCAAAGTTGAGATTTTAACCTTAATTTAACCAAAAAAAAAAAAAATTCGGGGAAGTTGAAAAAAGTTACAGTTACAAAAAGGAAGAATACCACGCAAGCCACCAATGAAATTTGTAAAGTTTATGGAGACGATGCTGGATCAGTTCGTGTAGTATAACAATGGTTCGCTCGCTTCCGTTCAGGAAATTTCGATGTGAAAGATGTACCTTGATCTGGTCGACCTATCGGTAAAAAAGTCGATGAAAATATGGAAAAGATTGATCAGGACCATCGCATAAGCAGTCATGACGTCGCTAAGGAACGTAACATTCATCATCAAACGGTTTTGAACCATTTAATAAAGGCTTTCTACAAAAAGGAGCTCGATGTTTGGGTACCACATGAATTGTCTGTGAAAATTTTAATGGATCGAGTTAACATCGGCGATTCTTTGCTGAAATGAACTGAAAACGAACCATTTCCGAAGCATGAAGCATGACGAAATATGGATCAATAATGTGCGAAAAAGATCTTGGGTCAAGCTCAATAAATGTTCGCAAAGCCGGGATTGACGCCTCTAAAGGTTATGCTGAGTGTTTGGTGAGATTGGAAAGGAATCATTCACTATGAGCTGCTCCAACTGGGTCGAACAATTGATTCTACATTTTACTGTCCACAAGTGATGAGACGGAAGTAAGCAATCGAAATAAAAACGGACAGCACTTCCATCACGACAACTCTAGACCACACACATCTATGATGACTCGGCAAAAACTGGGAGAGCCTATTTTGAAAGCTTTTAAAGAATTGTAACGATTGGTTCAATACATTTTTTTAAATCGACCGAGTCCTATTACTTTTCGGACAGCCAAAGCCAGCCAGTGTAAACAATTTGCCAAAATGCTAAGAAGAGGAAGCAAAATAGGAAAAGTATGCGAATAAATATTTGTATGCAAAAATTGGTAATTAATTTTTGACTTTAACTAGCTAGTTCCGAAGAAACTAGGTTCAAAAGTAACTAGTCCCCTAATTAACTGGTCCAAAAGTAACTAGGCCAAAATTAATCCGATTTGAAAATGCTTGTTCCAGAAATATTTTTTCGTAGTTTGAAATATTATTTTTAGTAAATTCAGATGGAATTTTGACTGAGTAATTTAATATATTTGTAAAGTATTAGGATATTAAAAAACATAGGTACGCTTGTAGCATAATATTGATAGATTCTGCATACATTACTCCCACTATCAAATAAAAAAACAAAATATAGGTAAAATATATTAAAATGGACATCGTCCTCTTAATTTGATCTCAGTGTTATTTTGTGTCGAAAAATATGTCTTCACATTTTAAATTTCTTCATTAAATTTTATTATTTTCAAAAATTGGCTATCCCTTAAGTTTTCACAGAATCTATTTAATCAGTGTTATTAGTTTCAAATTGCACATATCTTCCTCTTCTTCTTCTACACATTACAACATATATTATTTCATTAATTCCATTTCTTTTTATATTTTCCTGACCCCATTCTTAACACAAATACATTTAACAAAACATAAAAGGTCAGCAGTAACTAAATTTAGTTGAGTAATTCCGTAAACTTGCCACAACAGTACTTCCAGTGTCATTCACTTGCGACACACTTTAACAATTATAAATTACACTTCAAAATCAGTGCGAAGAAATTCATCACAGAAATGCACACACAATTGCAATTTCATTTTTACTTTACATTATCTTTGATGTTGTTGTTGTTTTTGTTGTTGCAAATGTATGCATGCCATTGTGTTTGTAGTGCAATTTATGCTTTTTTCGCCAGCCACTTAATTCTTTTGTAGCATACTTTTGAGCGCACATTGCTCGCACACACACAAAACAAAAGCGAAAGCATAAACGGCTTTATTTGTGTGTGTGTGTGGGTGTATGTGTGCGCTCAAGCAGCATAGAGTATGATTGGCAAGCGACAGGCTGCGAAGTTGCTAAACCATCAGCACCACCAGATCTTATGCATTTCTGCAAGTGTGTGTATGTGCTTTCATGCATGCATGTGTGTGTGCGTGTGCGCGCTGCATTTTAATGGACTCAACCAGCATATTAAGGCATCATTCATGCTGCTTTCATGCAATTCACTTACTCCTTTCACATTCAGTGGCTGAAGTGGCCGAAATGGCTCTTTTATGTTTGTCAGCCCGAGTTGCCGCCCGAGGGATGGGGCGATTGCCATTTGTAGTGTCTAAAACTTGTCCGACGCGCGTGTGTGTGTGTGCTTGTGCCTCGTTGTTGTGCAGCACGGAAATCGCATAATGTTTGTTTTAGTTAGTTAGTTGAGCGGTTGTTGCGTACAGCAGCAGATTTCCACTTCCTTGCTGTTCACTTCCTCTTCTCTGGCGACTTGGCTTTCACCAGCAGTAGCGCTTCCTATGCATTTGCCTTCCTTATTGCTTTCATTATTTCGCTCTTTGTTTTTGTGTTTGTGGTTCGTGTTTTTTTTTTGTTCGCTCGCATATCCCTTTTGTTGTTGTTGTGTGCTCTTCCTCGGTCGTTTGCTCTTAAAACGTATTTGCAATGAATGTAGGGTTACTTGGCTGGTCGCTTCGTTCTTCGCGCTCGCCACTTGTCCACTTGAGTTTGGCGTAAGCGTCTGTTTTATGTCAGAAATCCCTTTTTCAGTGCGCAGTTTATTTAACTGAATTTAATTTATTGTTTTTGGTTGTTGATATTAGTTGTATTCATAACGATTCCGCATTGAGAACTTTTATTTATTTTTATGTTTTTCTCTTTACTCACATTTAATTTTGTGTAAATAATTCTTTTTGGTATTATTGAAGGAACAAAAAACAAAAGAGAAAGAATTGTTGTTTGTGAAATATCACGGTTAGAATATATATTACTGGGTAGGGATATTCCTTTAAATAACGCTTGTTCCAAGATCTAACAGATCATACAAGTAGTAGCAATCCCGTTCGAATTTCCCGAATTAACACCCATGCTTTGACACAATTTTACTCCAGTTTATTGGGTTACGTGGGTTTTTTATATTTCGAGATTGCAGAACAAAAACAAATACTATTTATAGAAAATTGCATTTTTAATTTTTAAAATATTTTCCAATAAGTTCTATACTCTCTTCCATAATACCGATAAAAACTGGTCCTTGATGGATCGACCGATCGCTGAGAAGTGAAATAATGCACTGTTTCCTAGTTAAACCAGGTTGAAAGTTGTAAATAATCGCGCAAAAATGTTCAGAACTCAAATCCACTTTTTGGGCGAGATGAATATTTTAAGTTACTGTAAACAACAAAACTAACTCTCGTATGTCAAAACGTTCTGAGTATGTATAACATCAAAAAGCCCACCAGCAGTGCTTCCTTTTCGCTGCGTGGCGCCAATTGGAGACTTTAAGTGTTGTCAGGTCCTTCTACACTTGGTCTTTCAAACGGAGTAGAGGTCTTCCTCTTCTTCATCTTCTGCTTCCCCGTTGTTTTCATCCATTCGGACAACATGTTGTTCACTTCGACGACTGTTTGTTTGATGACAGGAGATATTTCGTCTTACCCTCGTTCACTACCAGATCCATTTTCTTATTCTTATGCAGTCTGGAGAAAGTAGAACTAACGGCGTGGATAGTTAGGCCAAATATATTAATATCATCGGCTTACGCCAGAAACCTTGTTTGGCATCGAACGGCTCGGAGAGTTCCTTTCTGATACTGTTTTGGCATTGCTCAACGTCAGTTTACACAGCTGTATTAGTTTTGCGAGGATACCAAATTCTGACATAGCGGCAGCTCCTTTTCGTGTTTGAATAGCTCGGCCGTCAATCCATCGGCACCGCCGCTTTGTTGTTCTTCTGGCGGGTAATTGCTATTCAAACTTCTGCTTGGTCAGACAATGGGATGTCTGCTCCATCGTCATCGATTGGGTAATCGGGTTGGCTTTCTCCTGGCGTTATACTTTCACTGCTATTCAGCAGGCTTGAGAAGTGTTCCTTCCATAATTTTATTATGCTCTGGGCATCGGTCACAGGATCACCTTTGGGCTAGATCACCTTTGGGGTTTCTACAAGAGTATCTTCTTCTGTTAGTCGCCACATCTTTTTGTAGAATTTTCGAGCATCACCCCCGTCGGCCAGCTTATCAAGCTCTTCATACTCACGCATTTCGGCGTCAATCCTTTTCTGTCTGCAAATGTGTCTCGCTGCCCTCTTCAACTTACGGTATCTATCCCATCCCTCATTTGTTGTGGTCGATTGTAACGTTGGGAGGTGGGCAGTCTGCTTTCTCTCCACTTCTACACGGCAATCCTCATTGTACCAGTTGTTCTTTTGTATTTTCGGAAAATCAATGGCTTCGTTTGCAGATGTACATAAGGAGTTTGAAATGCCGTCCCACAGTTCCCTTATACCGAGTTACTGACGAGTGCTCTCAGAGAGCAGGAGTGTAAGCCGAGTAGAAAATCGTTCGGCTGTCTGTTTTGATTGCAACTTCTCGACGTCGAACCTTCCTTGTGTTTGTTGAGGTGAGTTTATTTTTTTCACAGAGGCAGGTGCGTATCTTGGCTGTAGTAAGGTTGTTATCCGAGTCAATGTTAGGTTAATTCGGCTTCTGCTGAAATTTGCGGACTTTTGTTTTGCCCTGAACCAACTTTGTGGAGCTGATGGTGTCCGCTAATGTGCTGATATCAGATTCGACAGAAACATTGATATTGTCGGTTTCAGTGAAACTATTTAAGCTCCGTCTGTGTCGTCTGCTCGATGTTTTGAAATCCTCGCTCTTACAATTTACGGATCCATTTCAGTTAAAACAGACAGTTTTGCGATCCAATTATGTAAAAGACTGCTTAGCAGCCATCTCCCTTGTAATCTTAGATACAAGTTAGTAAATTACAAGTATTTTTAAGCAAGATTCTACTATTGAGAGACCTTACTATTAGCATAACCTAGTAATTCCCTTAAAACAAAATGTAATCTTCAATGCCATATTTGTTACATTTTGTTAATATAAAATTCTGAATGCATGCACATATTTTTTTAATTTCATAAATTGCTATTAACACAATGTACATTGAGAAGTGGGCCACAACCTCGATAACAAACACATACATCCATACAACAATGTTCTTTCTAATCGAGTTGGCAGGACATCTTTGTTTTATTGCCAAAATCGCCCAAGCTGACGGTCCACTAAAAGCTTAAGTGCACTCTTCTTCGAAAGCGTCGTGTTGTGGTGGGCAGCAGCAGCTGACAGTTGTCATGCCGAAGATTTTTCATTTATTTTTTAGTTTTTTTGTTTTCGTGTTTTCATGTGAAATTAAGATGAATTGTTTTGTGGTTTTGAAAATTGACAGAGCATACTTAATGCGTTTTCAAGGTACTTCTTAAAAGTACAATGAAAATGTAATACATTTTAATTATTATGACTCAAATGATGTCCTTCAAAAATATATACATTAAATGATGAATGTGAATTTATATATATATATACTTATAGCTGGTTAGTCTATTGACAAATTATTCTAATTTTTGTTGATTTTATTGAGAAACAAATTTAATGGAAAATTTGTCTTTAAATAATTCGATAGATTCTTGTGAGTTCATACTGAGTTTTATATAGTCAATTAAAACTACTGAGAAAGAAGAGGAAGGAGGGTTAATTTCACATTAAATATTATCTCCAGCAAAGAAAATTTGATAAATGTGACATTTCTAAGTCAAAAACGCAGGTTTAAGCAACTGACAAAACAATTTTATTTTCGCAGAGCAAGTCATTATTAGAACGCCATTCGCTAGATTGTTGGCAGTTTTGACACTATGTTCATAAACCCACATCTCGTCAGCAGGAATGATGGGTGGGATAAATATAGGATTTTTAGCTATACTCTTGAGCATTTCTTTTGCGATCTAAACTCAACGTTTTTGCAAAAAAGTCTTCTCTTACGAGTTTAGCATTACATCTTCATACCCAAAATATGAACTAAAATGGTTGAGTCGGTTCAGAAGGGTTTTGAGATCCGATGTCATTTCTCTGTTGTCAATATGATGATTTTCAAATACTGTTTCTTTAACTGTACGATGGTATGGTCATTAAACAGAGGTGGATAGACTACTTACATGCGCCAGGTTTTCTAATTCCGTAGCTGTGATTCCATTTGAAAAGGCAAAATTTTGAGACAGTTATTATAAAATTTTTCTAATAATTGCCATAATGTATGCTAGGGCAGTCTGTAGAAGTCAAAATAGCAAAGAGAAGCAAAAGCTTCACAATGTGGCCGGGCACACATTCGTGAATAAACAGAAGAAATGTGGACTTGGATTTCAGATTCCATCAAGACTGAGTACAAACTGTCCGACGTATCTAGATTGCATAGAAGATTCGGCGCTCACTTTTTTTAAGTACAAGTGAAGAACTTAAAACTAGACTAGCTGGTAGTTTTACCGTGAAAAACTGGGAGACTCATGTGTTAGTTCACTGAAAATTAGAAAGCTGTCAGCTTAATGGCAGCCTCAATCATAACAAAACTAGAGGATACCTAAGTGGCTTATTACTAGCACGAAGTAATACTTAATCAGATGGTTCCACGAGAGAGTCTTTAGTTGGGAGTAGGTTAGATTTAGCGGAAGAAAGTTCTGCACTGCCACTTTCAAAGCCTCCTCCTATTTAAAAATAAAGAAAAAAAAGTGTAGAAATCATACTTCACACAAACTTTTATGTTTTAAAATATGTTGTAACAACCTTAATCAACATTTCGCCGATCAACTCTTCATTCGACGAAAATTCCTTCCCAGTGGGCATTCTTTTTGAGATTTGAACACAGTAAATAGTCGCTGTGGGCCAAATATGTAGCATACACCGTTTTATGCGAAAGCAAATGGAAGCGTAAGTCATGAATTTTTGCCAACGTTTTCACTGACTTGTGACACGATGTATTATCTTGGTGAAACTTCCTATTTTCTTTTTCAAATTTGGACGTTTTTCGCCGATTTTGTCATTCAAACGTTCCAATAATGCTGCTAATAGTCGCTTCCTTTTTCAAAGTAGCCAATAAAATTTATTCTATTTGCATCCCAAAATACAGACGCCATAACCTTGTTAACTGTTACGATTTTCAATTCCTTAAAGCGGTTAGTCCACATAAATAACTGTCAAATGGGCTTCGGAGTTAAATGATGGAGCTCATGTTACATCAATTGTCACAAATCGACTTAGAAACTCGCTTGACTATGATTGAGCATCTCTAAAGACTGTTCCGAATCATCTGCTCTTCGTTGTTTTCGGTCAAAATTGAGCTCGCGCGGCACACATTTTGCACAGAACTTTCTTATACACAAATATTAGTGAATGATATGATGTTCACATTCAGTTGATAACTTTGGAGTGGCTACTAACTCGAACACCTTCACCTTGCGGTCATTCAAAATTATTATTTTTTTAACTTTTTTCAACATTTTTATTGGTAACAGCTTCTTTAAGGCGACCCTCCATTCATTGTCTTCGGTGCTCATTTCACCTCCTTTATTTTAGAAATACGCAAAATTCCTTATTGAAAACCTTCAAAGCTGGAGTATTCTCTTCCATCCGGTCAACGTGACCCAGCCAGGGTAGTCGCTGTCTCTTGATTCGCTGAACTATCTCAATATCGTCGTATATCTCGTACAGCTCATCTTTCTCTCGCAGCTGTATACTCTTATAAAAATTATACCTTTCCTATTCGGCTCTGCTGCTTGAATTACATTCTCCAACGGCAG
Source organism: Bactrocera correcta (assembly GCA_027475135.1). NCBI lineage: Eukaryota > Metazoa > Arthropoda > Insecta > Diptera > Tephritidae > Bactrocera > Bactrocera correcta. Next base: position 35,679,424 of record CM050323.1, read on the forward strand.
ATTGAAGAAGTCGCACGGTAGGGAGTGGCCTTGTCTGAAACTTCGTTTGATATCGAACGGCTCGGAGAGGTGCTTTTCGATCCTCACGATATTTTTGATGTTGCTCAACGGTAGCTTTCGTGCTGTCAAAGGCGGCTTTAAAATAGACGAAGATCTTCCTTTCATGAATCTTTTCTAAGATTTCGTGCATGTTGAATATCTGGTCGATAGTCGATTTTCTAAAGTCACTCGGATCTCACTGAAATGAAGAAATTGTTTCAAAACTGTCGTTCTTCTTGAATTTAAATTTTGATTTTGAATAACATAATTTTATAGTCGTGGAAATTCTACACTACATTTCACTGATTTCGGTTGGATACAAGAAAGCTTCCCCACACCTACGTCTTCAGCCATTTTAGAATCAAAACCTTGTCTTCTGGGTGGTATTAAGCTTATACCTAGAAAGATAGTTCCCTGCCTAACAGAATTTAATGCCACCAGCTTTTCACTGAAATGAGACAAGAGAGAGTTAAAACGAAATTCCTATAAGCAATAAATATTTAAAAAAATTGCCTGAGTTGTGTGGTTGGAATGATTCTTGAGAAAGATTTGCTAAAGATTCCAGAGAAACTGGGTTGCAAATGAGCTAATGAAAAATTTTCGCTACGAACGCACTAAATCCTGAAAACTGAATGAGCCACACGCAAATTTTGTCATTTTGTCGATTATGACAGAAAGCTAATCTCTGCTTAAGAGCTACAAATGCTCCGAATTCTACGTCGCAACCAAATGTTGCATGCCTGCAAATCCTCAATATTTTGCTTGAGAGAAGAGCAAAGTATATTTGTGCTAATGTGTGCGTGTATGCGTGCAATTACGACAGACACAGTAAAAGTTGAAGTTGAAATGACAGCGGAGGCGGTCATGCAACAAGAATACTTGACCCATATTGCAATGCTGCAGCATCAAATTTTGTATATACGTATGTGCAACAAACAAAATAATAACAAAAAAACTTAAAAAACATAACAAATGCACGTAATAAAAAAACGAAAGCAACAACAACAACAGCAAATACAAAGCAGACAGTTTATGGCATAAAAGTGAAAGCAAAACAAAAAAAAAAACAAAAACACGTTCACTTTCAGCGTCGTTGCGTAAGAACTAGCTGCAATTGCAACAACAACACGTAGTGCTGCAAAGCGGACTTTTCTGTAAGCTCAGCAACAGCTGCTACCACTCAATTTGGCGTTTTGACTCAGACAGTTTGTCATCTGGCAGCACACTCGGATTGCTTTGTGTTCACTGAGTGCACTTGCAACCTAATTTAGAGAACTTTGTGTGCGCATTTTACTTTCTGCTTTCTCGTGTATTGGCACACTTTCGGACGCTTTCACTTTTCTCGAGCTCTACTTTGCACCAAAGCTGGAGCGCACAGCTGTCAAGGCTATTGGGTGTATTTTTCAGTTGTTGTTAGTCCAAACGTTTACTGTTGCATATGTTTAGGGTGGTTTTGGGCAAATTGGAAGAGATTTATAGTTTCTATAAATATATCAGAGTTTTGCACAAAGTTTTACAGTTATTTGTAATTCTATGCTTTAAAGTATTTGTTAGTTCTTATCTTACTTCGAGTATTATGGTTTGTGGAGGTTACTCATACGCCATGGTGTACCGTTTTTGAAAATAACCGAATATTTGTTAGAGATAATTCTAATATTTCATTTTTCTGTTTTGTTTATTTTATAAAATTGTTTATGTTTCAAGTGTATTGAAAGCAGCTTTCGAGAGGTGTGTCTCAGGACATAGAGTTCCTACGAAAGTCCCGTCCAAGTAACCAGAAGGAGCTTGGATTTTTAACAGACCTTTTAAGCCACGCATAAATTTATTAAGGGAATATATTTTGCCGTTACAGCAACAATAACTTGTTTATCTAATTGACTGCTTTGCTAATTTTTCTTTAATATAATTTCCATAAAGCTCAGAAGATTTGCTGTCTTAAAAACTTTAACTCGAGTAATAATGTAATTCAAAATTTTTTGGCATGAAATAAGAAATAAAGACTTGATATTAATTTAAAATTTTTCGAATTTTCCCTTAACTTCTTCGTCTTATTTGGAGCTTATGAAAATGCATTCAATGTCATTAAAATCGGATTTCTCTTGGTTTAAAAAAATAAATCTTAAACTCGAGTTTGAGATTCACATATAATTCACTTAAAGATCTTTGCTGGCATTAAATAGAAAGTAAAGGCTTATTATTCATTTAGAATTTCTCAAATTTTTCTTTAGCTTTTTCAAATTCCTTGGTATTTTTGAAAATTTATTCAGGATAATCAAACTCAAAATATTTTGGTGTTTATGGAAATGCGTTCAGACCAGTATTGGCCCTTTGCGATACCAGACGGAGTTCAGTTGCTAGGTCCAACAGCAGCAGTCATCCTTTAAGATGCCTGTGCTTGACGCGAACTTTGACAGACCATGTAGCCTCTTACCGATACCTCCTGCAGTTTATCAAACCTTGGGGACCTCAAATGCTTACAGCGAAGTCTTGTCAATACAGAGCAAATGCACGAAAGATCCTCTATTGTTTCCTTGGTGCACTGTTTTAGACATTTTCTGCAGTCTTTTCGTTTTAACAGCCTCATCCTGCGGCCGTGTGTTACCGCCAGGCAGTGAACAGTTTGTATTCCCATCATCTGCCTACAGTCTCTCTATCGAGTGTAGGAATTTTGTGTACTTCCGATCTACTGCTTATCAAGACACTTCTGACTGTTATGCAATACGAGGTTACTGTCTTGATTGCTGCTTCACTGTCTACGTTAATGTTGAGACTAGAATTGCCTGCAGGAGTATTAGAGGCCACTTCTGTGGCTTTCAAAATAGCAAAGACCTCAAAAAACATAGTGCAGTAGTCCGGCATTTAAAATGTTGCCTTATGGTTAACTCCCTGTATATTCCAGCACCAACTCCATCGTCCACTTTCGAGCCATTCGTACAGATCTTTAGTGTGCAGCGGGTACCTTTACGCCAGCCATCTTTTTCTGTGATTACTTTCAACCATCTTTCCTAGTTGAAAAGTGGGATCATGTAGTCGGTGTTTATCCAACCGTCATTACCTATCGAGCTATGCCCGAAGGCTCTATATGTAAATTCTCCTGCAGCCAGTAGTCAACCCATCGATTTTTCTGCCCAGTTTTCAGCGAACAGATCCATAGGTGGCAGTTTAGTACTAGTCAACATCCGTCTTTGGAGTTAAGGTTGCTATTGTGTACAGCGCAACGTGCCTCTGAACTCCTTATATAGGCTTCCCGTAGGTAGAATTCCGTACGCTTTTTCCACCATACTATTGCATCGTAGAACACAATTGGTCTTACAATAGCTGCGCTAGACGGACATTGCATGAGAGAGGAAGAAAGCCCCAGGTTGTGCCGATTGAGGATTTTTGTATAAAATTTCGCATAAAATTTTTTAACTTATTCATGTTTTTCATTAATTCATGTTGACTGACATTATTAGCTCATCATTATGTATGCAAAAAATATCAATTTATATTGAGAAAAAATTGTTGTAGATAAATTTCAAGCCTTAAACACGAATTTATGACTCAATACTCTCTGGTATTTTTCGGCGTTATAAGCCTTTTTTATTAAGGCATTTTTAATTTTTTCCTTACACAACCCACTTCCAACTCAACTAAACTCAATACTTCTCTTCCACTCTACTAGGTGCTGTAGAAAGTTCTCGTCTACCCGTGCTCCCTGCTACCCTTTTCGCAATCCGCCAGATTAATTTTAATTTGTTGCAAAGCTGACAACAATCCCTGAATGCCGAAAGCGTGTAAAATAAAACTTTGTTGCACGCATGACGACTGCTCGCCGCCTGACGGTCACGCAGTGCCTCCGCCCAGTGCATTTATGTATATTTTATATGCTTGCGTGACCATTATACTCACATGTGCATTTACTGCTGTCTTTTATTCTTTATTTACGCTTTCAACTTAATGCTCATTACACTTTATTTTCCGCTGTTGCTGGCGCGATTTCATTGTTACTTACGCAATGCATGCAAGTACCTAACTTTTGCCCCAGCAGGCGATGGCGTTTCCATTGTTATTGCAAGTGCTAGCTATACACCTTTTATTTGTCAACGAAACAGTTAGCTAGTAGATTTATGTGTTGGCAGGAAGCTTAAGGTTTATGATAGAGGTAACATGTTTCCAGCAATCGTGAATGTTTATTGCAATTATTATGAGCGCCATCAGCTGAATCACATTTTGTTGTTGAAGGGTGTCAGAGAACGGGTTTTCGAATGAGTCATGCCTTAATTCAATATATTTTTTTATTTGAGAAATGCTTGCGATGAAAAGGTTTCATTACATTAAAGTTGATATAAAAGTTTTGATTTTATTGATCACCTCTCTTCTCTTCTCTCTGGGTTTCTTCCATGTTCCATGTGTAGCATATAAAGGACATACAGACAAAATTTTATAGTGATCAGATCACTTAATGACTTCTCATCAATATGTTTATTTCTTAAATTCTAAATATGTATATATAATTGTATATCGGGCCAAAGCTTCAGTCAGGGTAAACAATAAAAGGATGGTGTTAAATTAGAGTTAAAAAAAATATTTGCAATAAATGTATTCCTGAAACTCTCCGATTTGAATGCTCAACACCAAATTCAGCAATAAACTCGGGCTTAAGGTTCTGTGTTAATGAACAAAAAATTTAGTGGACTTTGATTAGTAAATTATGAGTAGTTAGGAGTTTCGTCTGTATACATTAAGAAGAGTAACAGTCTTCAATGTACTGTAAATGCTGTAAATGGTTATATTTCCGTAAACACTTGACATAGTTGTGTTTAACTCGAGTTTAAGCAAGATAATTTTGTGGTATAAATTTCTTTAACTCTACAAGTGCGAGTAAAGTTTAATGTTTACCGCTTACATTGGCAATAAACTCGAGTTTGTTTCTTAAGAGAAAAATATTTGATTTTTCAGCGGAAATAATAAACTCCGAGTTTAAAAATTTCAACCGAATATGATAGATTTGTGATGTTTCAAGCAAGTTTGATAAATAATAAATTACTACAAAATTTATATTATTTATATTTGTCTTTAACTCTGAGTTTATGAAAACTCAAAAATGTGTTTAAAACTAAACACAACAATAAACTCCAGTTTATTTCTTAACACTTTATGTTGAATTTATATGCAAGATGCGCTTCCATTAACTGCTGAGTAGATTTCATGAATGTATGGATTTTTGCAATATTTTTGGAGTTTAATGTTAAACACTGAAATTAGCAATTCACTCGTTTTTTTTTGTTTTAAAATTATATAATATGCATATATATTATCAGTAAGAAGGGTTTAAAGTCAAACACTAGAGTTACTAATAAACTCGAGTTTGTGTTTGGAACTATGACTTCGACAAAAATTTTAGCTCAACTGCATGAATATAATTTTTAAAGTAGAGTTAAATGTTGAACACTAGAGTTAGTAATAAACTCGAGTTTATGTATTGAACCTGAAACTTTCAAAATATTTCAGTTACACTGTATTTTTACTATGTTAATGTAACTGTAGTTTAAACTTAAACACTAGAGTTAACAATAAACTCGAGTTTTGAACCTGTGACTCCTACCAAAATTTTAGTTCCACAGCATGAATATAACTTTTAAAGTAGAGTTTAAAGTTAAACTCCAAAATTAGTAATTAACTCGAGCTTATGCTTTAAACTTATCACTTTAAAAATACTTTAATTACACTGTGTGAATATATTTTTGTAAGTAGAGTTAAATGTTAAACACCAGAGTTAGTAATAAACTCAAGTTTACATTTTGAACTCACGACATCCAAAGTAATTTTCATTATACTGAGACATAATTTCATAAATAGAGTTTAAAGTTTAATACTAGACTTAACATTAAACTCGAGTTTACATTTTGAACCTGTGACTTCCACAAAAATTTTAGTTCTACTGCATGAATCTATTTTTTAAAGTTTAGGTTTTGAACTCATAACTTCCAAAACAACTTTCATTATACTGCTTGAAACATAATATCGTAAATAGAGTCGAGAGTTTAACACTACACTAGTAATAAACTCGTGTTTATGTCAGGTGCCTGTTTTCAACCTATGACCTCCATGCACCACATGCGCTGCCAAGACTTCAATTATACTGCATGCATATTGCAATCTCTGTAAACGAGAATGCTGATAATTCTCTGTAAACCAATCAACGAGTACAACTTGTGGCACTGACGACACTTACAAGTGTTTCCAAACATCTGGCATGCTTTTGTAATAAACACGCATACATATATGCATATGAATTCAGCTGTCAGCAAGCGATTTCACACATGACAAGCAATTTGACATGTGCCTTTTGACTTTAAGCCGGTGTCAAGAACCAGCAGGCCAAAGGCACGTTTTCGATTTTTAATGAAACACAATGCCTGGGTGCAAAACAAACGCTTTGCAGCGCACAAATTTCGCAGTAATGATGATTTTTCTTGTTTGTTTTTCAGAACTTGTATTTCTTTTGTTTTTGTTTTCGGGTGTTAACACGAGTTTTGAGACACCAGCAAGGCATACATGCATAATAAATGCCACGCGCCAAATCAAATTCGCATATATAGGCATATTCTATTGTGTAAGTGTGTCTTTGAGTGTGTGTTTGTTTGTATGTTTGTGTGTGTCACACGCATATGCGTGCCAATTGCATATGCTTAATTATTCCAATCGCTGGCACGCACGACTTGTGGTGGCAGCGTGAGGCGAAAACATCTTCACAGCATGTAACGGGATTACCGACAGCATGCAAGAACGGAAGCGATTTTTTTCGCTTATTCCTCGCAATTAGGGAATTAGTTTTTTGCACCATTAAAACACATGTCTTTTGTATTTTTAACCTGTTTTCTGTTTCATACGCATTTATAACATGTTGTTGTGGGTTTTGTTGTTGTTTTTTAATACGCCGCTGATACTTCCGTCTTGTGTCTTTTTGTTTACGTTGTTCATTGCCGGCGCCAGTGCTGGCATTCAAGCGGAAGCATGGATTTATTACAGTTAAGCTTTGCGCCTGTGCGTATGCAAATACATGCGAATGCATATACATATATGAATATAGGTGTAACGGTACATTTTTCGCATATGTGAAAGGGGAAAAGGTGCAGTGACAGCCTTGAGGGTGGCAGCTTGTGTAAAAAGGCGAAATAAATTAATTTGCATGTGTCATAATGCGTGCGTGTAATATTCCTGCCTATGTATGTAAGTGTGGGTGTGTGTTTTCTTTTTTCAACCCTATCGTCTGCTTCCTGCATACATTGATTCGTATTCATGCATGCCATTTGTATATTTATGGGCGTGTAAGCAAATACACTGGCGGATAAAGAGCGTTAAGCCACAAAAGTGCACCTGCTTCCCTCTCCTCTGCTCTCCTCTGCCCTGTGCCCCATTGATGGTTGTTGTTGCATATATACATATTTGTATGTGTTGTTGTTATGAATGGGTATGTTGCTTTTATGTAAAACACCCACAGGCTTATTTACTAATTTCTTTAGCACACCATTATATTCCATGCTTGAGCAAAGATTTGCAAAAAGATGTGCCTTCGTCACCTGTGGAAGTGTAGATAAAGTAGCGCCATCCTTTTATAAACATATGGTAGAGTGCGTTCAGTTATGAAGCAATTACTTGATGCTCATAGCACTTTAAGTAAGAAATATGCAAATAATTGGATTGAGACTTTATCTAAGAGAAAATCTCCTTTAATTTTATTTTTTTTTTTATTGAAAGAACTTTTTTCGCAATTGTTGTCTGGAGGTACTGTAAGTATCTAAACTGATTCTTTTGCATGACAGCGTTGAGCCTAACGTTGCCAATGCCGTTAAAAGTCAGCTGAAAACTTTTAAATGGGAAGTCCAGTTCCATTCGCTATATTCCCCAGATATTGCACCGTGTTATTATTATTTATACCATTCGATGACACAAGGTCTGACTCAGAAGCAGTTTCATTCACAAGACGACATCGGAAAATGCTTCAGCAGACAATTCGCCAGGCTCGTATAAGATATGGCAGCCAAGATGTTTCAACTTTAGTGTGAAGAAATTTGGTAACTTAAAATTATGACATTGTCCAGAACTATCATTGTGGTGATGTGAACCATGCTCAGAGTTAGTAGTTTCATGGACCCCACAAGTGATGCTGAGCAACGCTTACAAAGCTTGTGTGTGGCCCATAGATCAAACGACCGAGTGTACGAAGACAGGGGAACAAGCGGCTCGTTTCAAACTCACAAGGAGTTGGGTAAAGGTGCCCTTTCTTGCGAGCTCACTATCAGCGGGGTCAAGGCTGTAAAGCAGCTCTGCTAATGGAGCAAATACATATGGTACCTGCCTGATGTCTGTCACCTCTGCTTGAAAAACACCACGGTTTTCTGGAAGGATTGTTTTACATTTGAAATTCTCCTTCAATAAACGATTTTATCAATTTTTGGCATAAAGGCAGACTATTACCAGACGGTATACTTAAAGTAAAACGTAAGTTCGAAAATTTTGCATTGGTTATATGGAGTTAAATTTAAAGATCTGCTGACTAAATACAATCCAAAAGACCGAACTTTGATCAAGATACTCACAAATGTTTCTAACCGTGGAAATTTACGGACATAAAAGTGGCCGCCTATACTTTGCGGAAGCAACTGATGAAGTTTGCAGACAAGTACTAGAGTGGAAACCACAAGGCAGCGGGATGGGCGAAAGGACTAAACACCCGGAAAACAGGCTTGGAAAAGAACTTGAGTAAATTTGTTTAACCTACAGAGGACTGAAGTCTATGAGTACAATGTAATCAATGGAGACATTTTGCTGCGGCTCTATGCTTCTGAAAAGTCTTTAAAGTTCACTGACTAATAAGTTAGGTTGGATGGCAGATCTGGCAATTGCGTGGTCATTAAATATTGGCAAAAACACCCTGAACCTACCATAAATATGCTGAAGTATTTTATTTCAATTTCTACTATTTCACCTGGATGTCCAAACGTATGAGATCTGAAGTGTTTTTGCCTCGATCTGGCAAAGTGGCACATTGCAGTGGGAAGTTATGAAATAATTCTAACTCGTCCTCCTCCAAACAGCTGATGCAACTGGCATCCGGTAAGATATTTAACCTTACTGCATGAACTCCGATCAAACAGTGTCCAGTTAGGATTCCTACAACCATTGAAGGATTAACCCTGCTAAGAGCGAAGAGTTTTCTAGACCGCTTATGATTTACGCTAGACCAGGAGGACCTTTCCATTGCACAGCTACTGATAGTTGACCGGCACTTGGTGAGCTGATCCGAGGCCCAAAAGTCCAATTGTAAAGTCAACGCAGCTCCTATCCGTTCTCATTCCGTAGTAATTGAGACTGAAGTATTTGTTCTAACAAGATCATAAGCCTAACAGTATTCTGCACGGCTCCACGGCTGTGGCAAGGAACCCTAACCAGTCTAGTCCTAAAGTAACTTGATGCTAGAGATAAGAAGTCTAGACACTCCTTCACCAGTCTTGACCGCTCAATCAGCGGACTCGAGGCTTATATTGCTGCCCTAATATCGGAGGTGATAGCATATCTATTGCTACTTTTATGGCAGCTACATTGGTCAAGAAGCCTAAAAACTGGAGTTGATGGAGAGTTCCCTACATTGTACTCCTCTACCAACTCGCAAGATTTGATCCATCTGTAAAAAACCTCATCGCCGCTCTCCTCTAGCGATCAGGAAATCCCAACACAATAAATTTTCGGATCTTGACTGATGACAGAACTTTGTTTCATGGATAAAGAGCCTCAGAACATATGCAAAAAGTATTTGTACCGAAGAGCTATAGCGACATTTCCTATTAGGTAAAGAAGATTATTGGACTAATAGGTACAAACAGTGTTTCGAATAATAGTTTATGTGGGTTCGATGAATCCTGACGTTGAGCACACAACTAAAAATATACTCTGTCCGGCTGTACATTGCTAAAATAATCTTTCGCTCGCACTTACGACTCACTTAAGGTCAATTTGAGTGCTTACATTCTTATTAAAAGAAAGCACTTGTCACCATTACATATACATATACATATATACATATGTATATAGTGCATATATGTGTCTTTATTTGGATAAATGAATACCCAAGTTGACCTTTACTCAACGATAAACTCTACAACTCTACAGTGTGAACAGCATTCGCAAGAACGCGCGCCAAGTATTCAGCCCAAGGCGTCGATCTGAGATGAGCTGAGCACACACTGAGTGCGTCTCAATTCAATCGTCTCAGCTGTTTATATTTGCCGCTGACAAAGTGAAATATACACAGCGCTGAAATGCAGGAAAAAGGAAAACTACGAAAAGGACAAGTATTAAAAATAAACTAAAGAAGGAAAAACTTGTATTTGTTGCAAAGAAAATAGTTGAGTAAGCATGATACGCGTACGTATAGAAGGGTAAAGCGAACAGTTGCCCTTCGCGAGGAAGTTGCTTGCGCTGGTTCAGCAATTTCAACAAGGCTGATTGCAAGAGTGGAGTGCAAACGCACACACATTTTATTTGCAGATTAACGTTGTTGTTTTGCATTTGTTGTTGTGTTGCGCAAATGTACCGGAACGGTGACCGCCCGTCGCGTGGACACGGTCAGTCGATATGTACCGCGGTCAACACATGTACAGCACGTAGGTCAGTTGCTGCTCACTCTGTCTGCCAATTATGAATCGGTTGTACGTTCGAGACTTTTTCACTTCTTCTCGCTTGTGCACAGTTAGAGCATTCTTTGTGGAACGATTTAAAGCCATTTAAGCTTTGCTGTTGCACGCATTGTTATCGTAGAACGCTTGGCAGGGCAAATCCAGTAACTTGTTCGATGCTGATTGCTGCTTGTCGTCTAAGTTCGCTGTATTTGTTGTTCTGTTGTTTACATGTTGTGTTTCTAGCAATTTTATTGTTGAATAAAATTTGCACAGCAAACGAATCAATGATCTGAAAATCATTGCTTTGCGCTTGGCTTGATAAAACTATAATAAAAGCGGAATGTAGGTGAAGGAGAAATGCGATAAAATGTGAAGCAAGTTGTAGAAAACCGTTAGAAATTGCAAGAGTGAAAGATATTCCTAAATACGCAAATATAAAAAAATACACAAATATAGAGAAAATACACCTAGAAATGGCAAATAGTAGTTGGGTGAATAGGTAAATTTGCTTAGCGAAGGACAATCCGATAAATGTGCGGTTGGAGGCGAAGAAGAATGAGAATGCTTCAGTTAGTGAAGCAGCCATGGTATTGTTTTTGGATAGAGTATAGCGGAATATTGGAATTTTAGTAAGACAAAAGGCAAGGCAAGCCACCAATTGCTTAGTGACGCAAACTCAAGTTGACCCTGCAGCTCCTAGGCTCATCATAATTTTCAAATTGTTGACAATTCGGTTCTTTTTGGAATAAATCTGACACATAGAGCAGTCTTAGCTTTAGTATTCCAAAGCTTTATTGTTTTATGTAATGAGTAAGGAATTACGAAATAAAGTCCCATCACGTCGAGAAAGGAATTTCTTTTGACATACATCCATTTTATGGGCTCGAAGCGTCAGCATCTTAGCATCCAACACCCAACTCTTTAACCGTTTGAGATCAAAATTTTTTGAGTTGTTCATGGGCATTGAATTATTGTCAATACTGAATAAACATATATTAGTATAAAATTCAGTGTTGAACTCCGTCGGCCCCAGTTTCAATGCTCGATAACAAACTCTCGAAATCTGAAGGTTTGCACAGGGGTTGTAGTTCGAATGTTGTACTACTCTGGAAAATAATCCCTGATAATTTTCGTTAACGGGGTATTCTAGTCTAGAAGCATGAATTTCAGGTAATTTTTAAAGTGTCGTAATAAAGGCAATAATATTTTTACTATCCATTTTTTTTATCAGTTGTTTGTTAATTTTAGAAGAGTAGAGAAAAAAATTAAAAACTAAAAGAAGTAAAAAATTTCAAAAATTATGAGCGGACGAAGTGGGCGGTTTCTAAAAATTTCCACGTGACCATACCCATCATTTCAACCCTTCCAGTTATCTGAACCAAAAAGACCAAAAAAAGATTATTTATCTAGAATAATGTCGCAATGGCCGGAACTACGGAAAAGTGGGAAACATTTTTTTCAAAAATGGCGACTGCGCAAAAACAAAATTTTTTTGGATCATTTTTTCTGATTATTTCGAATTTTTTAAAAATAATAAAAATAAAAATTTGGGGATGGGGCTGGTTCCAACCATAGACAAGCCTATAAAAAAGACTCTATAAAAATTTCAAGTAAATTGGTACAGTAGATCCTGAGAAATCGTGGGTATCGTTCCGAAAAAGTCAGTTTCGAAAAAACACGTTTAAAGTTTCGCGTTCCGGCCGAACCAGTTTGGATGCCGGGTCAGAAAAAAGCCTATATCTCCAAAAATAATTTGAATTTTGAAAAATCCTTTGGTACACATATTCTTGAACAGTTGAACTTTGAAAACATAAAAAAAATCGTTTTTTTTTTTTGAATTTCTAGACTAGAATACCGCCTTAAGATAACAGAACAATTGAAAAGTAGTAACCATAGTAAAACACAGAGTTTTGGCAAAATTTTTTTTTTTACTCAGCATAGTTCTCTTCAAGGGTGACACAATGGTTATAGCGACCCTCCAACTTTTCGATACTCCTTTTGTAGTACGTTTTGTCCTTTGTCTAAAATAGGCCTCAGTTTCGGCGATCACCTTCATTCGACAAAAGCTTCTTCTCATCGCGCATCCCATCCCATCGCTGGAATCATATTAGAGATAACTTGGATGCGGAAACAATTCTTAGCATTTTTGCCTTGGCTGACACCACTTTTTTGTTCTTCAAATGGTGATTTCGTACTTCGAACTGTCTAATAACGCTATGTAATAGTTGCTGTTGAAGGCTCTTATTCCCAGCGTATCTCAAAATATTCATGTGACATATAGTCCTTCGGACTGAAGCGTTGAAGCCATGCTCACTCCATTGTCAGATATCGAAGCTCGTGCTTATTACGCTTGAACATCTCGAAAGACTGATCAGAATGGAAATCATGCTGCCTATTTGAGCTCCTATGGACCGTGGGGCTTCTTTGTTGCCCACTCCGGGGGACTGGCGTCGCAGTACGCGAACTTGGTATATATTGCGCAGTCGTAGAGACTAGGGTTATGGTAGTGCGTTGGTCTTTTGACGCAGAGGCAGCAGGAGAATTCTTCCGGGCCCGTGTAGGACTCAATGCCAGCATAAGTCAGGAGGGCACAGAGCGATCCTGCTGCGAGGTGTTGTTCCACTGTTGGCAAACATAATCTAAAACTTACCGATCCAAACGAGGTAAGATCTGCAAAGTACACCCCTTGGGGCCAAATAAAATCCGGGTCCGGGAATTGATGTACGAGTATCATGTAGTGTAGCTAATCAACTAAAACACTCGAGACTCCAGTCGTCGCAATGCTATCCTACAAACCGACTCGATTTAATATTAATATAGATATGTATGTGTATTCTAACTGAAAGATGAAATGGAGTCTGCTTCGGGTGAGCTTTGACTATAAAATGGACAGGAGATTTGTTTATGACACACAATTTTTGTGTGCCAAGATCTTTAAAAAATGGGCTCAGAAAAATTGTGAAATAATGTCGGACTTTGAAATGAATACAATTAGCAATGGAATCTTGAAACTGTGTCTCTTCCTTGATTAAATTAAGAAGAGTTGCATTCAATTTAAATTTGAAGGTGGCTGTGACATCTTACCAGGCGCTTTACACCATATACCATATACACTTCTTAAAAAAAAAACAGAAATTGAAACCGACAACACAAAAAAGCCCTTAATGCAAAATCCTTCACTATTCTCTTGCAATTAGCATAATCAGAGTAAATCAGAGTAGAACCAACTGCACACAAGACAAATTACATTGTGGCAAGTGTTGAAATACCAAAATTGTCAAAACACCAACAACAAACAAATTCAAAACAGTGCTATCGTCAGTTACAGGCTGATGAGCTTTTCACAACGCATTTTCTGCACTTTCATTTTCTGTGTAATTGCCAATTTGGCTTCGTCGCTTTGCTGCACATCTTCTTAATTCATGAGAACGCACTGACTTACATGCCAACTCGATTTAATTGCCTCTACGCTTCGAGTGAAGTTTCAAGTATGCTTTTCGCATTAAAAGTCGAAGAAGGAGAATGGGGGAATGAAGGAAAGAAGGAAAGAGCAAAGATTTTATCGATTTTTAGTTGCAGAACTGTAGTTATAAAGTTTACTCACTTACTGTTTACTTAAAATTTTAAAGTTTTTAATTTTGAGATTTTCGATTCTTAGTGCTTACCACTGAGGGAGTTTAACACGCAGAAGATTATGTACTGGTATTTGTGGCTTTGGTGTTGGTTTTTTTTTTTAATTTTGATAATCATGGTTTGGTCTCAAACCTTAAATTAGGATTGTTAGCTGTGATGGATTGCGAAGAAGTGAAAATAGCCACTTGACGTCGATTTGACAGACATCATTTGACACCCGTTTCACAGCTGTCATCTGATAACTGTCACTTGACAGCTCTTTGATATTTGCTGTCTTATACGAAGCCACAGAATTAAAAATTATAAGAATAACTGAAATAACTTTTCATAAAAAAAAATCAAAATCCGTTAATTTCGATGTTTCCTTGGCTTTAAGCCCACTAGCGACAGTTTACTCCTCACTTTTGTTCCCATAGTTACTGTACTTTATTGTCTCCTTATTCCTTATGGTTTCATTTGCACTTTTATTTCCATATTCCTATGATATCCACATATCTTTAGCCGTATCATTGCACCATCAGGTATAAGCGTTTTGTATTTGCCACATGTGTCAACTGCAGCTGTCATTGCCACAATGCTCTTCCTCTTTCTCTCTCTCTCTCCCATAAAAATACGAATATAACTGTGTGTGCACCGCAGCTGCTAACTGACTCACAGGCTTACCGACACTTCCCGGAATCTGTTGTTCGAAATGGAAAAGCAGATGCAGCCGTGCAAAGGAAAGATTTTTTATATTATGCACAGAACGTGCCTTGAATGTGTGGCGTGGCGTGGCGTGGCAAATGCAAAGTGCGTTATGTATGTGGTGCTTATGCACAATATGAAGATGGCGGCAGCATTTAAAATGCATGGAAAAAGTTTAAAAGCGGATTGGAAATCACGGCAAAGAATATGAAAAGCTTTTGCAGTTTGAGAGTTGTTCTAATTTCCTTGTTTTCTTTTGCACGATTTTCAGGGTTCTGCTGCAGTTACTACTTATATAAAATTATAGAAAGTGAATTTTGAAAAGCAATATTGTAGTCGATATTGTATATTATTTGATGTATATATGTACATATTTATCGACTTTTAAGTATTTTACTTGCTTTAATATTTCGTTTCTTGTTTCAGGCTTAAAAATTGGTCAGGCTTCTTCATATATTCATATTGGTAAGTCTTCAAATATTTTTCGTACATTCATACATTCCTTCATTCTTACATTCAATAAGCGCTCATATTTGATTTAAAATTTTATCGCTTTCAATAAAAGCATCAATCTATTTCATGTTACATTTTTTTGTTACCAAATATTTACCATCAATTTGTGCTTGAAATATTTGTTTCACCACTCAGCATCCTCTCGAAAACCCACTTTGCTCTTAATGAAAGTCATCATAGACAATTAAATTTTTTCGAGACATTTATGGATCCATAAACCAATGTCAGTCATCGATCATCAAGCCCAGTTATGCATACATACATACTTACATACACACATAGATTATATATATACCACACTGACACAATTTTCCCACTGCCAATCAAACGCAATGAAAGTGTAAAGTGAGCAATGCCAGTGCTGAAAAAGTCTCCGAATATGTGTGTTAGTAGCAGCAGATTAATTTTCGTAAAAGTATGAATTGAAAATCATTGAAATATGCCAAGAGCACGTTTCGTTCGCATTCCAAACTAATACCAACAAATATGCCTTCTAAATATGTCAATGAATATAGGAATATGTGTATATATTATATAGATATATAAAGATGACTATTGTTTATATGCTTGTCTGTTGTTAGGCAACAATGTACAGGGTGCTTCAGATTTTCATTTTTCTGTAAACCTCAAAAATTAGAAAAATAAAGACGAAGAATAAGAAATTTGTTACTTTTACGTGAGTAGAAGATCTTCTTGTCTTTGCGTAAAGTTTTATAGAAGAAATATCGGAATTTCATATGTCTGGGTTGATTGAAATTGGACTGATTTATTCCATACTTGGATATAAATGATCTTATAATTTAGTTGTACTTCAACCTAATTGTAGATTAAGCCGACATTGTTATTAAAATCGGAAAATTGTTGATAGTAGCGAATTAATGACATAAATATTGATTTCAGAAACATTTTCAAGGAAAATTTGCACAAGCTTGAAACTAAAATTTTCAATTTGATAAATTTCTGGAGGCTTGGAATGTAAAACTATTAAAGATATGTTGATAATGACAGGTAGAAGCCACTTCATTATATCCCCTGACATTCATCGGATTAATGCCTTCTGACATTTTTTTTGTCAATTGTCAGTCAACATACATCAAACATTCGTTTAACATCCGTCATCGAACATCCATTTGACAATTGACAACTGACGTTTGTTTGACAGATGACATTCTTAATTTAATATTTGACCGCTAGTTTGT
The DNA here is from genome assembly GCA_027475135.1 of Bactrocera correcta. NCBI lineage: Eukaryota > Metazoa > Arthropoda > Insecta > Diptera > Tephritidae > Bactrocera > Bactrocera correcta. The sequence continues at coordinate 35,696,156 of CM050323.1, forward strand.
TCATCTTCGATTACTCTCTCTGATTTTTTTGTTTGTTTTTTGTTCTCGAAAGGGAAGTTTTCAATGATATCAACATTTCACATCTGCATTACATCGTGGGGCCAAGCTTTGCCATTCTGCCTTTCAATAACTCATTTTCGCCCTAAGTCCGGTTAATCCATCTGTTTTTGCTGCGTTGCCACTTTTCCTTCCACATCTCTTTCATAGCTATAGTTGTCCACGCTCTCAGTCTGTCCTTCGATTGGCTCATGTAAGGACGATATTCTCCAACATATCCAGCAGTCATAAACATATCTAGTTATTTGTACCTCTTTAGGTAATCGGAAGCGCAGCACTCCATCATATAAGATGTTGCAGAAAATTGGGACCGGAACTGAGCCTTCTGAGAATTCGCCAGTCACAATATAGCTTTGTGTTGACATATGGAAGTAACCTGTTCGACAGGTAGTTGGAAATGATCTTCAACAAATACAGCAGTCTTCTTTTTTCTTGTTGATGCGCTCTTATTAAATGGAGAAAATCGACTGAGTTAAAGGCATGTTTAACATCGAATGTGACTACTACACAGTACTCTTTCGAGCCCCCCATTCATCAAGTTTCTTCCATTGCTTTACTTGTAACATCAATAATTTTCTTATTTGATTATTTGTTGACTTGTGTCTGCCGAATCCATATTAGCTATCACTAGTCACTGCAGCTCTTTTTCGAGATGTTGCTTTAGGCGTACGCATATTATTCGCTCCAGAATTTTTTCTCCGTTTCTGGCATACCCAGTGGTCGGTACAAGTTTAGTTCTCTAGACGGTTTGTTTGGTTTCTGCATTAGAACCAAATGTTGAATCTTCCAGATTTTTAGGAATATGCCCTCTTATAAGCTCTTTGCGCATAGTTTTGTGGACGCGTCAGTGTTTTATTTAATCACTATCTTTAGGGCCTGAAGTTATTTGTTTCAATTTATTCTAAAAAATATTCTTGAAACGGTTGCGCAGAAAAGAGGGTTCTAATAGAGATTTTAGTAGCGTAGAACAGGTTAGAGCATTTGTGTCCTCGGACTTTTGTCATCACGCTTCTGTAAGAGTCTTTAAAGCAGCATTTGACAGTTGTCACTTAAAAGTTGACAGTTCATATGGTTAGTCCACGTGGCCATATTTGAATAATTTGGTCTGAGGGTTAATCATAAATTATATTGATAGGAAATTTGGTGTATATAAACTAATCTTCAATGCCTTTTTCAGAAGTCAGATGCAGAAATCAGGAATAATGCATTTGATTTCGAACTACTTATAAAACGATGCGATCATATTGCAATTTTCTGCAAATATGTCCACAGTACTCAAGGCATATTCTTTAGAATTATCACATTAGGCATTCAGAACTATAAACAGATGAAATAGTTTTGATTTTTTAGATTAGCTTAACACCTATTGACCGGATACTATTCATAATAGATTCCGTAGAGACGTTGCTGAGCTCCATAAATGACCAGGAATGCTCCAAGAGCGTATTCCTTGTATTCAAGAACCCTTTCGATATTGAATACCAGTGTATGGAGTGCGGTCTCTACTGATCTGGCCTTCGTATAGGAGGCGGTGGGGCTCAAATGTGCACGTCGAAGATTTTTTCTTGCGTTTTCAGCAAGAAGGAAGTAAAGCTTATAGCCCTAAACTTTTTTCGGTAGGTTTGGTTGTTTTTACCAGCTTTCGGTATGAACACTACCCTAGCCTCCCACCATGCATCCACTACAAATTTCCTTTAGCCACGCCAGGGGCTAAAAAAAAAATATTTTTACAGTAACCAAAGTGCACTCTGACTAAGTCTTCTAAAGAGTCCTGGCCATCCACTCTGCGCTACACTACTGCGATTTAGATGGGGCGAGGCGGGGCTTTTGAATAATAGTCTTAAGTCTCGCCACTTCGTTTTTTTTTTTCAAAGTCACTATAAAGGTTCTTCCAGGATTTTCGCTTTGTCCTGCGCACCCACTTCTTGTAGTCTGTAGAATATCATTTTATTCCTTCCAACAATCCTCGATTTCTGCTAGCTTGGCCCAATTTAAGCATTCTCATATTTTGCGTCTGCAATACCCAAGCTCCTTGTTCCAGCAGGGGGGTTTCATTTTGAGCTGGAGTCACAGCGTATGTACGTAGTGGAGAGCTGTGTTTAGGTCATTCCTGTGAGTTTTGAGGTTGGAACTTATCATTCGGTCAGTCGGTACTTAAAGAATTTTGATATTCCCCGATCCGGCAGCGGTTATTCTCGCTTAACATATTTTCAATCGATGCGATGGGTGAAAACATTTTTCCAAATATACCTAAACTAAAGATTTAGATTTAACTTTAACACACATTTTTGCCAAAGCATCATATGAATCACCCTGTTGAACGTCGCTAGCTGCGTGACATAGCAAATCCAATGAAATGCGCTGCCTAAGCTCGTTATTTGTAAAATTTAATGTGCTGACTCAGGCAGTGTAAACGCACATCGATGTCGCCTTTTAGCTGCGTCATTACGATGGGACATTAGTGACAGAGCTGTCAACGCTGCCATTAAATGGCCATGTCGGAGCTCAACAAGTTTCACTGCTGTCGATGGCACGACAACACACACACACACGCACACATAAACAATTTTTATATTTCTTGTTTTTAAATTGTGTTTGATTTCTTACTCTAAGCTTTCTTCGTTGTAAATCTGCGCTTGTACGCGTGCGTGTGCGTGTGTGTGCTCGCTTGTGTTCATGTCTATGCGCGCCTAAATCAGCAGCTTTTGCTTTTATGCATGCAGCATCCGGTTACCTGTTGCTGCATGCGCCGTTATTGGTATTGGTTATGACCCTTTGCTGCTGTTTACTGTTTATGTTGTTTCCGCTATTTATCGTTGTTAGCCTTCGCCTCCTGCACCGCAGCGGTGTTTTACCGCTGCTCGCTGGCTGCCGCCATCTGATTGCACTTGTTAATGACAATTTTATGCTCGTACGTATACAAACACCGACACACACATACATACTTAGATAAAAATAGCTGTAGCCTTCCATGCTTCATGCTGTGTTCTCTACACGGACCTGCTTGCCTTTTCTAGTTGGAGTTGTTGTATGTTTTTATGTCCGCACTATCTTTGCTGCTGATTGCCATATTTTTCCGTATCTGGAATTGCTTTCATGCACTTTGGCTTTGATTTTTAAAGCTGTTTCATGGCGGTTGACAGCTTTGTAATAGAAAAGCACAAAATCGCTTCGCATAGTGCATAAATTCAGGTAGATTTCTGCATTTCATTGTGGTGAGAAAATATATTGCGAAATGATATTCAACTAGTGTGGAGTGTGCTTCGATTTGATTTAAGATTCTTGTCGGTTATTTTCCAATTATTAAATGTTTTACTCTTTTGATATAGGGGAAAATAATCGAAATAAAATTTGATTTAGTGAAACAGGTTTGTTGGTTGAAAAGTGGTGTCGCAGGGTTTGTCAACAATAGCTCACAAAGTGGAACATTGGGCGCCGTGGAAGATATCTGGTCTCAACCGACTGATTGATGAACACTCACACATGATGCCTATTGCTTTTATTCTGCCAAATCTACTTTAGTAAGTTTCTTAAGGTGAAATCTTAGAAGTAGGTGCCTTGTGATGACTTCTACAACGTTACTTATTTCCCTTTTTCCTAAAAGTAGACGCTATTTTGTCTGTTCGCTTTCTGTCATACCTCTTAGTTCTTTTGTGCAATGTATGTGTCGCTAGTATTACAAGAGTTGAAGTGTTCCTCTAAAGTCAAGCAACGTTTCAAGGAGCTGTATGGTCTAGGGCAGCTTAAAGCACTACTTTTTCGCTGCCGTTGAGCTGGCCAACTCAACCTTTCCTATATAACTGGCTATCCAGACGATGTTCACCGAGAATGCTTAAAGGAACTGTATTCCGGCAGCCTCGGAGCAGTTCGATTCATCGTTTTTTTTTTTTTGTAATTTCCACTCTTTGGATAGCCGGGCGAAGTTCAGCGAGTTTTCCACTAAAAGTTTAATTATTGCCTTCTTATATAGTCTCATGCAATAAGACTTTGGATAGCCTTATTGCCGTTTAAGTATTCACTAGAAAGTTGATGGACTTGCTGGTTAGAACTCCATTGGATTCCCTACAATCTTTTCGACCTAAAAGATGAATTGTAGTCATTTAGTTGAAGTGTTCCTTATTTTCCTGCTCTTACTTCACTCCTTCATCCATTGGTGAATTTATAGATTTTGTCATTGGTATTGTGGATTTCGGTACCACTGGCATATTCGTCGTTATTGTGAAAGAAAAATGTTGTGCTTAACTTCCATGCTTAATCTTTTATTGGGCGCATGACCGATCTATTCCTAGTTCTGTAACAAGAAACTTAGCCGTATTAGTTTCATGATTTCATTGTACTGCATTTCTTAATTAAAAACTCAAACGCAAATTATTCTACTAGTTCCTATAATGATTATGTTAAATCTATGAACCTGTTTTCTTTCTTAGAGACGGGTTTCGCCTTTTTCTACAAATGGTTTCTTCACTATTTTCTTAAAGAGGGAAGAACCTGTTTTTCCATGAAATGGAAAATGAATCCAATAATGAAACTATAAAATAATTGCTTGGAAGTAACTTTTTTTAATATTTGCTTGACTGTGCGGAGCAAATCAAGGATATCAATTAAGCCTCTTCGTTGCTTAAACCATAGCAAACTTACAACTCGATGTTACTGATCTTCTACATGAAAATGGTTTCCTTCTTCAAATATACCTTTTTTGCAGAGGTTGACTATATTTTACTTATGTACTAACGATGGTCGTTTATTAGTATTTTTTACACTTATAGAATGGTACTTCAGTATGGTATTGTGGACTTCCTCATAAGTAACACTCTTAACTGGGCTCAAGGAGTTAGGAGGGTAGTAAGGAGTTTATTCTTTTCTCCCTGTCTTATGTCAAAAAAACTAAGACTCATCGAAACTCGCAGTATATTACTTGATCTTTTTGAAAGCCCGTTAAAAATATTGGAAATTTTTTTGAAATTTCAAAAAAAAAAAAAACAATTCAGAGGACCGTATTTCTCACAAATCATTTGATCATTACCTTCGAAACATGAAATAAAACGATAATCAAATTAGCAAAAATCAGAAAACTACCAACGGGTTTTGGCTTAACATCATTCTACAGAAGTGCGTAATGGGTGTGTATAAAAAAATAGAGAATAAGATGGGGATGATACACGAACGAATATACTGAGAATGGCTGAGACGAGCGCAATCCGCTAAAACTACCCCATAAGAACATTATTATTTAGCCTTTTTATACCCTGAACAGTTTGCCTTGAAGTTTATAAAAACCAGTAAGAAACGTCGGATATCATAAAAAATGCGGAGACTACTTTTCATACTCACAATTCTATGGTAAAGTTTGAAATTTGCAATGTAATATAATCAAAACATTCTTGCATACATGCGCTATTTGACCTGTCTACAGTAACTTAAAATATTCAACTTGGCTAAAAAATGGAATTAATGATAAGCATTTTCGCGGGAATATTTTTCACAACATTCCAACTAGATTAACCCAACAACAATGCATTCACGAACTTAATTCCACTCTTGGCTATCAAGCTCTATCAAGAACCAGTTCAATCGACGTCTTAGATCACACCAAGACGAATTTCGTGAAGATCTTCCAAAATCAGTTATGGTTACGGAAACTCTTGATGCGATAACCAAATTGATATCGCCAGAACGACCGGTGACCTATTTTGAGATTTAGATAACCATAGGCATTAGTGGGACGAGCGTACACTGAAAATTGTATGAACATTTGACTGTAAAAAATCTGTTAACGTTGGATTCCACACAATTTGTCAATCGCTCCTATACTCGTAAGACTCGTGTCGATTGGTCGAGAGAAATGTTCAAAATACGGTGGCGGTGTTTCGAAACTCGTCTATACTCGTAATATCGTGACAGGTAATTTATGTGTAAGAACCTAAAATTAAACAGCCGTCGGTTGTGTGGCTCAGCAGAAGTTATTTGCACGCTAGGCACTTTCAAACAAATAGTTGCTTGTTGTTTTTGTTTTTTTGAAAAATTATAAATGTTGTCCATACCACTAAAAGCACGCACGTAAATTCTGTCATAAAAAACTATATGAAATCAGGAAAATTTAACCCCGACTATGGGAGCTCTCCCTTCTCGACTGAAACATATGAAGTTTTCAGCACTCAGAACATCGGTTTGATAAGTCATCCACCGTATAGTTCTGACTAGGCTTATTTTCTATGACTTATTTTTATTGCGTACGTAAAAAATAAAAAAAAGAGGTCAACGTTTTTCGACACATGAAAAGGTGGCTTATGCTTTCAGAATTCCGTTGGAGAAACCTCAAACAGATTAGGTAACATGCTACGAAAATTGGTTCAAACGCATTTAAAAGTGTAAAGAATTTAATGAAATTCTTTTTTTAAACTATTACGTAAAGCGATTTTCTATGATTAATATTTGTTTTTGTGGTGTAATCGCGTAATGTAAATGGCAATAAATGATTAGTGTGGTGTGTTGAGTCGATTTAGCTATGTCCGCCTGTCTCTCCGTATGTCTGTATATAGTCACCAGAAAGCTGCTTACGATTTATCTTTTTTCTATACAATCGAATTATGGAAAAATTTAGTCCCGACTATTTTTAAACATTACATTAGTATAGTGTCAAAGTTTTCCTCATTAGTTTGAGTCTACTATTTTTAATACCGAATATGTAATCTGTAAAAACTTTAAAGGTAAATTTTGTAATATCATCAATGACCGCTGACTTGACACACCCAAGTTGTCTAATATTTCAAATTATACGACATAGGTGGCCAATACTCCCTTTCCTGTATATAATGTTGTCATGAAAAGTTCGCTCTAACGAATATGGTAAATGATTGATATGTTCATATCTTTCCATGATAATTCTCTGAAGTGCCTATATGAGGCATAAATGTCGCATCTCTGTCGTTGTACTTTGAGAACTAGTTTGACAGCTATCCCTCGAGGAAGTTATTGAACTCAACACCTTAAATGCATAAGTAATTAAATGCTAGATTTCATTCGATTCTATACTTTCTTTGCCTGCTGTAAATAATATTTAAATTTAATTTCCACAATAATCTACCAATAATTCAATTTAAATGTATCCCGTTGCAATATGTGACCAATAATTTTCAATCTCCATGCTGTGGAATGTCAACTCGCACTTGCTATACCACATGGGTCCTATATATTCATATATACACATATATGATATACATATATATTTATATATACATATGTACATATATTCGTATTTATATATTGAAATTAATTGTCACAGATAAATAATTTTATTTGTCATTTTCAACTGTGTGTAATTTCATAATCGCAACAAATAAACTCAAATGTTGACCAATTTGTAGCAATTTCATGGAACACAAAACCATTTGACATTGTCTGCCATTGTCATTTGTAAGAGTTGATATAAATAATTGCCACTTTTGCATCAAAAACAATATCTACTTAAGTGCACACACACACATGCGTAACGAATACATATGCCGCCTCAGCACACAAGCTGGCAGTGTAGACAAATCTCAGCCGCTGTCTCAATCTCAATCTCGGTCGTCTTGTCCTCCGTCTCCTGCGCGACTAGGCAAATACTTGCATACTCTGCTCGGATCCGTATATTAGCATCTCGGCATGACATGATAAATGTTATGACGTGCCGGCACACAGCACTTCATACTCATTCACGCACACTCACATATTTTCAACCATATCTATGTGCTTATATGAGGAAATATTCCGACTTGCACAAATATTTGCGTGTGAGTAACGTGAATTTGTCTTGCGTGGCAAGAAAGTAGTAAGTGAAAGATGCCTTGTAATTTGCTTACATTCCGTTATCCTTTAAAATTTGCGCAAAGACAATTTCTCGCATTCAAATCTGGCGGCTCATTTGGGTATAAAATGCATATGAGCTTGTAAGTCGATTTGTAGCTTTCAAGTATTTGTCTTTGTGTGTTTTGTGGTAATCTACTTATCTGTATAAGATTTCATGTGGCATATAAGGATTCAAGCGCTGCTTGGCATAATAATTTATTATATAGTATATATTGGTGTATATAGTATATGACCTAAAACATATATCAAATATTTAATGTTTTGAAGAAATTTAATGAAATATGTTTGCTATGCTAAATTAAGTTCGTTTGATATGTTACATCTGCATTTTATCAGCAGTTAATATGCTAGTAAACTAATTTGAATTCCAAATGAAATAATCATATATTTTGAAAATTTATTGTTACTTCGGTATGACGTGCCCAGCATATCTTAGCCCAAATTTACGATTTATATCGAATAAAAAACTTACAATAAATAAATGGAGAGCATATTAAGGATCGCCACCAAATACGACTTGTTTTGAACCATTTTAGTTCAACTATTAGTTTGCTTATATATCCACCAAAATATATGTCCATCAGCAGAAATGTTTTCTTTTTTACAAAGTAGGAGAATAACTGCATCATTTTACTGAAAATCAAAATAAGAATACTCGATGGTCTATCGTAGGCAAAAAATCTCATAATATATAAATCTTTTCTTCAGAATAATATTTTAGGTAGTGCGATTTCTATTCCCACTTCTACCCACATACTTCTGTTTTTGTGATATCCACAACTCCTAGGTATGGATCAAAAAGACCTTCGCAAATCGAAGCGAGTAGAGGCCTATCAATGACGCGGTATTAGCTTTGCTAAGAGCTTGCAGTTCAATGAACACTTTACGTTCGTACAATAATATTTTCTTCATCCTCTTTACCGGAGACAGCCAGGTAGCTGGATGCATGCTTTTCGAGCCCCAGCGAAGTCGATCGGCCTCAATCCATTTGGGTCAACGTGAAGGCTGAACTTACCGACCGATGTTCCAATATGCTTTCTTTGGCTATCCTGGCATTAAAGTTGCCAAGCACGATTTTTATATCGTGAAAGATCTTTGATTACATCGTACTTCTTCTCCATCGGGGTGTGGGTGCAAATCAACGATATGTTGAAGAACTGGACGTTTATCTACCGCCGAAGGAGTCTCTCTCCCATTACGAACTCGACACCGAATTTGTGCTATCTTATTAGGCCACAATGACCTGTTCGCCTTAGTCCTTGTCCCATCCATCGCATTTCATGAATGGCGGTGATGTCAAGTTTTATTTTTGCAAGGAAGTCAACCCGCTGGACAGAGGTACTTTCTGAATTAAGGGACTAAATCGTAATCTTTAACACGTTTCTCATGCGAGGCTGTTTTTTTTTTACTTTTCATTGCGGGTTCTTCTCATGTGGCGGGTCACATACACAGTGCACAACCCTGGGGAGGAATGGTTCGCTTTCTCATTTAAGCTTGTCTTTCAACAGGTATTTTTCGGCTACCCAGAGGATGCTTGTTCTAAGACCGAAAGTCGTGAGCTGCTTGAACCATATATAAAAAAATCGTTCCTGGCCATTCCCAAGTGAATATCGCTCAGAGAACATCCCTCACTTGCGTGAACTTCTACACATGGGTCCATCCGCCACATTAATATATTAGTGGTTTATGATTTTTATAGAAACTACTATCATGAACAAAGATTCGTTTGGCCTAAGGTTAAGACTACCTCCCGGTTAATATAACTGTAAAGGTTTAAAAGAAAGTGCTTATATTAACTATACTAACTCTTTTCTACAAAACTTCGATAATCGACATTCTGTATCATGCTCATAGCAGGATGGCCCATAAGATGGTGACCGACAACACAATACCTTTAAAAAATGAAACCAAACCAAGATGAATATTGCAGAGAGTAAGGCACCGCACAAGAATTGCTGCGATTAGTTCGAAAAGACTCACAATTAACTAGCTCATCTATCCAGCTGTAAACTGCAAAAGTATCGCGAAACTCCAACCTTTCCCAGACTGTTGATGTGTATTTGTGTATTTTGGAACCAGCATAAATACCACAAAACAGTCTAAGCTTTCGGATCAACAGCAAAATGATTCTGAAGCTTATTAACTGGTCCCGCCTGAGCAGAAGTCCGCTAAATGCTGCTCTGCTATTCAAAAGAATATCCATCACTTCGAGAGAGATAACATATCGGCGAAGTGAATATTCTACAACCTTGTTTGGAAAACTAACAATAACGCATTTGCATTATAAGAGAGGACGGCTCTGGGGTTTCTAAAAGTAATTGATGAAAATCCCTAAGACAAACGATGGAAAAAGTCTACCAAAAAATATTTTCAAGGCCTACATTTTGGCTGAGCGTACTCTTTATAACCACTGCAGGAAAGAACTTAGCTGTTTGCAAATAAAACAAAGCTATTTTATATAGTAATCTACCATATCTTGAAATTTTTACTTCTGAAACAATTATATGTGTAATAGACTGAAAATGCTGATTTTCTGGCCCACATTTAGGCTGAGCACACTTTACAGAACAACTGATTGAAAGGACCTAGGTACTTCTATATAAAAAAATAGGTATTATATACATTAATTGACCATTTATTATATATGAAGACTGACCATAGTTGAAAATCTATTACGATTCTGTAACTTTACTTATCTGCCTATTGGTATGTTCTTAGATGCGTTCAGAAACCTAGTAGGAACCACCTTTCATAATTACTACCTTAACTTCCTGTCCTTCCCCGCCGCCACAAACTCTGGGTCATGTGAGAATTCGAATAAAATATAGTCACCAACCGCAAATTAACTTTCAACGTAAGACCATGAGAAACATCATCACAAAGGTCTACGCTAAATTATAAGTAAATCTGCTCAGACACATCTAACTAATTGCTCTTACAAATACGAAAAATGTACAAAAAGATTGCGAACGAGCAAAAGTATTTACTAAGTGCCTGTTTGAGAGCGCTTAGCCGGCACTTTGGCGAATATTACCACTTAAACCGCTACACAACAGCAACAAAAAGCGCCTTCTATGCGTATGGGTGAATGAGCAGATTTGTGAACAGAGCAGAGCGGCACAGCGCAGACAAACGCAATGAAGACATTCACACATACATTCGCGCTTAAGTACTTAAGTGCCATCATAACATCAGTCAAAGAAAAGTTGCGCCACAACAGCCAAACGAACACTAAGCCACATTTCACATATTACTATACACACAATCGTAAACACATATTTACTTTATTTATGTATGTAGATAATTCAGTGTATGTATGTATGCATATAAGGAAAGGCGGAAAATTGCGAATGTTGTTTTGTAGCTGTTGCCTTGTCGGCTTAGACATACTTAGGCTATGTATTTTTGCTACAATTATATAATCACTCTTATATATTATATGCACTTAAATACATATGCATATATGTATCCGAATATGTGCTATAAAAGCATCTAGGAGAAAAGTCGCAAAGTGTCTGCAAGTCAAACTGCTAAATTAAGCTCAATGGAAGTGTTGGTAAACTCAGGTCATTACGAAGGTCTAAATCCAACGACAATTATGGCCTTATTTCTTGCAAACAAGTGGATTATGTATAATATAATATTTTCTGGTTTTATTTGTTCATGAAAGAAAACATAAGGTTAGGGAGCAACAAGTTGTTATGATTGCAACAAAAACAAAAGTTTAGCTTTGTACACATATATTTAGTATTTATAATCACTTATATAAGGAATAGATGTATAATTTAAAACTCTTAGTGTTTCTCTTTTCTCAAGTTCATCTCTTGATTTATTTCTTATTGAGTAATTTGGATGTCATGTGTTATTGTTGCAGAATAATTTTTAAAAGCTCAATAAAAGCCTTTCAGATCTGGTATCCCCAAAACAAAGTGCATTTTTTTCGCTGTCGTCACAGCAACGCTATATACATATGTGCCACTTGAAGGTCACTAAAAAACCACCATCAGCCCCTTCTCCCCATCTAAGGAACCATCGCTCACTTTGTGAGAGCAGACGCTCTCCAACGTGACATCACTTAAATTTTGGAGGTGCGTCCTGCACATTTAAAGAATCGAGTTCTGCGTCGTCTTCTGTCGTGTCGTTGTATAAAGCACATGATGGCTCTTCGACTTTTCCCATCTTAAGAAGGTATTTTTTGAAATATCCGTATCCGGAAGCCGTGTTGTGCAGAAGTCGACTTCTGCAAATTTAAGACTTGTCGATAACTTTAAATATTTTATAAGTCTGGTCATCCATCTACCACGATTTTTATTCTCCCATATTAGCGCTCTTGTTATTTTCATATGTTTTTTTAGTTCCCACAGTTTTTTCTTTCGTGCTCAAGAAGGTCAATGAAGGCATTATTCCTTATGACTAATATAGCATCACCTGACACAGTTCAAAGCTGCTACTCTGAGTGCTACGAACTGTATAGTAGGACGCTGGTTAACATAAAGAGCTGTCGTTCTTCTTCTGTGAACCCTCCTATGTTGGTCCTTATTCTGTTAAGAGGTGATTTTCGCTTCCTCTACTGAGTCGTGCTGAATTTATACCAAGAAGGTTAAGTTAAGTCTTATGCCTAGGTAATTCATTGCCCTTTGGCTATGATGTGTGTTGCGTATACTTGCTTGAACTTTTATATGCAATGCCACCATTTTATAGTTAGATTTTACTCTCCAGCTAATGTCATATCTCTCCATGTATAATAACACTAAAAACTTTATATCCTTAAATATTTTTTGAGAGCCTAAGCTAGTAAGAAGATATGAACATATGAGAGTTCATCTCAACACAATCGACATTTCGCTTGAACCTAGTCTGTATACATCAGTCAAACTGTAAAATATATAACTTATATTTAGTCCGTCTTTTTCCTTCAGCATAATTTATTGAAAGCCATAGACAGTCGCTGATAGCTTGAACACTACGAAGCTCGAACGATTCATTATTCATTCCATAGAAAATAATCGTGAGTTTTTATCTTTAAATTCCTACAGATCAGAGGTATTTTATGGCATTGCTTTGACTTTAGACGCATATTTCTCAAAATTGTTCATTCTACAAAAGTGCTCAGTGCAACAAAGTCGTAACTCACACCGGCGAGGTAATACGGGGCCCTAAACCCTATTTTTCCAAGAATTTCGCACTTTGTTGCATATATCTTGTAAATGAAAGGAGCTATAGAAAAAATGTACATGACAAATTTGTAGGAAAATTTATTTGCTATAAAAAAGGTTCGAGGTCAAAATCGCTATCATTAATATCATTTCTCGAGATATCCGGCTTTTTAAGTAAGGCTTTATAGAATTTTTATAGATGGTATGTATTAAAAAATCACACGCACGCTCATCCGAAGCTCCTCAGAGATAATTAGTCTTCCTTAGGAACCAATTTACGATTTTTCTAACAAGAACAATTTGTAGACCTTTTTCGAAAATAGTAAAATAATTATAGTTAATCACTTGTGGTAAGCGAGAGAGGAAACGACAAAGTATCTGAAGGCCACATACAAATATTCCCAGTGTATTGAGAACTACGTTGCTCTTAGCTTTTATAAATTTGAAAAAGTGAAGGACTTTGTCTTTTTTGGAACCATCATAAATACCACAAACAATTTAAGCTTTAAGATCAACTGCAGAAAAACGTTTGACAAAAGTTTAAATTTAACTAACGATTCATAATTTAGAAGCCAATTCCTCTCTCTACCAACGAAACTTACGCTCTATAAGTCTCTTATTATTTTCGTCCAATTATGTGGCGCAGAAAAATGTACCATGAAGATTAGAGATGAGAAAGATGAGAGCATGCACGAGCAATGTTCTCCCCAAGATCTTTGGGGCAACCTGCGTAAGCGATATGTACCGAAAATTATGGATTTACGAACTGTAAAGGCTCTACGATGGCATGGATATAATGAAGCACAAAAAAATCCAATGAATGCGAAGCTTAGCCCAAGTCGTCTTGATGGAAGATAATGCTACAGCGAAAAGCTTCTTCGATTTCACACCTATGGATGGACAACACGACCAGGGGTACCCAAACATCATACAAACCTGTCTACACTTATGTGAAATGCACATTTGGCGATCCGTAGTTGTAGTGCCACAGAAGAAGAAGGATGACAAGTACACAAAATCTTTTTGGAAAACTTCTAACAAATTTGCAGGTGTGGTCTTACCGGAACCTAATAATTTTATATATAATTTATTTCAACGTCAAAAAAGCTAGTGGCAAAGTTTGAATGAAGTTATTAAATGATCAAAATTTAAGTGATTAGTTAGTTTTAAAGTCATTAGTTAAGACTCCAGAATTTTCAAGAGTGTCAAGCTAACCAACTCTCTACGTAGTTTAGGTTCCCTTTAATTCTTTTATTTAACTCAATTGCTTTATAAAAACAAGAAAGGAAATAAAATAGATATTTTGCTTAAAACATACAATGTTTTCATGCAGTATGCAATTTTACAATAATTAAACAGACTCGTACTAATGAAAATGCTACCGGCGAGGACGCACAAAAGCTTTGTTGCTAATAGCGCTTGGGTTGACAAACATTCATATGTTTTAGAACAAATACGCACCCTTGCACGCAATGAAAAATGGTTTCTGGCGTTTCTGTTCTCATTTCTGGACTAATAACTTACGCAGCGCTTCAATAGCATGTCATTGTGTTGACTTTAATGTCTTCGAATGCACCCATTCCCTTGTATTATTTATTTTCCTTGCTTGCTTACCTTTTTCAAGTACTTCCACATGGACGAAGGACTCAGTCAAATGTGATTTACTTACGCGTTGACACAATTGGTTTAAAGGGAAAAAAGCTGAAATTTAAAAAGAGGTTAAGTGCCCTCGAGCACACGCACGAAGAACCATTTGCCTCTACAAATACATATTTGTACTTATTTACATATATGACTTGCTTAGTTGTGTGAGTGTGTGTAAATGTCCCTTTGCCTGTAATAACTCCTTAATAAGAGTTATTATACAAAATATTCAAGTGCCTTCTTTCCCTGAGCCATAAGCGTTTGAGTAAATAACCCGCAGGTAATTAATTGCCTACTCTCACACCTCTATTATTTAAGCCTCGATTTTTAGTGAGTGCTCATAATTGTAAACACGTCACAATTAATTATTACTTTATTGCTTTCAAGTGGTGTCAATACCGCACAATTATCCAAGTGGCTTGAAAAAATTTATTGTTTGAGAAAAATTGCCTTTGTGGTGATAATGGGATATAATGCCTTGTAGGTTTGGGAGAAAGGTAGTTATGCTCATAGTTCATTGTCTTGAAATTCTACTTACTTGTAACCAACTCTTACCCAGTTTTTTTATTACGGTGAATATTTTAAGTCAAAGATTAAGGCATATGTGTCACCGTTGAGGATATTCACAAAATTTAATAGGTTTGCTGTCGAGACAATGCCATGTACAAGCCAGCTTTAAGTACATAATAACATGGTCACCGAACCTAAAAAAATGCATATTTCAATATTGCCACAGCTTTAGTAATTGTAACGACATGTAATTGCTCAGAAGTATTGTTTATGGATAAGATACTTTTGCGGTCTCACCAAAAATACCAAAATTGACTGAAAATTATCTAAGTAATGCTTAAAGTCACACAACCTTTTGATCTTTAATAGGTTCGTTAATTTCTTTATTTAAGTTTATGATAAAATTTACCCTTAAGGGGGTATTCTAGTCTAGAAACACGAATTTCAGGTAATTTTTAAAGTGTCGTAAAAAAAGGCAATTTATATTTTTTTACTATCCATTTTTTTATTAGTTATTTATTAATTTTTGAAGAGTACAGAAAAAAATTAAAAACTAAAAAAGTAAAAAATTTCAAAAACTATGAGCTGACAAAGTGGGGGATCCCTAAAAATTTCCACGTGACCATGCCCATGATTTCAACCCTCCTAGTTATCTGAAACCAAAAAGAAAAAAAGATTATTAATCTAGAATAATGTCGCAACGGCCGGAACTATGGAAAAGTGGGAAACATTTTTTTTTCACAAAATGGCGTCTGCCTGAAAAAATTTTTTTTATCACTTTTTCTTACTATTTCGAATTTTTTAAAAATAATAAAAATAAAAATTTTTGGATAGGGCTAGTTCCATAGACAAGCCTATGAAGAAGACTCTATAAAAATTTCTAGTAAATCGGTCTAGTAGAACCTGATAAATCGTGGGCATCGTTCCGAAAAGTCAGTTTTGAGAAAAACGCGTTTTAAGTTTCGCATTCCGGCTGAAACAGTTTGAATGCCGGGTCAGAAAAATGCCTATATCTCCGAAAATAATTTGAATTTTGAAAAATCCGGTGGTACTCATATTCTTGAATAGTTACACTTTGAAGATATAAAAAAATTTCGATTTTTTTAAATTTCTAGACTAGAATACCCCCTTAACAAATTTTTAGGTTAAAAATAACATACGAATATTTTAAATTGATATATCGTCATTTATTTTCGGCTTGCCCACTTCGAAACTACATTTTTACTGGAGTGATTACTCGAAAAAAAATTCGATCACTATCAAAAATTTCATGTACTATATGTATGGTAAGCAAAATACCATACAATGATCTACTAATTTTGTAATCTGTTAAATAATCGAGTTTTTAGGCGAAAAACGACCAAGTTTTTGGGAGAAATTCTCTGCATTTTTTTTTCAAAATATTGCGAATTGACTGTTAAGCGACCATGGATGACCGTTTTTTTTTTATCAACTTCGTAGATAACATGTAACTCGAAAAATATTTAAAGGGGAAAGAGAATTAACAAAAAAAAAAAGATTTTTATTTTTCTCAATATTCCGATAACGACCGGACACATAGGCGGCCCCACTAGAATTAAATCCATATGATTTTTAGTTAGACCTAACCTGCAAAAGCGCGCGCAAAAATTGCACAGCTGTGTGGTCATTAGTTTGTGAATTACATCATTTTGAGTTCAGCAACTTTTTTATTGTAAAAAAAATGGATAAAAATGAATTTCAATTTCAAAGGGAAAACAATTTTTTTTTGAAGGAAAAAGATATACTGGAAGTAAAAGCTTGGCTTGGTGACGAGTTTCCGGACTCTGCTGCAGGAAAATCAACAATCAAGATTTGGTATGCAGTGGACGTCCAAAGAAGTTACTACTGACGAAAACATCAAAAAGGTCCACTAACTAATTTTGGGTGACCGTAAAGTATAGTAATTCAAGATATCAGGCACTCAAATGAACATTGTGAACATATACATCATATCATTCACTCTAGTTCACTTTTGATCAAAACAAACGAATTGTTTATTGTTTGGAGTCTTTCCCTATGCTGGAATCTGGTACTACAGATAACCAGGTAGAATTTACCGACCGTTGTTCTAAATATATCTTCTTTTTCTGAAATGAAGGTGTGATCGTCGAAATTGAGGAATATTTTGGAGCAAAGAACGAATATTTAAGGGGTTACACAGTTTCCTAAATTTTCAGTATTGTCCTAAATTTTCAAGTTGATCCGACTAATAGTTTCGAAGATACAACCTTTGAGAACTTGTGAGCTTGCAGCTAGCTAGGCTAAGAGCGCCGTCTTTAAACGCGTTTTTCTCAAAACTTTGTTTTCAAAGTCGGTTGTCAAGATTTCTCGCGAACTACTCCACCGATCTTGATGAAATTTGACACAGATCTTCGAGATATCATTTATTGCGTCTTGAACGCAGGATTTTTTTAATTACAACTAATTAAAAAAAAAAAAACAAAAATGTCGAGAAATTTTCATCGAAATTTGCATTTTTTTTTTTTATAAAAACGTCTGCCAAAAATCCAATTTTATTTTTTTTTTCGTTCGTGCAATATCTAGTTTATTGTCTTTACTAAAACACGTATTTTTTATTTTTATTTCGGATGATCCTGAAAGAAGTTCTGTTGATAACGTGAATGCACCTTTTTTCCGAGAGGCTGCCGGAAAAGGCGTCGTAATGACTACGACTGTCATGTTGATAATTTTTTTTTTGAAAATTTTACAAAATGTTTACTAAATATGAGTATTTTAAATAAAAAAAAAATTCATTAAAATATTTCATTTTTTATATGTAAAAAAAAGTTATTGAAAAAATGCCGTTTTTTGCCCGAGGAAACCCATGTAACCCCTTAATTATTCATCAATATATATTTTGTTGCCTTTGAAACAATCCTTCCCGGATGTAATATGCTTATGTTGACGATTTTTCCAGGCCTCGAAACACCTTTCATTAGTACTAAGTAATTCGGATGGCCTTCGGCTCTTTTAATTAATTTTGTTTTATTGCTTCAAACGACCGAAAACGGGTTCCATTCCGATGATTTTTGACTTGTTTACATGTCAAATTCATAGGCCATGCCTCATGGGTAGTTATAATGCTTTCCATGAATGTTAGGTTGGAATTCGCACGATCATGTATGTTCAAAGAGATTTTTTTTCGATACTTTTTTTGAATAAAATCAGCTTTATCGGACGACTGGAGCAAGAACAGATTTCATACCCAAAGTATCCACCAAAATCAATCGAACGGATGCGCGAGACCAATTTTCAAGCATCATATCTTTCACTTTTTCAATATTTTCATCAGTTGAAGAAGCCTAGGATGGTCCAGAACGAGGCAGCTTCTTGATAAAATGAAATCAGCGTAAGCCTTTTCTAACATATGCATCGATTCCGCACACAAAATTTGTGTAGAAATACAAAATTTGAAATCTGAGGGGTACCGACTTAAGCAGCTGCTGTAAACAAACTGGTTGACGAATCGGGTTCATATTTGGCATGGTATTTAAGAACACTCCTCCAATTATAGCAAAACTTTTTTGAAATCATTTAACTGAGAAATTTAATTACAATTTTCTTCTTTTATGAGATGAGTCGCTGCCGAACTGCTGCCAGTGTTTGGTAGCTTCAATAAACTTATTCGAACAACTGCGCGAAAATAGCAACGAGGCAAAAATTTTATTTTGCATTTTTCTTCAAAATTTTACAGTTTTTAAAATGTCTGGACATTTTTCATTTACATTTTAAAACAAATTATTTTTCTATTCCCAAAAATTGCGTATCTTTGAGCTGTCATACTATGTGTGCTCTTTAAACTATGTTATTTACAGAAGGCATTAGATATCATAACGTTCCATATGATCACAGGGGAAAAACTGTCGGGAAGGCTCATAATAGACTGTTGAAAAACAGAAAGAATATTGAGAAACATCCACTGTTACAAACTTTTCTTCATATAATATCAGGTTTGCCATACAGTAGTTTCAACCAAACGATGTACTATGTATGGGATGTTAGCCGCGTCTACCACCTGGAGTCCCCTTTACTAGTTCTGATAAATATATTTGTCGGTATGATGATCGTATAAAAATAACTTTCCGTTAATTTGTTATTTACTTATTTTCGAAATTCTTGCAGACAATTCGTACACGTGTTCCGCAGAAGTCCAAGCGCGTGTTTTGTCATGAAAGCAAAACGCAAAAAAAAAAAAAAAAATAAAAATAAAAGTATTTTTGTTTCAAACTTGGACGTTTGATTGACGCTTTAATGCATTTAATTGAATTTCAGTTACAACAAACAAACCGATAATTCTCTACTTAACGTTTTCGTAAAATATGATGCGAAAGTTATACCAGGGCTAATGAGCTGAGTAGTGATTGAAAAAAAATTAAAAAAAAGATACAAAAGCGATAAGAAAATATAAAAATTTCAAGTAATATTTTTGTGCTGAATATATATCCGCACACATTGCCGCATCTACAAATTGAATATCTTCACAAGCAAACTTGAAGACGCCAAGGCAAGCGAAAATCACTTACCACTCCCGCCGTTGCTGCAGATTAGCCGGCGGCCAAAAGTCTCTACGCACCATTAATGCCGGACGGTATTGCCAAGTTTGTAGCGCACGTTTTCGATACTCGCCAACAACTGTCAAACAAATTTTTCACCAGCAAGCGAATAATACGATTTAATGCTGAGGCGGAAAAACTTTTACTGGCATTCTGCGAGCTTCCTTTTTTATTAATTTCACCGCTCGTTGTCTCTTGGGATTTTGCGTAGGTATTTTAACCGCTGTGTGCCCGCTTGATTGTGATTTTGCGAAGGGAGCGATAAGTAGAAAGGCATGACTACCCACAAATTTAGTGAGGCTCTATGCGGTTAAGTCAGCTTAAAAATATGAAAATTATTTTTGATCAATTTGTTAAGCACAAAAATTAGTAAGGTATTATGTGTACTTAACTGTTGGTTTTTCAACTCAAAGTTATTGAACTTATTTGTTCTCTTTGCAATTTGACCTTTGGTTGACCCCGTTTGTGTGGGCTTAACTTTTTGTAAAGCAACACAGCTACAATTGTGAAGCAAAGACCAAAGGTATATTTATGATATGATAAAAGTAATATTTTTATAAAAACAAAAAGAAGAGAGGAAAATTTATTCCATATAACCACAAGAGAAAATTGTTTCTTTAATCCAATAGCGCGGAAATTTAGCTCCGTCAATAAAAATTCTGCTAAGAAAGTGTGTCAATCATTCTATGCTTTTGTCCAAGTGGTATTTTTAAAGTCATAATATTAAAAATAAAAGTTAAAGAAAATACTATCTGAAAAAATGAGTTAAGACAACTTATCCCATCTGATCAAATTTGACACCGTATTGACAAAAGACAAGTTGTTCCAAATATGTTCCTCGTCCCATTTTTCATACACATGTTGCCTCGATTCAGATCTTTCAATGGTACGACTCTGATATTGACACGTTTCATTCCCAAAAACACTAACCAAAAATGTATTGTGTCGATCCCTAAGAGATGTTGAGATCTTCTACTAATTTTCAGAAGCCAACGCGACGATTATTGATGATTTTCTCTTTAATTTTTTTGAAGCTATCGCTATTAATAGAGGTGGATGGACGATATGCATGAGGAAAGTTTTCGATGATTCCACGACCTTCACTTAATGTTCCCTGCCATTCGAATGAGTGGGTTTATGATAAAGTATACTTCTCAAAGTACTCCGGCAACATTTGCAATGATTCTGTAGCCGTGAATACAGTGCACGCGAAAAATTTTCAAGTAAAGTCATTGTTCAGTTTTTTCCATTGGAAAAAATCGCCAGACAAACTTTCCGTGAATAATATTTATAAATGTACATAACAAGGCTTAGGATCTACTCCGACCGAAATATTACTATAATAATACTATACTATAATAACCAGAAAATAAATTTCATACAAATTTTTGATTTGTTAAAGGTGACTGATGAGACAGAAAGAAGTGTTTAATTTATAGAGCAAGAGAGCTCTACCATATATACTACTGGAGGAAGCCCGTTCTCTAGTCTAACACTGGTTGCATAAAGTAATCTTTTCTCCGCAAACTAATTCTAATCAAGCTTGTTAAAACCATTAATAATATACCATATGTATATACAAAGTATGCATGGTATCGACTTTTTAGCTATAGAGTATTTTAGGAGAAGCTAATAAACCATTATTCACTTCTTATTATTTTCCTTCTTGTGAATCTTGTTCGACTTAATCTCTCAGTGCATGGTATGTGTCTTTGCTAAATTTAGAAAAAATGCGCCTAGTTGTAGGCTACAATTTACTTTTTTTTTTACTTCATCAGAGCTTTGCATTGAAATCCGTTCAGTATAGCGCGAGCACTGGACAGGGAAAATGACATTTGAGCAGCAGAAAATATTGTAATAAAATGAAATATAGCAAGTATTTTAGATTAGCAAGGCACGATTCGAGCTACTTAAGTTGATCTCTATAATATTCGACTACCACACTGTATACTACATCACCACTAAGTATCAAATTATAGCTGGCAACTAAACCATGATAAGGCAATAATCCCCTTCCTCGTCGAAGTTGCAAAGTTTCAGAAAAACAAAGCGAAACTTTTTCAATGAATGACCTGCGTTTATTGGCGAAGATAATACAGCTAATCATGTGAGCAAACAACGGAAGTGGCCGAACTTCCGTGAAAACTTCGAAAGTTGAAAACAATGAATTTTATCTTTCTATGTATATATTATATATATGTATGTGTATGTATGTGTGAGGGTATTTAAATAGCAATTGAGTAACAGTGTTTTGAAATTCTTGCAAGAACCAATTGGTGTTAGAAAAGCTGAATATTTCTCTGTGCTTTATCTCTTTTAGTTACGTTAATTTTCTAGACCAATGTTTGCGTGAAGTTTAATAGACCTTGCCTCACCTCCTGCTTACTACTTTCGCCTGCTTATTTTAATTTTATTAAATTTGATAAACTCCAAAACTTTTAACCGCAACAAATAGCCCAAGTGGCTGAGAATGACGCACAATTTTAAATCTACACAATGCGCACACATTCATACACACCTACTACATACAAGTATAGTGTATGTGTGCAGATTGCCTAACACTCGAGCTGGTGGCAGTAACTTTGTATAAAATTTTCAAGTAAACCACTTACTAAAGCTTTTAACTCATCGCCTTGCACCAGTGGGTAATTTAATTTGATGCTGCCTGCCACAGGTTTACGCTCTTCCAACACACATACACACACACACACAAGCCCAGCAGCTGGTCTGGTCAAGCTCGTTGACTGTTTGACAATGTTGGTGAATTACTTTAGAACTGCATAAGTACTTGTTGTTGTAGATATATATAATGCACACATACTCTCTCTAGCACTTATTTGCTTATATATATTTTATTGTAGTTGTTATTGCTGTTGTTGCTTAAGTACTGCAGCTGTATTTGCCGCAACTACTCGCTCTCTGCTGCTCAGTCTCTGTCTCCTTTGTTCTGTGCTCAAGTGGAGGCATAGTTTTGCTTTAGCCAATTAGTGTGTGAATAAGCAATTTCAATAAATAATTAACTCTGAATAGTTGCATAGTGTTTTGTTAGTTTTTAAATTAATTTGTTAAAAGTTTTATGAAATATTTGTTGCAAAGTTATGACTATTTGTTGGTAATGTTGCATATTTTAGAAGTTTCCTTTTAATTAAACGCAATTGAATTAAAACGGGCTTACATTGTTCGTAATATATACACACATTAGGGTGTGTTATATTTCCCAGGTGGATTATTTTTGCAAACACCCACTAAATTAGCAGGTTTTGCCCTAAAAAAATATACTCATTTCTTACCAACGGATTTTTTCATCTTTTTCTATAAATATTTTATTCCTAAAGCAAATAAATCTACGAATTTGAAAAATGCATATTCTAATAAAAAACTTAGCGTTTTAGGGAAAAGTCCAGCATTCCTTTAAAAGTTACACACAGTAAAAGCTATACAAATGATTTATACGTATAAATTGTATGTTGTTCATACGACATGGTGTACCCTATGAGTGCTCAATACATGTTATGTGAGTTTAACTTCAAAAACTGAAACTTCAGTGTAAGGTAAGAAAAAATAACAACTAAGGAATAATTGCACCCTAATGTATAAATATTATGTAATCAGGAAAATGTAAATTGGATTTTCTAGCTTGTATTTGAGCCCAATGTGTACTATAGGTACGAATAAATTAACAAAAAAAAATGATCACTTAAGACAATCCTTACTGACTCGTACTTCGAGATTACCAAGTGACAAGTTTTTATATACCATATTTACAAACTTTTATTTTGGGACTAAACTTATAAGGAAGGTTGAAATGGGAGCTCTCTGTATGGTTACTTCGAAGAACAGCGAGCAGCGATGAGCTGGTTTACTGTGCGCTTAAAGTTTGTCAAGGACTGGCCGACCTCACCAGTGATGGCTTCAAGCTACTTCATTATTAGACTTCTCTGGGTAGCTGGTGATAGTTAGAGGCTACAAATATGATGAGCTTGCAAGGATAGGATTTTGGACGAGCTGGGTCATCGTTATCTGCTTGTATTCTGGTGCTGGACCTATTGACTTCGCATGAGTTTAGCAAGTGTTGACAAACGAAAACTGCTGCCAAACTGCGAGATCCTTTTGGCATAGAATGGAATAAAGCAGATCCACTCAATTACTTGCTTTTAAAAGGGTCCATTTTGCCGCAATCGGAGGAGGATTTACAAGATATTGTCCAATAGGCGTACATGCAGAAATATTTAAAACCTTGTCAGACGCTAATTGCTAAACTTATCTTGAGGAACTCGTGGTGGAAACATCCTGGCGCTTTTCGCTCCATTGCGTTGCTTCAGCAAGATTGTAGAAACAGCTTTTTATACAGCGAAGTGTCGAAAAAGAGCGTTCAAAGCTCGCATTTGTCATAGAAAGTGTGCAGAATGTGTGAAGAAAACTATGAATTATGGGGTATAGGTCTACTTTTTGCAATGATGTAGTTCTACTTTTGCCCTTAATGGATCAAGTCCACGTTTGGGCATGACGTTGTCATTATCCAAAAAGCCTTTCAATCCATTTATCAAGCAGTCAATAAAATTTTTAATTCTTTGATTTTTAAGACACATACTTTTTCTGGAAACAGCAAATTCTGTTGAAATCCATTCAATACTTCTCTAGAAAAGCATGGTTTCAAATCTTCGCCGATTGTATCGAACAGAGGAATGTACAATGAGGCCCTGTAGTATTATGCGCAAGTTCTCACGCAGAAGCTTTCGCGTTTACTGGCCGTTAATTCTTGTCTTTCTTCGTTAATCCTTTGGCATTTTTTCGTGTCTGAATAAATGGTTCGAAAATGTTCCTCAGCTTTTTGTCTTTGATAACGTTCCGAAATCAGCAGGATATCTTTCATATTTGATGCTTTTGCCAGATCGATCGATGATTCCTGAAGAATCACGCTGAGTGAATGAGTTAAAGATAGAATATCACATAAGCAAAAAATCCCAATTATAAATTCAAATTAGCACATGGCAACGATGAGTATTGTTGCTTGTATTTTTAATTAATATTTTCTCAAAGTAGTAAAAACCACTGGATTAATAGTGTATGAGTTTAACCAAAGTGGTCTTTGGTACAAAGTTTATAGTATCAGGTGCAGAAATCTGTGTTTAAGAAACCAAATTAGAATTTACAACCTAAATAAAAATTGAAAAAGTTAATACTAATAATCAAACGTGTTTAGAACTCGTGGAATCTTTAAATTAGATTCACACATTTGCTTTTCTGACTTGTTCTGACTGGCTTGTATTCAAAAACTCTGGAATAAACCATGACAAATACCAAAGTTTTTAATGAACTTCAGAAATCCGGGAAAATATTTCCTGATAAACCTTGTAATTTTAAATTACCCCGATTTTGGACGCAGTAGGTTCTTATTAAAAAATGAGCACATAAGAATGATGCAAAGACTGCGGCATGTTACGTCAAGCGGTAGAATGAGAAGACTCAAAAAAATTTTAAATGAAAATGTTATAGAAATTGTCGTTTTTTGTTGTTGTAATGATTATTCAGTTTCTGTTAAGGTGGCAAAGTGATCAAAGTTGTTGTTAGATGATTTTAACAACAACTTTGATCACAACTTTGATCACTTTTCCACCTTAACAGGGGTCGGATAAGGAGAGCTGTCTTAGATGAGTTGATTTCATAGGGCACAAAAAGAGGTATTTAGAGTCGAACATATATTAAGTATGTCGAAAATTGGTACTTGAGAATCGGCGTTCAATAGTCAGATATTTTACTAGCATCGTTGGAACATCAGAAAGGTCAGTGAAAACTATTTTGAAAAATCATCAAAAGTGAAAACACGATTGGTCTTATTATTTTTAGCTCATAGTAGTATATCAACGACTCCTCATATCTTCTATCGGAAACTGTTGGCTTCTTATTTCAATAACTTTTTAATATAAGATATTGTATAGTATTCAATGGCTTTAAAAGTACCTTTTTCGTTCTACCGACTCCTGGCAATTAATAATAAAGAAACATGTATCTCCTACCAGACATCTTTGTCAAACAAAATAAAGTCAAAACAAAACATGCTTTTGATTTATTTGAGCAAATATGGATTGCTCTTCACTTATATCATTTCGGAAAACAATGCCACAATCGCCGGATAAATAAATATCCATAAAATTCCAATGCAGCAACATGATTTGCGAGTCATGCAATATCTTGAGACAATAAGCAATCCTGCCACACAACAACACACAAACAAATAAATGTAATGCCACCAAGTGCCTCACCAAGTAACGGGTGATTTTTTTGAGGTTAGGATTTTCATGCAGTAGTATTTGACAGATCACGTGGGATGTCAGACATGGTGTCAAAGAGAAAGATGCTCAGTATGCTTTGACATTTCATCATGAATAGACTTACTAACGAGCAACGCTTGCAAATCATTGAATTTTATTACCAAAATCAGTGTTCGGTTCGAAATGTGTTTCGCGTCCGTGTCCGATGAGCGATGAGGCTCATTTCTGGTTGAATGGCTACGTAAATAAGCAAAATTGCCGCATTTGGGGTGAAGAGCAACCAGAAGCCGTTCAAGAACTGCCCATGCATCCCGAAAAATGCACTGTTTGGTGTGGTTTGTACGCTGGTGGAATCATTGGACCGTATTTTTTCAAAGATGCTGTTGGACGCAACGTTACGGTGAATGGCGATCGCTATCGTTCGATGCTAACAAACTTTTTGTTGCCAAAAATGGAAGAACTGAACTTGGTTGACATGTGGTTTCAACAAGATGGCGCTACATGCCACACAGCTCGCGATTCTATGGCCATTTTGAGGGAAAACTTCGGACAACAATTCATCTCAAGAAATGGACCCGTAAGTTGGCCACCAAGATCATGCGATTTAACGCCTTTAGACTATTTTTTGTGGGGCTACGTCAAGTCTAAAGTCTACAGAAATAAGCCAGCAACTATTCCAGCTTTGGAAGACAACATTTCCGAAGAAATTCGGGCTATTCCGGCCGAAATGCTCGAAAAAGTTGCCCAAAATTGGACTTTCCGAATGGACCACCTAAGACGCAGCCGCGGTCAACATTTAAATGAAATTATCTTCAAAAAGTAAATGTCATGAACCAATCTAACGTTTCAAATAAAGAACCGATGAGATTTTGCAAATTTTATGCGTTTTTTTTTTTTAAAAAGTTATCAAGCTCTTAAAAAATCACCCGTTATTTACGGTGTTTGTCTGTCTGCGCATAGAGAACACTCGCTAAACACTCCAGAGATATTGGAGGAACTAAGTGCTTATTGGCAAAACACTTACCAACAACGGGGAAAACAAATACGGAAGAGACACCGACTCTAACGACGAGGGAGTAGCGGTGAGGAAGCGCGCAAAAAAAGAGAAAATAAATTTGTGAAAAACAAAAGGCGGAAATCAGCTTTGCTATGAGTAGCTCAAATACTACTTAGAGCAGCAAGCGCGAGGAAATCGCCGTGGAAGTGTCTTCCAAAAGGGACTTTGGTAATCAGCAGAAGCGCTGGTGGAGGGGGAAGGAGGTAGAGAAGATTGAGGCGCTGAGACAAAACAATGAGCGAGGCACTTCTAAGTTTTCCACAAGCAAGTATGTTGTTTTTGTTTGCATGTTTGTTGTTGTTGTTTTTGTATGTTTGCTGTTGTTTTGTAGTTGTCTGCATTTGTGACTCGCAGTCGGTGAAAACGCGGCATTATGACTCGCTGATGGCTGATTGTGAAGTTGAGTAGCAGGCCGTCCATATATATTATATATGTATATATATATATATTTATATTTGTATAATACAATAGCGACTACTTACAACAACAATAATGCTGAAAGCAGCACTCGAATGACAAAGCTGGCTACAATGGAGAGAAAAAGTGCTTGAAAAATGAGAAAAACAGTTACTTAAGTAGCAGGCAGCTTTGATTTTATTTAGAGCAAAAAAATATCTAACGATACATTTTATAAAAAAGTGCAATACATTTTTGCAGCACTGTATATGCATGCATTTATGCCACAGTCATCGAAATCAGCGAAACAATAGTTGCCAGTCCCTTTATGGCGCTTAGCAGCGACGCAAAATACCCAATCGATAAGAAACATAACGAATTTGCAAAAAGAAAGCAAAAATCTTGAAATAAATAGAAGAAAGTAGCAATAATCCAAATGACTGTCTTACAAGTGTCATAATCCAGCGGGCATTAAGGGCTGATAGTTTCGGGCCAAAGGTGGGATGATGACGGATAAAAGCAATTCCAAATCTATTATGACATAAGCAAACAACGAGAATAAGGCGAAAGAAAAAATATAAAAAAATAACAAAGAAATCAAGTGCGATATAGATATATACATACATATATATATGCAGACACGCGCCGACTATGCACACGCTAATACACTAGGGATTTCGAAAAAAGCACGCAGACAGCATGCATTGCAAAATGGCAAGCCAACAACTAGATAAAAACTACACACATACACACATATATACATATATACATGTATATATGATATCAATGTATGGGCATTAAGTTGACGAAAGTTTTTGGCAGACAAGCGTAGATAACGAGCAGTCAAGAGCGACTAAGTAGATTGGTGAGGGAGCTCAAGCACAATCGAGTGTCTATAAAACTAATGTTAACGCACATACACTTACATATAAACACACAAGAAAACACACACAAATACACTGAAGCATGCAGCAACACAAGCTCAGCCCTCTCCCCCCAACCGAGCTCTATTCCTAGCAAAAGTAGTTCTTATGCCAAATATAATGTACTTATATAAATTCAATGACAGTCAGCAGAAACTCCTGCACACATACACACATGTATGTACGTACTCATTCGCATGTTGTGTAGGGCATACTTGTTTGTGCAACATTTCGCTTCGCCTTGGCTTGTGTGTATGCCCTTTGCGCCATCAAAATCAATTGTCAATCGCAATCATCACAACAATGTCAAATGGCAGGAAACTTCAGCGGCGACAATAGTTTTGTTTGTCTGTCTACGGTGTTTATGGTGAGTGCGTCTAGCTTTGTGTATGCTCAGTTTCTTTTTTTATGGTTTAAGTTTGAATGGTTGCCGAAAGATAGAGTAGTGAAGAGAATGAAGTATGATTGACGTTTGAGCTCTTCGTAAAATGCATGCGGGACGGAGAAAGGAAAATTTAAGGCACTCAGTTCGAAACTCTCTTTTCGATTTAAAGGAACTGGCAGTATTGTTATGTGACGATTTAAAGATGGAATTTCAGGCTTCCAAGTCAATGAAAAAATTGGTAACCAGTCATTGCTAAATCAGATGGTAAATTCTTTTGGAATAACAATAACTAAGTATAAGATGTATCAACATTTGGAATAAATATCATCCTCGCTGGTTTGCTTCAATGTTCTGCTTGTAGCTTAGCTTATTTCTACAAGTATGTTGTGGTTGCTCGGTAATAGTCATTACTTACTCTAATTTTTTTAATTGTTTTAAGTCTGTCGACGGATTAAGCTCAGAATGATTACAACTACATAGAAGTCTTTTTCTTCTTAACTAGGGACTCGTATTTGAGGCGTTGGCTACAGTTCATGGTTGAATAAATATTGTCTTATCAAAAACGATCTCGTACAGAATCAAAGCCCCCATAACTTCAATTTATGTTTATAAAATAATTTCTAAAATTGAAATAATTTTTTTTGCAGATGTTTCAAAAAGTTTCAAAATCAAAGAAAACAAAAATCATCAAAAGCGTTAATTAGACTAAATCTGGGTTAACACCACTAGTATGAAGATGCTTAGTACTCGTACACATACTTTGTACTCAGATATATATGTAGATACAGTATATAGTATTGTTAAAAATATATGACATTTATTCAGGTTCAATGCGAGCGAAGCCGCGGAGAAAGCTTAAATTTTATGTATATAGATCTACACAAGCTTCTACGCTTTTTCTGATCAAATTTAGAGGATTTATTGCTGCTTGTTCGGTCACCTGCAAACAAAATCACTCTTGTTCTAGTTGAAGTTGTACAGCATTCACATAATACATGGCTACGGAAGAATTAAAACAGTCCAAATAGGTGGACGGCTGAACATCCTCCGAAGATTGGCATTGCAAGACGACAAACATCAATAAAAAAAGGTTTTCTTAAATTTTGATTTCCCATCGTCACAGCTATGTTGTTTAAACCATGTATACTTAATTATAACAGGTCACCTGCATATCCTAGTAAAACTGGACTTTTTTTTGGAAAAATTTATTTTTTCAATTTATTAAGCAAAGTTGTTTTTTTTATTCAATACAGTTTTTTTTAAGAATGATATAATAATTATAACGACCCCCAACATTTCGATATGATTTCGGTAGTACGATTTGTCATTTACTTCAAACCCACACTTGGTTTTAGCGATCACCTCTTCATTCGACGAAAATTCTTTCCCAGCGAGCATTCTTCTGATATCTGAGAACAGAAGATCGCTGGGATCTGGAGAGTACAAAGTATTCAGAAGCAATTCAAAGCCCAGTTCATGATTTTTCTTCATCGTTTTCACTGACTTGTGACACGGCGCATTGTCTTGGTAAAACAGCTCTTTATTTTGCTGCAAATGGGGATTTTGTCCTTCAAATGGTTCACTGATACTATATCATAATTGCTGTTGATGGTTCTTTCTTTTTCAAGGTAGTCAATTAAAATTGTTCCATGCGGATCTCAAAATAAAGACGCTATAACGTAATTAATCGTGTACAGTCCACTCAGATGACACACACACTTTACGTCACATATTGATTCAAAACTCGGGTTTATTACATTTAAATATTGCCAAACACTGCTCCGAACCATCGAATTGTTGTTGTTTTTGGTCAGAAATGCGCTTGCATAGCATCCATTTTGCATGGAGATTTTTCATACCCAAATATTCTTGAACGATATGATGTACATATTCCGTTGATATCTTTGGAAGGTATTTTTATTTATTTTTATTCAATCTTCGCTTCATACGCTTCAGAAATGGATTGATTTTGTTGATTCAGCGGTATTTTGTAGATGTTGGTTCACTTGTGAAATGGAAATAGAGCTTATAAGCGCTTATAAAACATGTGGTGCAGATTTCAAAAGCCTTCTTATTCAGAGAATAATGTCTTTAAACCATCTTTATATTATACAAATGAAGTTTGATTAGAAATACGAAAAGACATTTTTGACTACTCAATGTTATATTATTTATTTGACAAATTTTCTCCCTTATAATTTTGAAAATGCAGCTGAGTGAGTAAAATACGAATACAGTTTCAAATAAAAACAATATTTTTAATTAAAGAACAGCCCTCAGAGCATTATAACACAGGTGGAATTACCTATTTTCAATTACTTCAAATAAGTAATTTAATCTTAAATAGTGAAATGTTACTCAATGTGTCCGGAACGAGGTGAATTTTGATTGTTCTGTGCATATAGAAATGATTTGTATGTGCATTGGAAAGGGATTCCAGTTAAAAATGCCTTTTCGTGATATGTACAATATATAAAGTTCATCACAGTCTATTTTTTTTGTCATACTATTCTCTGATATACTAATAATTAACATGAAAAAGAAAGCATTTTTTTTTTTTTTTTCTTCAGACGCCTTTACCTTTGGCCTTTCATCAACACTTCCACGTAGAAGTATTTTTCTCTGATTGTGATGGAAATTTTGGTGAAAGTTTTTTTTTACCTAATTAAAGGATTTTCTGGCGAAAATTTGTGGCAAGGTTTTTGGAAAAATATTGAGTGAGAAAATATACACGCTTAGGTACTTCCATTTCCAATTTTTTTCCGGAAAAATAAAGTTTGTTACAAAATTTTCATTGTGACGAAACTCAAACAAAAAAAAAAAAAAAACAAAAAAAAAAAACAAAAAAAAAAAAAAATAAACAAAAAATTTCTGGCAGAGAGAGAAATAATTGAATATTATTGAGCTAGCAAATGGACTTTCTGGAATTGATGTGACTATTTGTCTGCTTGCAAAAACAAATATACTGGCATCTATGCACTCAGATTGCTTAGAGCAAAAATACAATTAATACTCGTATAAACAGGACTCTTTAACAACTTGCTGAGCACTTATCGAATATTAATTAATTTCTTCCACAAATTCAATCAATTAAAAATTCGCTATATAACCAAATGAAGACACTTAGTGTATGCTTGTAGACCAAAATTGCTACTTAATTCCGTTAGTCCTAAGCCAAAAACTTTGCAGACAAATTGCGAGAGATATTTGCATGCCGCATGCCACATGCCACATGCCACAAGAAATTGGTATTGAAATGAAATAGATGATAGATGACGTGCAGCTGCTAAAATTCAGTATTTTAGTAGCTTGCCACAAATGTAACCGCCTGCGTGCAACAATTATTGACACACGCAAGCACACACCACGCCCACAGCGCTAGCCGACAAATCAACTGCGATGGCAGTGAAGCACAGATTTCCTTAGAAATGTGTGCACTAAATAATGCACGAGCTTTATTGAGTTTATTTCGAGGAATTCTACACTCGCCTTAGCTATTCGTACGAGCTTACACATACATATATATGTGTGTGTGAGAATTTGTGTCTGTGGTATTAGTGCGTGAATGCACAGCTGCAACAAAGTGTCACTTTGAAATTATCCTGCAAGGTGAAATTGCATATGTATGCATGTCTGAGAGCAACAAGTCTCACACATTTTTTCATGAGTACTGAGAAGCGGAATTAAGTTGAGTAGTCTTAGATTCCGAATCATGAAAGGATGATGGAGACAACAGGCATATAGCATACAATTTTCTCGGAATTTATGGGCTTGAAACCGTTGGAAAGAACTTTCTTCTATTGTATTATCCTTGCCAACGCAGCTTCGACTAACTGGACTTACTGGAAAGGGAAAAAGAGATACGAAATGATATAAAATCAATGGTTTTCTCATAGGTTTTATACTCCTGCAAACAGTTGCTACAGAGTATTATAGTTTTGTGCTGTTAAATCTACTAAAAGCACGATAAATTCATAACTAAATACCCCTGAGATGGTACGAACGCGCTTTATGGCAGACGGTGTGAAAGTTGGACGTTGGACGATGACCGCCAACTTTTTAGTGAATTTCCATATATCGATACCCACACGACCAATATCCAAAAAAATTGGTAAGTGACATTTCTCTGAAATTCTTATGATACAGTGTGAAAAGAAACGAAATCGGACAGCCACGCCTTCTTCCCAAATACCACAAGATACAAGAGGTGCTTAAGGGGTTACATGGGTTTACAGATTACAAAATATCGATTTTTTTATTTTCTTATTAAATTTTACAACAATTTGTACTAAATTTTCAAGTTGATCCGGGTAATAGTTTCGAAGATAAAGCCTTGAGGCCTTTTGAACATTTGGATCTTTTTAAAAAGCACAAAGTGGACTTTGTACGTCGCTTCATCACTTGGTATGAGACCTGGGTTTATTACGATAATCCTGAATCAGAACAAGAGGTTAAAGAGTGGTGTGAATCTGGTTGTTCGGCTTCGAAACGAGTTTGTGTCCTTAAATCGGCGAAGAAGGTTATGGCATCAGTTTTTTGGGATGCGAGAGGAATTTTGTTTGTGGATTACTTGCAAAATGGTAAGACAATTAATTCTGTATATTATTGCAGTTTTTGGAACAATTGAAGAGAAAACTTCGTGAAAAAAGATCCGGTTTCAAGAAGAAAAAAAACCTTTTTCATTAGGACAATACACCGTGTCACAAGAGCATTTGACGATGGCTAAAAACTATGGTAAAGTTCGAATTGTTGAAGCATCCATCGTATTCACCAGATTTGGCTCCCAGCGACTTCCATTTGTTTCCAGAACTCCAAAAATGTATGCGTGGCAAGCGTTTTTTCATCAAATGAAGAAGTCATAACGGCTGTTGAAGCGTATTTTGCAGATCTTCTGGATTCTCACTTCAGTGATGGGATTCACAGATTGAAGGATCATTGGAGCAGGTGTATTAATGTTTAGGGAGATTATGCTAAATAATAAAGTGTATTTTGAATTATAAAATTGTATTTTTCTTATCAAACTACAAAACTTATTCAACAACCTGGTATTGAGTCACTACATAGTCTTTTGTACAAACTGACCTGCCAAAATCAACTTAAGAATCGTTTATCCTTTTGTGTAATAAGAATTGCACATGAGAAGGGTAGTATAACTTCGGAGCAGCCGTTGTCAATGCGTTTCTTTTCTTGTAAAAGCGATGTCGTGGAATGGGGATTGTTTCCTATTAAAGAGCCAAATAATTTGCTTATATTTATTGAAATTATATGATGGTGAATATAACAACTACTTAAGAGAGAGAAATCAGTCTAAAAGTCCTCTTGTAAAGACTAAAATTTCAAAAAGGGGACATTTTCAGTGCATTTATATAAATAAATAATCACTGTTAATGATTTAAATTTTCCAAAAAATTCAACCTCAACTTTATAATTTAAGCAGTTCGAGCATAAACAAAAGCGCGCAGATATAAATATATTTCTGTGCACAAATATATCCCATTACCATATTACCATGCTATGTTTTACATTTAAATCTCGCCGCATTTACCGCAAAAACCTTACAGCGAATGCAATCGATATCCACAAAATATCATTCAACCAACAAAACATTCAAATCTTGCGTACCTTAAACCACAACAAGAGTCTAGGATTACATTTCTGCTCCACATTTGTACACAGTCGAAACAAAGCAGGCGCTTACAAGCTGAGACGCCCCCACTTCGGCACAGTGAAAGCGGTATTCATACATTTACCGTATAGTAACTGCTTGTGTTTGTGTATGTTTTTCTGGTGCCTTGGAGTTTGGGCGCCTGCTCGCTATGTTGTCAAAGGTCGTGGCAATTTTTTATTTTATGCAAAGGCTGAGACTAAAATTGTGCGACGCTGCTCGACTAGCACTTTGGCCTATCATTTTTGGCAGAGAGTCAACTTCGAGCAAAATTTCGCTCTTAAAGTTTGTAACATTGCTGAATTGTGAGCATATAGCAGTTGGGCAATGCTGTTAAGCGGCATTGCCAGGTGTGAAGTTTAACATTTTACTGTTAACTTGCGCCGTAGCGTCGCTGCTTGTGAGTTTCAGTTGAAGCTTGGTTATAATTTGTGCGATTTTCAGTAGTGTATGAAGCTTCGTCGCATAAGTAACGAACATTGCTCTTTGTTATAGTTAGAATTAATTTTGTTTTTTATAACTTTTCTTTACGTAATTTTTAAAAAATATGTATAAAAAAAAATAAATAAAATCTTAAATCAGTTTCTTGTTACTACCAAACCATTTGCATTAAATTTTTTTTATTTTATAAATTTGCCATACTAAATAAATTTAATATTTTTAAGGCACAGACTGGGCGTATACGCAACTTTTGCTGCTGTTATTTTTTTACAGCGGTTATTAAGGAGATAAAGCAGTATTTTACCGTGAGCTGAAAAGCAATAATCGTTAAATTAACTTTAATATTCGGCTGAGTCTGGCTGTAGTAATTTTTTGTACAGTTTCATGAGCTGGATTATGTTAGTAGTAAACTTGTAGGTAAAATAACGAAATTCAACTACGGAAGTCTACTAAGAATGTGGAGCTAGTAAATCATATCGGTCAGCGCATTTATTGAGTGAACATAAAATTAAATAATTTTTATTTCAATTCAAGCCGAGACTTTAAAATTTAACGCAGGCGTATGCAGAACTAAACTATCTCTACGCAGTTTTTGAGCACAATGGTAATTTCAACCAAGTTATACAAGTTGTTGTTGTTTTTAAAACGTTTATCTAGTCTTAGCCTTAGTTAGGATGATAAGGATTAGATATGTTGTCATCGAGGTCCTCTGACGTGGAAATATGCATTCCTGCACGCTGGACAAATGTTTGATATGTCAGGCTCGATTTTGGCTAAGTAGAAGTTTAACCTGCTAGAGTATCCAGAACGAAGCTGCGCAGGGGTCACTCTCGATTCTCGCTGCAACTCGAGCTCTTTGTCTACAATAAGTGGTGGTTTGACCCCAAGTACGCTATTCACTGAGAGCTGTTAGGTGAAGGTGTTAAATGCTCCACTGTGAATGGCGGTCAATGCATGTCTGAAGTTTGTTGCGTCGGAAGTCTGGTCGGTGTATTATTTCATGTCGTCGACGTAATTGAAATGGTATCCCTTTATGTTCGTAGGAGGCGGTTCGGCTACAAGGAGGTAACTGCAGGGATGATTTCTGCGAAAAGGGACCATATTGGTGCGGCGTAATTAACGACCGGCTGACCAATTTCCTTGTATGTTGCCAACAACGTTTCTTTGTCTTTGTCCCATATCCTGCCGATTAGCGACTTGAAGGTTTTGTTGCGGCTCTGTACTTTGGCAATAATTGGGGTTTGGCAAATTCGATATTAAGATCAAGTCTGTACTCCTTCGTCCAATTAGTAAATATAGTCGCTGTGGATTTAGTGGGGCAGAGTGTTAGGTTCCGTGCAACGAGGAAGCGAGAAAGGTCGGGAAGATAGATCTATTGTCCGACGTAATAGACATTCCCTCTGGTGATTGAAGAAGTTTCGAGATGAAGAATTTATATATATTAATATTAATAATTATATTTTATTAGAAACCCGCTGTTTAATTTTTCTCAATTTGGAGTGTTTACCTCAAAACAATACGGATAATTGTAGACCGCTTAGGTAGTTGATAGGCCATATTTTCAGTTCTGAAGAGAGCGTAGATTTTTGGAAGTTCTAAAGGAGTAAAGAAGAAAGGAGCTTTGTACGGGTGTAGGTATGTATATATGTGGCTGGGCAAAGAACTTGACTGATTTCATTATTTGTTAGAAAAAAAATGCATTTTTGCTGACTTGTAACTGGATAAAAGCCTTTAAGTCAGCATTTCTGGCTTATTAAGAGTAATGGAAGGTCTAAATCAATTAAATATCTGAATTCTGTATATGATCGATATAATCTAGGTAACGTCAAGCGGAATAAATTTAGCGGTTTAGTTATTTTTGAAATGTTTTCGAAATTTCTAGAATTGATATGTCGGATATCACAAATACCGAGAATTACTTGCACATCAATCGTCAAAGAATTTGCTTTGTGTTAGCACATTTGTATAAGTGTCGCTTTCAGTCGTTCGGACCTGTCAACTAACTTCAATAACGACACATACGCATCTGTCAAAGTCATTCAACCGAAAGCACTGAAGTGCCACAAATATTATCCTTAAATATTTAAAGCTTATCGCTTGACACCTGCCGCCAGAGAAATGGTAATGACAACAACAACAACAACGACGCGCAATTCTAAGGCAAAATCTAATGTGAAAACAATACACAGTTATGTCTGGCATTCGCTGCATTGTTTCTGCTTTCTTTGAGCACGCATAAATAACTACACACAACAACAACACCAAAACATATGTATTAATGCATGTGTATGTGTGCGTGAAGTATATAGGCCACGAGCTTGTTATCGCGAAGCAGCGAAAACGAAAAGAAACGCCAACTGGAAATGTTACGACGCAATTATCGTGTCACCGCAGCGGCGGCAACAGCGAAAACAATAATAATAATATGTAATACATACATTATATGCATTACATGTGCGCCTTCGTGTGCGTATGGAAGCGAACAACGGTAATATTAATGAAGGCAGCAGCAGCAATGGCGGCGGCAGCGGTGAGCGTCGACAACTTGCTACGGCGGCGTCAACATGCTCATTACAACATCGACATGCGCAACAACAGAACATGGCACACCAGCAAACGTTAAGCGAGAGCCACCTGCAACAATAACAGCAACTACAACAACAAGTTGCACAATATCAATAAGACTTATGCGAAAAGCAAGCGCCAAAGCGGCTGCGCCAGCGGCAACGGCAATAACAACAACAACAAGCATAACAATTTTCTGTAACACAGTGCCAACAACATTTTTCGTGCGACAACAACATAAACACGCACATGTTGCTGCATAAATTATTCAACCTGTGACGCAGCAACAAAGCATTGAAGGAGCCAGGCAGCCCAGGAAAGCAAGGCTGTTAGCGAGCGCTTGTAAGCACGAGTTGAAAAGACAAGTATGTGTGTGTACGTGTATATACGTATATGTACAACCCTACTACACACACATACATATATGGACTTACATATATAATAATAACGTTTACAACAATAGCAACGAAAATAGTGAGCCAACACAGCCGCTGGGCCTACTTAGGCGTCAAGTGGCAACAACAACAATAAGTGCAAAACACCCAATCAGCAATAGCAACAACAACAACAATGTTGCCTGCTTGAAACATACACTGAAATACGCTTTAAGCATAACAGCGCCTAAGTGTTGTTGTTGTTGCTCGTTTTGGTGTTTTCGGTGAAGCGTCGTCTGCCACTGCCAACTGGCGATTATACACGCTGTTGCATGTTGTTTCATTTGTAAGCTGTGCAGATTTCAGTTGTCTGCTTGGCGTAATCCGAAGTTCAAGTTGTCGGTGTCCTCGGGCTATATCGAAGTGTTTACAGCTCGTGCGCTCTTCATGCCGCAGGGCTGCTTGTGACGTATGTATGTAAGACACACAGGTGAACGTTGTGTTGATTTCGAGCCTTTGTGGGATTAAAATAATCTATATTCGTTTGTTTAGGTACTTAAGATATATACATACACTTTCGTACTTTAAGCACCTTGAAGTCAACTCGTGATCACCTTGTGTAGTAAGCTTTATGTTTTTGTATTGAATAATGTTTTAAATAATAAATTGTGTTAAAAAATATGCTGTTATTGAACTTATGGAAAGTATTAGTGCGGAACTATTGTAAGTACTCGCTGTATTTTTTAGAAAATGCAATTTTGTTGTAAGGAAATGTTTACAAATGAATTGTTCGAAGTACATATATACATATTGCTCATCGGTAGGCACAACTTTTACCCATATTTCTGGCAAAGCTGGAGTACATATACGGTAAAAATGTTCATCTTGTGATATTATCCAAGAATCAAACAATTTTTCGATGTCTCCTTGTATGTGGAAGCACTTCTGAGCCAGACCTTGTATCATCGATGGATTCAATATTATTGGACTGTCCTTTTAACGTTGTCAGGCAAGTTTTAACGGCTTTGGTCAAGTGAGGCTGAGAGTTGTCATGCAGCAGCATCACTCTTGCTTTTACTGATTGGAGGCTTCAAGAAACCCAATTTTCTTGTTTCTGTATCATTCCCAGCGCACGTAGTCGCTTTGAAATGGCTTGGCGGGTGCCCTCTCAGTAGGTTTTACTCAGATCCTTATCGATAAACGTCTCCAATTCACCGTCTTCGAAGGGTTTTATACTTTCTCCACGGAAACGGTCTTCAATATCGAAATTGCGAAGCAACCAACTCCGGCACGCTTTAAAGCAGCACCGCCGAAAACTTTTTAGAGCTCCCGATGTACTTCAGCCGTCGAATTTTTTGACTGAAAGAAGAAAATTTACACTTTTCATAAATGTTTCTAATATAGAAACCCAATTTCTTTTTCATATACATATATAAATATCTATGTTAAGTTCATCACGGTTTAGTTATATCAAAATCGATTGCCTCTAGCTGCTGAAGCCATCTATTGACAATCAGCGGGAACTCAATTGCGCACATAATACTTTATTCAGCTTTTTTGGATAATATTTAATAACTTTCAAGATAAATTCTAAATTTTTTTAATTTAAAAACAAATAGTTTGTGCTTAAGTAGTTGGTACTGACTTATCTTTCTTTAAAATTGTTGTTGTTTTTTTAACTGTTACTTTCAATGAGACAGTATTTTATTCGGAGTTTTTTGGTTTGCCATTTCATAATGAACAGACCTACTCCGGATCAATGGTTGTAAATCGCACAAATTTATAAAAAAAACAATGGTTCGGTTCCACTTCCAGCGCAGACGATATTGCTATTGTGAAGCAGAGCATCAAGGAGGATTAAAAACAAACAAAATTGGAACTGTGCCCATCGCTTTTATGGAATAATCTTGGTTTGGAGGACAACGAAGCGCCCCGCATGATGAATGGACCCAAAACGAGACGAGTTGCTTTAGGCAGAGAGCTCAATTTTGATTAAATGTGTCTGCTAATACACAAAATTGTTGCATTTGGAGTAATGATAATCCACAAGCCGTTGGTGAAACATCATTATATTGGGTAGTCGAAAAATTTTTTTCTTAGTTTTAATAAAATCTAAACTTATTTCTTTTTATATTTATAATAATAAATAAATAAGCAAATATGCACCATTTTGGTCGACCACTTTTTGTAATTTTTCCACTACAGACAATATTCGTTCCGTGTCAAACTTAGTGAAATTTCGAAATTCCCAGAACGGAAGCGAGCGAACCATTGCTGTGCTACACGAACTGATACAATTTCCAAACCCCAAAATTTTATTTTATGGTTTGCGTAGCATTCTTCCCTTTTTTTTTATACAAAAATTTCAAAATATAGCGAATTTATTCAATATATTTTCATTCATTTTTGAACAGCTGTAACTTTTTTCAACTTCCCCAAACTTTTAATTTTTTTTAGTTAAATGACGCTTAAAATTTCGCCATTCCAATACTATTCGAATGACACAATATGATTAGGGAGCACTGAAGGGTATAGGACTGCAACGACATCTATTGACAAAATACAAAAAGACTTTTCCGGTTAACCAATATCTTTAAAAAATCATTGTTTGGTTTACTCTATGGGCTTTGGTAATTATTGATCCATATTTATTCGAAAATGAACCGGCCATAATGTTACCCTCCCCCTGTGGCGTTCCATATATATAGTATGTATATCCAGAGTCATGAATAATAAGCTTTTCGTGCATGAATCGGAAGATTTTAAAGGGACCACCTGTAGTTCCAACAAGACGGTCAATGAAGCAAAGAATTTCTTAAGAGAAACTTTTGTAGAGCGCATTATCTCGTGTCGTGGGCCTACGCTAGTCCTCAAGGTCCTTCGCCTTAACATCGCCGAACAACTTTTTTCGGGGTTATATGAAGTAGCTTTTTTGTTTTGGCTCTCATTCATTCACTTCTGGTCTTACTAGTTATCCTGAGTTCTTATTGTCACTACTGTGTTTAATTGGATCATCAGGGTCTTATTTGATTTTTCTCAACTTTTGGCACATTCATATTGACCTTTAAAAATTTTCAGGAGTCCTATTGGCTTTTACGAGCTCTCATTGTTTCTTAACGGCTCTCAGAAAACTTTGACTTTTATCGACGCACATTTCTTGGCTCTTTTCCGAGTAAATATTAGTGAATTTCGACAACTTTCACTAACTTTTTTCGGTTTTTTACTGACTTTCGTTACTTGATCATTATTGGATCTTTCCGGCTGTTTTGGATCACCAAACACACTTATTGATTTT
Source organism: Bactrocera correcta (assembly GCA_027475135.1). NCBI lineage: Eukaryota > Metazoa > Arthropoda > Insecta > Diptera > Tephritidae > Bactrocera > Bactrocera correcta. The sequence continues at coordinate 35,737,318 of CM050323.1, forward strand.
TACCGGCTCTCACAGGCTTTTATAAACTCATAGTGGCTCTTATCCATTTTCACTGAGTCTCATTGACTTTTACCACTTCTCACTGCTTCTCAACGACTTTGAGAACCTCTAGCTGGCGCTTACTTGACACGTACTGGCTTTCTTCGGCATTTAGTAGCACCCTCCTGCTTTCACTAGCTCCGTATCTCCGTTTAGTGAACATGTTGCGAGATTGTAATAATCCTGAGGGGTTCGAATTTCGGCTCATAAAAGCTTACTTTTTTTCTTAAAAAGTTTTTCCTCAGATTAACGGTTTTTCATTACAATTTCAGAAGTTTGTACAATTTGTCAAGTCATATTAAAGCCAAATGCCAGATCTTGGATATTTTGTATGTATACGTGTTCTTAAAATAAGAAACATTTAATAGGTTCAAGGCAATTAGCTGCCGAAATGTTGCACATGTGCGCTTTAAAGCTAGCTCTTAAGCTTATTAGACTTTGTATCCGAGTTGTTACCGAACTTGCGGCATAATACCGTTGCCTGCGCTTATTGCCATTGCTATTAGCACCTCATAACTCACAGGTCGTTGAGTAAACGCAGCGATTTACAAAGCTACACATGTGCCCTAACGCTTGTGTGGAGGTGTATATGCAAGTGTGTATGGGTGAGCGGAGGGAAGGAGAGGGCTTTATTGTTATGTGATGCAAATTTGATGCGCATCTGCCACATCAAGCGCCCATCATTGTATACGCACTGCTTTCCGCTTGCCATTATTTCTATGCGCTTATCTATGAGGGGTGTATGTGTGTGGGGTGTAAAAGGAGCATCTCTCTTAGGCATTAAGATGTAGGTGGTGCGGCAGCAAGTGGGTCAAACTGTTAGCTATGCTGCCAAATTAGAAGCGGCTGTGAGTCTCATTGTCACTTGGCAATTCGCCCATTTCCCTTGTGTCAACCGCATTACAATTACCGGTTTTGGGGTGCGAGAGTAGATTGCGGATTATTGCAAGCCAACTCGGTTTAGCATTAGCAGCCAGGGTACCGTTATAATGATATCAGGCGGAATAACAAGTAGGAGATCACCTTCAAACTAGCACTTAGACAAGCAAATAGACAAAAATGGTTTATGAACCGGCGAATCGAGCATTCCAGACAATTGCTCGACACCTTGTGCTCCATATACGACACATAAACACTGTGCAAAGCACCCACTAGTATCCATAAATATCAAAATACTGCATTGGTGAAATATGGCCTTGTAAATACGCTTCAGCTACATATTATTTATGTAAATTAATCTGTGTTGCCAGCAACGGCTTTGAGCCAACGCCAGCCAGCTAAATAGACAGTCAAGAGCCAAAAACAGCTGGCAGCTGGCACAAGCGTGTTAGCCCAACTGCTGAGCGTGAGTTGGACAATAGACAGGCAGCGCAGAATATCCACAATGGCAACAACATTAATCCCTCGTTGGAGCGACAATGCTGGTATTATTTAATTTTTGGCTCCCGGCTGCTCGACATACACACGTGTGTGCGGGTAAATTATGTGTTCGGGGGTGCATAGAGTAAAAATCGAAATGGTATTATTTAACACAGTTGCGTTGGCGCTCAGAAGGGGTGACCCTTGAGGTTAAAGTCGTTTAAATTGTAAATACATTTAATGTGTAAAGCACATTTACATATATATGGGTATCTAATGAATGAATAACAATACATCTATCCTTCAGCAACCCAGCCAGCAGAATTGCAAATTGTAATTATGTATAAAAGCTTAAGGCTCTTAAGTTTGCTTCACATATCAATGCAACTTAGTTAAATAATGGAATGGAATGGAATAGCTGAAACCTTAGTTATAAGTATTCACTTTCTTTCTCCATGAGGTCATAACTTCAATATCGACTTATAGAAAAAAGTCTTAAAATGTAAGTGAAAGTTTACCTTGTTAGAAATATTCAATAGCGTACTTTTTCTTAAAAATTTCCGGAAAATCGCCTAAGTTTTCATACGTTACACTGGTATATCTCCTTAAGGATTAAAGTTTCACCCGTCTTGCTTGCCACATTCAATTCAATCTATGTCATTTGTGCAGTGATCATTTATATCCCAAACGAGCCGGATATTGTAATTGTTTTTTTACGAAAAAGGGAGCCATCTGATTCTTCCTCTTCATCTGTTACATAAGTTGCTTCGACTGCGGTAGTCGCCGCCGCCATTATCAATGTGCAAAGGACCATTAATATTCAACAGAGCTTTTCTCTCCAAAACTTGTAACGCCGATTCATCAAATGTGGTCAGCGTACATGCCTTTGCACTATTTAAGAGGACAGGGTTGACGACTGACTTGTAGATTTTGGTTTTTGTTCGTCGAGAGAGGACTTTACTCCGCAATTACCTACTTAGTACTGTTGGCAAAAGTTATTCTGTTTTTGTTGGTGTTAATGCGGATTGCAAGATAGACGAAATTATCTACGACTTCAAATTTTTCGTCTTGCCTTGTTCAATACCAGACCCATTTATCCAACCTAAAGAGAGCGCATTTAAGGGTGCGGTTGCTATGACCGATCTGCAGCTCGAATTAATTTTTTACAGGAGTAGATTGAAGAAGTCGCACGATAGGGAGTCGCTTTATCTAAAACGTCGTTTGGTATCAAACGGAGCTTTTGGTATTGATGAACGTCAATTTACACAGCCGTATTGGTTTTGCGGTGAAACCAAATCCAGACATAGCAGGATGGAGGTGGCTCCTTTACGGGCTGTCAAAGGCAAGTGTGTGTCGATCCTCAAGCGATAGTTGGCGCAGATTATGGGGTCTTCCATACTTCTTGTTATATCAACAGTCTACGTCTCGCCCAAAGACAAATGAAGCCTAAGTAAATAGACACATACATATAATATATGACATATTCATTAAACAAAAGATCATTTGACTGATGCTATCGCCAGCTGACCTTCTTATTATCCCACTGTCCAAGTGTGATTCTCGTTTTGAGGTTTTGGAATTGAACCTTACGGAACTTAGTCTTTCCATGACCATTAAGGTCCTGCAATCTAAATATGTCTAAATTACTACCCCATGTCGAAGATATATTTGTTAATTTAAAAAGGTTTGCTTAGATCGACATCACCTCAAATTTCGAGAAAGTACAGATTTTTTAGTAAGACTTATTGTGTGAGTATTACTCTCGCCATTAAGGGAAGTTGGAAAAAATTTTAATTCGTCGACATAATACAGGACTCTCTTATGCATATAAACCTAAACTTTTATAATTCCAAATAAAAGATTTTTACGGATCGTTCTTGACGTGAAGTAAATTAAAAAAAAAAACCCGATTCAGTTGTGTTCAAAGAAATTAGTTTATAGTATGATCTTCAATTCCTTTCTAAGTAAAAACGGTATTGAGAATGCAATAAATCAACGTTGGTTGGGTCACTTCACACACACATTCAGTTACTTGATTTCACACTACACAATGAAAATATAATTATATATTATTTATTTACCAACAAGTTTCTAGGTTGCTAGTTGCGCTCATTCAACCTGATTATTTAGAAGTCAATCATAATGGCTTGTCAAGTCCATGGCAGACGCTGCAAATAGCAGAGGGTTTCACAGAACAGTTATAAATACCAAAAGTCGTTTCATTCATACATACATACACATACAAAACACACACATACTTACCTACGCACACACTGAAATGCTCTGCTTAGGATACGATTTTAATTCGGTGAGCCAACCACACATGTGTAACTACCCAATATCTCCGTGTGTGCTTACCCTTCATTATAGATGCTGGCATGAATTTACCTAACTCACACAAATAATAAATCACTTTTACGAATTTCTGTGAACCCTTTCGACTTTAAAGACATGCTTGAACGCATTTGAGTGACTTTTGGATGATGCTAGACAGTTTCTGTGTGAATGATATGGCCGGAAAGTTTACCTAACATTTTGCTTTTTTGCTTTTGGACAGACACATAAAAAGTTTTCGGTTTCATGTTTAAGCATAAAACTAATTGAGTTTAACTTTTTAATGCCTATTTACATTAATTTGTACATATGCAGCCATGAAGTGGTTCATATATGTCATTTAATTATGTTTTTACTCTCGTAACAAGTTGCTACGGAATTGTGTTGTGTTTTTTCTTCGGTGCTTAGTTGCTGAAGGTCAACTCAATTATGGTGATAAGTGTTTTTTGAGCAAATTATATTTAAATTGTAATTGTTTAAAGGATCAATTAAGGCTATAATAAATTATAATTAAAATGGAAGTAATGAGGATTAAATTTACACTTTTTTGACATAGAATGTGGCACTTGTTAAATTTAATATATAATATTTAATGTAGTGATAACGGGTAATTAAAATAAAGATAGAGGGATATCATGAAAATCACCATGGAAACACTTACGCCTAAGCAACGTTTACAAACGTTTACGTGTTATTCCGTAAATTGCGTATTGTTCTGTAAATCTACATCTTTTTCTTTCCAGATCTATCCTATCCTGTCCTGCCTTATTCTATCACATTTTATCCTACTTCATCTAATAATTTCACATTCTATTCCAATGTATCCTACCAAAACTAGTTCTTTCTATTTTATCTTATTCCTATCCTATGTTACCCTATCGCATCACAACCATCTTACTCTGCCCTATCTCATCGTACCCCATCCTATTCTATCCTTTCCTGGGATTTCCTTGCCTTTCCCACCCCGTCACATCCTTTCATGCTCTATTCTATCCGATCCCATCGTTTCCTATCCTATGTTATCCCATCCTATCCTTCCCAATTATAACCTATCCTATCTTATCCGAACCCGTCCTACCCTATCCACTTCTACTATATCCAACCTATCCCACCGTATTCTATTCTCTCCCTTCATATCTTATCATATCTTATCCTATCTTATCTCATCTTTTCCTTTCCTATTTCCTGTTATATCCCGTCTTATCCTATTCTATCCTATCCTATCCCATCCTATTCTATTTTATCCTATCGTATACTTTCCTATTCTACCCTATCATTTTATCTTATCCTATCTTTTCATATCCTATTCTCTCCCACCCTATCCAACTTATCTCATCTCATCCATCATATCCTTTTCTATCTTATCTGATCCTCTCCTATCCTAATCTATCGTAAAAACCCTATCCTTTTCTTTCCATTCTCGCTCCTTCATATTTTTCCTATCCTATGCTATCATAACTTATTCTATTCTACCAGAAACTATCCTATCCTATATTATCTTATCCTCTCCTATCCCTTTGATCAAGTCTTATCCTAACTTAGGATGGGATTAGCTATCCTTTCTTAACTAATCTTTTCTTATCTTATCCTTTTCAATTTTATCCTATCGAATAGAAATAGAGGAATATTATCATAATCATCATGGAAACACTGACGCCTAAACAATCTTTACAAACGTTTACGAGTGTTTCTGTAAAGAATGTGTTTCGCGCGCTTCATTCAACTTATGATCAATATAATCGGCCTACTGATAGTACTATTCGCAACACCATCATTCATCTTGAGACCCAACATTCATTATTTTACCGAATAGACCACATCCAGCAGAAGGAAGAAACTTTAGCAGCCAAAGGCTGAGCTGAGAATGTACACGAAGACCGTGGAGAATAAGCATGTGTTTTATTTATACCTTGAATCGATAAAGCAAAATTTTTTTTTTTGAAAATTTATGAAAACAAACGTTTTTTTTTTCAAAACTTTACAGGAAGCTACTTGTATTATTCAATAAGGCTCCGCCTTATTTTGTTATTGTGCACTCTTTGGCTACCACAAACCCATTCCATTTATCTGACTTATTTGTTTACGTCGCCAATTTCGCGTCATTTACATTCGTTTTACATATTTTTATGCCATTTTGTTGGCGATTTGCTGTAGTTTTATAGCTTTTCGAGTGGTCTGTGGTGGTGTGTCTAAAGTCGTGGTTTTGATAAATTTTTTATTTACCATTTTGCAGGATTTTTAATACCTTCAGACTTCCATTTCGTTACGTTATTGTTGCTGTGTCGCGAAGTTGTGGACAAGCATTAAGCGAAATTTATGCGTTTTTCTAGAGCTTTTCAATATTCTGGAATTATACAAGGGCTTAGTAGGGATTTTTTATGTGTTTGTATTCAAACAACTCCAGCCATAAGCTCAGCTTCGTTTTGTGAAAATATCGTTTGGTGGCAGTAAGGAGTCAGTCTGTACATATTTAGAAATGGCGTCAATATTTTAATGGATAAATACGTTTTATTCGAACATTAAAATTACGACAAAAATATAATTTCTTCCTTCACACAGATTTTCTAGAAAATATGGTGTAATGTTCGAGTACCTCACAGTCACTGTTTGCAAACCTGCTGAGTTTTGCTTGAAAATTCGTTAGATACCAAGTGATCAAATTTGAACCGGACTGACAAATTTTTATTATCGGTTTTAAACGGTGCTCGAAATGGATTTTGAGACAATATAAGCATGCTAATCTATATTTTTTTTTTTTTTTTTAAGCCTCAGTTGTGATGGCCTTCACTGCCTTTATCGAATTTTGGCTGTTGGAGCACCATTGCCTGGATTGTTCTTCCTTCTTAAGAAAATGGTAGAAAATATGTTGTAATATTCGAGTTCCTCCCGGTCACCGTTGACCCAAATTGCTGAGTTTTACTTGAAAATTCGTAAAATACCATGTGATCAAATTTGAACCGGACTGACAAATCTTTATTATCACTTTTAAAAGGGCTCGTTTTGAAACAATATAAGCCTCAGCTGTGATGCCTGTCAATGTCTTAAGCTAATTTTGGCTTTTGGAGCGCCACTTCCTGTATTCTTGGATAGTTTCGTCGTAATTTTCATAAAACCACGTCTCATTACCAGTAGTTATGCGTAAAGAACATACATTCCCAGAAACCTCTTTAATAACATCCACTCGACGTAATTTTTGCAAAAGATCCAGATATTTTGTTATGAGTCAAAAAAGGAATACTTCATACCAAACACATTAACCAAATTCTTTTGAGTCGATTGATAAGAGATGTTGAGATCCTCGGCAACCTCCCTCCTTGACTTCACGAACTTTTCTGAATAATACTTGTGTTCGTGATAATGGAGACCCCACAAAAAAGCTTCTGGAAGCACAAAATATCGAGCAAACTCGTTGTTCAATGTTCCTTGCCATAGTAAAAATCGACAGGCAATCGTTTTGCCTAGGAAAGAAACAGCTCCCAGAAACACACTAATTGTCATACGGAAATCAAACTTTACTTGAACATTAAAGAGATTGTATCATTCTAGGAAAACATTTTTTATCGATTTTAATAGATTAGTCCGGGTCAAATTTGATCAGATGGTATTTATAGTAAATAAAAGCACAAATCTCTATCAGTAAGCCCAAAAAAAAATTCGCCTTTATTTTTAGTGATGTTATAAATACTGTTTAAAATGATGCTATCTCACCATCAAAATATAACAGCACCAAGTGTTAAATTACAAAGTGATAGGTGCCCCTCACGCCTTTAAATAGCCTGGTTTCACTCTTAACTTTTTCCTAAAAGTATAAATTAAAATCTTATAAATTTTCTAATTTAAAACGTTAATCTTAATAATGCAATTAGAATGTGAAAGCGAAAGCGTGAATAAATATTTGCTTTGAAGTTTCCAACACCAAATCCACTTACCGGCACAATGTCATTTATTTGTGTTCCACAAAAGCGCGAAATTCATTATTTAATGCGACAGCGAATTTTGTAGTCAAAAATAACAACAATGTGCTCGAAATTCCTTCAAACCACAACGAAATTGTCGGAGCACAACGAACACGGCGCGTCATTACTTCGAGCAAATTTGAATTAACGCATTACTGAATGCCAACACCACAACAGTATTCAGTGAAAATATCACCACCCTACCACGCCACACCATCATTATGCGAAAGCGAGCGCGCAGGTTACATTGCCAGCTGTATTTACGCAAGCTTTCTTCCAATTAAGCCATAATCCGCGCCGAGCCATGCAGAGTGGAGAGTTGGTAAATTTCCGTACAGCGGAAGTCAGAGATTATTTGTCCGAAAAAGATACCGTTGACGCACATATTTCGCTTTCTCCTGTGCTTACTGTGCCACCCAATGCGTCTTCATTACTTCCCTCGAGTTGTTTCTGCTTGCTTTTTTTGCATTTCTTTGTGTCGTCGCGGTTAATGTATTTGTCGGCGTCACGTCACGTCAATTTGGCGGCCGGTCACTTGGAAATCTGTCAGCTGGGAAAATAAAGTTTTCGTCCAAAATGTGTGTGTATGTGTGTGTGTGTATGTGGTCATAAGGAACCTGTTTTCGCTTTGCAAGTGAAAAGTGCCTTGGACAGGATAAAGGACATTAATAGAGCTTGAGTGAAAAAGAATATTAATCATTAATTTTTTAGGCGTAGTTAATATACTTTGTCGTGTGTTCGATTCACTGTTAAAGTATTTAGTATCTATGAGTGATTGGCAGTAGCTCTTTTTTCCTTTACTAAATTTCAATATAGTTTGTTACCCCCCTGTTTCTTCTTTGCTTGTTTGATTCTATCTTTATTAACTTAATCTACCCATTCCTATATCATACTAACTCATTTATCCAGTCTTAACTTAACCAATCTTATATTACTTGTATATTTTCCTTTCCTAATCTATCTTACCCTGTCCTCCCTTATTCTATCATATTTCATTCTACTTCATCTAATAATTTCACATCATATTCCAATGTATCCTACCCCAACTAGTTCTTCCTTATCCCTATCTTATGTTACCCTATCTCGTCGTACCCCATCCTCTCCCATCCTTTCCCATCCTATTCCATCCTATCCTGGAATTTCCTTGCCTATCCCACCCCTTTACATCCTATCATGCTCTATTCTATCGGATTCTATTGTTTCTTATCCTATCTTATCTTTTCCTTCCCCATCGTAACCTGTTCTAGCTTATCCGAACCCGTCCTATCCTATCCCCTGCCACTATATCCAAACTATCCCACCTTATTCTATCCTCTCCCATCATGTCTTATCATATCTTATCCTATCTTATCTCATCTTTTCCTATCCTATTTCCTGTTATATCCCATCTTATCCTATCCCATCCTATTCTGTTTTATCCTATCATATACTATCCTATCCTACCCTATCATTTTATCTTATCCTATCTTTTCATATCCTATTCTCTCCCACCCTATCCAACTTATCTCATTTCATACATCATATCCTTTTTTATTTTATCTCATCCTCTCCTATCCTTATCTATCCTATCACACCCTATCCTATACTGCTCCTTCATATTTTTCCTATCCTATCCTATCATAACTTATTTTATTCTACCAGAAACTATCCTATCCTATATTATCCTATACTCTCCCATCCCATTGATTAAATCCTATCCTATCCCATCCTATCCTAAGCTATCCTATCTTAACTAATCCTCTCTTATCTTATCCTTTTCCATCTTATCCTATCCAATCTCATCTTATCCTCTTATACCGTATCCTATCGTAGCCTATTCATGAATACCATATTCTATCCTATCCTATTCTAGTTATATTACCTGTCCAATCTCATGCTATCCCACGCCAACAAGTCCTATCTCATACTATCCGTTCTTACCACAGAAATTTTTACCCTATCCTTTCAGTTCTGGTCTTATCCTCTTCTGTATTACTCTTTTCTAATCTACTCTTTTCTATCCTATACTGTTCTATCAATTTCAATCCGAAAAATTCTGTTTTTTCCTATGAAATCATAATCGGTGATCTATCCACTCCCATATTTCCAAATTATTAAATTTTTTTCTAACACTTTTTTCTTTATTTTATTTTTTTATAATGAATTCTCTTAATTCCCGACATTTAATATTTTCCCTACCTAAACTATAAGCATGAAAACTGGAATTGAGAACAACGCACTAAGAATTTTCAAGGTTCAAGGAGCTTTAGATATATGTCAACTGAAAAACTACTCATATCTTGATATCTAAGCTTTTGAGCCTTCTAGTATTAATTTCGGAGAATTTTTCATATGAGACCTACAAATATTTTTGAAGGCATTAATAATGTTATGGCAGCATAAAGAAAACCCCAGCATACCAGATATTATTTGCTCGAAATATAAGAAAAATTTAAGATTTAAACTGCAGCCATCCTCGCAACTCAACCAGCCGACTTTTCCACAAATGAGCCAGTCGCTCACTTCCACCGGCTTATTAACAATTCTGTGGAGTTGAGGTCAAGGTGCACGCAACCACAAAGTAACAAAAAGTTACGCCGAACGAATTTAAGTCAATCATAAAAAAACAGTAGTCCCATTTTCGCCTTTTAAGCGCTTTCGCTCTGCTTTGCCGTTGATAAAGCCCCCAGGGGAAATAACGCCACTGAACTCCTCTGCTCGCAGTCACATAATGAAGGTCCAGCGTGCAAAGGGAAATATTCACTAGTGAAGCTGAAGCCTGCGGAGGAATTGGAGCATGTGTTTTCCCGTTGTAGATGTTTGCTTGGACGCTGAAGCGGAGGGGAGCAGTGCGTAGTTGTTGGATTTTGTTGGCCATTCACTTTTACTTTCTTCGCTTGTTGTTTGTGTCGGTATTTGATTGCTGCAAAGTAGCCTAAATGAAAGTGCATGAAAACAGTGAAATTGGTGTGCAGAAGAAGTGATTCGTTAACCTTTTCGCATTTTTTGCGTCCTACGCGTTTCAGCTTACTTCTTCAGAACTTTGTTTGCGCCATCGTTTCAGGTTCTTTCTACTGGTTTGTTACATATGCCGCACATGACTGCTTGTAGTCGATATATGTATGTCCTACGTGTGTACCTACATATCGACTGCTACCTCGTTTTTTGCTGCTCCAATTTAGTCGCACTAATGAATTGCATAAAGGTGAATTCTCGTACTCTCTTTTATTATGGTCTTCCAAGTTTTTCTCTGTTATTATCTGTTACGGTTCCCTTTTGCACATTTTTTCAACTTTTTTGAAATTAGCAGGCATTCCCAGGCAAATGCAAAGAAATACCTTAAGAACGAAAAAACTTTCCAGGTTCGTTATTTAGAGCTCAAGGCAAAATCCGAATCTTTAATACTGCGAAAAAGTGCCTAATGCATCATTGTGGGCAGCTATGCCGAAACGAAACTAGAAATTTCCACGTGACCGGGAATCCGGAGTTCAGCTTGTGTTTGTCGAACTACTTGTGCCGTGGTTTCTAATATTTTGTGTGTGGTGTGATTTCTTGAAGGTTTGAAAAAATTAATTTTTTATAGATATAACTAGAAACATGCATCAATAAATTTGGTGTGATTCGGTGGCACCCGGCCTTTGGGAGGGAGGGAAGAATGAGCAAATCCAAAGTGAAAACGATGCTCATTGTAGGTTTTGACATCAAAGGCATCATCCACCATGAATTTGTTCCTCCTGGACAAACCGCGAACGCCAAACTTTACATGGAAGTCCTCAAGAAAGGGCGCCAACAAAGGGGATTTACGCCTTCAATGTTTGAAAATCGCGCTGGTAGCGCTGCATCGATGCAGAAGGAGCCTATTTTGAAAGTTTTCAAAGAATTGTAACGATTGGTTAAATAAATTTTTTTTTAAATCGACTCAGTCCTATTACTTTTCGAACAGTCACATAAGCAGTTAAGACAGTGTAAACAATTTGCCATGGAGCTATGAAGAGGAAGCAAATGAGGAAAGGTATGCGAATAAGTGCTTTTAACTTCAATGGAAACAAAAAAAAATCCTGACGATTATGCAAAAAAACTGTTGATTAATTTTTGACCTTAAATAATTCCTAAGTAACTTGTTTTTTTAATTGTTGACCTTAGCTAGTCCTAGGTAACTAGTTTCAAAAGTAACTACTCTCGGAAGTAACTGGTCCAAAAGTAACTAGTCGAAAATTAACTAGTTTCAAATGCAACTAGTCTAAAAAAATAGACTAAAATTAGCTGGTTCCAAATATAACCTTTGGAAGTAACTAGTTTTTAAGGTTAAAGCTTCGCTGCTTTATAAATAAAAATCAACCAGAACGTCAAAATTGGTATATTTTTTTATATGGCAGCTGACCAGTTGGAACCATTCTAACACTTCCTTCTTAAATATTCCGCCTTAGCGAGATCAAGGCTTAAGCCCCTGAGATCTAATACTTTAAAAGGTCTCACTGAGCTGGTGAGAATCCAAATATAATGTGTATAATATGTGTGCAAATTTGTTTTGGTCACTAGGAGCTTTGCTGACTTAGAAGATCTGTGTTCGATTGGATTTCTAGTTTTATGACTTCACAAAGGACGGTATATAGAAGGCCAATTGCGATTTTTGATCAGCCATTTAACCTAGCCTAACCTTACCAAAGTTTTTAGTGCAGAGTTGCCAATATCTATATCATTCTCATCACCATTTCCTGAATCTTCCTTTGGAGGATAGGGCTTTTATAGTCTCAATATGCTGTAACTTTCGACCAATAGTTCAGTTTAATAGATATTGCGGAGGCTACTCTGATAATGATAATGGAACAAAGTGCACATCGAAATCACGTATTTCAAAATTCCAAGCCATACAACTAAACATTTTTGAACCACTAAAAAGAACACAAAATTTCATATTCTAGCACTAACAGTAATTTTCACATTGAAAACTACAAGGTTCTAAATTTTTTTTGTATTTTTCTACGTGCACGTGTTAATGATACACCCGAGGCGTGAACATTTTCAGACTAAAATAATCAAATGCAACTTAAAATAGCCAATAAAACTAGCAAGAAGGTATACAAGCTGCGAACAGCATTATCCCTACAATAACAGTAAAGAAATATAAACGAAGGCAGGATGAAATTGAAATTAATACAACAACACTGCTGCATTGTGGGTGAGCAGCACACACCGGTAAAGTAACAATATGAACTCGACAATAATTGCTCTGAGCCACCCCAGGCTCACCAACTGGCCAAACACCTGTGCGCCCAGACTTAACCGCTTCCACGCCTTCTCTTCCTGACGCTTACCGACACTCTCTCTCTCCGCCACACATGCAATCAATGCTTTCACTTGTTATGAACAAGAGGAGGTAAGAACGTTTAGAGCAGCCACAGACTGGAGTATAGAGTTGAGAGGAGCGATAGAGCGGAAGGCAGGCAAATTATTTCTACGAAACGTGCAACGGCTGCTTGCCAAACTGCGATTAAGTGAATATTCTAGTGAAGTAGAGTGCGCACCCAAACAAAAATACATAATTACAGTATATATAGGTGTATATGGCCGTATTTCAGCCGCACGTGACCACCACATTTTCTGGCATATCGAAAAGTGTCTACCTCAAAAACCGGAGCGAAAACAATGTAGTCCTTTGTTTCCTTCGCCTGCTGCCACACCAACAACCACAAACACTTTGAGTCAGTGGGAGATTGTGCAACCAACTAACCGACTAACCTAGTGGCTTCGGTGTGCACCTGCCCAACAACCGCCATGCACACGTGCAACTCCGCATTTACGAGTAGTATGTGCAACATAATTTATCGTGGAGCCCAGGGACAGCAGATATGATTATGTGTAAAACTCAAATGTACTCCAAAAGTGGCGAGAGTGCAGCGTGGAGAGTGCTTGCATAAATTGGGTAGATTTTAGTGCCACTATTATTAAATAAATTATCTATCAATATTTAGTGTGCGCAGAGCAAAATTACCAATATGAGCGGCTGCCTTAGGTAGGTGAGTGGTGGTATAAATTTAGGACTGATTAAATGGTACTGGAGCTCATAAGTGTTGCAGGAAGTTGATATTTGCTCTTCTACTTTTATTTCTCTTTTTTTCTCACTTCTGCAAATGAAACACAACCTAAACATTTTCCTAAATACATTGTGAAACTGGGTGTCTTGACTTCGGGTCCAATAACAATTGGGTCAAAAGGTGCTCGTCCAATATGATTCCTTCTCCAAATTTTTCGAAACCTGCTTTATGCTAACAAATGAGTACATACTTTTCCAATTAATCGGAAACCAGTTCATAATCAAATACCAATGTCCTTATTCAACTACCATCAGATCAAATTTGACTCAGACCGCGCTAACCAAATCCATTAAAATCGTTTGGATTGATTTCGGTTAATTTTTCGGATATGAAACAACAATATCCTGCTGGGTAGTGATAGCAAAAGAGATGTTTCGAACGTTCGAATGTATCTTTACTGGTAACGAGATGTGAGTTTAAGAATACAAGTATAACATCGAAATTGCCAAACAATCTGGTGAATGGCTCTCCAAACATGAGCCGAAAGCGAACTCAGTACTAAACTACGGACAGATCGCGGAGAATGTCATCAAAATAAGTATTCTTTAGTTTTCATTTTGGACAGTTATTAATTCGATACATATATTTTTTGACATTTGATTTGTTAACCGGTTAACAGTTGAAAATATTTGTATGTTGCTGACCTTGTTTATTCAACAGAATTGTGAAGTAATGTCGTTCTTAAAGATTTTATTTTATTATTTTTAGAAAATAATTAACAAAGGATTGCCACCAGTTTAAAATTAGTAAAGTAATTTTTTTAAGAATCAAGAACTGAAAATATGTTATTAAAAACATTTAAGAAATATTTGAAAATATTACTTACGCATTGTTGCCACCTTTTTATATATAATAATAATAAATAAAGATACCAGCTGTTTAAAAAGAATTTATTAAAAACATATATAATAAAACTTTAAATAAACATATATAAAGAATCAAGATTTTAGGAACGGTTAGCATTCCACCTTCTGAAATAAATACAGGTAAAGGATACCACCTGTTTAAAAAAAAACGTATGTGAAAACATTGAAGAAATATAAGAAAAAAATTTAAAATATTATTTAAACAGGGTTGCCACCTTTTTGTATATTTCGGATTTGCTTAGAAGAATTAAGTGTTTTTTGCAGAGAAATTTAATAGAGTTTAGGTTATGGTAGATGCCTTATCCCTCAGGCGGAGGAATCTCACTTAGACTGTTCATTCAGTCCTTTGTGAAGCCAAATGAAAAAGTATAGTTTCTAGATTAACAGCTATCGGCAAAGCACCCTGAATTTATCACAACACTGCTAAGCTGCTTAAGTACATTTTAGCTTTTTTAACCAAGTGTATGAAATCCGGTGTGTTTTTTTCTTGTTCTGTTAAAAGCGGGACATTCGAGGAGATGATTACAAATCAACTTCTTTCAAACAGATAATGTAGCTGGCAACCCGTAAGGTTTTCAATCTTACTGCAGGATTGCTGATAGTTCAGTGTCCATTTAAACTCCTTTAAGCATTGAAAGCTAAGAATTGCTAAGAGTGAAGAGCTCTTAGACCAGTTTCAATTTACCCCAGGTAAGAAAGAAGTTGCGGCTGCATAGCTAGTTGTGGTTGACCAGCGTTTGCTGAGCTGGTCTGAGACTAAACAATCCAGTAGCAAACCACAGTAAGCCAACGTCACTCTTACCCGTTCCCATTCTGCAGCTATTGAGACTGAGTTACCTGAATTAGCAGGCTCATAGGGCTTACAATATCTCTCAATGTCGCTGTGACCTGGCTCTCAAGCCAGTATAATCCTAAAGTTACTGGATCCATAGATAAGAAGTCTGGACACCGCTTCACCAATCTTGAACGCACAGTCAGCGAATTCAATGCTAATATCGTTGCCCTACTATCAAAGTGGATAGTCGCTGCTCTAAAGAATGCTGTGCTCTGAAGCAGTAGTTCTACTGCTATCTTTATGAAAACTATATCCGGAAGACCCTGCAGTAGTGAAAAAGCCTAAAACTGCAGTTGACGAAAGTTCACCACATTGCACTCCTTACCCATCACCGATCCATCCGTAAAAAAACTCATCGTTCATCCCATCGCATGCATTTAATAGAGTTTACTGCTCAAAATATTTAAAAAAACAGTTGTCACCAGAAGAATATTTCAGATATTGAATAAAATAATTTGAAATATTTTGAAGAATTGTTGTCGGAAAAAAACAATATTACAGTGAAGATATTTGTGAAGTAGAACGAGTCCGCACAACTCTGTAGCTCCCTCAATGGAACTTCCATAAAAAAAATTTTAATATACAAAACACACTGAAGAGACTTGAACTATCCAACAATATGGCATGGTTTAAATAAGAATAAGTTTTTAATGTAGCAGTTCCATGTATTATCACTTAGACTCCCTTGAAAAAGTCAAAATTAATACTCTTGCATCTATGACAGACTGAAAGTCTGCAGCTTCTTTTTCACGATTTTTTATTCCACATATAAAATTGTCTAGCTTTTCTATTCAATCGTTTCTCTGCTGAAAAACTCTGTTCTATAAATTTTTGATCGATTTTATAGAAAATCATGTCAATATGTAGTATGTATGCTAAGTGACATTAGAAGGAGATCTAGAAGTGCCCTGAAAAACAATTCGAAAGGCTATTATACTCCATTCGATTTTATTCTATTTTCTATTCTTCTATTAAACCAAAAAATATCAAAAATCAGAAACTTTTTCTTTAGATTTAATATTAATGATCTTCAATATAATTTGCTACATTAAAATGCACAATACTTCCAGTTCGAGTACTTTTAATTAATAAATAAAATATTTTTTTTCACAAATAATTTTTCTTTTCATTTCAGCACTTCAACTCAGTGTTCAGTGGTGAGTACCCAGCAATTTAAATATACGAATATAAGTACACAATTTCCTGAAACTCAATGCAAATAATTTTCTATGCAAATATGTTTGTAGTCAGCGAGCACACCACAATACATGAAATCACTATATGTTCATCATTTTAAAATTGCTAATTTATTCTTCAAAATCTATTTTGCCCTCTTAAAGTAATTTATTCTTGGTTTCAATTGGCTTATGCCAACGGTTTTCCATTCTTCCTTCAAAACAGTTATTAAAGTCAATTTCCAGAATAGCCTTCAATACGCGTAGCCATTCTCGTTTATTGTCTTCACTTGCCTCAAAACTATTTCTCCGGGCCGGTCGTTTTTGTTTGCTGAATACCCAGAAGTCGCACGGGGAGCTAAATTAGGCGAATGCAGTGGTTGCGGCACGATATCAGTTGAAATTTTTAATGGAAAAAAATCACAAAGATTCAATGCGACGGTGCATTATCGTGTTGCAAAAACTAAGAGTTGTCGATCCATAATTTCGACCTCTTTTTACTAATAGCTTCGCGCAAACTACGCATGAAACTATAATAGTGTTACTTGTTGACAGTTTGGCCGATGGGAAGGAATTCAGATTGCTCAACACCCTGATAAACGAAGAAACCTGTCAACATGACCTCGATTTTAGACCTGCTTTGACGTTTTTTCTTTCAACTGCGGCTCACCTTTGCCACGATATTCGGCCGATTGTCTGTTTCCGGGTCTTAACGTAGATTCATAACTCAACGCCAATAGTAATTCATTTAATGATATCGTGGTAATCAGAAGGCCTTATTTCATAGACGTTAACGTAACGCTGTTTTTTGAAAGAACTGAGTGACTGTGAAGCCAATCGTAATTTCGCTTTTCATAGGGTTAAATGGTTTTCACTGACCATTCCGATATTCTAGCGTTGCTAGTAAGATTCCTGAATGTGCTAAAAAAAAAAAAATTCAATAAAAAAGTCTTACAATTTTTTGCCCACAGTAGTATGTATGCATTTGTATATTTCTAAATTGCACAAAAGTAATATCGTTTCAAAAAAAAAAATGTCTAAATGTGCGCGAATAATTTTTTATGCCACAAATATTTCACTTTTTATTTTCTAAAATATGATTTAGTGTTTAATATGGCGTTGCTAACGGAACATAGTTTTGTCGCATGCCAAAATATTTCTAATATTCCGTTACCGCTGAATGCGCACATGTATAGGAATGCAGGTACATATACATGCGCGCGTATGTGAGGCATGTTTTTAGTATTTGTACAGAAATCAATTATTTACACTCAAAAAAATGGATTGTAAAAAATTGCCAATTCGCGCTAAACGCCGGTGGAATGCAATTATTTATGCACTGGTGAGCATGCATGTTAGCAAACCGACACAGCATATACCGTTATGCAGGTCCATAAAGCGAAAAGCTTTGAAAATTTTGCGTTGGTGTGACAACGTTGAAAATAATATTTAATTGAATTCTAGTATCTTTCCTTGTGAACGCTTTACCTTTTCTCGTAGCCAAATAAATAACTGTAAAACAAGTCTGGTGGAAATTAAAATGGCTACAAAATATCGGATAACCAACGCGTAATTTAAATTAAATTTTTTTAGCAAAAAAATAAAATGGTAAAAAATTTTAAATTGTTTTCAAAATTATCTATCTCTACAATTCGGAAAAAAGGTGTTTCCGTTTAGATAGAATTTTATTCTAAATATTGGCTTTAAGCGATTTGAGTGACGAAGCTTGAATATTGTTGAATATGGTAAACACCACATTACAGTTGAAGTTAGGAGACACTTTCGGGTTCAATAAGTGTGCAATTTTTATACACTATCGTAAAACCGTTATATCTCTGTAAAGCGTTTCATTGCTGTGTTCAAATCATTTGGTATCTGCAACAAATCTCTTTAAATAAGTAAGTGAGGATTGCACCACGACCTAGAGTCTGTTGCGCCAAAAATAAAACTACTTATTTCCGTTGTGCTTTTTGTAGATACACATTTAAGGTTAGGTATCTGATGAATTACAGGAGTTCTATGACTGGTTTTTAATGGACCTAAGCAGTCACAGAGAAAGTGTAAAACCGTCTTCTTACTCCCTTCAAGCTTGCAGGTGCGAGAAGTGTTATTATAAAGAATTTTTAACGCTTTTTTTCCAATGGCCAATGTTCAGTTATTGCAGCTGTAAACCTTTCTAACTTTTCCGAGGCCTGTGTTATAAGTTACCAGTTTTTGTCTTGACATATTTTAGCCATATTTAATTTTAAATTACATTTATTCTGAGCTAATTGTTCAGTTTATGTATAGAATTCCTTCTCGATTGACCCAAACGAACACGGTATTAGACCTGCCTCGGATTCGTCTAGAGGGACTCTTGACCTAGACAACTTGGCTACTTATTCGTTACCGAAAATATTTTTGTGGCCGGGGAGCTAAATTATGGACAAATAGAGTTGGTCCGCCAGTCTGCCTTCCTATATT
The DNA here is from genome assembly GCA_027475135.1 of Bactrocera correcta. Lineage (NCBI taxonomy): Eukaryota > Metazoa > Arthropoda > Insecta > Diptera > Tephritidae > Bactrocera > Bactrocera correcta. Next base: position 35,756,419 of record CM050323.1, read on the forward strand.
CGTTTACTACACAGGAATTGACCTTCGGCGACGACAAGGCTAGTGGTATTACTTGCTTTCTGTGTATCCCGATGTAGTTATTCAGTAGCACTACCCAAGCATTCTTTATGTACTAGGTATTCACTAGGAAAATTCTGTGTAAGTTTGGTAGAGGGAAAGATATGGACGCAGCCCTATCCTACTGTACTTGATCTCCATTCACGTCTTAAGGGTATTCTCCGCTGGAAGTGATTATTGGAATCCAATCTTGCGAGGATAAAGTATGATTTTAGGTCATCGTTACTTCCGCGTATTCTCTATATATGTATGTATATACCATTTAATACATTTCTAAATTTTATTTTCCAGTTCAGTGTGGTATCTATCTGTTTTCCCGTGGAAGAAATAGAAATTTTATATATAAAAAGACACCTAGTTGAGGCGTCCCATTGCAAAAAAAACATGTTCGTGTCGCTAAACAGTGTGATGCCTATTTCTTTAAAGAAAAAACACAGAAGCTTCAAATTTAATGAGGAATGTTTATTATCATTCGAAAGAACATTCAGTGGTATTCATTTTTGAAATGTTGGCCGCGGGTACGTCTCAGATTGTCCATCTGTTGATCCAATTTTCTATGACTCGTTCGAGTTTGCTTCAAGGCCTGAATCAAAGCGAGATTGTCCACATAGACACAGAAAAAATCTGACGGTGTGATATCACACCATCTTAATTGCAAATCGACAGGCCCAAGTAGAAATTATCTACTCACCAAAATGTTTTTTCCATAAATACATCGATTGATGAGATGCGTGGGAAGCGGTGCCGTCTTGTGAAACCAAAATGTCACCGGGATTACGAGCTTCAATTTCAGTCATCAAGTAGTCCGTTATCATGGCGAGATAATGGAAGCTCTTGATGCTTAATATGGACCGATGATTCCACTAGCTCACTAATAGCAGCTCTTGAATCTCTTCAGGTTGCTCCCAAATGCGGCAATTTTCCTTGTTTACATATTCATTAAGCCAGGATTGGACCTCTTTCTTCTTCTTTACTGGCGTAGACACCGCTTACGCGATTATAGCCGAGTCAACAACAGCGCGCCAGTCGTTTCTTCTCTTCGCTACGTGGCGCCAATTGGATATTCCAAGCGAGGCCAGGTCCTTCTCTACTTGGTCCTTCCAACGGAGTGGAGGTCTTCCTCTTCCTCTGCTTCCCGCGGCGGGTACTGCGTCGAATACTTTCAGAGCTGGAGTGTTTTCATCCATCCGGACAACATGACCTAGCCAGCGTAGCCGCTGTCTTTTAATTCGCTGAACTATGTCAATGTCGTCGTATATCTCGTACAGCTCATCGTTCCATCGAATGCGATATTCGCCGTGGCCAACACGCAAAGGACCATAAATCTTTCGCAGAACCTTTCTCTCGAAAACTCGCAACGTCAACTCATCGGTTGTTGTCATCGTCCAAGCCTCTGCACCATATAGGAGGACGGGAATTATGAGAGACTTATAGAGTTTGGTTTTTGTTTGTCGAGAGAGGACTTTGCTTCTCAATTGCCTACTTAGTCCGAAGTAGCACCTGTTGGCAAGAGTTATCCTGCGTTGGATTTCTAGGCTGACATTGTTGGTGGTGCTTACGCTGGTTCCAAGATAGACGAAATTATCTACAACTTCAAAGTTATGACTGTCAACAGTGACGTGAGTGCCAAGTCGCGAGTGCGACGACTGTTTGTTTGATGACAGGAGATATTTCGTCTTGCCCTCGTTCACTGCCAGACCCATTTCTTTTGCTTCCTTGTCCAGTCTGGAGAAAGCAGAACTAACGGCGCGGGTGTTGAGGCCGATGATATCAATATCATCGGCATACGCCAGCAGTTGTACACTCTTATAAAAGATAGTACCCTCTCTGTTAAGTTCTGCAGCTCGAACTATTTTCTCCAGAAGCAGGTTGAAAAAGTCGCACGATAGGGAATCGCCTTGTCTGAAACCTCGTTTGGTATCGAACGGCTCGGAGAGGTCCTTCCCGATTCTGACGGAGCTTTTTGTGTTGCTCAACGTCAGTTTACACAGCCGTATTAGTTTTGCGGGGACACCAAATTCAGACATCGCGGCATAAAGGCAGCTCCTTTTCGTGCTGTCGAAAGCAGCTTTGAAATCGACGAAGAGGTGGTGTGTGTCGATTCTCCTTTCACGGGTCTTTTCCAAGATTTGGCGCATCGTGAATATCTGGTCGGTTGTTGATTTACCAGGTCTAAAGCCACACTGATAAGGTCCAATCAGTTTGTTGACGGTGGGCTTTAATCTTTCACACAATACGCTCGACAGAACCTTATATGCGATATTGAGGAGGCTAATCCCACGGTAGTTGGCGCAGATTGTGGGGTCTCCTTTTTTGTGGATTGGGCATAGCACACTTAAATTCCAATAGTTGGGCATACTTTCGTCCGACCATATTTTGCAAAGAAGCTGATGCATGCACCTTATCAGCTCTTCGCCGCCGTGTTTGAATAGCTCGGCCGGCAATCCATCGGCCCCTGCCGCTTTGTTGTTTTTCAGGCGGGCAATTGCTATTCGAACTTCTTCATGGTCGGGCAATGGAACGTCTGCTCCATCGTCATCGATTGGGGTATCGGGTTCGCTTTCTCCTGGTGTTGTGCGTTCACTGCCATTCAGCAGGCTGGAGAAGTGTTCCCTCCATAATTTAAGTATGCTCTGGGCATCGGTAACTAGATCACCTTTGCGGGTTCTACAAGAGTATGCTCCGGTCTTGAAACCTTCTGTAAGCCGCCGCATCTTTTCGTAGAATTTTCGAGCATTACCCCTGTCGGCCAGCTTATCAAGCTCTTCGTACTCACGCATTTCGGCCTCTTTCTTTTTCTGTCTACAAATGCGTCTCGCTTCCCTCTTCAACTCTCGGTATCTATCCCATCCCGCACGTGTTGTGGTCGATCGTAACGTTGCGAGGTAGGCAGCCTGTTTTCTCTCCGCTGCGACACGGCACTCCTCGTCGTACCAGCTGTTCTTCTGCACTTTCCGAAAACCAATGGTTTCGGTTGCAGCTGTACGTAAGGAGTTTGAAATGCCGTCCCACAGTTCCCTTATACCGAGTTGTTGACGAGTGCTCTCAGAGAGCAGGAGTGCAAGCCGAGTAGAAAAACGTTTGGCTGTCTGTTGTGATTGCAGCTTCTCGACGTCGAACCATCCTTGTGTTTGTTGGCGTGCGTTTTTTTGCTGCACAGAGGCGGGTGCGTATTTTGGCTGCAACAATATAGTGGTCCGAGTCGATGTTAGGACCTCGGAGCGCACGCACATCTAAAACACTGGAGACGTGTCTTCCGTCTATCACAACATGATCGATCTGGTTGGTGGTTTTTCGATCTGGAGACAGCCAGGTAGCTTGATGTATCTTCTTATGCTGGAATCTAGTGCTACAGATAACCATATTTCGGGCCCCGGCGAAGTCGATCAGCCTCAGCCCATTTGGGGATGTTTCCGCGTGGAGGCTGAATTTACCGACCGTAGTGCCAAAGATACCTTCTTTGCCCACCCTGGCATTGAAGTCGCCAAGCACGATTTTGACATCGTGGCGGGGGCATCTCTCATAAGTGCGCTCCAAGCACTCATAAAAGGCATCTTTGGTCACATCGTCCTTCTCTTCCGTCGGGGCGTGGGCGCAAATCAGCGATATGTTGAAGAACCTCGCTTTGATGCGGATTGTGGCTAGACGTTCATTCTCCGGAGTGAATGATAGTACTCGGCGACGGAGTCTCTCTCCCACCACGAATCCAACACCAAACTTGCGCTCCTTTATATGGCCACTGTAGTAAATGTCACAAGGACCTACTCGTCTCTGTCCTTGTCCCGTCCATCGCATTTCTTGGACGGCGGTGATGTCAGCCTTTATCTTTACGAGGACATCTACCAGCTGGGCAGCGGCACCTTCCCAATTAAGGGACCGGACATTCCAGGTGCATGCCCTCAAATCATAGTCCTTATTTCGTTTGCCATGGTCGTCATCAAAAGGGGGGTCACTCATCCGAGGCTTGTTGTTGTCTTTCATTGGGGGTGTTTTTTTACGTGGCGGGTCCCAAACCCAGCGCACAACCCTATGCAGGGGTGTTTCGCCTTCTCACTTTAGCTCGCCTTCAAACGGATGTTCTTAGGCTACCCAGAGGATACTTGGTCAAAGACCGGAAGTCGTGAGCTGCTTGAGTCATATGTAAAAGAATCGTTTCTGGCCACTCCCAAGTGAATGGCGATCAGAGAACTTTCCTCACTTGCGTGAACTTCTACACATGACTCCATCCTCATGGACCTCTTCGCTGAACAAAATTTGGCTCGAAAACGTCGGACCTTTTTGGAACTTTTCAAGAAGCCATAAGGCGAACCGATGTGGTTTGGAGAGGTCAAATGGATTCAATTCCCGCAAAAACGGTATTTTGTACGCTTTCAATTTAAGATCTCGACATAAAATGCGCCAAGGCGTTCCATAAGTCAGGCCGATTTTTTATGAACGACGCCGATTTGACTCTCCACGGTCTTCGTGTACACTCTCAGCTACAGCTGATGTATTTTCCTCACTGCGTGCTGAACGTGGTCTATTTGGTCGAATATTATCTAATTATGCTGGGTCTCAAGATATTGCGAATAGTAAGCTCAGTAGGTCGATTAAGTTGACCATAAGTTGAGCGGAGCGCGCGAAGTACACATTCTATACAGAATGTGAGTTTTCTTCTGTCGATTTGTAAACGTTGTTTAGATGTAAGTCCTTTCATGAGTACCTCTACTTTGATAACCTTAATAAGGAAAGGGTACCTTTACTCACTTTGCACCCCATACACAACATATTGACCGGTATTAAGTCTTACGTGTGTTATCAAATTGGTTGACTTTATATTAATTCCAATATATCTACCAAGTCTTCTATCCGAAGCTCATATTCTTCTTCACTTAGTTACCATAATAATTTCGTCAGCTCTTTCTATTACCTAATTAAATACAGTGTAAGAGTAGTATTGTTACTTTGGTTCTGTGAACCATTATCATTGATATCGGAAAGGGTATTTATAATAAGGGTGTCTAATCGCGAGAAATAGTTTACCAGAAATAGTACCGGAGCAACATTCAATTAGGAAGCCTCTTCGTGAACCAAAATAACGGGTGATTTTTTAAGAGCTTGATAACTTTTTAAAAAAAAAAAACGCATAAAATTTGCAAAATCTCATCGGTTCTTTATTTGAAACGTTAGATTGGTTCATGACATTTACTTTTTGAAGATAATTTCATTTAAATGTTGACCGCGGCTGCGTCTTAGGTGGTCCATTCGGAAAGTCCAATTTTGGGCAACTTTTTCGAGCATTTCGGCCGGAATAGCCCGAATTTCTTCGGAAATGTTGTCTTCCAAAGCTGGAATAGTTGCTGGCTTATTTCTGTAGACTTTAGACTTGACGTAGCCCCACAAAAAATAGTCTAAAGGCGTTAAATCGCATGATCTTGGTGGCCAACTTACGGGTCCATTTCTTGAGATGAATTGTTGTCCGAAGTTTTCCCTCAAAATGGCCATAGAATCGCGAGCTGTGTGGCATGTAGCGCCATCTTGTTGAAACCACATGTCAACCAAGTTCAGTTCTTCCATTTTTGGCAACAAAAAGTTTGTTAGCATCGAACGATAGCGATCGCCATTCACCGTAACGTTGCGTCCAACAGCATCTTTGAAAAAATACGGTCCAATGATTCCACCAGCGTACAAACCACACCAAACAGTGCATTTTTCGGGATGCATGGGCAGTTCTTGAACGGCTTCTGGTTGCTCTTCACCCCAAATGCGGCAATTTTGCTTATTTACGTAGCCATTCAACCAGAAATGAGCCTCATCGCTCATCGGACACGGACGCGAAACACATTTCGAACCGAACACTGATTTTGGTAATAAAATTCAATGATTTGCAAGCGTTGCTCGTTAGTAAGTCTATTCATGATGAAATGTCAAAGCATACTGAGCATCTTTCTCTTTGACACCATGTCTGACATCCCACGTGATCTGTCAAATACTACTGCATGAAAATCCTAACCTCAAAAAAATCACCCGTTATTTAGTCAACCTCCACATATCACATAGGCAAATCTGGTTCTAACTTAAGTCTTTTTTCTATAAGGTCCTATTAAAAGAATAAGCGGTGCGATTAATAAAATGAAATCAGATCTAACGGGAAGATTATGAAAGACAGGAATGTAAAAATTACATAGCGATTTAAGCAAAACGATATCCCCTATTTATTTACATCTCAACAACAACGTAACCATGGTCGGGAATGTTGCTAAGCTATTTCGCGCTTCCTGCAGAATATCGATCAAATAGTTTTACACAACCACGTGTACAGACGCTATTAAAGACACATTCGCAACAGTTTACCGCAAATTAATAAATTAAATATGAAATTCTTTTTGAAAAAATGTCTGCGCAAAAAACCCGAAGAGATGAAACCGGGCGCCATACTGGACGCCGTCATTTCACAATCTTCGCCCACGGCCAACAAATGTCTACTTTACAAGCTCGCAGACTACAAACGTGGCGGCGATCTCATTGATGCCCTCAACAGTGGCGGTCTGGTCGCCGTGGAGCAACTGATACGCGAGCAATTCGGCATCTTCATGTATAATGATGGCAAAGGACAGGTGATCAATCGCGCTGAATTTCTACGCTGGAAATATCGCGATCACACTGAGGTAACCATACCGATTGAGGCATCACTCTCGCGTCACGATCCACTTGGCAAGTGGGAGGACCACAAAGCCTGCTGGCAAATGCAGTTTCGTGGCGCACTTGGCGAGAGTCTACTACATGTGCTTATCATATGCGATTCAAAGATTCACACGAAGTTGGCGCGTGTACTGATACGCGTCTTTCCGAATCTCGCGCAAGACGTGATGGAAGGTGAGGAGTATTTGGGTGCTAGTGCGTTACATTTGGCGATTGCCTATAGTAATAATGAACTCGTGGCTGATCTCATCGAAGCAGGCGCGGATATAAATCAACGTGCAATCGGTAGTTTCTTCTTGCCACGTGATCAGCAGCGCCGCAATCCAGCCAAATCGACGGACTACGAGGGTCTCGCTTATTTGGGTGAGTATCCGTTGGCTTGGGCGGCTTGCTGCGCCAATGAGAGCGTTTATAATTTATTACTGGATTGCGGTGCTGATCCGGATGCGCAAGATTCCTTCGGAAATATGATACTACATATGGTGGTTGTGTGCGACAAGTTGGTGAGTTCGTTGATTAGTTAAAATGGTATTTTATAAATAATCTCATACCGTTCAGGACATGTTCGGCTATGCGTTGCGTCATCCTAAAACGCCAGCCAAGAATGGTATTGCTAATCACAGTGGCCTTACACCATTGACCCTGTCTTGTAAATTGGGTCGCGCAGAGGTTTTCCGTGAGATGTTGGAGCTTTCGGCACGTGAGTTCTGGCGGTACAGCAATATCACCTGCTCGGGCTATCCGCTGAATGCTTTGGATACTTTGCTACCAGACGGACGCACAAGTGTGTATCTATCAAAGTACAACTTCACAGATAATTTGAAGATTTTCGTCTTCTTTAGATTGGAACTCCGCACTTTTTATCATCTTGAATGGCACCAAAGAGGAACATTTGGATATGTTAGATGGCGGTATCATACAACGTTTGCTGGAAGAGAAATGGAAAACCTTTGCTCAGAATCAATTCTTAAAGCGCCTGCTCATTCTTCTCGTTCACTTGCTTTGCCTCTCAGTCTCGGTTTATATGCGTCCTGCACATGTAGCCGACGACGATGAAGACGAAGTAGCTACAAGCGGCACCACTTTGAAAGATACAAAAACGCTTGAGCTCGCAGAGGAGTCGGAAGACGAAGAGTACGATGTGCAGACTATAGTGCGCTATTGCGCAGAGTTTGGTACGATTGTGGGTGTCCTGAGCTATGTTATCTTCCAGCAGGGTGATGAGATAAAAAATCAGGGACTACCGGCGTTTCTTAAGCAATTAGTGAGTTTGGTTGTTAATTGAGTTCAGAGACGTTGTATCTAGTCACTTCTAATACCTGCAGACCCATGCACCGGCCAAGGCTATATTTCTTGTTTCTAACTTGATGATTCTCGCCTGCATACCTTTCCGTTTGATGGGCGATACAGACACTGAGGAAGCCATACTTATTTTTGCTGTGCCAGGTAGCTGGTTTTTATTAATGTTCTTTGCAGGGTGAGTTTTCTTTGTGTGATTTAGTAGTTTGTTCAAAAGTTATTGTGTTCTTCTTCTGTCTACTACTAGTGCCATCCGTTTGACTGGTCCCTTTGTGACCATGATCTACTCTATGATAACCGGTGACATGTTCACATTTGGCATTATATACTGCATTGTCTTGTGTGGTTTCTCACAAGCTTTCTATTTTCTCTACAAAGGACATCCACAGATTCAGTCAACTATGTTTAATACCTTTCCGAGCACATGGATGGCATTGTTTCAAACAACATTGGGTGATTATAATGTAAGTTGGTTGGTAATTAATGATGTATTTGTGGTACGTTTTGGAGGTTAAGATAGTCACTAATGCTTTCAGCGAGGTTTACTTCTAGTAATCGAAGCGTTATAGTGTGCTTTGAAGCTCTAACAGTTCAGCAATCGGGGTGCCCAAGTTCAAAAAAACTTGCCAAACGTTTTAAAATAGTTTTATATACAACCTTTTGAGTTCGTTCGAATTCAGCTGTTCAATATTTATTACATTGGAACATTGAGAGCCTTGAAATATATCCTGCCTCATCCCGCTGAAGGCTGGGCATTCGCAAAGATAACGTTCCAGCAACTTATCATCCTTCGCGCATAGTCTGCATCCACTATTCCAAATTTTGGAAGGTGGGATCTTGGCGGAAGGTGCATTTGTAATATTCCAAGACCTTAGGTGGTCCGCTGAGGTCCATTTCTTCAAACAACCCTTGAAGACGCTGAATAGTCGACGGCAGCTGAGATCACCATCCCACAAACTGTCTTAAGCGGGTTAACTCGTTTGGCTTTTTTTTTCCTGCTATTCGCATCGTATATATCAGATGTTAACCGAGTTAACTACCGAAAAGGTGGAGACTTGAATTGGCGCTACAGATAACCTTAATCACCGCTTGACTGTCTACTAAAAAGTTTGTGGACTTGCTGGTTACAGATAAATCCCACTAACAAATTAGGAGTGAAAGAGTGAATTGTAGTCATTAGTTTGAAGCTCCTTTTTGAGTATAGATTGAAGCTATTCCTGATCCTGTTCTTATTTCATACTTTGATCCTAAATCATTATTCCATTCTTCCCCAATGAAGAACAAAAGTGCTGTGACGCCGAGTCTGTCTCCAATGGCTATGTTACACATGTTCTTTGGACAGATTCCAGCCATTTCAAAAATATAATCTTAGCTCTTTGTTCTGATTAAAGATCAATTTTAAAGCCTCCCTCCCTCAATGTATCTAGGCCTTGAACCATTTATATAAATTGTTATGAAGGAACCAATGAAATCGAATTATTTATGTGGTCCATTTATTCTGTGCATAAGATAGCATCCCATAGAACAAATCTCGAAGAGACGACCTTGGAATTGAGCCGAAATTTTAGAGATTTCAAGTCTTCTATGTTTGTGTATTGAAAAATTTACTTTCGATATAACCTTTCTATAGGTTATTATTTCTGCTTCTGTTTCGTCACATTATCCAAGCTTTAGAAGTGGTAGAGATTATTAATTAGCTCCTGAGAGAAAATACTTTTGAGTAAGACTGCTCTCTCTATAAATTTTTAACATTTTAACGTTTATTCTCTCCATTCGATCTCAAGTATCCCGACTTGAATAACACAACGTATCCGAACTTATCGAAAACAGTGTTTGTGATCTTCATGATTTTTGTGCCCATACTTTTACTGAATATGTTAATCGCTATGATGGGCAATACATACGCCCAAGTGATTGAACGTTCCGAGAAAGAGTGGATGAAACAGGTAAAACTTTAAAATTTACAGGAGAATAATATATATTTGTATACAATCCGTTTCGATTTGGCTTAGTGGGCCAAAATTGTGGTCACTTTGGAACGTGCTGTACCACAGGCCGATGCAAAAAATTATCTGGAAGCCTACTCCATACCACTCGGGCCGATAGATGATTCCGGTTACGAAGTGCGCGGTGTAATGGTTATCAAGAGTAAAGCGAAGACCCGTGCCAAGCAACGTAAAGGCGCTGTATCAAATTGGAAAGTGAGTTGAAGACTTATCTTGATTCATCAAAACTTGTATAAACCGCCGTAATCTTGCAGCGTGTTGGGCGCGTAACGCTAAATGCTTTGAAAAAACGCGGCATGACGGGTGAGCAAATGCGGCGCCTTATGTGGGGACGCGCCTCCATTTCCAGTCCGATTAAAATTACCAAAAAGAAGCTTAAGGACCCTTACAATTTAAATCCACAAAGTGATCTCACCAACGCTATGGATATGCTGTCCTTCGCTAACGATCCAGCCTCGAGTTCAGGTCTGCAACTACGGTCTCCACTCACGGACACTGGTCCAGATGGCAAGACCACACAACAACAGCAGCAAAACCAACAGCCTGCACCCGATCCGCTACGCGATTTGATCTTTCTTGCCGATCGACGTCCTGAAGTACATGATCCACAGTACTTTGTCGGTCTACAACAGTTGGCCAATCAAGCATTGGATTTGGTAGAGCAGACAATGGGCATGCATCCGATACCGACACCAGCCACGAATGCACTGCTTTTGTCGGCAGCAGCGGCCACAACAACCGCCGGCGCTGTAACTATACAAACAGCAGGCACCGTTGCTCCAACTACTTTGACAACAACAACAGCAGCTACAAATAGCGCCGCAGCAGCAGCAGTAGCTGCTCCAACCGATGACTTGGTTACGCCGCTCAGTACAAACTTGACTACACTCTTCCAGGATCCGAAGGATGTTGTTGATCCGCAAAAGTTGGAGGAATTCTTGAAAATGCTGGCCGACATCGAGACGGAGGAGAGCGATGGTGGTGGTAGACCAATTTTGGGTAAACTGTCACTTTCGCGTCGGACAAAGAGCGCCTTGTCGAAGGCTCAAATTAAAAAGGAATCGATTGGTGGCAGTCCACTCAAGCTAATTCCCTCAGTGTGGTCGCATAATTTACCGCAACCGGAAGAAGAACCGGTGAGTTAGATTGTTATATTTATATTAGAGAGGCTTGGAAGGCAAAAGCTCCTTACGGCGGTTGGGTATATAAAATTATTTCATTGTCCCTTCGTATTGAAATTTATCTAAGACTGATCTGTTGCATGCCATTTTGAAGCTTGGAGAGTTAATTCCACCTGAATTCATGACCCAAATTTTTTAAGATGTGGTGAATTTCCTCAGAGAGTCTCCACTGATTTTTCCCATAACTTGTTTTAATTGGAAGAGGTTGTGCTAGGTGAGGTCGCAGTGTTAATGCAAAATCGATGGATCTCTTGGATGGATGGATTCGTATTTTGAGTTACGCATAAAATCCGAAATGTAGATCAACAGATTCTCATAGATCAAGTTTTTTTTTTTGAATTTACCACAAATTTAATCAGAAGGTTAATATCAATCGGATCCACTTCTACCATGATAGGTTATGCCAAGATATTTCAATCTCAGTCTGGGAAAGTTGGATATTAATAGTAAGGCACCAAGATGATTCACCTCACCCTCTCTTATACAACTTTGGTAAAGAGCAATAGACCAAATCATTAGCCATGTCGGGTGTGAACCTATTGGACAATGTTTGACTGGACTTGATAAGAGCAAGTAGTTCCGAGGACACGTTTCAGGTTAACTGGACCTGATAAGAGTAAGTAATTCAGAGGACCTCTTACGATTCAGTCTGAGCCGTAAGAATGTCAAAATCGTAAAGTACTGGTTGAGGTCCATAGGATCAAAGCTAGAGCAGAAGGGGACATCGACACCCTTCCAATCGAACGAAATTGGTTCAAGAGTGTCTTTCCTAGCAAGCTTATAAGTTTTGCAGTTTCTGGTGGTTTGAAGATATTGCTAAGAAAGTCATACAATCATTGACTTCTTTTTAAGCTCAAACCATATTATATATAGCCACTCGGCTATCAAAGTGAATGCACATCTCCATGTGTGGAGCTACACTTCGGAGAAATACATGTACCTTGATGGTACCATAGAAATCTTTCTTTAAGATCCAATTGTAATATTTTCACTACTATCAAAACCCCTACTCGGTGCACGAGGACTGTTGGAAAACTAATTTAAAACTCTTTATTGCCAGAAAATTTCTTGGTATTACGACATTCCTGGAAATTACTCCACCAAATAAATTGTTTCAATCCGAATTGTGAATAAATATTACATTCTTTTAACATACTGCTCCACCGAGGGGTTTCCCCTTATTTTCTAACCCTACAACTTTTAGGAATTCAATTTCGAAGCCGCGCTAGCCGAAGAGCACACACTCACCATCGAACAGGAGGCCGAGGTGGAAACGGAAACCGGCAATGAGCGTGACGACAGCGAAGATTGCCCGACCGTCGAGGAGGTGCATGCGACAATGAAACAATTTCACCTGCGTAAGCGGCAATACCAGCAGGACGATGCGGCGAGACGCGCAAAAAGCGCACGCATCAAGCGCAAAAATAGGTCAGTAGCGATAATGAAGCATTTTCACTGTGTGCAGTTCTATGCGCATTTTGATTTTGCCGGCTGAGGCAACAAAATTCACTTAAATTTCCCGTCATTTATTCTATACGCACAGAATTTCGCCCGAACAGTCCCATGACGCGGACGATAGCAAATCAACACACCCGCGAGGAGCCTCGGCGCCAGGCCGCAAGCAAACGGTGAACGAACGCTTATCACCGCCGGATCCGCTGGAGCCGTGGAGTACGCGCGAATTGCAAAATATCAACAAAATATTGGCGCGAAAGTGAAAACGCAAGCACACACACACACATGCACACATTAATTTTGCAATATACCGTATGTGTACGAGTATGTGTATTTGTAGTTGAAAATACAAAATTGCTGTAAACCGTTAGCTCGTTTATTTCCGGCTTTTTGCACAGTTTAATTTTTGGTTTGGAAAATTTGCCAACGCCATAGGTGTTATTATTCGTGTGTAACGGTGAAAATTGCAGTTTTATGATGGCAAAAAATTGTGTATTTTTGGTTATATAACGGCACTTGTATAAATGTATTTGTGGAAACAAAAAAATGATATTTTAAGCGTAAACTGGTGAAAGAACACACTTTCATGTTAACGCTGGCATTTATGTCACACGATTACATACAAACACTTTCATTTACGCCAACTTAAAATATATAGTATACTCGTAATGGGTGCTTTTTTGAGGTTTGGTGGTTATAATACACAGGCTTTTCTTGACTCGCCATTAAATTCTCAAAAAGTCACTTTTTGGTGTGCTCTATATGCCGAGGTTCATTGATCCATATTTATTTACAAAATGAAGCCCGTCGTAATGATACAATCAATGGAAACCCTATGGCCTTTTGCGTATGTGTCCTTCAAACATCTTGGTCATTTTCCGTTTCTTTGTAATTATATATGTCAAGCATCTTCATGTCCTCTTAGAGTTCATCAGTCCATCTTGATCTCTTTTTGTCTAATTTCGTTAAATGGTCGAGCTATCTTAGTCGCTGCGCTTTGATAAAACCTATAACATTTTCACAGTCTATACGTATGTCTCAATTTTATCATGATTGTGGCGGCCGCTTCGCTGACAGCTTTCCAGTTCTCAGTGGTGTCCTCAAAGCACTCTGAACACTTCGAAATCAGGCCAGTTTATGTACATTTCCTGTTGAGTAGCTTTGATTTGAGCACTTTAATTAGGGATCTAGGACTGTTTGTATTCCAGCATCGATACTCAGGATTGTTGAGTTATCGTATGTGAGTTCAAAGCTCTGGTAAGCAAAGGCTTTTACAGTTTCAAATACTTATTGGCCATTTAGCGCTGCTTTGTTCTTTCTAGACAGCACCATATGGTATATTTCGTGTTATCTTCATTGATTTTTTGATTCGATCAATTTGGCCAGCTGCCACTTCAATATCAACGTGTGTTGTTTTTGGCCAAAAAGTCGCGCACAAGCAACAATGTGTGTGAGCAGGGGCGTTATCATGGTGCAAAAGCCAATTTTTGTTCTTCCACAAATCCGGGCGTTTCTGACGGATTGCTTCGCGCAAATTGCGCATAACTTGCAGGTAATATTCCTTATTGACCGTTCTTCCCTGTGGCAAGAACTCATGATGCACCACGCCACTGCAATCGAAGAAAATTGTCAGTTACGATTCGCGATACTTTTTAAACACACCTCGTATGTGTCCAGTTACTTATTTCTTCAATGACACTGCACGTCGTTATGTGGAATATTGAGGATGATAGCGTATACCCTGGTCTTACTCCAGACATATTTTTGAAGGACTCCTTACTTTTACAATTCTAGTAAGTTTTTCTGGTATTTTTCATTTTCGAAATTTTGCGGGGATAGTCAATATGTAAGTCAATACAGAGAGCCATGATACAGTACGGGTCCAGAGTCTTCTATACACACTGTATCCGTCGGACAATATGAACTAATGTCATGACGATATTTGTACAGTTAGCTTCTAAAGCAACCACGGTTACTGAGTATTTGGGTCAGGTGAAAATCCAGTTGTCTATCCATCCACGAATAGTCTGTGGCTCCAATGAACTTTTCATGCAGTTTGCCATCAATCGGATTTGGAGTGCACTTATCTAGCGCCTGTATCCATACTGGAGCCGCATACAGTCGGCTGGAATGCACACAGCCTTTATATGCCATCATTTTAGATAAAGAATTGTATATTTTATTTGCTTAACAAAGGCTCCTTGAATTTGAATCTTGAGACCGCTATTTCACCAAGGTACTTGAAATGTGGTTAGGAACTAATCCCACATTATCTTATGGTGAGCGATATCTTTTCTTCAATTTTCCTGGAGCTCATGAGCTTGTTCAACTTTAACTTTGAGGCGTATTTCGTTTTCACATCCTTAATAACGCTGTACGCGGCGTCTAACTGTTCTGTTAACATTTCGTCATGGGGTGTCTGATAAAAAAATTTGATCCTAAATCCACACTGATATTCAGTGAGAATTTTTTCTGCATAGGTTATAAGTCTTTTGTTCACAATCCTCTCATTTTTTGAATTTTTTATACCATTTTGAGCGGGGAGAAACCGCAGTAATTTTTGCTAAGTGTTTTATCAGCTGTTTTGAGAATGGTTGTATTATATTCCTCTTAGCGATTAACTGTTCCAAATCAAAGTCAGCAGGTGATGAATTACTTCAATAAAAATAGACATGATTATTGAATTTTTAGCGCCTGAATTGGAGGATATTGATGTGAACGACCTTTTGTTCTAACAAGAGAACGCCAGAAAACGAAACAATCAATTTGTGGAAGGCAACTTTTGTTGAACTACTTTGTGTGCGGTTATGTCGCTTGGAAAAGATTGAAAAGTGGTCTAAAATTAGACCTCTAGACTGGAATTTACTCAAACCGGCGGCGGCGGTCATTTGCCCTAAATCATTTTTGAAACATAATGACAAAATTTTTTCTTTACAATAAAGTAAAGTTCTTGGCCATAACATTGAATTAAATGCCTTTAATTTCATCTTGAAAATCACATACTCGAACAAAACACCCTTTATTTACCGCACACATGTCTTATTTTTGTAGTTGTACGTACTCCCAAAATCGCTGCGCCCAAAACTTTTTAATTAAATTTCTGCACACAAACACACACACAGATACCGTTACACACGCACAAAAAGAAAACAGACAAAAAAGTTATTAATTAAATTTCTGCTCTGTCTCGTCGGTGGGTGCCGTAGCCTTAGAAGTGCGTATGCAAATAGGTGTAATTGTGAAGATTCTCACAGATTTGCTGCCAGCAATTGTCGCATGCGAGCAGAGCTTGTGCCTGTAGGCGTGAGTCCTAAGCTGATTTGCGCACCGTCGAAGGCAAAGCGAAGATAATTTGCTTTCAATGCTGCAGAAATTGCTAAAAAAAAGACACATATTTTCTTTTTTGCTTTCTTCCGAGCATTGAAGTAGAACAAATTGCAATCGCAGACGA
>CM050323.1:35773548-35835092 GCA_027475135.1 Bactrocera correcta
TAATACAGAAGAGACAGACTTATCGATTTGTTTAAGGTACTAAAACAGGAATTAGGTGAACATTACTGTCAGCCATACCATGTTGCGGGAGTATACAAATTTAATGATTTATTATTGAAACGAATGAGCCGCCTTGATAGAAGCCTTCTGCCTTTTTTCTTGAATTTAAAATATTCTCCGAATCTCAGAAAATTTCCGCTGTAGCTTTGTAGGTTACTAGTCCAAAAGCTTTGAGGCATTGCGTTATTTAATACAATTACCACATCCCCCTTCTTTCAATTATTCTTTCCATATTTTTGCTTTGTTCACTTTAGTTACCGTTGTCGTTTGTTTTATTCCAATTTATTTGAAATGTGAAGCTTGGGTTTGCGTGCAAATAATGATTGAAACCAGAGTCTGCCCTTATTTCTAATTTATGGATTTATGGTGAACCGCAAATCAATGTCAATCGAAACTCGTAAATGCAATGAAATCGATTTTACTTTTCGTTGTAATAAATCAGAATGGGTAAAGCAAAAGGAGGAGGTAGTGGTAAGGCACTGTGCACCTGTGTTTTACTGGCTTAATAAAAGTTTTGAAATTAAAAATATATTGCGCAAGAATTGAAAAAGGTTGTGAAGTTGGAAATAAGTGAAATATGCGGTTTAGATGGTCTTAAATTGCTTTTCTAAAGATGAATGGAGTATGTAAACATTTGAGAAGAAACATTAAATTAATCCGAGAAATACCAATTTCCTGTTTGAAATTGACTTTGATTATGGAGAAACTTTTTTTTTGGATTTTCTTCTCATAAATATAGCAAATAAGAGTGTTTCATCAGCGAATCATTATTAATTCAATAAAAAATATGGGGAGTTAAAAAAAAAAACAAAATTTTAAAAATGTACCTGAAAATGTAAACTGAATGCATGGAAAAATGTCTCGTTTGAACTGGTCTGAAACTGGTACATTCCTCACGAAAATGTGGCAATCTTAAGTCGTAAGGCATAAAGAAGTGAAAAGTGCCAATTGAGAATATACTCTACCGTTGGCAGTCTTACTATGAATATATGTTTTATGTAATATTAGTATATGAAAATATGTATTTTGTTGTATGTATACATATGTATGTACTCTTCATATTCATACAATCTTCCCTTCTATGTGCACCATACATAAAAGCTGTCAAAGTCTAGATAAATGAAAATAATAGGAAAAATACTTGCATCATACTCGCATATCCTTGCATACACTTACATATATATATGCGGGAGCATGTTGTCTCAGAAGGACACTTGCCAATATTGCAAGAGAAACCGCTAGAAGAAAGCTTTATGCATATTGTTGTTCCTTAAGTTTACACAGATCATAATACACACACACAAATACTGTATTTTATTTCGACAGCTGTGAGCTTGCAAGAGAATCAGTATGAATTATCAAAACAAACAAAACAAGTAAGGAAGGGCTAAGCTCGGGTGTAGCGAAATCAAAGGCATTCAAATACTTCCAAGTGTCAGGAAAATAAACAGTCGATTACAGCCAAGTAGAAGTATGGAAATCATTATAATGGGTATAATGCGCGAGTTAAGTGATCAAACGAGTGTGAACCAACTTCGACCGATCTTAACAATTTCTGACAGCGAATATATCGAAAATTGAAAGTTCACGCTATTGAACGGAATATAAAAAATCATTATATTAGGTAGGGAAGGTTTGCACTGCAGCGATTTTTTTTATTTCTGCAACACGCCTCATTATATCAGAAAAATATAAATAATAATGGAGGCAGCTACAGATAGCAAAGTCCAAATTTTAGTATCTGATAGTCTAGAAAACTTTTGACTCCATTTCGACATTTTTAGATATACTGAAGATACTTTAGTATTTCACAAAAGTTTTATTCCGATATTTTCATTTGTGGCTAGATTTATGCATATCATATAAAGTAAAGTAATCATAAGGAATTTAAAATTGGAATCTATGAGAAGTAAGGGTGATTGTATTGATCTCGAATTCTATGAACTCACATGATCTTAGCTTGTTCTCGCTTGAACCACTGAAATCTCTCCACACTGAGCTGAATCCTCAGCCTGATCACCCTTGGACCTATCTTTGATATACATAGCGAACCTATCCTTGATATACCTCGTATACTCTGTAGCTTGTCTTTGCTTGATCCTTAGCTCAACATCTCTTGTCCTCTAGCTTCAGTGTTTTCTCTTGATCAATCTCTTGGCCTGACTTGAGCCCCAGTATTATGGCTTGTATAGACAAAGGACAGACGGATAGAAAGACAGACACTCACCCGGATTTCAACGTTTCGTCATTCTGAATTTCGTCACATAAATCTCTGGATTAACTTTAGCTGTTAAAAACAACCGTTAGGTGAAAAAAACTATTGCACTCTTTTGCTACTTGTTACCGTGGTATAAAAACATATTTTTAATATACATAAATAAAATAAAGCTTGCGAGACTAATATTTAAGTAAAATAACAGTTAAGACTATTTTTAGTAATTCAAAGATAAATGTGCAGTGTCTGGCTGCTTAACACACACATACATATACATGCAGAACATTTAAGATTTATATTTTAGATTCAAGCTGCCAACTTAACAAAGCATTTAAGTCCTTAGACAATCTGAAGTGAAATTCTTAGATAAAAAGCAATAAAACATAATACCTTTATGCCATAGAACTAATTCAATTATAAGTCAGTCTCTAAGATGTCACTTTTGTGGATAAACAAAAAATTTTTGAATTTACATTTAACGCAGACTTCTGTATTTATTTGTATAAAGTGTTGCGCTGTATGAGTGGAAATATTGAAGTTTAATACAGGTGTAGACAGTATATATTTGAATATATTGAATTTTGTATGTACATACAAGGTGTGCTTTAATGTAATTAGAGTTCTTTATTGGAGTTAATAAAAAAAATTCAGAAAATTGTTTCCATTAAATAAAAAAAACTAATAAAAATTCAAGAATCCTTACTTTTTCCCTATAATTTTCTTTCTTCCCAAACTTTTTAGTTCTGTCTAGATCGTCTTTGAGGTTACGTTACTAGTTAGGTACATATTAGAGGTACGATAAATTTGAAAAGAGTAAACGCAGAAACATTAAAGTAGGAGTCCTCTTTCAATACAATACGTTTTTCGTCAGCTCCTGAAATATAGAAATGAAACTTAGCAACAAGCTACCCTGGTATACATATTCCATTATATTTCAATTACTAATAATAATAATCTGTGACTTTCAAGGTGATATGAGACCGTACTATACTAAACCATGCAGTACATAGATCTGAACTTACCTATCCGTTTGACGTAATAAATAATAGAATAACGACGAGTGCTGATCTCGAAGTACAATTTCATACAGTTTGCAAGATTCTTTCAATATACAAGCGTACATTAAGCTTGGTTTAATCAGAACTTATTGCTTTCCCACTTTTTTTAAACTTTGAACAGGGTTTATTAAGTTTGACACGAAGTTTGCAGAGCTCAAAAGAAAACGTCGCAGACCCTAAATTTATGTCCGTCTACCTGTACGCCTGTTTCTATGTATTCGACATATCGCTATGATATTTTGCTCATCTGCTTATCTCTTTAAGAAGCTGCTGATTGTCCGAACCACTACAGCGTACAGCTGCCGCATAAACTAAACGAGTAAAATCAAGTTCTTGTATGGAAAACTGTGTTATTTGATGAGATACGAGGTTTGTCCGAAAAGTAATAGGACTGATTGCCTCGAAGCGTGCGCGCACCGACTGGATTCGGTAGAGGGCGTTCTTAGCTAACGAACGTCTGGCTGTTCAGTTGTATCCGAGCACCTGTAAAATCAGACAAACATTTTCGAGCGACCTGTTTCTGTGAATAGTGCAAGCCGAAAATGCAACGTTCGTTAGAGCATAGGCACAGTATTAAAATCTCGATTAATCTGCGACAGAGATGTTTAATATGATCAAGCAGGCTTACCCAAATGTTGCTTTAGCAAAATGTAGTGTCTTTCGGTGGCACCAGGCTTTTTGGAGGACCAGGAAGAAGTCGCTGATAAAGACCGTGCTGGGAGACCTGCCACTTCGACAAACACCAACACAGCCAGGCGAAACAGACGACGGGATCCAAGCAGCAAGATGCACTTCGGCTCTGAAGGTTATTCTGGAAAATGCCTTTCGTGGCGTCTTCAATGCTTGAAAATCGCGCTGGTAGTGCTGCATCCAAGCACAAGCATCCTACTTTTTAAGTTTATAAAGAATTGTAACGATTGGCTCATTAACTTTTTTTAAATCAACTAAGTCCTGTTACTTACCGGACAAACCCCATATCTTCACAAAATTTGGCAAAAATTATTTTCGACAGGAAGACTAGAATTTACGAAGAAAGTGTTTAGATCGAACCACTATACGCAGGTTCCCTTTTATATTACGAAATTTGGTGGCCCTGGTGCTACAGTCTGGCAATTTACAACTGTATTGTAAAGCTATATGTTCAGAATGATTTGACATATGAACGATATTTGTGTTTTTTACAGTGACTTAAAATATTCATCTGAGTTAAATAATGGAATTAGATTATCGACATTTTCGCGTAATTATTTTTTACAGCCTTCGACGTGGTTTAACCCAGCAAGAATGCATTGATGAAGGTTATTTAATTTTTGGCGATGAAGCTCCATCAAGGACCAATCTTTATCGTTTGGTGAATGCATAAAAATGGTTCAAATTTAGTTGTTGTTCGAGAAACTATTGATGCTGTGCGCAAACTGATATTTCAAGATCGTCATAGGACCTATCGTGCATATAGCCCACATACAAATCGGTCGATTTAAATCAAGTTCTTGTATGGAAAACTTTTTAATTGTCGAGAAAGTTTCTCGAAATTTGGCCTCAGGGGTTATCTCGCCCAATATATAGATCAGATACGACACTTCGGTGCCATATGAACGGATCGATTAAAGTCAGAACTCAGCTAGTGGATACAAGTATTTTTTAGAAATATATTTTTTGATCTCTTTTGAGACTTACATAAAAATTGAAAGATTCTTGCGTGCGGCCAGGACTTTTATCAGATTGTTGCCAGCTTTTAATATTATTTTTAGATACAGTGGTAAAATACAATATATACTTCGAAACGCACTTAAATTATATGTACCCTTACATACCACATAAAATATACATATATAGTATATTCGCACTGCGCTTCATAAAAAAAATCTCATGATTTATTACATGCTCTTATTTTATGTCATATTTCATACACATAAGTCATCAGTCATATCTCAAAGTCACAAATTCTGCAAAACAACAACCCATAAATTGCGCTAGTAAGTAGTACGAAGAAAGCAAAACTACCTGCGACAACAGAGTCTTCAATAATTTATGAGTATTATATATACACTTTTGGTCTCAGTTCCCGCTCTCAGTGCCTCACATAATATTATTAAGCTTTAATACCGTGGCGTTGAGAGCATTGACTTTCGTTATTTGTTTGTCTAGTCATAACTTAAGCTGCTCGCCTTAGCACTGATTGCGCACTACTCGGGCGTGGGAGTTTTCTTTGCTTTTCTTTGTTGTAGCTTTTTTTTTGTGTTCTTTTGGGTTTAATGATCCTTAAATAATTTCGCTTTATGCGCTTTGAAGCAAGTGGGAGTGCTTAGCTAGTGGCTTGCTCGCTTGTTTATTGGTTGTTAACGGTAAACATTTGCTTGTTGTGGCAATGTTTGCAGTTTATTTTTCTATTATTTATTGTTTTTGTATACAAATATAAAAATATTTTTTTATACTTGCTTAATTCTGAATACAAAGTATTTGATTTTATTGGGGCGAAAGAAATTGAGATTTGATTTGTGTAGTTAAAAATTGACTACGCGCTGTATTTTGAATTAAGTGGAATCATCTTAGAAGGAGTTGCAATAAATCAGCAGTTATTATTTATATTTTAATCGGAGAAACATTTCTTTTAATTGAAGGGCATGCTGACTAAGTTGGTAGTTTCCGTGCGGTATCGTGGTCAGTCAGGGATTTGGTTTCACGGAGGCCAAAATAAATTGTGTGACTCCTTTGAGACCTTTTAAAATGAGAGTTTTTTGATGCCATTGGACAAGGCGTGTTTCATAGTTATAGTTGAGATAATTATTGTTCTCGTGTACGGTTTGGTTTCTAAGCTCATGAGTCAACCATGATACTTCTTTTTCTTCTTGCTTTTTACTAGCGTAGACAACGCGTTTACAACGAGTAACAAGGCCCTAGTCGTTCCTTTTTTTCGATTTTTGGCTCCATATGATCTCTCCTACGAAATGGAGGCCTTTCTCTTCCACTGCTTTCATCGGGGGTACTGAGTTTAATACTTTCAGAACTGCAGTGTTTTCATCCATCCGGACAACATGATTTGTCAAAAGTAAACATTATCTCTTGATTCGCATGTCAATGCATTCAGGATTATCCTGTAAAGCTCAACGTTCCATCGACAGCTGTATTCACCTTTCCCGAACGGCGAAGGACCATAAATCTTCCGCAAAACCTCTCCGTCCAAAAATCGTAACACTGAGTCAGCAGATGTTGTCATCATACATGACTCTGCACCATATAGCAGGACGGGCATGGTGATTGACTTGTGGAATTTAGTCTTTGTTCGTCGAGATGGCCTTTACTTTTCAATTACCTACTCAGTCCGAAGTAGCACCTTTTCGCAAAAGTTAATTTCGATTTCGAGGCTACTAGCTATAGCTTGCATGCACTTATTCCAAAAAAAAAAACAGAATTCTAAATGTAGGCTAGAGCAGACATAGTTTCCGGTTAGATATCCAGAAGAAATTTACGATAGCTTGCCGTGCCTCTGAAACTGTGCTGTAATTTGTCGCTTAAAGAGGCGTTTGAGAGCTGTCAAAAGTTATCATTAGGAGAGATAAGCTCTAGAAAATTTTCACATATTAACTTCTGAAAAGAAAACAACGCAACCTCTGTGCTTGAGTAATTGATAAGATTGCTTTTTCTATATTTTTATAAAGGGAGAAAGGCGGAAATATCTTGAACTCCACAGAACCTTTGTTGTGATGAATATTGTTATGGATAGTATAAATGTGCTTTTGGTGATCATGTTATAAAGCAGTGAGTAACATTACTGCAGTTGTTTATTTTGGAAAAATATGAGTGAGAGATGAAAAATGTGTAAGGCAAGACAGCACAGCTGCTGGGCCCCTTTCTTATGGTGATGAAGTCATCATTCGTGACTTTGAACTATGGTTTTAGAACTACCAGTGCCATGGAGGATATGATGCCGCAATTCCATTAGTCATCGTTAGAGATCACTACTGCGAAATTATTCGTGTTGGTGGAGGATTTTCAGTCTTGGCAGAAATGAACGTGTCTGTCAAAAATGATCGTACATCCAATCCACCAATCTCAAAAATTAATAGAATTTGGATCAGTCAAAACTATAATGTCACGTATAACTCTATCTTACATTGACAAATTCAAATCTGAGGTAAATTAAGTCTCAAATGGGGGTTACTTCAGTTTTCTAGCATATGTTCTTAAAGAATAGCGGATTCACCAGTTTTGAGTTATCAGATTAATTGACTGGATCTTCATCATAGTAATACTCTTGAAGTGGAAACTTGCGAATTATATTCAATGATTTAATAAACTAAAAGAAGAACAAACGTTATAATACTCTTCTCAAATGCCAAGGATTTCTTAGACGAATTCTTCATACAAGCACTTTCTGATACTTCAGTTTGTATGACTGGCTAAGTATGATATAGTGGTCCAATATCAAACGTTCCGACAAATAAGAAGGAAAAAAGAGAGTTCTTTCTCAAAAACTAAGGGATTAGATCGCGTGTATACAGACGGGCGGAGGGACGGGCAGACAGACCGATGAGGCTAAGTCCACGCAGCTGGTCCTGCTGAGGTACCTGTATATTGACATATTTTATAAGGTTTCCGAAGTGTCTTTATGTCTGTTAGAAAATTCGTGTTAAACTTAATATACCCTGTGCAGGGTATAAAAATGTTCTTTACTGCAACTGAAAGCTATTTACAATATATCCTCAAAGTTTCGTCATGAATATGTATGAACTCACTTTTCGTGGTAAAATATTTTAATTACTGTCCTTGTCTTAAGTAAAAGAGGTTTCAATTCTGCCGATCGCCATTTTGATTTTCTTCTGGTGGTTCATTGTTTTCATTCGACATTTATTTTAAGAAGCTATCTGCTTTTTATATACAACATATTTATGTGTGTAAATATATAAAGTTCCACTTATTTCTGTTCGGCTTGAGTCATTCACTTTTGTACGTTTTCTTTTTATCCGTCGACTACTGCATAATGGAAATCTTCGCAATTACGAAATTCGAGTACGCGGAAATTACGCGCAGATTTGGGGCTTTCTTTCTTTACAACTGCTGACTTTTCTCCCTCTCTCTTCCTTACATGTAGAGCTGTGTAGAAGCAGAAAGAGACGTGAATGCGTGCAGCAAATGAAGAAGCGTGGCATTATAAACAAATACACTTATGGACATATTCAATTCAAGAAAAACTGCAGCCGTGGCGGTTACGAAAACATAATTCAATGCATTAAATGCATTTCAAAGAAATGAATGTGTAAGCAGAAGTAAGTCAATATGACGTTGATATGATTCACCAATATGAAAATCAACCAACAATATCAGAGTCGACCAGAGTTGGAAAAAAAAAAAAAAAAAAAAAAAAATGTCAGCCAGTCTCCGCGTTGAAGTGGCATATGCTGCGTGGTGGATTTATTTCAGTAAGAACCACTCCTCTTCGGAGTTTTCAAACACACACGAAATGTTATTTTATATTTTCCATTGTCGTTTCTTCTTGGTTGTAATTAAAAGTAAGATTAATTTTACTCCCTCTTTCATAGCAAAAAGATGTAAGTCAAAAGGTGCGTTAAAAGTCGAGGTGTTTTTTGTTCAAAAATATTGAAAATATTGCAGCTTAAATTTGGTTAAATTGCTTTTTCTGAGCAGATGACTCTAAAGATATAAAATCTGAAGTATAGTATTCATATATAGAACATATCAGTTCATTAAAAAAAAAGATAAATAAAGAAGTATCTTGAAAAACCTGCAAAAATCTTGTCAAATCGATCTTGGGAGATCGATGACGGAATGCCAGAAAAATTTAATAGTTTTTGCCTTTTGAAAGAACTTGAGGGACGAAGCTGTTGAGCTCTTTGTCTATGCAATACTGTTAGGAGCTAACACAAGTGTACCTCAATTAGCTGGGTGACAATAAGAGGACCACCAGATATAATTTAAAGTCATTCTACATATACATAGAACCGGTGGACGTAGCAGATGCATTGCTGCGAAATTTGCTATCAGACACCGGGAAACTGGACTCATTAAATGTCTCAGGAAGCAACATTTGGAATCCATTTCTAGCAAAATCCATACTCGGCCCGCATTCCCTCGAGAGATATATTAGTGTGGCGGATTCGAGAAGAGGCAAAAGTGAACTTTGAACTGGAGGTGGAGTCCGTCGTGAGCTTTCAATAAACTCTGGTTTTAGACTACAAAACTAGAGTAGTGTCTTTTAAGGAGAAGTGGCAGTTATCAAGGTGTGTACAAGCAAGTGTACGAACTGCAAATTCTGTTAGGATTTTTGCGTCCAAAGCTCCTATATAGGCCTTGAGATCGCTGCATCAAGCTACTTTCATTTTAAACCTGTCTGGGTACCCAGCCAAAGCGGATTCATTGAAAATTGTAAAGCATGAACTTGCAGGAAAAGACATCTGTATCGAAATTCCATAAGAATGGGAACCGATTGCCGACAGAGTCGCTGGGAGGCAACCAGCAGTTGTAGAATTTTTAAAACCTTCTAGCCCAGAGTGGAGCGTAAAGGTACATTGAACTAGTAGCTTTTAGCATGGTCCACTTTAACGCATTGAAGGTGAGAGGTGTAAATATTATTGGATTACGTAGCTTATTGAAGTTCTAATGAAGAAAATGAGGTGGAAACATCTAGACACTTCCTTCCCACTGTCAAGCTTTCGCAAGATAAAGGTTAAAATATCACGGTTGCCATACTTTTAACGAACACGGCAAATTGGCTGGCATTTATTTTTGCCGTCTCAATAAATTTTTGGAGGGTCCAGGCATTTTTCGATAAGTGAACACATGGAGAGAAATTTAACCTTAAAAATATATGATTTTAATTTAGCTTTGAGGTTCTAGTTTTCATCTAGTCACTATGGTGAAATACAATATATATATATCTTTTCATCCGTTTTGAAAACTTGTAAAGATTGGATCGGATCGTTATCCTCGCAATTTTCTTATTCACTAAGGACTTCAAATATGATTCATCTTTATGAATGTGAAAAGGGAAGAAACATCGAAGATATCGAAATAAAACTTAGTAAACTTGGTATCTTTGACAGCAGATAATATTCCTACAACGATGGTAAAATGTGTCTTACTGTTTCCTTCTTTCTTTTCTACAATATTATCTTAGATGTTATACCTTGAGAATGGATTATGTAATGACCGTACATCTAAGCGATATCAATAAAGGAAAAAAGGAGTTCAAGTCATTGAAACGAAGCGAAGCACTAGGGTAAATATATCAAGGGGGATCAGGTCAGGGAGTTAGCAAAAGATCAATTAAGGTTGAGATAAAAATAAAGCGGAGTCAAGTGAGAGGTGAAAGAAGATCCCGTTATTGATCAAATGAAGGTTCGCGCTGGGTTAAGTTTTTGCAAAACGAATGATCCACTGGGGTCAAGAAGTTAATTAGGACGTATAACCTTTTTATTCAGCTATAAATCAAGGGGTGACAGACTATTATTAATGATAAGGGTCGATCTATAAAGCAAAGTCATCCCAATAAAAAAATAATGTCGCTGAACTTACAACTACAGAGATGGTTTAACATAGCAAACAATGGAGTATAGAGATGAAAGTGCCTAGATTATTTTGCCCTTTGTTCCTCAAAACAACTTTAACCCTGAGGTAAACTTTGCTACTAATATTTCGTAAAATAAGTGCAATATCTGAAACAGTCTAGTAAATCTTTTAATTCTTCTTCTTTTATTTAAGGCTCGATGTAGTAGTTTCTTGTTCATTTTTTATATGTTTGTTGAAACGGATATACGCAAATTTTCCATAAATAACAACTTCTTTCTATAAAAATTGTACAAAAAAAGTACATAAATTTAATTTTTAAGCTCACCTGTAGCAATATAAAAAGACACAACTTAATACACTTTCACTGCAACGAGAACCACCTACATGTCAACAGCAGCAACAACAACAGTAAACCTATTTGTACACAACAAGTGACATGACAAAAGCAGTAACTGTCTTTCACCTACTTTAACATGCACTTCTATGCCAGGCAGTCACCTAAATTCTGGCGTTCAACAAAATCGCAACAAAAATGGGACAGTGCGTATGAGTAACATACACTCGCACGGCCGTTGAATACACAGCAGCGCTGAATATGGCAGTAGAATGCAACATTTGACACAGACATTTGAGTGCAATTTGTAAGTTTATTTCTTACACGCTTTTACACCCATTCATCGAGCGGAACCTTTTTTTTTTCCTCCACAAGAGTGTGTGTGTGTGTGTGGTTGGGGCTGAGCATATGTAGGTCCGGGGTAAGACAACAACTTATTGTTGCGCAAACAACTACCAAAGCAACTTTGCATAGCCTCATATGAATGTATGTATAAGTGTGTGTATGGATTGTGAGCGCTTGTGGAGCATACCGTTGACATATTGACATGCGAAATTTAGGCCGCCAATGTTGATGATGTGCAGTGACGCGCAGCTGTTGGCAACACTTTGGTTGCGGCTTCATGTCAAGCGTTGATCCATGTACGCTTGCATGGTGTTATCTAGATATATGTGTTTATATATTAAGTCAGATAGTTGCATTGTTGTATCGATGCTTCATCATTCGATCTATTTGTGGTCTGGCAATTGTGGGCGACAATCGTCTGTTTTGCTGTTTTCAATGTGAAGAATGATTGGGAGCAATTTAAAGTGTTTTTGGTGTGATCAGTAAACCGGAGTCCTATATTTGAATTTTAAATTGGAATTGGTTTCTAGCTGTGACACTACGTCCATTGATTGCCGAATGGCAAATTAAATTCTTCGGTCTTCACATGTTCACAATTCTATTACTCTGATTTTGCTTAAATATTTTTCTTTACTTTGAATTTTTCATTGAAATTGTTTTTTTTTTCATATAACAAGTGAAGGTAGCTATTCAAGCCCTAAGAACTTGTGGTTTTTCCATTATGAATGAGAGGAGTGTCCTGCTGTATTTCTAAATAATAAGCAGATTCCTACTAGGGATAAAGTTAAATACATATTTAGGGATGCATCTAGATCGACGTCTTACATGGAAAAGTCATATTCAGGCTAAACAGCAGCAATTAAAAATCAAAACTAAACGCATGTACTGGTTGCTCGGTCGAAAGTCTCAACTTAGCATAGAAAATAAAATACGGCTCTACAAAGCTATCCTCAAACCCATATGGACATACGGCATTCAGCTTTGGGGTACTGCCAGTAAGTCCAATGTGGAGATTTTGCAACGTTATCAATCAATTGCTGCCGTTCAGGCAAGTGTTGCTGATTCCAAGACGTTTTCAAGAATTTGGTCTGTCTGAAACTACAACCTGACTGATTTTGAGAAAGGATTTGGAATTTGGATAACGACATTTTTTAAGAAAATCATTTTCTTCGATGAGGCTCATCGTTCATCATTCATCTGA
Organism: Bactrocera correcta; assembly: GCA_027475135.1. Lineage (NCBI taxonomy): Eukaryota > Metazoa > Arthropoda > Insecta > Diptera > Tephritidae > Bactrocera > Bactrocera correcta. Next base: position 35,786,289 of record CM050323.1, read on the forward strand.
GTGGTGCGGTAACTAACTAAGCTGTCGCTTCTGGTGGAAAGAAAATCAACATGTTATTCGTGAACAAGCTTAACATTCACCCAAATGAATGGTTTTTGGTCTGGTAGAATCATCGGTGCGTACTTCTTTCGAAATGAAGACGGTGACAACGTTACTGTAAATTGAGAGCTGTAAAGATCGATGATAACTATTATTTTATGGCAGCAAGTGGAAGAAGTTGATCTTGACAACATCTGGTTCCAATAAAACGGAGCTAGGTGCCACACAGCACGCGCAGCAACCGAATTATTGCGAGAAAAATTTGGAGACTCGATTTTTTCAAGAAATTATGACATTGAATGGCCTCCAAAAAGGTATGATTTAACACCATTAGACTGCTATTTATAGATATAACGGGTGATTTTTTAAGAGCTTGATAACTTTTTTAAAAAAAAAAAAAGCATAAAATTTGCAAAATCTCATCGGTTCTTTATTTGAAACGTTAGATTGGTTCATGACATTTACTTTTTGAAGATAATTTCATTTAAATGTTGACCGCGGCTGCGTCTTAGGTGGTCCATTCGGAAAGTCCAATTTTGGGCAACTTTTTCGAGCATTTCGGCCGGAATAGCCCGAATTTCTTCGGAAATGTTGTCTTCCAAAGCTGGAATAGTTGCTGGCTTATTTCTGTAGACTTTAGACTTGACGTAGCCCCACAAAAAATAGTCTAAAGGCGTTAAATCGCATGATCTTGGTGGCCAACTTACGGGTCCATTTCTTGAGATGAATTGTTGTCCGAAGTTTTCCCTCAAAATGGCCATAGAATCGCGAGCTGTGTGGCATGTAGCGCCATCTTGTTGAAACCACATGTCAACCAAGTTCAGTTCTTCCATTTTTGGCAACAAAAAGTTTGTTAGCATCGAACGATAGCGATCGCCATTCACCGTAACGTTGCGTCCAACAGCATCTTTGAAAAAATACGGTCCAATGATTCCACCAGCGTACAAACCACACCAAACAGTGCATTTTTCGGGATGCATGGGCAGTTCTTGAACGGCTTCTGGTTGCTCTTCACCCCAAATGCGGCAATTTTGCTTATTTACGTAGCCATTCAACCAGAAATGAGCCTCATCGCTCATCGGACACGGACGCGAAACACATTTCGAACCGAACACTGATTTTGGTAATAAAATTCAATGATTTGCAAGCGTTGCTCGTTAGTAAGTCTATTCATGATGAAATGTCAAAGCATACTGAGCATCTTTCTCTTTGACACCATGTCTGACATCCCACGTGATCTGTCAAATACTACTGCATGAAAATCCTAACCTCAAAAAAATCACCCGTTATTTGAAGTCTTTGGTCTGGAGCAATAAACCAGACTCTCTTTACGGTTTAGAAGGCAATATTGAACGCGCCAATCATGATATATGACTTAATTTAGTGGAAGCAGTACTCGAAAATTTGGTTCATCGAATTTTTTCCTGCAAGAGAAGTTGTGGAGGCTATTTGCATGATGTTATATTCATGTATCATTAATTTTATCGGTTGTACTTCACGTTAAGAATTAGTGTTTTTTTAAGAAATCAAATAAGGTTGAACAAAAAAGATTTATTTTCATAATTTCTATCCTTTTTCTATTCACGATGCAATAATTTAGGATATTTAGAAAATTTTATTTGTCGTTTACATCAAAAGTTAGTCCTCAAATGAAAGGAGGAAGGCTAGGACACAAATCTGGCTTACCACTCATACAACTTAACTTAAACTCAAATTCTTTTTTTGAGGCTTTGACTATTACACATCGTTCAAAATCGTACAATAACAAGCGTATGAACGGATTTCTCCGAACAAACTATTCAGATTGGACAACTCAAAATTAAATTCTTGTATGAAAACTTTGGTATTTATGAAGGGTATTTTTCAATCGAAGTTAACTTTTTTTCCTATTCTTGTATAATCTTAACATAATAACCTGAAAGATTTTAGGAAAATGAGAAGAAGAAGGAGTGGTTTTGGTGTAATTTATACCATTTTAAAATTGTATTAGATTGTCATCCTACGTCCGATTAAATGTGGGTGAGGCCTCAAGAAGTATGATGTACTCTTATTGCTTTTCAGCGAGTTCACCCCTTATCCTCTCCTCAGGAGAGTGTCCGTTACAGATTGCTTTCAGCATCTTCTGACTAAAACAAACTTAAGGAAATAAAGAGCCTTCCAAGTTGGGTATCAAAGACGTTGAAGATTTTTGTGGTCTCGAAGAGTTCTTTTCAAAGTGAGATATTTATTTAAGTGTGTATGTTGCATAAATTTAATGATCGCGTTGCGACGCGTCGTGGTCATTACAAGACCTAAAATCGGGTTGATATTGTACCCAGTACTGTGAGTGCCTCTTTTTTTTAAACAAATCTCTATTTTTGATTTGTGTACCCTGCATATATATAGCAGCCCTATATATTGCCTGCAGGTGCATTGATGTGAAATTCTTTTCTCTTTGAATTGCATCCCTGAAAACTTGGACAAATGCATCGGAGAGGTTACTCCTGTTGGCTGCTGCTACGCTCTGTCCTGACAGTATACATGTCCATGTATACATATGTGGACAGAGAAGGGGCGCATTAAGGCTTTTCACGGATGGCTTAGAAAGAAAGTTTCCTGTAAAGAACTTTTGTGCCTGTCATTAAAGTAGCAGAGTTTCTCCGAAGTACGGCTTTCTTTAGGGAAGTGAGTATTTACTCCGAAAGCATAGCGGAAATATTAGCGTTGAGCAAATTATGTCTTCAAAGTGAGCCAAAGAGGCTCTAACCTCACTATATACAGTATAAAGCTACATGTTTATTAAACTTATTTGAGTGCCGATGGTGACCCCACACGCACTGGACATATGGACTTCGCGCGTGTGTAGCAGGCGGTGGTTGACAATCAGCCTCTGCGCTAGTTGAACGTAGGAGATCAATTGAACTACTAAGCAAATATCATCTTGCTGCGATCGTAAGAGTTCTGGCACTTTCTCTTTCACAGTCCAGCTTTTATTAAACTGACTTTATCTTCATCGGACCAGGAGTCATAGTAAAAACAGATATTAGGTGTATCAAAAAGTTTGTGATTGACTCACCCGCTTCGACGATTTATGAGGGTCCTTATGATCAATATTAGAATCGACCTTTACGTAACCCAACCCAATCCTGAACAAGCTGATATTTGCCTATACTGCTATAGCAACACACAGCATATAGATCATTGGGGTTAGGACAAAAATAAAAAGTAAGAAATAACTAAGTTCGGATAAAGCCAAACATTTCATACTCTTGCAACTTGGCAGGATTAAAGACAGGGAAGTGTTATTTGGCATATAAGGTTTTAGGATATAGGGTCCAAGTTGAGTTTTCACCCGATTTTATTCATTCGAAACACAAATATGCACCGTTATAATTAAAACACGCTCTCTAAATTCAATTAATATAGCTCACATGTGATGGATGTTGTATGCGGTAAAAAGTTATCCGAAAGTTTCAAAATTTTCATAATAGTTATAAGGGTGGCTCAGTGAAGTATTGACCAGATTGAATCTATCTAGAAAGGATTCTCTCTAAATTTCAATGTTAGATCTCACACATTGACCGATATGTTCTATCAAAAGTCAGTTGTAGGTATTGGGGTTCAAATATCCGGTACCTAGGGTCTTGAACAGATTTTTTCACAGTCGGTAGGTATTGTTATGGAAGTTATCTTGAGCTAATTTGGTTATTTTACTTAGACCTAACCTATTAGCAGACAGGGACACGCCCACTTTTTCTAAAAAAAAGTTACAAAAATACTTAACTTGTCATAAGTGAAAATATGTGTTAAAATACAATCTATAATCAAATCTATAATTTATTTAAAACTAAAAAAACCTTCCAAGGTTTCTTCAAGCTCTTTGAATTTGTATTTGTTTTTTTTTTGCAATTTTGTTTGCTGCCCACTTTATTGCCAATGAAAATGTAATGTTGACAGTGACGACATTGTTGCCTACAAGATATTTTCTTGTATTTTCATTTTCCATAAACGCGCATGTTGGCGACCGCAAAGCGTGTCTATTGTTGATACGGCAGCACTGCACTTGTTTACCCACTACAGACACACCGCTGTTTGCGCGCTAACAAGCACGGCAGTAAGTTGTCATAAAAATGTCCTAATTTTCTAGTTCTTTGACTGTCAGAGCGGTGTGAGTGTGCGTGTGTGTATATGTCAAAATCGTTGCCACAACATAGTTGCCACCGAATTTTGTATATGCAACACAATTCATAAGCTTTTTGTCGAATGCCACAAATGTGTGTTTGTAAGTGTAAATATTTGTGTCTATGTGTGTGTGTGTGCATTTATGTTAGCATCCGTAATTTCATTTGCCGTTTTCCATTGTTTTGCTTATTTCGTGTTTGCTATTATTTCATTTTGTTTGCTTCTTTGTGGCAAGGTCATTGCGGTTTTTCAACTTTCCGTGCATGTGTGTGTGTGTATGAGAGGTTTGTCTATTTTAGTCGTACATTTAATTTTAAAGTCCTTTCGTGAGTACGTACTCGTATGTACATACAAGTATATGTGTGGCTTCTGACAGTTTATAATGTATATGAGTGTACTATATATTGTTGTTGTAAGCACCTTGACAAAATTTTTTGACTATTTAAATTGCTTTCTTGTTTTTCGCCCGAAAGTTTTGACAGTAAAAAGCAAGAAGTTCTCTGTGCTATATTTTCTTGTAAGCTTTAATATTTTTTTTTTGAATAATACCGTGGACTTTTGGTTAGTTTCTTCCAAAAATAAAAAAAGAGCTCTTACAAGTTTTTTCCCAACAGAACTCATGCATTTTCTAATGTTTGGTAATCATCTTAGTAAAATCACTGAAACGGGGAATCGGACATGTTGTATTCCAAGCCATTCATTCTGGTGAGCTTCACAAAATTTCTATAAAAACTTCAAGTAGACGAAGAAAGGGAAAAAGTTAGATTTGAATTTCATGGACTGAAAGCATATAATTATTTGCCATTATGTCTGAAAAAGCTGTTTATTTAAATTTCAATAAAATTTGTGTCATGTTCCATGAATTTACGATATAAAATGCGAAAGGTCGAGAATTATCTTTTTGGGGTTTTTTTTTGGTGTTCGAAAAAAATCTAGACCGTTTCACCGATATTTAAAACACAGCTTAAGTGTACTTGTTTTACATATGTGACCTGGTCTACGAAAAGGGGGCTTGGTGTGAACAAAAAAAAACAAAAAAGGAAAACAAAAAAATAAAAAAAATTGATTTTTTGACACCTAACCCCCCTTTTCGTAGACCAGGTCACATATTTTTAATATAAATGCGGCCGTTGTTGTGAACTATATAGTGGGGCAACGAAAATTCTTCATTTCAGTAGAAGGTTGTTGACGGTTTACCATTTTGGACATTAATATGCAATATGCCCCAAGTTAATATGCATATTTAGTATGTTTATAATATCTCACAGACTTAACCATAGTTTCTGTAGGAAGTCAAGAAAATCAAAATTAAATTTAGTATGTGATCCCTTAACCGATTTTATCCATCTTGAGCACAAGGCCACTTTATTTTTCTTTAACATCCCGAGTGACCCATTTTTTAATATATCTCTGTTATTGATTTGTATACCTTGAAGAGGCTACTACTATTTGGTTGCTTTTACGTTTTACTTTCCGTTGGGAGATAAGTTGATAGGGAGGCAGCGCAGTGAGGCTTTTCACGATGGGTCGAAGTAAGAAGGGAAAGTTGGAAAGTGAATTTTCTATAAGGAGCCAGGCTTAGGCTAACAGATTATTATTATTATTATTAAAATATCAGTGCATTTACTTCACCAAAGTGCAGCTTTCTTCCAGGGAAGTAAGCATTTACTCTGCTAGCCGAGCGGAAATAATAGATTTGAGCTCGCTAACTTCAAAGAGAGGCCATTTTATTTTTCCCGAATTCCTTAAGATTTAAGTTGAATTACATTAAAATCACCATTCGAATTTATCCCTAACTAAAAATTTATAATATGCTTTTTTTTGTTGCGACGCAGATACATTATTTTTAGAGGGATTTTCACCTTATTAAAAGAATAAAATTTTTATACATTTTTTAAATAAATCCAATTGCGAGTTAATAAAAAAAAATTATTTTTTGATGAAATTTTTTTTTAAGAAATTATAATAAATATATATATACATATATACTATACTGATTTCTAAGTTTAGTTTAAGTTATATAATTGAACATTATCGATGGATTTAAATTGGATGGATTTTTGGTGTTAATCAAAATCTCCTAATAATGGATCACAAGATCTTTATAGATCAACGAAGGGGTTTGAGTTAACCGCAAATTTGTTGAGGTGATTAATAAAAATCATAAACACTTCGATAAAATTTAAGAAAGGTGTGTCTACCGAAATATTGCAGTCTTTGGCTGGCAAAACTTGGACAAAAAAGAGATATTGACAATATTAAATTTCTACTCGCCTGCCTTAACACAGCTTTGGCTTTGGACAAAACATTTAGCCACACCGCTTATGAAGCTATTGAACACTGTCCAGTGGAAACCGCTACAATTACTGCAAGATTGACTTTGCTAAAAGGTAGTAGTTCAGCCAGAAAAAATTTTAAAAAGGTGAAGCATTTCTTAAGGGGGTATTCTACTCTAGAATTTTGAAAAAAATTTGATTTTTTCTTTTCATATATTTAAAGTTTAGACGCTTAAGAACATATCCTTCAAAGGATTTTTAAAAATTAAAATTATTTTAAGAGCTACAGTTACTTTAGTGACTCAGTACCTAGCCCGGAAGGTAGGTAGACTCACTTTTTTTTAAAAGCGTTTTTCTCGACACTACTTTTTTCCACACGGTACCGGCATTATTTTCATTTAACATTTACTTGAAATTTTGTGTGAACCTTCTTTATATAATCCTTTATCGTTCCCGCCCAAAATTGTGTCATTTTTGTATTTAATATTTTAAAAAAATTCAGGAATTTTAAAAAAAAAGCGTAAAAAATGGGTTTTTATTTTTCGACAGTTGCCATTTTTCAAAAAAAAAAAAAAAAAAAAAATTTGTACTCCCTGATTTAAGTACCCATAACAGCATCCTTACTGATTAGGAATTTATTTTGATTTTTTTTTTTTTAGACCACCAGGAGAGTCAGGGTCAATGTCACCAGGATGTGTCATTTTTTTTTCACCCGTCTCTCCACCCCCCTCTAATTTTTTTAATTTTTAATATTTTTTTTTTAAAATTTTTTTTCTGTATTCTTAAGATATCAATAAAAACAGCATAAAAAATGGATATTAAAAATATTTTTGGTTTTTTTTTTTAAACAAAACTCAAAAAACTCCTAAAATTTCATTTCTAGAGTAGAACACTAAATACTTAACTAGTTTTATACGCATCGTCAGTGTACTCAAAGCCAATGTAACTGCAAACCTCTCTAAAAGAGGCTGTCTCAGAGCAAAACATCTACTGCTTGATATTTGGTTGATAGCTACACCTGTTTGAAGGAGACATTAATAATTCGGTGGAGTTAATGGAGAGCTCCGAATAGAAGAATCCTCCTCCCAATCTCCTACTTAAGTTTGATCCAAGCTTTAAAAGGCGAAATGCACTGATATAGATAGATTATCAAAAATGTGATCGATGTAGTTTAGAATTATATAAACTGAACAATCAATGAATCTTGAATAGAAGTATTTTGTATTTGAAATTTGGTATAGCTTATTTGCTTGAACAACGCTTCAATATCTGAAAAAAAAGATTTTAAATCGGACAACTATATCATATAGCTGTCACATAAGCTGAGCGATCGAAATCAAGTTCTTGTACCGAAACATCGTTATTTAGGAAGGGAATTCCCGCTTCGGTGCAACCGAGTTAAGGAGGTTATCGTAGAATCGGTCAGCTGAAGTTTTGCTTGTTTTTCGTTTCTTTTTTTTTTACTAATAATTCGACCTCATCAGCAATTTTTTTTAGAATCCGCTTACAAAATATGACAGCACTGCATAAACAGTTGTTATTTGACATAAACAGCATTGAATTCGGGAAGAAAAACTGAGTCAAGTCAACCAACAGCAATTGAGTCACATAAGCCTGACATTGGTATCATTTGCGTGAGTACGACTCGCACACATGTGAACTGAGAAATCATGAATATTCACCAAAAATTTTCAAAAATTGAAGCCATCATTGCGTTGGAGTCACAGCAGCTTCACACTACATTAAAATATGGACAACTATGTGCGTGTGTGTTTGTATGGGTGCATCCTAAAATGCTGCCATCAGCGCCTTATGCGCCCATCAATCAGTAATTCAACAGCGCCAACTGCTGCAAGCGCACGCTCGCGCTCGATGACATTACAAAATGCTGTTTTGACAACATTATAAGCTCTGCCAACACCAAAATAAACAAACAAGGAAGTGGTGAAATAAAAAACATCAACACAACCATGAAAATGAAAATGAGGAAAAACATGAAAATACGAAATGCAATCAGTTGCTCTTGAATGCGAATGCAACTGCAGTGACCTCAAACAGCAGTCGGTGGTTGGTATGCCCTGCCGACACGCAAACTCATACATACGAACTAATGTGTTTGTGTGGTGTGTGTTAGTGGTTGAAATGTGCGCGTGTGTCGATGTTTCCTGTCAGCAAATGCATATCAAATAGACATTTGTGCAAACGGATTTATTTAAATAACATCAAAGGCATTTGTTGAAAATGTTGTCACGACATTTGTTTTTTTGTACGCATGTGTGTATGTGTGATGTGTGTTAATGTGTATGTAAACGCAGCATGTGAAATCATTTGTAAAATATTTAAAACATGTGTGAGCAAAATTTGATTTGAGTGTGAATTAACATAGTTTTTATTTCGTGCAATGTTTATTATCTCTAAAAAATTCACAAAATCGGTGATTTTAATATTAAAAAAAATACTTTCATATTTCCGACTTTTTCAAATTGTTTAAAATATATATATATTTAGTTTATAAATGAAGCAAATTACTGACAATATGTGCATTGTAGAAAATAATAACTGATAACGCTGTGTTCTGGAACTACTCCTGGTTTTTTTTTCATTAAGGCGTTACATGGGTTTCCCCGCGTAAAAAACTGTATTTTTTAAAAATTTTTTCTCATATAAAAACTGAAATATTTTATTAGAATTGTTTATTTCTACAAACATACGCTACTACAAACATAGAAATTCAGAAATCTTTGGAAAAAAATTTAAAACACGGCCATTTCGATGCCATTTCCGGTCATCCCTCGGAAAAAAAATTACGCACGCATTGGCAGGATAACTCCTTATAGTACGTCTAAAGTGAAAAAATACGCGTTTTAGTTAAAACTTTAACTTAGAACTTGGACAAAGGAAAAAAAACTAAAATTTGGATTTTTTGCAAACATTTTTACAAAAAATCCTTCGTCCAAGTCTTTAATTGTATCTCATTTACCTGTGTGAAATTTCCTGAAAATCGGTTAAGTAGTTCTCGAGAAATCTTGCCAACCGACTTCACACACACTTTCGAGAAAAACGCTTTTAAAACGTCGCACTTAGCCTAGCAAGCCTCGAACGCACAAATCCTCAAGGCTGTATCTCCGAAACTTTTACTCGGAGCAACTTGAAAATTTAGGAAAATATTCTAGAAGTGTTGTAGAATTTAACAATAAAATATTTACATTTTTGTGAAACCTGTAAACACATGTAACACCCTAAACAAAATGCTTTACCTGATAAATGGCGCTGGGATCGGTATATTAGGCGCTCAACAAAGTTATCGCTGTTTGTCAATAGATGGCTCCAGCAGTTAGTGGTGATCGATTTTGATTGATCCAAAATGTGATAAGCCTAACCCAGACATTTGAAAAGGAAACTGCTTTTCCGCCTTAGTGACATTGCGGAAAGTGTTGATTTTCTTCTTTTAGTCAAAAAAATTGGCGGAGACTTCGGGAAGTCCAAAAGGTTTACAAGATGCTGTCTTAAGGTGTGCTGGAGTTAGCTTCAACAAGAAAAAACTTTAACTTCGATTGCACCGAAGCTAAATACCCTTCACAAGTGCATTTCTGTTAGTAACTATGTGTTTACTTTGTATGGAAGCTATATGCTATATTGAGCCGATCTGAACAATTTTTTCTAATATTACATTATTTCTATAAACAATAACTTATACCAAATTTCGTGAAGATATATCATCAAATGAGGAAGTCGCCCATACAAGCCCAAGGTTCCGATTGTTCAGTTCGTATGGCAGCTATATGTTATAGTGGTCCGATATCAGCAGTTTCGACAAATGAGCAGCTTCTTGAAGAGAAAAATAATATCTTAAAAACTGAGGGACTAGTTCTTATGTATACAAATAAACGGACGGACGGATAGACAGACGGACATTTCTGAATCGACTCAGCTCGACATACTGATCGTTTATATATATGTATATACTTTATAGGGTCTCCGACCCTCCCTTCTGGGTGTTAAAAACTTCGTGACAAACTTAATATACCCTGTTCAGGGTATAAAAATTATGTTTTCGCTATTAACGACTGTGGACGTGAAGAAAGGATGAAACTCTACGAAGACGGTGAATTAGAGACGTTGCTTTATGAGGATCCGTGTCAAGTGGATTGAGAGTCATCCTTCAAACTATTTTAAAGCGATTCAGAAACAAGAAACTTTGGTTCCTTATGACCTGAATGCCAGGAGAAGCACAAAGAAGTGATTCTGCCGCTTGACAACTCTCAGCCAAGTTGTCAAACTCGTTAAAACCTATCTGAGAACACTTGAAGCGTTCTATTCTTCAGATGTTGCACCGTCCAATTTTTACTTTTTCCCTTCGATGACACAAGGTCTGGCTCCAAAGCAGTTCCATTCACAAGACGACAACGGAAAATGGCTTGATTCTTAGATACCATCACAATATGAACAGTTTTACCGAAATGGCATTCGAGCTTTTTCCAGAATTAGTAATTATTCAAATGGCAATCAGCTAGCTGTCAAATGAAATTGGAGTGGAACGTCACACCAACTTGATTGATAAGCACAAATTGGATTTTGCTCGACTAGTATTAACTTTACATGGAGTAATCTACGAAACTGATCTTCATAGAGCTTCATGGCCAAAAATTTAATTAAAATGTTGGCGATTCAATTCCATTTCTTGGCCGAGTAATATTTTAAGTAACTGTACATATACCATTTATCTCTCACAACATGATCGATCTGTTTTCGAATTTTTTGATCCAGAGACAACAAAGCAGCTACAGGAACTTGGATTTTATGCTAGAGCCTAGTACTTACAGACAACCATATTTCAGGCCCCAGCGAAATCGATCAGCCTCAGCCTATTTGTACAGCATTCCCCGTCAACAAACACAGGGAAGGTACGACGTTGAGAAGATAATATCACAACGACAGCGAAATGGTTTTCTTCAGGACTTGCACTCCTACTCTATGAGAGCACTCATCAGCAACTTGGTATAAGGGAACTGTGGGCCGGCATTTCACTTACATCTGCATGAGAAACCATTGGCACGATGATTACTGTAATGTCGCTGTGGAGAGAAAGTGAACAGCTTACCGCGCAATGTTACGATACGATTACAATATATACCGATAATTGAAAAGAAGCCAAAATGCGTGAGTATGAAGAGCTTGAGAAGCTGGCCGACGCTCGTAATACCCAAAAATTCTAAGAAAAGATGCAGCGACTAACGGAATGTTTCAAGATCGGTGCATACTCTTTTAGTTACTATTATCAAGTGGCTGATGTTCAAAGCATTTCATGAACATAAAGTTATGAGGTGAAATCTTTTCCAGCCTGCTTGTAGGCAGTGAAAGTGTATGTGCTCTGCTTAACCCACGAAAAGGGGCCCCCATAATCTACGCCAAATACCGTAGGTGAAGCCTCCTTAATATCGCATATAAGGTCTTAGCGAGCGTAATGAGTGAGAAGCTGAAGTTCCCTGCCAAAAACTGATTGAACCTTATCAATGTGGCTTTAGACCTGGAAAATTTAGTATTGACCAAATTTGCCCAATATTGTCGACTTCCACACGAAATCTGTTGAGTTGACTTCTTTCGTAAATCTAGAGAGAGCTTGTACCGAACATTTGAGTTCTGCAGCTCGCACCTTTCACTCTTTTTGATCACAAGAAGAAGTCCCATAACAAGATCTAAGACCTAGTTTGACTGTTTTTATTTTGTTAGTTGATAGTTTTGCTTCACGAAAACCCAGATGAATTTGACCACATTCCTTCCCCGAATGTTTCAATTTTCTCTTCTTGTCACGAAGACTCTTTGCTTTATCGTTGCTATCATGGATGATAACAGTTAAAGGTAAAATCATTGAAAGCGTAATTCTTCTTTTGCAACAAAACGATGGAGGCAGGTCACACACTGCACCATGTGATGAATAAAAGCTTCCGACTTAAAGAAACTCTCGTCATGTCACCTCTCCATCAGTTATCATCAAGTTACCGCACTGATCGATTACGCCAGTTAATTTTGGATAACGCCGACGAGCAACCGAATGCCGTCAATTTACTGAGTAATTCAACAAACTTCTTACTAACAAAAACATTAATTAGACAAGCTCTATTTAACAAGAATTTATTTAACTAAACCACCAAATTACTCACTCCATCAAAGTCTGTTATTCGTATTGAATTGCTTCCGACCACAGCTCACTTATCAAATACGTTAAACACAACTACGGAAAATTTTTTCGTTAAGAAAGTGGTAAGTTTGTTTGCTTGTCTACTTAATGTACTTTGTAACAATTGCGCTCGCATTTGATCCGAAAATGCTTAAAGTCTTTGTGAGCTCCCAGCGTGGGTCTGTTGACCCAAAGAAAATTGTTTACATTTTAAAACTTTTCATTAAGTGAATGCGTACACAGAATTTATTGGGGTTAAGTTGGACGGAGCAAGTTGGGCAAAGTCGTTGGCAAGGTTTATCGGCAAACTGTTGTAATATTTTTGAAAATAATGGGTGAAGAAATAAGGCTGCAACGATGAAAGGAGTCAGAATAGTAATAATTTAGGACTACAATCTCGGTTTGTTGAGCTTTTTTTACCCTTCTCAAAAATGAAAGCTGAACTCTTTTGCTAGCATCAACTTTGTGGAGCTTTCACTCATTGCTCAAAGGTCATTTTTAAAGCTTTATTCTCCGCGTTGGATAATCATCATAACCCTCGGTCTAAAATCCTTTTAAGCTGTAGTCCCTTCTAAAGCACCCTGTATGGTTATTCGCTCACATTACAAAAGAATTTTATATGAAAGCGCATATACCGTAACTCGACTCAGCTCGGTTTACTTTGCAGATCGATAAAATGCTTCATTGAACTGTGTAACGCAACCAATGTGAAGGTATTGAAAGTGTTGGAATGCGCCACTAAAACAACAATGCACGCCAATGAAAGAGTTTATGAGACAAAAGGAAGCGAAGGCGCTTGCACTCGCTTTGTTAGCTTTGTAATATCCGTGAACTCACACCCGCATTTCGTGCTTGGGCAAGTAAGACAAGTGAGTTCTGACCAATGTACTTTGCTGTTTATCTATCGGGCACTTGTGGATTTTTAGTGCTGTTGGCCATATACTGGGAGTCGATTTGTTATGTGAGGCGATAAACTCAATTGGTTGGTCAGGGTTGGTATTTGCTGAAAGTTTGAGTTGAATTGAGGCATTGACCCTGGAATTTATGCACTTTTTTAGACTCTTTAAGAATATTCGCTATAATTAGAGTTTTGGAAATAAAAATAAGCGCTTGTCTTGAATTTGTTCTAAGTTATAGATAAAAAAGCAGACTTGTTTTTCGTCGAGGTCTCCTTCACTTCACATTTGAATCCGCAAGACATCTCACTTGCTTTAGTTAAAATTTAAGAGGATTCCAAGTTTTAACGAAGTTTTTACCTTCAAGTTTCATCCTAAGGTTTTCTATTATATTTTCAAAATGAGGTCCTCGATTTTGAACGCCTATCTAAGAGAGTCCCTACTATACAGTTTTTATTTCAGAGATTTTCTTCGTAGATGGTTCAGTGACTTTACTACAAATAGGGTCCACACAAACTATTGCCTGCCTAACTTAAAAGACTTTCTGTTATTTTTTGGTCATGGTGGGCCAAATATTCTAAATTCACTAATTTAAAATTCTTGGTGAAGTTGATTCCCGATTATTCTGCATGGAAACTGTTGCAGCTTTGCTTTGAACTCATTAAAATATGCACCGACTTAATCAAGAGTTTGAGCTTCAAAAGCTCATTGGTAAAGCTGCTTAAAGAGTAACCTAAGTATGACTCTGATGCTAAGGATCATCAAAAACCTTTCTCCTCGAAATAATGTAATCCAAATCATTGATTTTACCAGCTTAAGTTGCATTACTGGTATAATAGAATTTGTGTAGCTTCCTCGTGTATTTTTTCACGAGGCACTATATTTTTACTCTCTTTAGAACTTTTTAATATGCCCTTGAAATTCCTTTCTAACCCCTAAATTAGTCGTTTTCAAAGGGTTTTAAATAATCGTCGAGACCCATCCCGGTGGTATGTAACCTTTATTCCAAACTGTTAGTCTTCAATATCACCATACTACAATGAGATAGAAAGAGAGTGAGAAGATTCCTAGTCGTTAAATGGAAAATTGAGATAATGCTTTGGAGAAAAAAAGTAGATCCGAAATTTATATATCTGGATCTATTGCTGGAGCGAACGAAGTTTTTTGGATACTTCATTTCAAAGCGCCAGGTTACTTTCTAAAATATTTGGTTTGCCAATTTCACCAGGTTATTTTAAAAATTAAAAGGCGGAATCAGTGCTACGACGATTGAAGAATAACCCCTACCAACAATTTACAGTGACAAAATTGTTGTCCCGCCACTCATCCAAGACGAGGGGAAAACAGCTCTAAGGTAGCTTGAGACAAAGCCCCAGAGGCCGATGGAATATCGGGTTAGCTGTTTAAAGCCGGTGACGAGGGACTGGAAGAGCAAATGTTCCAGCTGCTAACCATGGTTTGGTCGGTAAAAAATGATTGGAATATGAGTGTACTCTGACCTATCCCCATCAAGGGAGATCCCGCAGTTTGCGCTTATTTTTGTATTTTTGTGAAAACAGCCCTTGAGCATAACCATTAGCTCCATTAAAATCGGGAAGGTCCCCTCCAAGTTTTATGTCCAACGACGTTTCATACAGGGTGATTCTCTCCCGAGCGTTTTTTTCAATATAATGAAACTGTCAATCCTAGTAAAAGAAGTGAAAGAGGTTGGTCTTATGGTGAACGAGGAAAAATCAAAGTACCTGGAGACCACATACAAAGATTTCTCGCGTCTTAAAAACTTCGTCACTACTGGCAACTGTAAATTTAAAAACTTAGAGACTCGGAACCAGCAAAATTCCAACAATAGACTTAGCCCGGAGTTCAACTGCCGAGTAACTCTTGCCAAGAGGTGTTACTTTGGGGTTGGTAGATAATTGGATGGTCCTATTATACGGCGTCTCAAAATCTAACGGAGAATACCTCTTGTCAACAGGTGCTACTTCGTACTGAGTAGGCAATTGAGAAGTAAAGTCCTCTCCCGACGAACAAAGACCAAACTCAACAAGTCATTCATCATGCTCGTCCTGCTATATGTTGCAGAGTCATGTATGATGACAACATCTGATGTGATCGGCGCTAAGAGTTTTTGAGAGAAAGTTTTCTGAAGAAAGTTTCAATAAAGAAGAATAATAATTATAAGGCCCAGAAACACGGACGAGAAAAACTAGAAAAGATAATCGTTCTTCGCAAGATCTTTGAAGCTGGCCGCGTGAGCGCTGAGTACCGATGGACATGGAACCACGAACGAGTCAAAGGAATAAAAATTCAACACATGCGCTGGCTTGGCCATTGAGTTCGCATGGAAGGTAGAGACCTAATGGAAGGACCAAAGGACATGTACATAGCGACCAGTCTGCACTTGAGATGGATGTACAACTGGCGTAACCTCGCAAAGGATAGAGGCAACTGGCGAAGTTCTGTCTGACCGACTTTGACCGAGCTATGTTTTTAGTCCCAAAGAAGAAGACAAATCCTCAAACTTCCTGTCCTAAGCTGTCAATACTAAGACTCCCACTTCCGAATATCGCCATGAGCTCACCTATTATATTTGCTAAGAAAGATGACGAAGCAATCTTTCTTTTTTTCTTTTAGAAAAGCAAACAGTTTATGCCAAAAATGTGTTATCACATATTAAAACGAGTCCTTAGTTTCGAAAGACATTATGGTCTTATTCGTTTCACTTATATTCTTTTATGTTATTTTGCATGAAAAATTACCGAGTTCCTTCAACTTTGACTGACACTTATCCGTCTTCAGCGTCGGCTTTGTTGCTCGTTTGTCGATTTACATCGCTTTAACTTTAATAGTGAGAGAGAGAGAGAGAGACTGAGACTGAGATGCGCTGCGAAACAGACAGACGCAAGTTTGGACAAACATATCATAAACGACGCCAGCCGAGTATATACCAAGTTTATACAAACAAACTTGTATGTGTATAAATATGTCGCTTAAGTGAATTGAGCTTACAGAGAGGAACAAAGGAGTACCAAATATGTCGGAGCTTAGCTGCAAACAAGCAACACTTTCCGTCAGTTTGTCATCTGTATTTCCTCTTTGTGACGCATCTTCGTACAGATATAAGTATACACTCCGTCGCATATCTGCCTAAAGCTCTTATCTGACTTATGGAAATTTGTATCAGCGGCATATTGTCGTTTGCCGGAAAACGGCCGCCTTCCGCCACTTCATATTTTCCTGTTGCTTCTACGTCGGCAGTCGTGATTATGTTGAGTTATATGTTCGTGTGTGTATATATGTCTTCCTGCCTTCGCCATATTTAGTCAACTCAATTCGTAGCAGTTTGTTTGATTTACCTCTACTTCACTTCGCTCGGCTCAGTTTGACTTGGCTTGGCTTGGCACAGTTCAATTCGATTTCATTGCATGCCGCGCGATTCAACGCAGTTTAGTCCAACTGATTCGTTTGAGTTGCTCATTTCGTTGTTTTCTTGTTGCTGATAGGCATCTAAGCTGCCAGCTGTTTACCCAAATCGTGTTGTTGTTGTTGTTATAACTGTCTCTTTGCTTTTCACTTTTCATTCGCAATCGCATACTTATCATTACATATAGTGCACTCCTAGTTATGGGCGCCTGTCACATTCTTGCGCTCCACTTTGAATCTGGATCGTTTCGGCATTTTGTCCTTTACTCGCATTCTGATTCGTGTGCGTTAAGTGTGTCGAATTCGACTTTGTCACTAACTGGCGTTGATTGCTGTGAAAGGAAAGTTGCACGAAAGGATGAGGCTGTAAGGTACACATAACTATTGGGTAGTCTGAAAAGTTTCGTAACTGGGCTGGAGTTTATTTTTAGTTCTGGGTTTCGAGTTCTTGTAAGACTTTCCGAAGTAAGAAGATACGGAGAAAGTAATCTTACAATCAATCTTAAAGCGAAAGTTGATACGGAACGTAATTGTGCAGGAAGGACTCTCACTTCGAAATGATGTGGACAAAATCGAAGTTCTGTAGAGAACTTCGATATCCGTTGTCCGTATATCGTAGTTGTTGTTGTTGTAGCAGAAGAAAAAATTCTTGAAGTACCTTCGAGGACCTTGACTGGATAAAAATTCAGGTCGTTCAGATTACTTAGACCCGACTTTCATTGAAATGGATTACTGATGGTCTAAGGATCCTGAGAAGTGCTCCGAAGACTAGTAAGTAAACCAACCCAAAGATTGCGGGTATTGGCTCTAAAACAGTTGTCGTTGGCTTAGACTACTTCTGTCTTCGCATGGATCTGGGATATCTTTAGTAGGGAAGGACAAGGATCGAACTCGTTCATTCGGCATAAGGAGACAAGAAACATATACTCGTAAGCTAGGAGAAGATTCAAGTTCGTAGTTCAGGGTTAGGGGCTACTGTAGAAATTGTATTCAGCTTAATGAAAATATATTTTATACTTTCGAAGCCAAGTTATAATTCTTCAGATCTGCATTGATTTTCAACTTCATCTAGAATGTAACGTTTTTTTAAGGTCAAGCCAGAAATTTTAAGGATCTCATATCTTTCGACAGCCAAATAAGTTCGCGGATATAGAAATAAAATACCCAATAAGAGGGTAGGATATATTCAAGGCGAGTTGTAAGATGTCTTTTCCGACTACAAAAGTACATTATCTGATTTCATTAAGCACTGTCTTAACGGGGACAAGTCTGATCTCCAGCTTGTGGGCGGGAGGATAGAACCTCACTTAAATATTCCGGGTTTAGGATTGTTCTATGTTTCACTATACCACTGTTATCTCATCCGAAGTCAAAACTTTGGTAAAACGACGAATCTTAAGAAGATACAAAAGTAAGTTTTTGAAGAAAGTTTCGATGACTTCCGAAAGGAACACATTAAGATACAAACAACCTTTCAAAACAAACCTATCAAACTTTTCAGTTAACCCCACATTTCGTAACGGGATTGCCGATAGTCGTATGCCTGTATACTATGCAATCAGACATAATCGCCGGCTTTCTCCATCCCGTCTAGTGAAATGAAATTACATTATCCGATTATGTTGTGTGTCGCGTTGAATATGTTTGCTCTTTATTACAGCCATTATGACACAAACACACACTCTCTCCCTCTGCGACATTTACATACACATAAGCAGCTTGTGCTATACTTTCCATTCCCTCAACTGGCTTAGACTTGTTGTAGAGCATACTCGTATTGGAACTAATGTGAAAAATATGCACGCACGCGCTGCATAAATATTTATTTGCTTGGCCGATATTGCCAGCTTAGAGTATTTTTGGAAAACATTGCATCGTTTTATCCTTTAATTATTTCCATATGACTTGTATTAGCTGTATTTCTTTCTTGGTTGTGTATATTTTTTCTTCATTAGTATGCCTCTTTACTGTAACGAGCATTCAAGGTATTCGATTATCCATTAGAGAGTGAATTTCTTTGCGATTGGCGTTAATGCATATTAGGCTTCTGTTGATATGGAAATGATTGGAATGTTTTATGACCCGTATGGTTCATTGAGTCTCTTTAAAAATGCACTGATAACCAGATTAGGAGATTAAAGAAATTTGATTTGCTTATAAAACAGAATGTGTTGAGTTTAACGGTAGAGTCGAGTTCTAGTGTAAAGAATATAATTCTCAGTGAATTTAAAGTAATTTCTAAACTGAATTTTGCAAGAAGGTGAAATCCGTACATACATTTATGGTTATGAATCTGAGACACTCCAGTTATTAGATATTCTAACAGGGCGTCGAAATGATCACAACGAATTCAACCTGAAGAAGAGTAGCAACTTAGAGATGGAATTACTTTGGAAAGTCAACTGGGTTACTAAGTTTCACAGCGACGATCTTCAGGACACTATACAATTGCCATTGTTTATTTATCTCTTAGATAGAAAGCGAGAGAGAGTAAGCTGTAAAGGAATAAAAATTCAGAGGAGGTCAAAGAAGTGTGATAAGAGTGGCAAATCGCTGACAGAGGATAATACAAATAGACTCAGTTAAAGTTAAAGTTCAGCTTTAGAAGTTCCCGTAGCATTCACTTGTCGGCATTTGTCCATACTTGATTACCTTATACCATGATTACCAAGTCTATCGGTCTTTATAACAATAAAACCAAGAAACAATCTTTTGCCCAAGAGTGTAAGTATTAAACTGAGAAATTGACATTGGGGATCCTAAAAATAGTACATAGTAAAGAGTAAACTGCTAAGGAACTTGGAAGACAAAATCCCTAATATAGTGGCTTATGCGGACGTAATTGCCAGCTCAATAACGGGTAGGTGTCTACAGACCATTGGCAGTATTACCACTCTCAATACGGTCCAGGTCTAGGGTTGACCCGGAGCAAACGGATCTGCTTGTGTTCGCCAGAAATCACAAAATTCATTCGATGAATGGTACACAAGGCTCTTAACGATCGAATCAAGTACCATGGGGTAGTCTCGTAGAAGAAAGTGTGTGGAAAGCCAGCAATGCTTTATTTGCGTGTAGGCAGTTGCTCGGCACAATCTGGGCTCTCTGCCCTACTGCTTAATGGTACAGTAGCATTGTGGACAGGTGTACGGGACGAAAATTTACCTATCGGAAGCCAATGGGAAGAGTTCATAGGCTCGTTCTGCTATGAATAACGGGGGTTTTAAGAATAACCTCAACGGCGGCTCTTGAACTGGTACTAAACCTTCCATCTATTGACTTCTTTCTGGTTGCAGGAGAATTTACATATAGAACCTTCGGACATAGCTCCGTGGGAAAAGGCGATTGGGCAAACACCGACTACAGAAGAACACTTTTCAACTAGGAAAGAAGGTTTATAGTAGCTTTTCCCGCTCTCTTGACACTTCTCTTCAGTAAGGCTTGCCATTTGATAATGGAAAGATATACGATCCAACACCGAGTCGAAATTATTAAAATTTACTACGGAAATTCCGAATTAGTGGCCTCAACGTTAAGATTAGAAAAAGGTAATTGGTGTAAAGTTATAGAAGCAAAGCGCAACACTCTAAACATTTGCACGGATGACTTGAAAATGGACAATACCGTTAGTGCGCAAATTTACTGTCCAGAGTTAGGCCCAAGGCAACCTTTTAAGTTATCAGACCACTATAGGATATTTCAAGCTGACGTCTTTCCAGAGTCAACATCTACGTACTTAGCCAAGCAGCAATCAAGGCAGTAACCTCGTATCGCATATCGACCGGATGTGTCTTGAGAAGCAGGCCTGCAATGGAAAGTGTTGCCAGAAGTAAGCAACTTTACTTCCATTGGGTACTAGGCCCCGAAGGTAGCGATATAGTGGACGAGATTGCCAAGAATGGTGGACGGCGATCAAAACCCGATGAAACGAGATATCTGTGTGCAAAACTGCAAAAGTCAAGCCCAAAACTATGGATCGGAGGTGCCAATAGCAGTGTCTGTAGTAGAAGAGACTGTAGGAACATGATGGGAACACTAACTGGTCACTGTCTCGTGGCGACACACTTCCGTAGGATGGGGCTGACAAATCAAGAAGACTGCAGGAAATGTCTAGAGTATGGCACCTGGGAAACAATGGAGCATCTCCTGTGCACTTGTCCTGCATTAGCAAGACTACGCTGTAAGCATCTGGGGTTCCCACGTTCATGGATACTATAAGAGGTATCGATAGTGAGGCCG
Organism: Bactrocera correcta; assembly: GCA_027475135.1. NCBI lineage: Eukaryota > Metazoa > Arthropoda > Insecta > Diptera > Tephritidae > Bactrocera > Bactrocera correcta. The sequence continues at coordinate 35,807,498 of CM050323.1, forward strand.
CAGAGTCTGTTAAAATACGCATCCTATTCCTCTTGGACCTAGCAACTGAGTACCATTTATTATCTCAAAGGAACAAAACTGGTCTATGTGTGGACTATATCAGTACAGATTATAGATTTACCTAAGCTAACCTTAAAATAGTAAGACGTTAAAATAATAATTTATTACTACCAAGCTGGCCTTCACCTCACTCTCAAGGGAATTTAGAAAATATAAAACTTTTCCCTCCATCAACCAGGTGCCGCACAAGCTTTTTATATGCTTACATCATGAATGCTATAAAATTGTGTCAATAAATATGCACAAAATTAAGGTCAGTGGGACAGTTGCAGCGGCAAGAACCCGTGAATACCAACTGTTGTTTACCACAAATATATATTTGACTGCTTTCTTTTCTACGTTTATCAATTTCCATTTCCATTTTTCCATTGCGTTGCATTCGTGGTTTTAGAAGCTTTCATTTCATTTGCAACAGCGTGATACATCAAATTCCCAAAAGCTGAGGCAGCCGCAACGAATTCCCGATTGACGTCTAAGATATTAGAGTAAGGAAGGTGAGCTCGTTTTGCTTACCAATCCACTCTATTCGTTTCCTTAAGTGCATGCGAGCATACATATACATACACACATTTACTTTGCACTCCATTCAATATATCATCAATTTGCTGACTTGTCGTGGCGACTTGACAAACGAAATGAAAAGCGACCACGTGCTGCGCTTCCGTCGATCTCGGCTTTCATTCCGACTGAGTGATAAGATTTTTACCTATTACTTTTGCTCATCTTCTCTTTCACTATTCGAGCGTGTTTTTGTTTCACGTGACTATAGTCTGTTTGCTGTTTGCCAAGCGTGAGTTTGGCGTGTTCCGGACATGTCCCATTCGTCTGGAGTGAAAATGTTTTTATCCGCTAAGTTTAGTGACATGGAAAGACACTTTGCTTCTGAAAGGTTTTGCTCAGTCTTCGCATTTAGCTGCATGTGTATTTATAGTGTTTAGATATACGTATGTTTAGGTATGTGCGATTATATTTGCCAAAATCTTTTCCACATAACCGTGAGAGAAACCTGGTTCGTCTTTGTAATCTTATTTTTTGGCACAAAGCGAATAAGGAAGGTGAGTTTTAAAGGCAAATATATTCTTTTAATACTATCTCATACTCGTACACATATAAGGAGTAACATGAGTGGTAAAGTATTTGGGTAGAAATTTGTTTCTTTCTGAGTTATCGGTGTCATTTTATTTTTGAGCGGAAGTGAGTTCGGATTTGGTGCGGTCTTCAAAAAAATCCAAAAAAACCACCAAGTTGTCTCTTGGTACAAAATCTTAAAGTCACGGTGCAGCTTTGATCACAAATTTTATTGAGTCTTAAATCATTTCTATTTCTATCATTCCATATTTATAAGCCAACTAGCGCTTAGATTCAATTAAGTCAAAATAGTAGATTGGTAATTAGATGTTCACACTTCATTGCTATTTTGGCGATTCTGCTTTTGCTCGAGCATGTTCGATAGTTACGAGATCATAAACCTTTTATATGAAACCTCTCGGGGAGCAACAAAATATGGAATATTGTTTATAATGTGCTGATACAGTAGGGTTTTTAAGCACAATTTTTCTTCGTATTAGATAAGGTTAGGTTGGTCAGGAGGCTCGTGAGATATGCTTAGATCTTTAGCGATGCCCGATGGACTGCCGTTCTGTAGTTCATGTGATATAGTCAACTTTTAAGTTGCCAGCGTTTCCTATAGTTATTGTGATCTAACTTTAAATATCTTTTCCAGTGTCTTATACCATTGGTCCCCAAATGTTAATGCGGCACAAACGCACGAGAGATGCTCCATTGTTTCCCTGGTGCATTGTTCATTGAAAGAAGGTTACTGGCTTGATTACTGCTTGCTTGTTTATATAGATGTTAACTCTAGAGTTGCCTAATGATGAATTAGAGACTAAGATTTCCCTATAGCAAAGACCTCTGATTGAAGTGTAGTGTCCCACCAGCTTAGCTGCCTTTCATTCCTTGGATTACATTTCCAAATCTTTTTTGCCTCGCTTTGCCTTCGGAGATTAAAGCAATTAAAATAAGCCTTCTTCTTCTGACAAGGAGTGTGCTCAAAACAAAGAATATGTTTATTATATGTTTATATAAAGTCAATCGGATTTGAAGTTACTTAAAACTCGTAAAGTTTCTTTAAAAATAGCGAAAAAGTTCCTTGATATCTTAGTGGACCTACAATGGATTTCAGAACATAAAGATATTCTGGGTAATTGTGAAGCTGATAAACTAGCCAGAGTAGATTTAACCGTACAATTAAACTCCGATTAAGAGGGAATATGCATGCGGCCGGCTACGTGTGGGTATTTAATCGATAAAAGGATTATAGATATAGCTGACCCTGTTTGGAAACTATCCCTGACTTGCTCAATAAACATACAAACATGCCATAAACGGAATATGAGCCGAACATGCCGACTGTTGGAATTCACATTCCCACGACACTCGGGTCTACGTAACCAGAAATGATCTGGATTTTTATCCAGCCAAGAACTGTCAACTAGACAGCTTTCTGCCCCTACAAAAACAACAATAAAACCTCAAATGAATGACTAACGATCTGTAAGTGCTGATAGGTGAATGTGTTATTGGTAGAAATGCCAAGAGACTCAGTATACTCTACAACGGCTACTATAGAAGCTGTCAAATGGTAAAAGAATAAGCGACTGTAGAATCTCTTGAGCAATATCTTGTATTTATAAAAAAAAAGGATCGCACCTATCGGTGGAGGATTTCTGGACGACATTTCATATGTTGCACAAATAAAACTATTTGCATTAATGAACTTCATGAGGAGTATGGGTTGGTTCAGAGAAGTGACAATAGAAAAAGCTAATTTTGGTCCCGATAATTTCACAATGAACATTTTAAAGGTCTAGCTGAGTCCGCAGACAGCCACAGTCCCTACCTAACCACCTAAGCGAGGTGCAAACATTTGAACTCTTTCTTCAAAACTGTCCAGCTTTCGTTAGATCGGTGTTGAAACATCTCATCTGGATCACGCTGATCCATTATTAGAAATTGGTAGCATCAGATAGAACTGGCATTCTTTGCTATACAAGTGGGTTTCTTTGAGACTCCTGTCCGAAGAGTTTACGTTACTATCCAACTTTATCTGACCAACTCAAGACTCTACCACGGAACTACTGGTTAAGTAGAGGGACGCGATATTTAAATCTCCTCTGTTATGTGGACGGTAGGATGCCTAATTTGTTGAAAATGTCTCAGTTTTGTCAATATGAATGCCGACGCTCCGCTAACAGCTTTCCATTTCTCAAACGACTGATACTAAGTGTCTTTAAATTATCGACTGTAAAACTACCAGCCGAGTTTGTTTAGCTTTTTCCTTGTATTTGAAAAGCGAGAGCAATAAAATAATATATAATATGTTCAGAGTCTTCTATATACCTTGTACACGCCGGACAGTTCGGACTAATGTCATTGTGGAATCTAAAATAGGTAGCTTTTGAAGCACCCATGTCCACTAACACTGGCCTACAAAAAATTTTTTTGGTTTGGTGCAGCTCTGTGCGCATCAGTAGTCGGTATAGTAGGTAGGATGAACCACATTCCTGCTGCTAGATGTTTTTTTCTTCTTTCTTATGAACAAGAGCTGATATGGAAAATGTGACTTGTTTTTTTTCGTATCAACTCACAAAATATATCCCAAATCAGGTATAAAATTATAGGCACCAAAATGAGTGTAGGTCAGAGTGAGTATTTGATTCAGATGGAAATTCAGGTCCCCATGTCGTCTGTCTGTGGGTCCAGCGCCTTTTGTATGAGAAATTCACCGCTACTGCCACATTTTGGAGCTCTTGTTCCTCTCCTCTGTAAAAGTACATATATACTCCATTATAAGCACCTATCTCTTACAACTTTATCAAACTGTAAAAAATGGTTTGTTACTGCAAAGGCCTGAGTCAGCGTTACCTCCTATTCTATGTTGCCACTCTAATACACGTATATTGTATAATGTTCTGTTATGTGCAGTATTGGTCTTAATTTAATGACTCTCAATTACGTAAATTACGCACAACAATTTCCGCAACGTATTTCCTTAAACAAAACAAAATAAATTAATAATCGATTGCTTTGTTAAAATTGACCCTAAAGGAGCGTGTGGGAGTTCAGTATGCAACAGTAGACGCTTACATTGCAACAAATACACATACGTAGATGCGTGAGAATGTACTGTGGACGGTGCTATCTCCATATACACATATATAGTACATACATATGTGTGCAAACCAAGCTCTAATATACATATTTCTCTGTATTTGTATGTATGAGCATATTTTCCGGGTCACTTAAAGTGAATTTTCAAACGAATATTCTGCAAGTACACATACATACATATATATATGTTTGTGCGTCTGTAAATAAATGTTGTAAATATAATGCAGATAAGTATGAGTAATTTACTTTCATATTTACTCCTACATATTTGTACTAAATGAGCTCGGATGCCTGTGTTTGAAGACAAGCGGGCTTTCATAAGTGAATTTTCACTGGATGTCTCTCATGGTAATATTTAATACACACATACATTTAGAAATTTATCTTGTTGGCAGATTTTAAATACTAACACATACCGAGATGATTAATTCCTCACTGGGACTACAAAGCTTGGTGTGAGTAATTGTTGGCAAACGCAGGCATTGACTATGAAAACGACTACATATATATAGTATCAGTATAATATTCATAAATACATATGTATATAACTTAAGTATGGAATATGTGCTTATCCTTCTCAAATCACCAGTGATTTTCAAATCGCTTGAAGTGAGTCTTCAAACACATACACCTACGTACTTATGCCAAGTTGTGAGTATGAAGGTTGAGCGTTTTGTTGTACAGTGTGAAGCAAGAAAACGCAATTAGTTTGCTATTAACACTTTTTGTTGATTTTTTGTTTAGGGCAAACAAATTAGAGGGAGAGAAAATGCAATTAAATTGAATGAAGTGCATATGATAAAGAATGTCAAGGGACAATGTCAATAGCTTTGGGTTCTAGTATGGACATTCCGAGGGATCATTTATCAGGAGCGCAACTGCTTATTTTAAGGGCAAGTCAGTGGATACTGCCCTGTATACTATCGTGTTCTGGCTTGAGGAAGCCCTTAAGATTAAAGAGTTCGCATTTGGGGCCTTTCTTGATATTGAGCGAGCTTTCAATAGCGGTCTGCGGGAAGCAGGCCTAATAAGTCCTAACTGCTCTGGATAATCTTGGGGTTGAATCAAACCTCAAACCCCTGATTTTTAGTCTTCTTTGCGACAGAGAGAGTTTTGAACGGAATGGCGCAACGCACGTGTATGACGAAGGGTGCGTAGGCGAACCCCGCAAGGTGGAGTTCTCTTTCCTCTTCTATAGATTCTGGTCGTTAACGGCTTGTTTAAAACACTTGAGGATTGTGCCTGCGAAGTTAGACAATCAGCAGACGATGTAGCATTTATATTTAAAGGAAAGTAACTGAGTACCGTGTACGTCGTAACAAATTGCGTAGCTTGTCATCGACCCAAATAAAACCGAGATGGTTTTAATTATTAGAAAATATAAGGCATCACTGCCACAAATGGATGAAATATCTAGAGCTCATTCTGGATAGGAAGATTTAATGGAAGCCAAATATCGAAAAAGAGCAAAAAACTGCTGTAGAGGAGCCATTGGCAAAAGGTGGGGTCTTTCACCGATAGTGGTTCTCTGGTTCTACGATTATGTCCCGCAGAGTCTTTATATGTTCGATAGCCTTCAACGGGCGGTGGTGTAATAAGGTCCACTCCTACCATTGGCGCTTGACGTCATCTTGTAAATAGTGCTTGTAGACATGGTCAGAAGTGGAAAAGTTGCTATCTCGGGAATCCTAACACATTTTGACTTCATACCGGATCACTTGGATCAGGAAGTCGCCATACCGAAGTCTGGCGGCTCCTTCTCTGTCCATATATCGGCGAGGGAGTTGTGGGTTGGAAGAAGCCGTTGGTGGAGAGGGGATGGGTCAAAGCTTTGGGGAAGGTCGTTGGGTTTACTGTCTGGAGCTCTCTATCCATTCCAGCTTCAGATTTTCTGACTATTGCAGGGTCTGCTGTGCAGTCTTCTTCAAATAAGTGACCATTAATTCAAATAGCAGAGCGGCAATAATAGACTTGAACTCATTACCAGTGCGTTCAGCGTTGATCAAAGATAAATTTGGTAGGGGTGCCAGGCAATACCGGAGTTGCAGGAAACAGTACAGCTGATGAGCCAGCAAGAAAAGGTACCCCAGAACCGCTATCGGTAGAACGGGAGCGGGTCGGTGCTCCCGTATGCTCTTGTGTTCTACAACTAGGTAGTTGGGCTTTGCGGAAGCTTCGCCACCCCCGAACCACCATCGGTAAATGCGCTGTCGCAAAAGGCTTTTGACTTAAGATCGATCGCAAAGATCTAGTGATATCTCTTCCCTCAATATGGATAGACTTTCATGCAAGAGATCTACTGATATCTCTTCCCTCAGTAAGGCTAGCCTCTCCTGCGTTCACCCGTGTTGTACGAAAATTATATGGGATTGATTAAATTAGTCTTTAATACGTCACTTCAATGGCTTTGAAATGTCTTCCGGAAGCATCAAAAGTAGATTGCAAGATTCCGCTTGTAACGGACAACGACGACCTTCTGTCATTTGAGGTCTAGTGAATAACAGACGCCAGACATCAAACCGAATTGTTTAGCATCATCGCCACCTTCATTCGATTCTCTCCACCTAAGCAAAACAAAATATTCAATTTCCAAATAAAAAGCATGTCCTCCACTTAAAGTCTCAACAACCAAACAGTACCAGCCACTTTATGCACAGGGTGGGTCAAGTGAGTCTAAGCGCGAGTCTGAACATATTAATTGAACAGCAATAATTTACATTAAAGCTCATTAACTCACTAAAGTAGGGCAGTAGCTAAGCAAATTATTACGTCCATGGACGGGTCCTCAACAGTACAGTGTGGAGTAGCTAGCCGCCTTCAACAATTAAGCATGCTCAGACACCTCATTTACGGCAACAATCTCAATGGCAAGCAAGCACACGACCACACAGACCGACTGGTCTGGCTGGCACTTAGTAACTAATTAACCGCGTACACTTGTAGCTGTCAAGGATATTATTGCCACTGCCAACGAACGGTGCAAGTTGAGATGCAAAAGCAAAAACAAAGTATTAGCTAAATAGAGCAGGGAAGTGATGGACTTCTAGCATGAAGAGCGCTCATATTGCCTGGGCTTCAACTAATGCTGTTGGTGTTGCTGCGCAGACGGACATTGCTCAGCAGTTGCTGTTTGCTTTCAATGTTGCTGCTGCTACTGCTGTGGAGCTCTGTCGCTGCCGTTGCTACTAATTAGTTTCTTCATTAAAAAACGCAAAGAGAGAGAGAAAAAACGATCCATTCTTCCCCACGCAGCGTTGCAATAAGGCGGAAATCAAGCATAACGGTAGGGTCAAAGTGCGAAAGCTTTTAATGGCCAATGCGTAGAAAGGATGCGAGTGGTCCTTGCGCCCGCACATACATACATGTCGACGCATAGTTGAAATATTTCATTGTTGCTGTAAAAAGTTTCAAAGACGCTGGCTTTTATTGCTGCGTTGGTGTTGAGGAATTTCAAATTTCATTATAACTTTACCAAGGAAGCATCGAATTCATTTATGACTTGTTTGTTGCTGCCATTCCAGGCAATTGTTGTTGCTCCGTCATTTGTTTCAACTACACTGTTTCCGCTCATTGCGTTCATTGGTGACTTTTACTCTGTGCTTTAGTGTGCTAAATGCTAGTCAAATATTTGGCTGAAGCGCTAGCGAGTCAGTCCGTTTGTCATTGGCAATAATAAAATTACGTACAATAATCGCTGTGTGGCACGAAAGTGAATTTACTGTCACCATAAAATTGAGATTGTCGCAATAAAATTGAATTTCTCGCTGCTTATGGTGCACGTGGGACAGTGGCGGCTGGTTATATAGCACAACTCCATACATATAGGTATGACTCTACACAGTGTAGATATAAGTATACTCCGTTGTGGAGACTAAAAATAAATATTAGCTTAGGTGACTCCGACCCAATGACAAATTGCATGCGCGAAATGTGGCAACAATAAATAAGCCTAAATGTTGATAAACACGCAATTCAAATAGCGATAACCATGAAAAATCTGTCAATTTATGGCAACGGCTCTATAATAATGCTTAGACTAAAAATGCGAGTATGTTTTTGCTCTTTACCCCAATAGGTAGTTGAGTAAAGAAGCGGAGTTGAGTAAATGGATTGAGTCGTTGAATAATACTGAAAGTAAGAAGTGAAAATATTTGTTAAAGAGAATAGCTTTAAACCCAGCTGAGAGCTCAAAGTTGAGAACAATAATTTGCCGTCTTCCATTTTTCTTTGCTCTGCTCGTTATGTGCGAGCATTGGTATAACTTGTCCTAATGATATGTGCGTATATTTATTCCAGTTCATTGCTATTTATACCAGCACTACTCTCTTGTCAATAGTTTTATGAGAAAGCAACAACAAAGTTAAGTGCTTGAAGTCAATACAAGACCACAAGGGAATGTGGATGTCATTAGACTGGAGTAATCTCTCCTAGTGATATTTATACCAGTTTATACCAAATCATAGTCGTTTATATCAGTTGTTGTTCGAATTGCCACTATCCTGTGCTTCAGAAATCGAATAGAAACGCTGTAAATTTGCATAAAATTTTTTCTTGTAGTTGAGGAATATTTCTCATACTTCATTAAGACATAATGAACAACTGACAGCAATCTTTCTAGATGGCAAACTTAATATACCTAAATCAGGGTATAAAAGAGGTTTTACTATAGATCTTGCTGAAAGAATCAAAATTTCTTCAACACACAAATGGAAACACCTTCAATTCAGAATGGCTTAAATATATATAACAGGTTAATTTAAAAATCCCCGGCCTACCATAGCAAAGCACAACTTTTTGGCAAAATTCGTTTTTTTTTTTTTTTAATTAACATAGTTTTCTTCAATGATGATATATTGATTACAGCGAGCCTCCAAATTTTTGGTAACATTTTTGTAGTACAATTCGTCCTTTGCTATAAAATATGCCTCAGTTTCGGCGATCACCTTTTCACTCGACGAAAATTTTTACCAGCTAGCATTATTATGAGATCTGAAAACAGAGAAAAGCCGCTGGGGGCCAGATCTGGAGATTACAGTGGATGCAGAAGAAATTCGAAGCTCATTTTATAGATATTTTTCATAGTTTTTTTCTGATTTCGGACAGGGTGCATTGTCTTGGTGAAACAGTACTATAGGTTTCCTAAAGTATAGCCGTTTTTCCTCGATTTAGTCTTTCCTTTTTTAAGACAGTCAATAAAAATTATTCCATGCGCATCCAAAAATACAGACGTCATAACCTTTCCTGCCGACTATTACGTCTTTCGGCGCTTTGGAGCAGGTTCTACGTATGCAGTCTGCTCGGATGTTTGGACTTTGGAGAGAAATGATAGAACAATGCAAAAACTCAGGGTTATTTTATAAATACGTGGAATGTTTTTTATCCATTCATTCCACAATTTTAAAAAGTTGCTTTAACCAAAAAAATATAATTCGCAAACTAGTGTACCGGCAGCTGTCAAATTTAGGCACGCTACGTTTGAAGATTAGGGCTAACAAAAAATCATATAGATTTAATTTTAGTAGCGCCATTTTTGTGTCCGGACGGGGACTTTTCATTTGAGCTGTTATATTTAGTATGCGTTATGGAATCTCTGACGTTTTCTTTTGGGCATACCTATTCAGGGTATAAAATTGATTTCACTGTGGTCTGTTTCGACAGTTCACGATTTACTTACATATAGTAAATCAACTTCATAAAATTGACAAGTAACTCAGAGACGAATGAATTCTGAATCCTAAAACTTATTGGAAACGAAACCTCAAAGTTTTTAGGCCGTTAAGTCATTTCAACGCAGACAAGATTGCAACCTTACCTAGCCATCTTTAACTGGTTTGCATTTGGATGCTATGGACTAGGTATGCATTTTTTCAAGATCTAGAGTATCTATCAACTTATACCAAATGCTGACGACTAACGGGAATAAAGCCTCTCTCATGCTTCATAAATCCAAAAATCACATCATGAGATCTTAACATTCTCTCACGAATTTGAATCTATTGAAACTAACTGGACAATATTCTATCGATAAGCTAGAGAGCTATGTAGAGAGAGAAAATGACTGGTATAATTATTAGCAGTATTTTTTTGAGCCTTCTAACTCTAACAAGAAATACTATTTACTTCCCGAAAAGCCATTTCTGATGACTACAAGCCTTATTGCGTCTAGTTATGGAAATCATTATTCTATTAGCTTCGTGAAGTAAAAATCTAAGTGATTTATGATGAAACTTAAACAAAATGTGACTTTTTATCAGGTGAAAGCTAATGTCCGTGGAATTGTCAGCTATACTACGAATCTATTTTAGAAATACCTAATCCTTAGCCAAGATGGCTTCCACATAAATAAGTTCCAATTTTTGAATATATGACTATTAGAATAAGTCTAAACATTGTTTATGAGAAAATGACCTAAATTAACCATATAGAACTATATCTAATAAAATTTACCGATTGTGGGAGTTTTACCACATGTTTATGTTTTCTGATAACCATATTCTTGAAGTCTTACCTAAAATTGAAAAAAGGTTTTGAAAAAAGTTGCAAAATCCTCCAAAATCCAGACAGAAATTGCGTGCAGGTTAATAAATGTCTTCAGAGAGAAAAAGGTGGGCTTTTAATGACAGCTCAGAAGACACATTAAATCGGCTCATAAACAGGTCAATCACACTTGATGAAACCCAATGGAGTGGCAAAGTGTAGATAACGGCATTCATTTACGCACCCATGCGAATCTATTTGCAATCAAATCGGTTGTGGTAATCGAGCAAAAACGTGCGAAAAGTTCGCGTTGCCACGTGTGGCAGTGTGGCGCACACAAAAATTGCCAATTTCGAGCGAATTTTATGCAGGCAGGTCAATGTACCGTTAATATATTTATTTATGCAGGTAGATATTTATATTTACTAACACATAGATGCGCAGTTCGTCGTTGATTAGCTTGTCAATATATGGAATGTAATATATATTTGGGTTAATGTAGCCGCTATTATGTCTACACATCGCAATTTCGGCATGGCAGTTATGTGGATTGAGGACCTGCAAAATTTATTACCTACCACACTTCCTTCCGGCGGTCGGCGGTCGCATGAGGTATCATCGCTTGGTTTATGTTGATTCGGTTGGATGGCCTTATTGATGTACGGAATGATTGCATTTTTTTGAGGTTATGATTCATTTTATTTATTTTATTTGGACACAGTTTTTAATTTGCTAATTTAAATACATTATTGAATGTTAATTTTCTGGCATTTTTGGACTATTTTCATTTAAATAAATTCAACATTTAAATGTATTACCACTGTGGGCAAAAAAATATTAAGACTTAATTGATATAAATTTCGCGAGAAAATCAATTCGTTGAAATAAATTTTTTTTAGGTTAGTATGACTCTTAGTGTCATCTGTGCCAAATGTCATATTGTATTGCTTGTATTTTTGTAGTACATAAGGAGCATTCGGCGATTTTTACGTTGGGTGAAATTACTCAGCAAAGAAGATCCATTAAATTTTGAGGGCGGAAATGAATTTCTGATCCCAAAACGTTCATAATGTTGGAGAAGGCCTTCGATGATAATTGTTTGCCGTGACCAAGTGTTTTTGATTCGTAAAGGGTGATTTTTTTGAGGTTAGGATTTTCATGCATTAGTATTTGACAGATTACGTGGGATTTCAGACATGGTGTCAAAGAGAAAGATGCTCAGTATGCTTTGACATTTCATCATGAATAGACTTACTAACGAGCAACGCTTGCAAATCATTGAATTTTATTACCAAAATCAGTGTTCGGTTCGAAATGTGTTTATCGACAAATTTTGTTCAGCGATGAGGCTCATTTCTGGTTGAATGGCTACGTAAATAAGCAAAATTGCCGCATTTGGGGTGAAGAGCAACCAGAAGCCGTTCAAGAACTGCCCATGCATCCCGAAAAATGCACTGTTTGGTGTGGTTTGTACGCTGGTGGAATCATTGGACCGTATTTTTTCAAAGATGCTGTTGGACGCAACGTTACGGTGAATGGCGATCGCTATCGTTCGATGCTAACAAACTTTTTGTTGCCAAAAATGGAAGAACTGAACTTGGTTGACATGTGGTTTCAACAAGATGGCGCTACATGCCACACAGCTCGCGATTTTATGGCCATTTTGAGGGAAAACTTCGGACAACAATTCATCTCAAGAAATGGACCCGTAAGTTGGCCACCAAGATCATGCGATTTAACGCCTTTAGACTATTTTTTGTGGGGCTACGTCAAGTCTAAAGTCTACAGAAATAAGCCAGCAACTATTCCAGCTTTGGAAGACAACATTTCCGAAGAAATTCGGGCTATTCCGGCCGAAATGCTCGAAAAAGTTGCCCAAAATTGGACTTTCCGAATGGACCACCTAAGACGCAGCCGCGGTCAACATTTAAATGAAATTATCTTCAAAAAGTAAATGTCATGAACCAATCTAACGTTTCAAATAAAGAACCGATGAGATTTTGCAAATTTTATGCGTTTTTTTTTAAAAAAAGTTATCAAGCTCTTAAAAAATCACCCTTTACAAATTACACAAAGATCATCGAGAACGCGTTGACGACGAACCACGTTGAGGATGGCCATCAACATCAACTGATGATCAACACACCAATAAAAAAATTGGTGCTTGAGAATCGGCGTTTAAAGTCTGGCTTCGTTGGAATAAATCCTTCCGAATCAGTAAAACCATTTTAATAGATAAATTGGGCGTAAGAAAATTGAAAGCACGATTTTTTCTAAAAACAGCGTCACGTTACCGTCTGCGAAACAATGCTTTCCAACTACCAGGATGTAATGGAACGTATTACTACTGGCGGTGAGTCTTGGATTTACGGTAACGACACTGAAGCTGACGATCAATCGGCCGAATATCGTGGTGAGCCGTAGCCGAAAAAAACACGTATAAGTATATCAAAATCAAGGTTATGTTGACAGTTTTCTTAGATGAAGTGGTACACTCCGAATACTTTTCGACTGGCCAAACTGTCAACAAGGAACTTTATTTGAGTGTTTCGAATCGTCTGCGCGATTCATATTCATAAAAATAAACAGGTCGGAATTACCTAAAAAAACTACTTTTGGTTTTTATACCACGATAATGCACCATCTCATACTGCAATAATTCTTCGTGAGGTTTTCGACAAATTTTTAACCAATATCGTGCCGTAACTAGCGTATTCGCTTGATCTAGCTTCGAGTGACTTCTGGCTATTCAGCGCACTCAAACGACCTCTTTGGGTAAACCATTTTAGGTCTATTGAAACCATTAAACGTGAATCGACGTTTCGAACATTGAAGAAAACCTAAATGCCCAGAATGTCGTTGAAGCGACAGACAGATTGACACTAAGTATTTCACGGAAAGGTAGTACACTAACGTAGAAATTATAATAATTTTCGAATCAATTGATGACCGTTGCTCTTACAGACAACGGACATGAATTATCGTAATAATCTTGGACAATGTCCAAACTTTGCAGAATGAAAAGTGGCTTGATGAAATCGCAAATCTTACTGAACACACTGATAAAATTTGATACAAATCTGTACACAATCATGGTCGCCACGAACTGGCAAAATTACGTTATCCCTCTTCGTGGATGCTGTATTACAACTCGCAACTATTACATATTTTATTTTAAACTAAGTCTTGTTGCAATTAAGGACATTAGTTGTCAAGTGATATCATGCAAAAGTATCTAAGGCAGATCGTTAATTAGAGAGCAAGCTGAGTGCTGCGACTGCTGGGAACCCGACCAAAACCAAATTGATTTTATTGACAACTTTTGGATGATCCTAAGGATGAATCCTAGAGACCCAATAACAGAATATAAAAAGTTGACGTGGCTTCCTTGAAGATTATTTATAGTTGAGAGCTTATCGATTGTGCAATTATAGACAGTAAGCCATAATAAGCTAGAAAGTGTGTACAACATTTTTGAAATTAAATTTGGATAGGGCGTAACTAGAATAGTAGAGGTGGCTTGATTTTTTGTCCAGAAGTTGAGAAGTGACTCTGTCCATTTATTTAAGTTATGCTGGGGAAAATTGGCGTTGTTATGGAAGACTTTAAATGTATCCTTCTTTTTAACCTACAGAAAGAGAAGATTTTATTAACAGTTTCTAGCTGCTGTCTAATAAATGGTATTATCCCAACAATTTAAGAATAATATTGCATTGAATTATCGCCTACTTTACTAAATTTACTTCAAATAGTTGCGTCGAAATGAATAAGCCGCCTTCCAAGCCGAATAGAACATTAGACCTCAGTTCAACCAACGCCTAATGCAAACTGTTTACTATCAGGAAGTCATAAAGCTGATATAATTATCCAAGCAATATTTCAAATTTTCAACATTCATTAAGATAATTTCATGGGGGTGGAAAAAAGTGGGTGAAAGAAGCGAAAAGGAAACGTTATATGCCAACAACACAGAAAGGTCTCACATTCTTGTCATTAATCAAACAAAGGGTTAGACATTAGCCACCTCCGTTAGAGCTGCTGTTCAACTAAACTCAAATTGGGCACAGCACACCAACACAACTAAACACACATACACAGGCGCACAAATACATAGAGATTTCTAAAAATGGCAAGCCACTTTATTCGACCCCAAATTTGTTAAAACAGTAGACACCAACAAGGACGATCAGCCACCACCCGGAAAAGCAGCGCAGCAATCAAGTGCAGAAGATTTCAGTTATTCAAAGACGAAACATGCATTTGGTGTAACCGCAATGCTGATGCGACGACAAACAAACGTAATGATGACGCAATGGAGTAGCGTTATGCCAACGGCAGTTGTAATCGCACAAGCGACAAGGACTTTGGTACTAGTGTTCAGTGCGTCAAGGATATACGTACTTGTGTCTGTGTTATTGTTTCTTCATTTCGCTAGCTTTTGTAACGCTTCTTTCATCTTTTTTGAGTTGTTCAAATTTTCCGACAATTACAGCGACCTTTTTCTCAATTTTTCAATTCTTTTTCGTTTTACATGGCATTTCCTTTATCCCTCTTTTCCCGGTTTGTGGTCTTTCTTTTCTGGTGAGCCACTAATTTCTCCCAAACGTTCTGCGGTCATGTTTATTTAGACTGTCACTTGCTCTGTGATTTGTGTATGTAAAGTTTAAATCGGAAAGCTTTTCTGACCAAACGCATTCGTTGAAGAGAGTGGCAGTTGACATGGCGTCATTCATCAAAAGTGTCAAGGAAAGGAACATATATTTTGGATCGGAAAAATTATGTATGCAAGCACCATTAATTTTCCAAAACAGCTATAGAAACTTATATTACTATAATATCTTTAAAGAATATCTTCAATATACCTACAAGGATTTTTGTGATTCTAAACTGAAGTCTATTATCATACTATTACTGTCCTGAATTATTTTTTCAATACTGAGGATCAGCGAAAATCGCTGAAAACCAATGTGAATCAACAAGTGGAACTCATTGCCCACGATAACCGAGGAGAGTCACGTAAAGTTGATGAAAGCTGTTCAGTGGCAGTGGGAGAGAAAGGAACGAGATGACAGTATCAAAAAGAGCCAATAAGCCCCCAACAATCACATAGAGCTAGCCAGATTTAGTGAAACAGTAAGTAAGAATATCATTGTAGGGCTTATCACAGGACATCTCTTCTTAAGAACCCAACTTCAGAATATTAGGAAAATCGGAATGGATTCGACGCTGAAATCTTATCTTTACGAATGCCAAGCGCTCATCCGGCTGAGACGGGATACCTTCCACAGCTCCCAACCGTCCAACTTAAAAGATATTGGGCAGCTGGGATGGAAAGAAATCAGGTTTTTCTCCCAATCCACAGAATTGCTAAAAATGCAGAGAGGGTCTAATAATAGTCTAAACGAAGCCGTCTGCGGTCTGACGTATCAAAGAATGAGATAGAATTACAAGAGCAAGTGATAGTCAAACTTCCAGTGAGAATAAACGAATCACTACGGTGGAAAACATCAGAGGCGCCAAGAATTATTGAGAGCTGCTTAGAATTAGTGAGAGCCACTGAGAGTTAAAGGAAACCGTTGGAAGTCGCTACTGAAAACCCCGAGAAAGCTGCTACGTACTGCTAAGTACCAGTGAGTTCCGATGAGAAGCTGTCAGAACTAATAAGAATGAGTGAAAGTCAGTGTGAGCCAGGGACAATCAGTCAGAGCTAACGTTAGCCAGGCGACTGACATTGGGGGCCTTTAAGATCCAGTGAAAGTAAGTCAGTGGTAATGAGAACATGTGAAAGCCATTGTGGATCAAAGAGAGTCGCTGAAAGCCAAGGCCATTGAGAATCACTCAGAGCTGATAAAGTGATGAAATCGGCTGAGAGCTGACTAGAACCGTGAGAATCATTGAGAGCTGCTGATAAATAGTGAGAGTCGCTAAGAACCAGAGTGAACTGGCTGTAGTTGTCAAAAGTTGGTGTGAACTTAGAAGCTGTGATATGCACTGAGAGCTCTTCTCCGAAACAGTAAGAATCATTCAGAGGTAATGAAAATATGTGAACGCCACTGACGAGCGGTGAGAGTACCTGAAACCAGTGAGAGATAAAGAGAATAATCGAGAGGTAATGAGTGCTAGTGAGAGACGATAAGAAGCGGAACATATGTTTTTGACACTATAAATTCTTATTTATCATTAAATATCAAAACGAATGCCATACAAGTCACTTCAAATGCTACAAATGATATAAGTTCTGCCGACGAATGTCCCAACGTTAGAGGAGAGCAGAAGAGATCTTGAATTTAGCAATATTAAAATTTTAAAATTAAATATTTCTGTCTATAAAGAGTTTTTCAATTTTTGCATTTAAAACAACAACAAATTAACTGAGCAGTCATATTAATATTATTTATAATGTCATTGTATAATCTAACTGAGGAAGCTGAAGAAATAAACACATTGAGACTTACCTTGTCGATCCATATTTGTTGTATATCGGCCTTAGAACTAAATTTATTCTGAGTCCAGAGTTTTTCGAATGTATCGAAATGAGATTATGCTTCCAAGATACAATGGTTTTACCATTATGTCATTTCATAGTAATTTATATTTTTTTTTTTTTAACTTCTCTTTATTTTTTCGATATTTCGAACACTTTATAAAGTGAATATGATTTAAAAATTAAGAAATTATATTTTCTCTATTATTACACCCTCACACAAACACTTACACATTTTTATTATCATTACAGACCGAAACGAACCGAACCGAACCGAATCGTAAAATGAATCTGCGCGATTTAGAAGGTGACCTGAAACAAGAGAGAAGGACCATATTTGAATTTTGTGAATATATAGAACTAAATACTAAAATTTTATATAAATCTCCTAATTAGACGATGCGAAAAATGTCTATAGACCTACTATATGTCGACATTAATGGAAGATATTTTAGAAATTTGGTTTTCATGAAGTAATAAAACGTTTATAATATAATGTTATGGCTGATAATTTACTTTATTATGAAAATAAGAGTATGTTTTATGTATTTAATAATATGATTTAATATTGATTTGATCAAGTGATCACCGCTGCTGACTCGAATAAATTCCAGTCAAGCACTTTTTGCAGCGCTTAGGGCCGAATGTCAGCAAGAATGCGCCGCATGCGTTATTCCCCAGGGGCTTTTCTACGTAGACAAGCAATTTCACATAACCTCTCAGAAAAAAGTCAAGTATGTTAAATCCAACGATCTTGGAGGACCCACGATGCTGACGACGAGAGATAATGCGATCAAGAAGAATTTTCGTCAATAAATTGATTCTTCGTTGGCTGTATGGCATATAGAACAGTCGTGGTGGAACCTAATGTCATTCATCCCCCAATTCGGCTCAAAAAAGTGATTAACCGTGGCTCTATAGTATTCCCTATTGACTGTAACATTATGATCGGCTTCATTTTAGAAGAAATATGGTTCCATTTTTCCTTCTGTCCATAGACTAAACCAAACAGTGGCTTTTTGAGGACTTTACAACGTCTCTTTAGTGGCTTGTGAATTGTGAATCCAAATGCAACAATTTTGTTTATTAGCATATTTAATAAATGGTCTTAGACCCATTCATCGAACGTGCGACGGCAGTCTTCCATAAAAAGGATGGTCACAGCTCCAATTGTACGGCGTCTCTGAGTATGCGCATTGTCCACTAGAGTAAACGTGGTGCGTATGTAGAGCAACTCAAAGAAAAGTATTGGCTCATTGAAAACTTCTTCTTCTTCTCCTTTACTGACGTAGACATTGCGCGGTTATAGCGGCGCCAGCTGTTTCTTCTTGCCGCTATTTGGCGCCAATTCGAGATATCAACTGCAGATACATAGGTCTTTTTTCTACCTGATCTCTCGAACAGAGTTGAAGTGCTCCTATTCCTCTCGAAAACCCTCAAAACTGTAGTACGAGTATTCTCTTCGTATATCTCATATAGCTCATCGTTACTTCGGCTACGGTACTCATCGTTGCCAATGACCAAGCGACTATAAATCTTCCGTAAAACTTTTCTAACTTTTCTTTTCTATAGCAGAACGGAAATGATGAGGGACATGTAGAGTGTGGTGTTTGTTCGGTGGGAGAGGACTTTACTTTTCAATTGTCTACTCCTGCCAAAGTAGCATCTGTCGGAAAGGATGATTCTGCGAAAACTTCGTATCCAAAAAATTGTTTACTAAAAAATATATATGTGTGTATATGTCTTGAAAGTTCTGTCATAAAGCTTTCCAAGTTTAATTATTTTTACATATGCCGCCAGCATAGACGCGGCTTCAACTCACACCTCCATTCACGAGTTCCCATAGATACAGTCGCCGCAATGAGTAATAAGTAATTGAACCAGAAGTGCATAACCAGTTCGTCGCTAATATTATCAAACGCCGTGAGTATTTACTATATTGTTCGCACTCTTGCTTATGTAGCAACTGAGACTCATTTGCATTTTAATTTCTTCGGCAATAATGTGGAAACTTTCCGCACTTGCAAGCACGACAAAGAGAAGAAAGGGAATATAGAAAGAATAATCACTTGTTTCTTCTCTAATTTCACTGAAAGTAAAGTGTTGGTTTTTTGCCACTGTTTGTGTTGTTGCCAATGAACTTATTCTTCCAATCCTGTTTTCCAAAAGCGAGAGAATAATTGTCAATTCAAATCAAAGCGTGTGAGGTTTTAACAAAGTTAAGAGTACATGTGTAAAGTAGAAGAGGTGAGTATAGAAAGCAAAAAGTGTTTTACATACAAGTATATGCAGTTCAATACTTTTTGACATCACACGTGCTGCTAAGAGACTCAAATACCAGAGCAAGTATAAAATTACTCATGCAATTGGAGCAGTTTGAGAATTCGATGCATCAATACAACATTCGCTCACAAAACTTTGTGCCAGCAAAAATTTAAAATAGTATTCGAGTGCCAGAGTATCACACTGCTTCTTGACACTATTGTTGCGTAATCCTTTAGAACGTGTCGCATCTCTTTGCTGTGTCGAGAAATGTCACCAAGTGGCTCTCAAGACAAGCATTCAAAGCTGCAGTACAGTGACAAATTGCTTTGACCCAACAACCCTGGTCGCAATCGATTGTCAATGGTTGTCAAAAGGCAAATGACTTTGTTTCTTTCTGTAGTTGACAAGTGTATGCTGATATTGGCATGGCATACTTATGCATATGTGGGTGTACGCATAAATGTCTTGTAAAGAAATGAAAATATACAAGCGCAAGTGTGAAATGCGGTCAACATTGAGAGTACGCAGGGAGCTTTTTATGCGTTAATGAAGCAAACAACTTGCCAAATCCGGCCAGATCCGGCGAAAACTATAGGTGCAGTATTCGAGGATTTTGACTATGGCCTCCGACTTTAATAACAGTTCATTCGAAAAAAATTGAGCTTTTACGTTCCGGATAACGCATTTTAATAAAAAAAAGGAAAACAAATCCTTTCGGAGATTGTAGTGTTGCCTTAGACAACAAAAATTCCAAATATTTGCTTTATTCTCTTTCCATATCTCTCTCTCATTCTGTGATACTAGTTGTAAGTTACAGTTGTTGAAAAAACTCTACTGAGGAATTCCGTCTGAGACAACAGATAGTCTTCCGGGAGCTATCAATCAACTCTTGTTTCTAACTATTATACCATTGTAGTGTCTTTCAAGCGGAAGTAACAGCTGTTAAGGTAGCAATATTTTGTCAAAGATATTTGTCAACACAGTGGGGCTGGTTCTATGGAGGTGCATATGCTTCCACTTAGATAGCCGAGCCACTATACAGGCTTTGAGCTCGCTGGTAGTCAGTGTTCGGGCGATAGATCTGTGGGACTTCCGCGAACTCAGTACGTGGTCAACAACTTGTGGTTGACTGGCTCGAAGTGGAACGTAAAGGTTCCATGGAAATAATAGCTCTTCGCAAAGTTCACATGGACGCTATAATAAGTATTCATATTGGTAACTATTCCATTAGCACTCACGTTGTGCACATGAATACCTTTCAAAACTGCAGGGAAAAAAAAAGGGGCGGAAACATATATACACATTCTCCAGTGTCTCACTGTTCAGCATATGCAAGACTAATAAATTCTGGTAGTGAACGAGGGCAAGATGAAATATCTCTAAACAAACAGTCGTCGCACTTGCGACTTGGCTCCATAGTCACTGTTGCCAGTAGAACTTCGAAGCCGTCGCTAATTTCGTCCATCTTGGAACCAGCATTAATACCAACAACAACTTTAGCCTCGAAATTCAAAGCAAAATAACTCTTGCCAAGATGTGCTACTTCGGACTGAGTAAGCAATTGAGAAGTAAATTCCTCTCTCGACGAAGAAAAACCAAACTCCATAAGTCACTCATAATTCCCGTCATGCTATATGGTGCAGAGGAATGGACGGTGACAAAATCTGATGAGTCGACCTTACGAGTTTTCGAGAAAAAAGTTCTGGGAAAGATTAATGGTTCATTACCCATTGACAAAGATGAATTCCGCAGTCGATGGAACGACGTACAGAGTTGAACGGAAAGTAATAGCTCTGATTTTTTTCCCGACACTTCTATACTTCGGAACGTTCGCGCACCGACTGGATTCGGTAGAGGACGTTCCTAGCTAACGAAGTACATATGTGAAACTCGGTAAATTTGCGAAAGAGACGCTTTAGCAAGAAGAGGTGTGTTTCGTTGGCAGCAGAACTTTTTGGGGGGGCCGGGAAGATGTCATCTCTGACAAGACCGGAAGAATGACCAAATCCAAAGTGAAAACGATGATCATTGTCTTTTTTCACATGAAAGGCACCGTCCACCATGAATTTGTTCCTCCGGGACAAACCGTGGAAGTCCTCAAGAGACTCAAACGAAGGGTCAATCGGGTCCGACAAGACATTGCAGCCGATTGTAAGTTGCACCACGACAACGCCCCAGATCACACCGCCTTTCTTGTGAAGAGATACCTGTCCAAGGCCTGCAACCCCACGCTTCCGCAGCCGCCCTTCAGTCCAGATGTGGCTCCGTATTCTTTTTTGTTATCTTGCCCGAAAAGGCGGATGAAAGGCAAGAAATTTGAGACGACAAAGAGGATCCGATCAGCATACACCACAGGACTCAAGGCTTTTACGGAGAATGTCTCCCGCGACGCCTTCAATGCTTGAAAAACGAGCTGATAGCACAGCATCGACACAGAAAGAGCCTTTTGTGAATGTTTTTAAAGAATTATAACGATTGGTTCAAAAATTTTTTTTTTTTATCAACTCAGTCCTATGACTTTCCGGACAAACCCTGTATTGCACGAGATATACGACGACGTTGACATTGTTCAGGAAATTAAGAGACAGTGGCTACGCTGGCTAGGTCAAGTCGTCCGAATGGACGAAAATACTTCAGCTCTGAAGGTTTCCGACACAATACCACCCGGGGGAAAATAAAGCAAGAGGATGACCTCCATTCCGTTGGAAAGACCAGGTTCAGAAGGACCTGGCTGCATTGAGAATCTTTAATTGGCGTCAAACAGCGACAAAGAAGACCGACTGGTATGCTGTTGTAAACTCAGCTATAATCCGTAAGCGGTTTCTACACCAATAAAGAAGAAAAAGAAAATATTAGATGGCTCAATAAACTTTTGGCTGGCTCTAGACGCTTTGTCGATATACAGTAGGCATTCGGTTGGGTATAGACTTGGCATAATTATTAGAGGTGTGCGAAGACCAAGGAGCTTGAATTAAGGATCTTTCATAAGTCTTCTGTACAGACAGATTATGACAAACTAACTATTTCCGAGATCTCTGATTTCAAATATTTTAGTTGTTGGCCAATATAAGCCATAATACATAGTTTTTAGTAAAAATAATGGATACCTTCATAGTTCTATTCAATAATGCTGTGGAGAAAAGGGTTTACTTATGGATTTCACAAAAGAACGGACTACATCTCGGCTATCCTTTCAAATCTTAACCTCGTTGTTAGTAGACAATGACTCTAATACGATATTACTCGTATATTTTAATTTCACTTCTCTTTTCACTTTTCCTTTTCATTTATCTGGTATTGACACCAATTATTTACATTCAACCTCGCCATATAGTAAACCATATAGCCATAGCCACAACTATCGATGACCCGCTTACTTAAATACATACCTCGAGAAAAGTTTGTTAGTTAAGCTATTAACGGAAATGTGGCTTGTATGATATTGGCCAGCTCTGCTAATGGCAATACATGCAACACAACTTTTCCGCTTCACTTTGAACTTTTCCCCGGGTTTTAAAAGATTTGCTGTTAAGCTGTTGGCCAAGTATTGACTTGCATTTGATGTGGCGAAGTTTGATAAGCTAATATGTTGAAGAGATGATTGAGAATTGGAAAGTTTGAGAATATATATACATATATATATATGTAAGCAGAAGCAAGTTGATAAATTGCCGTTTCGTTTGATGTTTTTGAAAGAAGTTCCAGTAAGCGAGCGCTTGAAGGCTTGAATTGAAATTTCGTCAACTTCAAAAACTAATTGCTAAGCAATTATATTATTGTGTTTAGTACTTGAAGGCATCACGTATTTTTGAGGATTGTGTTCTTTGGAACGAATGCTTCAGTTGGTTGGATATCTTCAAAAGTGCTGTCTGTTAAATTCTGGATGTCTGAAGCTTATATTGACATCATATAAGTATGGAATTTATTTTATGCACAAATGAAAATTTCTAGGGAAGTCTAAAGTTAATTCGAAAAATGTATTTCACTTAAAATTTGATATTTTGAAATACCGATCTCAAGGCAATTATGCTCTCGAACCCTTTGTATGAAAGTCAGATGACAAGACGTACCAATCAAATAAAGCTATAACACCTCATACCTCGCTTTAGCAATATCGATCCATATTTCAGTTAGCATGATGAAATCTCAATATAAATTTCCGTATTGAAATTCTTCTTCAATTGCGAGAGTAACTAAAGTTCAGCTTCATCCAAGATTAACCCTTTCTACATTTTCTTAAAATTTAAAAAGAAGAACGGACTTACATATCGATAACGCAATACGAGGTTTGACAATTAAGTAATGAGACTGATTTTATTGCCGCGCTTGTGGTAAACCTGTGACTTTGAAATTCTCTTTCTCTGTTTCAGCATCCCTCCCCTCTCCATTGATATATAGTATGTACCATCGCTCTAGCTTGTTTAGTTCGCCTGCTGCGTCAAGTTGAGTAGACATGCGTTTGTAGTGCTCGTCATGAAAATGGAAAAACGAAATCAAGAGCAATGCGTGGCTATAAAATTTTGCGCCAGATTAAGCGAAACAGCTTCGGAAACGTACGCTAAAATTGTAAGAGTGTATGGTGATAGTGCTCTTAGCCGTGCCCAGGTGTTTCGAAGGCACAAAAAGTTTAAGGAGGGGCGTGAAAGCGTAGAAGACGAGACGGAGTGGGAGCCCGTGGGAGCCTTGGAATCGTCCACAAAGAATTTGTTTCACCGGGGAAAACTATGAATCAAGTCTACTATTGCCAAGTACTCGAAAGATTGTGAAAACGAGTCAACAGGGTGCGCCCAGACATCGTTCGTAACTGGATCCTTCATCACGACAACGCGCCGTGTCTTATCGCCCTCAGCATGTTCCAGTATTTGGCCTCTAAAGGAACGGCCGTTTGGCAACAGGCGTCTTATTCGCCCGACATTTCACCCTGTGACTTTTTTTTTGTTTCCTAAAACAAAATCGGTGGCCAAAAGAACCCATTTTGAGTCGATTACGGACATCCAGGCGGCCACGACGAGAGTACTCGCGGAGGTCCCAGTCGAAGCGTTCCAGAAATGTTATGAAGCATAGAAAAGCCGCTAAGATCACTGTATAGCTGCCCAAGGGGATTACTTTGAAGAGGATGACAGAGTTGTAGAATAATTTTCAAATATACGGTTTTTATGGAATCAGTCTCATTACTTAATTGTCATAACTCGTACCTCTCCACTAGCCTCTGATTTTACACCGCGTAAATTTTTACTAAGCATTTGCATTGACAAAGCCTTTCTTCCTGGATCTGAAAAACCAATGATTCAGCCTCATAAGATTTTTCATTGCGCAACATAATACATACATATAAAGCATCTTCTAAAAAGCAACATACCTCCGACTACTTTCAGAGTGTTAATTGTTGCAACACAATTTTTAAAATTTCAAAACTCAGAGAAGCGGCATTTTATACGAGACCGCTAGTTAGGTTTATATGATGAAATGGCAAAGCCTCCACCTTACTGTATTTTTCTCGTCTCTATCTACTGGACAAACTCAGTATGGAGACCAGCGAAAAGATTATGCGCCCGGGAATATCAGCCCAAACATCGGTTGGAGATGTGATTGCTCCCCGCAGCGGGCATAGCTCTTTGACAAGCTTTATCTCCAACAACCACACCTCCACTACAACAGGATCAAGTTGCGGCAGTTGCAGTACTAATGCCAAGCCAGCTGTATAGCGCACGGTTTCCAAAGTCCATGAAGACTCGAAACAAGAAAGCGATGAGGGCATTAACACGAAAAAATAAAAAGTTTCTGCGATCTCCTGAAAATGTGATCGAGGGTTCCAAATATGGCAATATGGCCCCGAAGGAATCCAAGCAAGAGGACTGAAGGCTAAAAAGTAATGCATGCCAGCGGTCGGCATTAATAGCCGACACGAGAGCAAATCCAACCTAAAGGAAGAGGTAAAACGGTTGACTTGGACCAGAGAAGCGGTGTCTCGGATCTATCATTTGTAAATCACATAATGCAGCGCAACGCTGAAAAGAGGTAAATATCGATAGAGAGAGCGAACCGAATGCACCCTTGACAAGAGAAAGTAGGTGAGGATTGAACGCCAAGCACTCAGGCTAAAAGTCGACAACGTCTACAGCAGCGAAGGCAGCCGGTGAGATTATGAAAAGACATCTGATGTTGCAGGGAAATAGTGGAGATGAAGCTATTGGAAGTACTCTTTATTATCTCGGGGAAATATAAGGCTATAGATATGTAAGACTATACATTCAAAATATAAATTACACACTTAATGATTTTAAAGACTAAAAGCTATATCCTTGTTGGATATGTCCTCACTGAAAGTTTACCAACTATCTTGTGTGCGAAACCTGAAAATATAAAAAACGTATTTTTTAATTTGCGCATATTTTCCGCTCAGTTGCGGTTAACAATAAAAATCTTCACAAAGTTGGCACATGCAAATTGGCACGTTTTTCCAGCTTTTGTAGTCAAAAAGAAGATGCTCCACAATAAAGCACCAAAAACGCTCGCATTCATTTGCCAAATTTGTTAATAAACAAATAACAGAAGAAACTAATTTTGCCATAAATTACCGCCAAGCCCCGGAGCAGCAGAAACGCTATTGTCTGGTCGCGGCTTAAGTTTAGATTTTCCTATCAAATGTGGTTTGCATTCTTACTTACCAGCCCGATTTCACAATTCACAGCATTTGTGGCTTGAACTTTGCTAACACCAAGCTGCGTATGAGTGAGGGTGCCCTTGGCTGTGTGTGTGTTCATTATTTACCTTTTGTGCAGTGGCCAGATTTAATTTTATTAGCACGCGCTCGGCAGCCTCAGCTAATAATCATTTCTCACACAAAAAACAAATCAAAAAAAAAAAAAAAACAATTTATTACGCAGTTCGGAAGGCCATGAAAAATGGTCGAACATCTTTTTGTTGCTGTGAATTTCATCATAAATCAATTATAAACAGACTTTTTCAGCGGCACTCGCGAAGTGCATGACACGCGCGTCGTGGGCAGCGGGGGCGAGAGAGTTTTTATTTGCCGGTTGTCCGTTCTTTCTTTTGTTGCACTGTTTAATAGAATTATTATCTCGCTGGCGCTCACCTTTACGGTAAATTGCGTCGGTATAGGCGCAAATAAAGGTTGCTGCCGACTTCCTTTTAATGGAAATTAGATCAGCGAAATTTGTGCCAGATATTGAGTTGTTTTATTGCCGACCTCTGCAGCCTTCGCAAACAAAAACTTATTTCCTTTCTTTACCTTTTCAACGGGTATTGAGCTGAATTGGGACAAGAATTTCAGTTTGAATGGGTAGTTTAACATAGTGCGCAACGGAAATAGCCAATTTAAGTGAAAATTAATTATTATGGCATGTGGCAAAAGAATTCTCATGTGACCGTAGTAAATGATACATTAAATTAATTATACAGTAAAAGAACAGTCATTATTTTTCCAATGGACCCAGCATGCACTATATGGCGTTAGAAAGACAAGATAATTGCTGAAAAAAATATTTTTCATACTTTTTTGTGCTTGCTTGGCTCTGTATTGTTTGAGATGAATACAAGCAAAGAAAAAACTGCATAAGAGCCGATCGAACAATGTCCAGTTAGACTAGAATCTTTAGGCCTTTTCCGATTTACCCCATGCCAGAAGGAGCTTTGCGTTTCGCTCAACTTATGGTTAACATAATCGGCCTACTGAGTGTACTGTTCACAACGCCATCATCCATCTTGAGATCCAACATTCATTACTGGATTATATTCACTGAATAGGCTACGTCCAGCATGCAATGAAGAACACAAAGCTGTCACAGCTGTGAGTGTACACGAAGACCGTGGAAAGTCGACACGGCGTCGACTGCAGCATCTCAGACTGATGAATGGAACGACTTGGCCCATTTTACGTCGGTATATTAAATTGGAAGCATACAAAATAAAGCTTATGTAAGAACTGGAGCTACTCGACCTTCCAAAACGAAATTGTTTTAGGTTTGGGTATGTAAACAAGGGAAATTGCCGCATTTCGTAAAAAGAGCAATCTGAGAAGGTCAGAAGCTGGCATTCCATCCAGAAAAAAACAGTGATTTTGTGTGGTTTGTGAGCCGATGGAATCATCGGTCCATAGTTTTTGCGTTTTTCCTT
>CM050323.1:35836092-35857624 GCA_027475135.1 Bactrocera correcta
GTCGCCGCAATGAGTAATAAGTAATTGAACCAGAACTGCATAACCAGTTCCTATCTATTGGTTGTCAAAAAAGTCTTGCAGAATTTTCGCTAGTTGGCGCTGAAAGTGCGTAGTTCTAGTTTTCTAGTTCTAGTCATCGGGTCATGCTATACTTTTTGGAAAGCTCATTTCACGCGCTAACACGTGTTTGATTGATTGTCGTTTCTATCAAGTTGTTCGTGAGTTATAGCGTCGCAAACATGGAGCAAAATAAAGAGAAAATACGGCTTATTTTACAGTACCACTACGATAAAGGCAAAAATGCATCTCAAGCCGCCAATTAAATTTGTGCAGTTTATGGACCCGATACAGTTTCTATTTCCACCGCACAACGATGGTTTCAACGTTTTCGTTCTGGTGTAGAGGTGGTAGAAGATGCGCCGGAAGGCCTGTCGTCGAAAATTGCGATCAAATCGCTGAATCGGTCGAAAGAGACCGGCATAGTAGTCATCAAACCGTTATAAACCATTTGAAGAAGCTTGGAGTCATTAAGAAGCTCGATGTATGGGTGCCACACGAATTGATTCAATAAAAAATACCGCAAGACTTTTTTGACAACCCAGTATTATCAAATGAAGTGTGTTTACTATATAGCTGGCACTCATGCTTATCCAGCAACTGAGACTCATTTGCATTTTAATTTCTTCGGAAATAATGTGGCAATTTACCGCACTTGCAAACAAGACAGAAAGAAGAAAGGGAATATAGAAAGAAGACACTTGTTTTTTCTCTAATTTCACTGAAAGTAAAGTGTTAGTTTTTTGCCACTGTTGGTGTTGTTGCCAACGAACTATTTCTAAAACCAAGAGAATAATTGTCAATTCAAATAAAAGCGTGTGAGGTTTTAACAAAGTTAAGTGTACACGAATAAACAAGAAGAGGTGAGTATAGAAAGCAAAAAGTGTTTTACATACAAGTATATGCAGTTCAATACTTTTTGACATCACACATGCTTCTAAGAGACTCAAACCAGAGCAAGTATAAAATTACTCATGCAATTGGAGCAGTTTGAGAATTCGATGCATCAATACAACATTCGCTCACAAAACTTTGTGCCAGCAAAAATTTAAAATAGTATTCGAGTGCTAGAGTATCACACTGCTTCTTGACACTATTGTTGCGTAATCCTTTAGAACGTGTCGCATCTCTTTGCTGTGTCGAGAAATGTCACCAAGTGGCTCTCAAGACAAGCATTTAAAGCTGCAGTACAGTGACAAATTGCTTTGACCCAACAACCCTGGCCGCAATCGATTGTCAATGGTTGTCAAAAGGCAAATGACTTTGCTTCTTTCTGCAGTTGACAAATGTATGCTGATATTGGCATGGCATACTTTTGCATATGTGGGTGTACGCATAAATGTCTTGTAAAGAAATGAAAATATACAAGCGCATGTGTGAAATGCGATCAACATTGAGAGTAGCTTTTTATGCGTTAATGAAGCAAACAACTTTCCAAATCTGGCCAGATCCGGTGAAAACGATAGGTGCAGTTTTCGCAGATTCTGACCCTGGCCTCCGACTTTAATAACAGTTCATTCGAAATAAAATGAGCTTTTAAGTTCCGGATAGCGTATTTTAATAAAAAGAAAAAAACAAAAAAACGGAAAACAAATCCTTTCGGAGATTGTAGTGTTGCCTTAGACAACAAAAATGCCAAATATTTGCTTTATTCTCTTTCCATATCTCTCTCTCATTCTGGCAATGATAATATTTGTAAGTTATAGTTGTTGAAAAAGACTCTACTGAGGAATTCCATCTGAGACAACAGATAGTCTTCCGGGAGCTATCAATCAACTCTTGTTTCTAACTATTATACCATTGTAGTGTCTTTCAAGCGGAAGTAACAGCTGTTAAGGTAGCAATATTTTGTCAAAGATATTTGTCAACACAGTGGGGCTGGTTCTATGGAGGTGCATATGCGTCCACTTAGATAGTCGAGCCACTATACAGGCTTTGAGCTCGCTGGCAGTCAGTGTTCGGGCGATGGATCTGTGGGACCTCCGCGAACTCAGTACGTGGTCAACAACATGTGGTGTTGCGATTGCCTTCTGGCTCGGAGTGGAACGTAAAGGTGCCATGGAAACACTAGCTCTTAACAAGGTTCACATGGACGCTATAATAAGTATTCATATTGGTAACTATTCCATTGGCACTGCATGGAAAAAAAGGGGCGGAAACATATATACACATTCTCCAGTGTCTCACTGTTCAGCATATGCAAGACTAATAAATTCTGCAAGTGAACGAGGGCAAGATGAAATATCTCTAAATAAACAGTCGTCGCACTTGCGACTTGGCTCCATAGTCACTGTTGCCAGTAGAACTTCGAAGCCGTCGCTAATTTCGTCCATCTTGGAACCAGCATTAATACCAACAACAACTTTAGCCTCGAAATTCAAAGCAAAATAACTCTTGCCAAGATGTGCTACTTCGGACTGAGTAAGCAATTGAGAAGTAAATTCCTCTCTCGACGAAGAAAAACCAAACTCCATAAGTCACTCATAATTCCCGTCATGCTATATGGTGCAGAGGAATGGACGGTGACAAAATCTGATGAGTCGACCTTACGAGTTTTCGAGAAAAAAGTTCTGGGAAAGATTAATGGTTCATTACCCATTGACAAAGATGAATTCCGCAGTCGATGGAACGACGTACAGAGTTGAACGGAAAGTAATAGCTCTGATTTTCTTCCGACACTTCTATACTTCGGAACGTTCGCGCACCGACTGGATTCGGTAGAGGACGTTCCTAGCTAACGAAGTACATATGTGAAACTCGGTTAATTTGCGAAAGAGACGCTTTAGCAAGAAGAGGTGTGTTTCGGTGGCAGCAGAACTTTTTGGCGGGCCGGGAAGATGTCATATCTGACAAGACCGGAAGAATGACCAAATCCAAAGTGAAAACGATGATCATTGTCTTTTTTCACATGAAAGGCACCGTCCACCATGAATTTGTTCCTCCTGGACAAACCGTGGAAGTCCTCAAGAGACTCAAACGAAGGGTCAATCGGGTCCGACAAGACATTGCAGCCGATTGTAAGTTGCACCACGACAACGCCCCAGATCACACCGCCTTTCTTGTGAAGAGATACCTGTTCAAGGCCTGCAACCCCACGCTTCCGCAGCCGCCCTTCAGTCCAGATGTGGCTCCGTATTCTTTTTTGTTATCTTGCCCGAAAAGGCGGATGAAAGGCAAGAAATTTGAGACGACAAAGAGGATCCGATCAGCATACACCACAGGACTCAAGGCTATTACGGAGAATGTCTCCCGCGACGCCTTCAATGCTTGAAAAACGAGCTGATAGCACAGCATCGACACAGAAAGAGCCTTTTGTGAATGTTTTTAAAGAATTATAACGATTGGTTCAATAATTTTTTTTTTTATCAACTCAGTCCTATGACTTTCCGGACAAACCCTGTATTGCACGAGATATACGACGACGTTGACATTGTTCAGGAAATTAAGAGACAGTGGCTACGCTGGCTAGGTCAAGTCGTCCGAATGGACGAAAATACTTCAGCTCTGAAGGTTTCCGACACAATACCAGCCTTAGAAAATAAAGCAAGAGGATGACCTCCATTCCGTTGCAAAGACCAGGTTCAGAAGGATCTGGCTGCACTGAGAATCTTTAATTGGCGCCAAACAGCGACAAAGAAGACCGTCTGGTATGTTGTTGTAAACTCAGCTATAACCCGTAAGCGGTTTCTACACCAATAAAGAAGAAAAAGAAGATATTAGATGGCTTAATAAACTTGTAGCTGGCTCTAGACGCTTTGTCGATATATTGTATATAACAGGCATTCGGGAGCTCTCGGCATCACAACAGTTAACTGTATAAGTTGGGTATAGACTTGACATAATTATAAGCGGTGTGCGAAGACGAATGAACTTGAACCAAGGACCTTTCATAAGTCTTCAATATAGACAACTCATAACAAACTATTTCTGAGATCTCTGATTTCAAATATTACATTTTTTGGCCAAATATAAGCCATAATGCATAGTTTTTAGTAAAAATAATAGATATCTTCATAATTCTATTCAATAATGCTCTAGAGATGATGTTTTACTCATGGATTTCACAACAGAACGGTCCACATCTCGGCTATCCTTTTAAATCTTAACCTGTTGTTAGTAGACAGTAGCTCCAATAAGATATCATGCTTTAATTTCACTTCTCTTTTCACTTCTCCTTCTCATTTATCTGGTATTGACAACAATTATTTACATTCAACCTCGCCATATAGTAAACCATATAGCCACAGCCACAACTATCGATGACCCGTTTATTTAAATACATAACTCAAGAAAAGTTTGTTAGTTAAGCTATTAACGGAAATGTGGCTTTTATGATATTGGCCAGCTCTGCTAATGGCAGTACATGCAACACAACTTTTCCGCTTCACTTTGAACTTTTCTCGGTTTAAACGATTTGCTGTTAAGCTGTTGGCCAAGTATTGACTTGCATTTGATGTTTCGAAGTTTGATAAGCTAATATGTTGAAGAGCTGATTGAGAATTGGAAAGTTTGAGAATATATATATACATATATGCAAGCATAAGGAAGTTGACAAGTTGCCGTTTCGTTTGATGTTTTTGAAAAAAGTTCCAGTAAGCGAGCGCTTGAAGGCTTGAATTGAAATTTCGTCAACTTCAAAAACTAATTGCTAAGCAATTACATTATTGTGTTTAGTACTTGAAGGCATCACGTATTTTTGAGGATTGTGTTCTTCGGAACGGATACTTCAATGGTTGGATATCTTCAAAAGTGCTGTCTGTTAATATTGTAGACGTCTGAAGCTTATGTTAATATCATATAAGTATGGAATTTATTATATGCACAAATGGAAAGTTCTAGGGAAGTCTAAAGTTAATTCGAAAAGTGTATTTCACTTAAAATTGGATATCTTAAATTATTTCCAATATCGATCTCATGGCAATTATGCTCTCGAACCCTTTGTATGAAAGTCAGATGACAAGACGTACCAATCAAATGAAGCGATAATACCTCATACCTCGTTTTGGTAATATCGATCCATATTTCAGTTAGCATGATGAAATCTCAATACAAATTTCCTCTTCAACTGCGAGAGTAACTAAAGTTCAGCTTCATCCAAGATTAACTCTTTCTACATTTTCTTAAATTAAGAAGAAGAACGGACTTACATATCGATAACGCAATACGAGGCTTGACAATTAAGTAATGAGACTGATTTTATTGCCGCGCTTGTGGTAGACCTGTGACTTTGAAATTCTCTTTCTCTGTTTCAGCATCCCTCCCCTCTCCATTGATATATAGTATGTACCTTCGCTCTAGCTTGTTTAGTTCGCCTGCTGCGTCAAGTTGAGTAGACATGCGTTTGTAGTGCTCGTCATGAAAATGGAAAAACGAAATCAAGAGCAATGCGTCGCTAAAAAAATTTTGCGTCAGATTAAGCGAAACAGCTTCGGAAACATACGCTAAAATTGTAAGAGTGTATGGTGATAGTGCTCTTAGCCGTGCCCAGGTGTTTCTATTGCACAAAAAGTTTAAGGAGGTGGCGTGAAAGCGTAGAAGACGAGACGGAGTGGGAGCCTTGGAATCGTCCACAAAGAATTCGTTCCAAAGAGGAAAATTATGAATCAAGTCTGCTATTGCCAAGTACTCGAAAGATTGCGAAAACGAGTCAGGAGGGTGCACCCAGACAACGATCGTACCTGGATCCTTCATCACGACAACGCGCCGTGTCTTATCGCCCTCAGCATGTCCCAGTATTTGGCCTCTAAAGGAACGGCCGTTTGGCAACAGGCGCCTTGTTCGCCCGACATTTCACCCTGTGACTTTCTTTTTTGTTTCCTAAAACAAATTCGGTGGCCAAAGGAACCCATTTTGAGTCGATTACGGACAGCTAGGCGGCCGCGACGAGAGTACTCGCGGAGGTCCCAGTCGAAGCGTTCCAGAAATGTTATGAAGCATAGAAAAGCCGCTAAGATCGCTGTATAGCTGCCCAAGGGGATTACTTTGAAGAGGATGACAGAGTTGTAGAATAATTTTCAAATATACGGTTTTTATAGAATCAGTCTCATTAATTAATTGTCATAACTTGTACCTCTCCACTAGCCTCTGATTTTACACCGCGTAAACTTTTACTAAACATCTGCATCGACAAAGTCTTTCTTCCTGGATCTGAAAAACCAATGATTCAGCCTCATAAGAATCTTCATTGCGCAACATAATACTTATAAAGCGTCGCCTAAAAGGTAACATACCTCCGACTACTTTCAGAGTGTTAATTGTTGCAACACAGTTTTGAAAATATCAAAATTCAGAGAAGCGGCATTTTATACGAGACTTCTAGTTAGGTTTATATGATAAAGTGGCAAAGACTCCACCTTACTGTATTTTTCTCGTCTCTATCTACTGGACAAACTCAGTATGGAGACCAACGAAGAGATTATGCGCCCGGGAATATCAGCCCAAGTTGGAGATGTGATTGCTCCCAGCAGCGGGCATAGCTCTTTGACAAGCTTTATCTCCAACAACCACACCTCCACTGCAACAGGATCAATTTGCGGCAGTTGCAGTACTAATGCCAAGTACAGCGCACGAGTTCCAAAGTCTTTGAAGACTCGGAACAAGAAAGCGATGAGGGCATTAGCACGAAAAAATAAAAAGTTTCTGCGATCTCCTGAAAAGGTGATCGAGGGTTCAAATCTGGCAAACAGGCCCCGAAGGAATCTAAATAAGAGCGCTGAAAGCTGAAACGTAATGCGTGCCAGCGGACGTCATTAATAGCCGACACGAGAGCAAATCCAACCTAAAGGAAGAGGTAAAACGTTGATTTGGACCAGAGAAGCGACGAAAGACGTTCATGCATATTTCACCATATGAAATGTATCCAACATTTGTAAATCTCACAGAGCAGCGCAACGCTGAAAAGAGGCAAATTTCGATAGAGAAAGCGAACCGAATGCACCCTTGAAAAGAGAAAGTAGCCGAGAATTGAACGCCAAGCACTCAGGCTAAAAGTCGACAACGTCTACAGTAGCGAAGGCAGCCGGTGAGATTATGAAAAGACATCTGATGTTGCAGGGAAATAGTGGAGATGAAGCTATTGGAAGTACTCTTTATTATCTCGGGGAAATATAAGGCTATAGATATGTAAGACTATACATTCAAAATATAAATTACACACTTAATGATTTTAGAGACTAATAGCTGTATTTATCCCTGTTGGATATGTCCTCACTGAAAGTTTACCAACTATCTTGTGTGCGAAACCTGAAAATATAAAAAACGTATTTTTTAATTTGCACATATTTTCCGCTCAGTTGCGGTTAACAATAAAAATCTTCACAAAGTTGGCACATGCAAATTGGCACGTTTTTCCAGCTTTTGTAGTCAAAAAGAAGATGCTCCACAATAAAGCACCAAAAACGCTCGCATTCATTTGCCAAATTTGTTAATAAACAAATAACAGAAGAAACTAATTTGGCCATAAATTACCGCCAAGCCCCGCAGCAGCAGAAACGCTATTGTCTGGTCGCGGCTTAAGTTAAGATTTTCCTATCAAATGTGGTTTGCATTCTTACTTACCAGCCCGAGTTCACAATTCACAGCATTTGTGGCTTGAAGTTTGTTAACATCAAGCTGCGTATGAGTGTGGGTGCCCTTGGCTGTGTGTGTGTTGCTTATTTACCTTTTGTGCAGTGGCCAGATTTAATTTTATTAGCACGCGCTCGCCAGCCTCAGCTAATAATCATTTCTCACACAAAAAAACAAAAACAAAAAAAAAAAAACAATTTATTACGCAGTTCTGAAGGCCATGAAAAATGGTCGAATATCTTTTTGTTGTTGTGAATTTCATCATAAATCAATTATAAACAGACTTTTTCAGCGGCACTCGCGAAGTGCATGACACGCGCGTCGTGGGCAGCGGGGGCGAGAGAGTTTTTATTTGCCGGTTGTCCGTTATTTCTTTTGTTGCGCTATTTAATAGAATTATTATCTCGCTGGCGCTCACCTTAACGGTAAATTGTGTTGGTACAGGCGCAAATAAAGGTTTCTGCCGACTTCCTTTTAATGGAAATTAGATCAGCGAAATTTGTGCCAAATATTGAGTTGTTTTATTGCCGACCTCTGCAGCCTTCGCAAACAAAAACTTATTTCCTTTCTTTACCTTTTCAACGGGTATTGAGCTGAATTGGGTTGAGTTAATTGCTTTCAAATTGGAAATCATGAATTGATTTATGAAACGAATTTATTTAGGCCTTGGTAAAAAGCACAGTTAATTTTTTGTTTGCTACGATGAATTAAGTGGACAAGAATTTCAATTTGAATGGGTAGTTTAACATAGTGCGCAGCGGAAATAGCCAATTTAAGTGAAAATTAATTATTATTATGGCATATGGCAAAAAAAATCTCTTATGACAGCAGTATGTAATATATTAAATTTAATATTCATTGTTATTCCAATAGCTGCCTTTAGTAATCTCGTTTTAGCTTGTTGCTGAAAAAATATTTTCTGACATTTTAGTGATTGCTTGACTCAGTGTTGTTTGAGATGGATAACAGCGAAGAAAAATAGTCATCGGTAAAATTGAACTTATTGATCTGCATAAATTCCGATCAGACAATATCCAGTTAGAACTCGTACATCCATTGAAAGGTGAACCTTGCTGAAAGCGAAGAGCTCCCTAGACCTCTTCCGATTTACCTCAGACCAAAAGGAGTTTGGAGCGCGTAGGTAGAAATAAGGAATCTAGACATTCCTTCACTAATCTTTAACGCGCATTTAGCGAGCTCAAGGCTAATATCGCAGGCCTACTATCAGAATGGACAGCCACCATTCTGAAGGGGGCTGTGCGCCGGAGTTATTCAACTGTTACCTTCATTGCAGCCACTTCAGCTTGAAAGAAGCTGCAGTGGTTAGAAAGCCTAAAACTGGAGCTGATAGAAAATTCCCGACAGTATACTCCTCCACCAATCCTCCTCGCAATCTTTGATAATATGCTTCCCTCGTAGGTATGTAAGCAGAGAAACGACAATCCGGGTTAGGCTCGACGGCCTGATAATCCAAATATTTTAGAACGAAATTACAATGTGTAGCTCTCGCGGCTTTGTCCACCGGACAGACAGGTTGTTGTACTCCCTAGCAACATAAAGCAAAATAATTATTATGGAAGTCATTCGGTCCCGACCGTTATGTATGTATGTGTAAGCATTGAATCGATTGTTTTAAAGGTAAGATCAATAATATCAATATAAGCAACTCACCGACGGAGTCTATCTCCCACCATAAGTCCCATACCGAATTTTCCTTCTTTATATTGTCAATGTAGTAAATGCCACAAAGGCCTACTCGCCTCAGTCCTTGTCTCGTCCATCTCATTTCTCGGTCAGCCTTCACTCTAACCAGCTGGGCAGCGGCACCTTCGGACATTTCGGGTGCTAAAATAATTTGCATTCCTTTAAATCGTTATATGGTTGTCAAAAAAGTCTTGCGGTATTTTCGTTAGTTGGCGCTGAAAGCGCGTAGTTCTAGTTTTATTCGTCGAGTCAGGTCATGCTATACCTTTTTGGAAAACTCATTTCATGCCCTAGCACGTGTTTGATTGATTGTCGTTTCTTTACAGTCGTTAGTGAGTTATAGCGTCGCAAACATGGTGAAAAATAAAGAGAAAATACGGCATATTTTACAGTACTACTACGATAAAGGCAAAAATGCATCTCAAGCCGCCAATAAAATTTGTGCAGTTTATGGACGCGATACAGTTTCCATTTCCACCGCACAACGATGGTTTCAACGTTTTCGTTCTGGTGTAGGGGTGGTCGAAGATGCGCCACGCTCCAGAAGACCTGTCGTCGAAAATTGCGATAAAATCGCTGAATTGGTCGAAAGAGACCGGCATAGTAGCAGCCGTTGCATCGGTCAAGAGCTGGGCATGAGTCATCAAACCGTTATAAACCATTTCAATAAATTCAATAAATCATTCAATAAAAATACCGCAAGACTTTTTTGACAACCTAATATTTAATTCATTTTCCATAGTCGCCATCAAAAGGGGAGTCTTTCATCCGAGATTTCCTTTCATTAGGGGTATTTTTAATGCACAACCCTAGGGAGGGATATTGCGACATCTAACTTTAGCTCGCCTTCAAGTGAATGTTTCTTAGCTGACCAGAGGGTACTTGGCTTAAGACCCAAGTGAATGGCGTTCAGAGAATTTTCCTCTTTTTTGTGAACTTCAATTCTTATTTAGGAAAAACTATTTTGTTACTAAAAAAATCGGATAAAGAGAAGCTTTCGAAAATCTATGGACATTTACGAATAATATTATTATGAATCTGCCTCCAAAAGTGCTTGTATGGAAAGCTTTTTCACACTGACGGTTATTCTTGAAAGGAAGCTTTTGTATTTCTGAAGCGTATTAAAGCTAAAAATTAAGTTAATATTTTTCACGTTTTTTTATATTTTATCTTATCTCTTATTTCTAATAATTTCTAACATCTAGCATGCTGAAATCTTGTATATTTCAGTTTGTATCTTAAAATAATTTAAGTTGCAACATTTTCTGTAAATTCAAGATAACTACATTTTTGTTGTATATTGAATTTTAAATTCTTGTACATATTTATTTTCTTAAATCTCTCATTACCTTAGCGTCATTATGAATTTTGCTATGACGCGCAACTTTGCAATTTGACGCAAATTCAATCAGCTCTGTCGCAGAGAAAGTGATGAAAAGCAAAAATTACGTCATATTTTATTATCTTTTTTTTTAAGTTTTTGCCGCAAAAATTTTTCACGCGAATTTTCCATTTGTTGGCATTGTGCTTGGCCTTGAATTTGTCGCAACTCTTAAAACTTTATTTGCGGCTTACCAAGCAAATGTTTACAAGAGGCCACAT
Source organism: Bactrocera correcta (assembly GCA_027475135.1). Taxonomy (NCBI): domain Eukaryota; kingdom Metazoa; phylum Arthropoda; class Insecta; order Diptera; family Tephritidae; genus Bactrocera; species Bactrocera correcta. Next base: position 35,847,022 of record CM050323.1, read on the forward strand.
TTGCGTCAGTTGGTAATTGAAATTGTAAAAGTTTCGAATATAATGAAATCGCTGATGACGAAAAGCGGAGAAAATTTAAATTATTGCGAAGCTTTAGAGCAATAATGGCAGTAGTACGTATGAGTAATTCTTTTTTTGTGTCTAAAAGGATGCAAAAGTCTTTAAAATTATTATATTCCAAGGATTTTTATATTGTTGTTACCTTTGTGAATATAAAATTGGGGCTGATAAATTTTGTGCTTTGGTAGTTTTGGGCTACGGGACTATAGTTCTACAACGAAGAAGAAATTAAAGACTTTCGAGGTCATGTAAATATTAACGAAACCTCTGTTAGGTCAAAGCAAAAGAGATTGTTTGTAATCTGTGGACTTATTTTGGCTAGACAAACCATTTGATATCGATTTGATGAATACTGAAGAAAACAAGAAAAAGTGTTAACTTCGGCTACATCGAAGCTAATATACCCTTCATAGGTGAATTTCTTTTAGTAACTATGTGTTCAGTTTGTATAGAAGCTATATGCTATAGTTAACCGATCTAATCAATTTTTGCGGAGATTATATTATTACCTTAAGGAGTAATCCATGTCAAATTATGTGAAGATATATCGCCAAATGAAAAAGTTTCCCTTGCAAGCATTTGATTCCGATCATTCAGTTTATATGGCAGTTATACGCTATGGTTAACCGATTTGAACAATTTCTTTGGAGATTACATTGTTGCCATAGAAAATAATCTATACCAAATTTCGTGAAGATACATCGTCAAATGCGAAAGTTTTCCATACAAGAACTTGATTCCAATCGTTCTGTTTGTATGACAGCTATATGTTATAGTTAACCGATCTGAACAATTTCTTCGGAGATTACAATTTTGCCCTAGAAAATAATCTATACCAAATTTGGTGAAGATACAACGTCAAATGAAAAAGTTTTTCATACAAGAACTATATTTTGATTGTTCAGTTTGTATGGCAGCTACATATATGCTATAGTTATCCAATATCGGCGATTCTGACAAATAAGCAGCTCTTTGAACAGAAAAATATATGTGTAAAATTTCACATCGATGTGTTAAAAGCTAAGGGACTAATTCGCATATACCGTATGCAGTCAGGCAATGCCAGCAATTTTGTAATACTCTCCAGTTTATATAGCCGTAATATCACGCGTGAATCACAAACCTATTAAAGCTTTATTTATTGACGCTTAAAATGTTGGCATTTTGTTACGCATAAATTTTATGGAACACCTTTTGCAGCTATCTTTAATTAACACATCTTCATTAGCGCGGTGCCACAGGGCGTATGAGTAACGTATAAATCAGCAATAATGCAAATGATTACCTGAACAAACAAACGCATAGCAAGCTGTGGATGTATGCGAGTAGGGTAGATTTTAAGCTACAGGTAAGATATATATACATATACTATATATAAACCGTTAACACCACTTAGAAGCTATATACCATAAACACATACATATATACAAGCAGAAAGCTGTTTGTTTGGCTGAGAATTTCGGTGTGTGTATGAATTTCCGTATCATTTCACTTACATTTCTATGTGTATATGTTTGTATGTATGTTTATATATATATGTATGTATATGTATGTAAGTATATACGAAACCCTACTCACCTGCATGTCAGGCAAAATATTGCAAGCGTGTTTTGCACACGCTTCAGTATGTCAGTAATGCAAAGGTAGCTGCCATCTACTTTAGAGAAATTTATTTAAATAACAACAACAACAACAGCTACATTAAGCACAGTGACTGTTTGTTTGCCTCACTGGGACGTCAAGCGTAAGCGCCGCTGCTGTCTACAAGCATTTACTCTCTTAATATTCATTTGATTTAATCAAAATGCCAACTTGTATTGTTTCAATGTCGAGAATTTCTTTAAAATGTCTCAATAATAAGCACAAAAAACACACTCACAAACAATAAGAATACATCAGTGCCTGCGTACGTGGCTTGGCGCTGAGGTGTAGTTAGATGCTTCCTTGGTAGTTGAAGTGCTCTGTGCGTTTATTACAATTTATTGCCAACAATTTGCAATGTTTTTATTGTTGCTTCTATGTATGTTTGTATGTGCGTGTGTGAGTATTCCCAAGCAAGCACAGGAGTCTTGAGGAACACAAAAGACAAATAAGGCGGCTGAGTAAGTGTGTGGGAAATGTAAAATATTTTAATTAAATTCAAATGCGATTTTATTTAGACTGACTGAATGATGCCAGCGCTAGTTCTAGTGTCTCTGAAGACGTTGAATTTTAATTTCATGTCTCTTATGTTACAACTTAAAGCATTGGTGACTTGAGAGAAGATTATGTAATGTGCACACGCGTATTTAAAATACAAAAAAAAAATCAGGTTTGGAGACTAGTCGAACACAGAAATATCTAATTTTTTATTCTACAAATGTGTATTGACATTTTGTTACTGAATGGCGGCTACTAGAATAATTTTCAGAAACAGTTTCTTCAAAAAGAATTATATGTATCATCTAGGAATGATAAAAACTTTCTATAGGTGCGACATTGACCAAAATGTACGCTACAAAGTTAGCAGGAAGTTTGAAAATAAGTTTAATTTTGTGGGCTAAACGAAGTTGAGAAGCACCTGCCTTATATTACTCTCCCGATAAGCATTATTTAACCACTTTAAATCAACTTTTATTGAGCTTAAAGAGGATACCTGCTACAACTTTTTCGTGAGAGAACATATATATGTGAGATGTTCAAAACGTTACTACAAATCTCAGAACTTAATCATATCATATCAATTCATATCTTAATACAAAACTCTCTCAACGTCTATTTACATATAATCTTTACATACTTTAGACCATTTCCTTCTTGATTGAATATCTTAATTTACTGGTCAGCGAACTGACATCACATCAATTGACTGACAAATTAATTACTTCATCTACGCTTGAGTGACCGAAAGGTGAAGCTTCCAATATATTTGTGCAAACAAATTGACTGCGAAGAGTAGAGAGCAACTGTGTTTAGTTCAATGAGCAATTATTTGCACTGCTTCCTTCAACAGTGAAACATTCGTTGTAACCGAAAGCTTGTGCATTATTTACACCAGGACATACAAGTATATTCCCTCTGGCGATTAGTTACATTGTTTAATTTATACCAAATATGTATGTGTGTAGGTGTACAAGTATTTATAACACACATTGTGGCTCTTTGTCTTTTTGCTCTCTGGCACAATTTGCCACGATTCATAATCCAAACACTTCACTTCACTTTGCTTTAATTAATCACCAAAGAAAGCACATTAGCACATAATATTTAAATGCATGAAAGCATACAGTCGCTCAAAAAAGTGTGTAGAAAATGTTTTTTATAACTAAATTGGACTGACCACATTAATATTTTAACCATAGATACTATTACAGACTTCAATTATAACATTTATTTGGATATATGGCAGAATTAATAAATTAGTTTAAGTTTTAATGAGTTATTTTACCTCATAAGTCAAGAAAATGTGTTTTTTTTTTTAATTTTCATTAAAGTGAAATTAGTTAAATACGCAAAAAATGTATATTTACGAAATAAAAAGTACTTTAAAAATCGAAGATTAATTTTGAAATATTTTGGATTCCCTTGATCCCGTAGCCTACACCCAGTTACACCTCCAAAAAATTATTCTGGTGGTAATAAAAAATTTTCTGCTTAAATTTATCTCAAATCCAAAAAAAAAAAAATATTGTAAGGCATACAGTTCACGATTGAAGGTCTGCTCAAAATTATGACTTTAGACAAAATGGCAGCTTCCCACAAAAAAGTGGATTTTTGTCAAAAAATCCATAGTAAGAATGATTTAAAATATATAATTTCTTTTTAAAAATCGTTTTTATTCCATCACAACCCGGCACATACATTTAAGAAATTTGGGAGAAAATTTCAAGTCAATCGGTCCAGCCATTACAAGGACTGCTTCTGAGAAAAACGGATTTGAAGTTTTGGGAACCGATTACACTAAGTTAAAAAGCTCTTACAGATACGCTCATAACACCTAAACTTTCCGTCCAATTTTTGGAGTTTGCTATATATTTGATATACATATATACGAAAAATCAATTCTCTGATAACCATATATAGCACAGATATAATTCCTAAAGGTAACACTCACAGAAACAGTGTGTCATTGGAGTGAGTTTGCCGTTGGCATTCTTAACTAGACACAATAATACCGAGAGAATTTACTTTGAAAAGTAATTCAAAGTCTCACTGGTCTACAAAAGTGATTAGGAGGACTTCATTCTTGACAATTACCTTCGTTGGAGCACAATATAATGGTATATAGATGGCTCTGAAACGGCAGATGGCCACGGGGAAAGGTAGGAAAGTTCGGTCGAAAGCGCTTAAGGAGTATAATCACACATCCCAGAAACAGAATATGAGGTATTTTATATAGGTTACTACAAGTTGCGGTGTCATCTGTACATATTACGGTATGCTCCACGGATCTGTGTCGTTTCTGCGATCAAATATCAGACACATCAGAGCACATACTTTACTTCTCGATTGCCCCGCAGTTGCAAGAAGTAAGAAGTAAGCTAGCGGGAAATTAAATCCGGAAAACTCGTTACAATCATTAACCCAGGGTACTCTTTGATTTGACTGGATTAAACGAAGTATTTAAATAACAAGAGAGGACACAATGGCGCATAGGTGGGAGTACATTACATAAATTGCAATCTTTCTATATAATCCCTAAAATTATCATTGTCTTCTGATTTTTAATTCCATATACTTATCAGCAAATCTTTATTAATTAATCTCTAGCTAATGGTATAATTTATTTACGTCGGGAGATACAGATTCAAATACCAAATTCCCTGCAATGCTGATGTTGAAATTGGATGTGAAATAAAAATCTCCGCATCTATGGAACTTCAGCAGTGATCTCATTATAAGATAGGTACTTGAATGGGTGATAAAACAATATGAACTTATAACTTTGTTATCAATATTCATAATTTCTGTAAACAACTGCAGGCTAAGCAATACTTTTTCACAGGTCATAAAGTATCATGAACACCAAATCATGCTTCTTACTTAGAACAAGCAGGAATTTGATTCACAATAACTACTCAAAATTGTTTTGTTGAGATAAATTTGTCGAAGAACATACCTGTAATTTATTTCCGTAGCACTATGACGTCTGTTTTTTATATTCGACAAAGCTTGAGACTGTTCAGAAATTTGAGGACTTGATATTTTTACGTCGAATATATTATTATCCGGTTCTCTAAAAGCTTCTCAACCACTAAACTGAACAAAGAGGCGTGATAAAATTTGCCAACTTGAAGGATTATATCGAGTTCCATCATTAAGGGACTACATGGGTTTACGGGTTAAAAAAAATCGAGTTTTTATTGTCTTATTTAATTCTACAACATCTCTAGAATACTATTCTCAATTTTCAAGTTGATCCGGGTAATACAAGTAGTTACGGAGATACATACTTGAGACTTGTGCGTTCGAGGCTAGCTAGGCTAAGCGCGCCGTCTTTAAAAGCGTTTTTCTCGTCACTGGATTTTTGAAGTTAGTTGGCAAGATTTCTCAAGAAGTCAAGTAGTGACCGATCTTCATGAAATTTTAGACAGATCTTTGGGATACAAAAGCCTTGAACGAAAAAGTTTATTTTTCAATTACAATTATTCGAAAAAAAAAAATGTCGAAAATTTTTCAAAAATACAATTTTCAATTTTTGTTTTTCTCTCGTCCAAGCTCTAAGTTTAGATTTTAACTAAAACCCGTATTTTTTCACTTTAGATGAACGTGTAAGGAGTTCTGCTGCCAACGCGTGCGCATCTTTTATTCGAGGAGTCACCGGAAATGACGTTGCAATTGCCGAATTTAAAATATGTTTTCCAAAAATTTCAGAATTTCTTTGTAAATAATTAAAGAATAAAAAATTCTAATAAAATATTTAATTTTTTTTATGAAAAAATTGTTGAAAAAACGCTGTTTTTACCCGAGGAAACCCATGTAACTTAAGGATGACCTATCAATTAAGAGCATACACTCCTTTATAACTGTGTCAGCTCAAAGATCGAATTTTGAATAGTTGTTTATAGCGCTGAACTTCTCAGCTGTGTGAGAATACTTTGATAATTCTATAAAGAGAATACGATACAAGATTTTTTGGATCCTCAAAATAATTCTAAAGTTTAAATAAAAAGTTGCTGCTTCTTTTTTATGAGCAACTGTCTGCAAGCCAATAAGCTCCCACGCACACCAGCGCACCCACATATTATTGCAAAAGCAAACAAATAATCATATTACCGTACTAACAAGTGAGCGCGCTTGCAATATACAAAATGTGTTGTAAAATTTATGACACATCAGGGAGCTCAATGTTTATTTTTCGTTGCACTGCTCCGGTGACGTCCTTTGAATGCTTAATTTGCCAGCGCTGCATATTCCCTCGAACAAATCCTTAACAAGCTGTTGGGTATGTGTGTAGATATATATTTGTGAATGTATGTATGCATGTATATGTTTATTTGTGCGCGCTTGCAAACGTAAACACATTTGTGGTTCCATCCATGCACAGTTATGAGTGCCGCACCAGCTTCTTGCTGTCATTTAAACAATATACTATTTGTTGTTTTTGTAATCTGACTTAAAATTGTTGTTGCACGCGTGTTTAATACTCTCCCTCGCCTGTCACTTGATGCGAGACCCTGTACCCTCGTGCTCCGCTTATCATATTTATAATGCTGCTGCTACTGCTGTTATTGCTGTTGTTGCCACTTCGACATGCAACATGCAACATGCATCATGCAATCGAAAGTGCTGCAATGTTTTACAGAAGTTTTGTGTCACTTTTTATTGTTCTTTGGTGTTGTTTTGCCCTCGTTGGCGCTGAGCAAAAAGTGGTACAAATCATCGCAAATGCAATTTATCGACGCTTACGACATGCGGACAGACATACGAATATAGAAACATTCGTGCATACACGTCGATTGGTTGTTCTTCATTTGTCATTATGTAATTTAGTTTGCTGTTTCTCTTCTTCTGCCACTTTCGCTTTTGTATCTCCCTTTTGTTGCATTAAATCACATCAAAAGTTTTGCTGGTTTTCGGTTTCTCTTTTTTTGAAGCTTTTTTGTGTGTTGGCAACTATTCACGAATCACGTTCTGATGTGACCCAGTTGACTTGGCCACCATAGTGGCGCTTGTGGATTACTGTCAGTTCGCTCTGTGACAAGGTCAGTTTGGCATACTGGAACACACACACACACTCACGCCCACACATGTGGCGGACAATTGTCATTTGTTTTGTATTATTCAGTTGTGAGATTAGCTCAAATCGATAGAGCTTTTTGTAGAATAGATGAGTTACTGATATACATACATACATACATACATATATCTTCATTCGCACGTGCCTGTCTGTAGAGGCCGTTTACATAAGGACTTAACATTTCATAAGCCAGAACCAATCGAATTTAAGCCGAGGCTTAGGCCTAAAGGGTGTTTAAAAATCATCAAATTACATACATAAATATTTGACAGCACACTTAAAGTCCATTCAAAGAATTATATTTGTGGGACTGAGCTAAATAAGTGACCGAATATTTATGTATGTACTACTTCAGAGTAATATGCGAGCAAAATTGGCAGTACTACCCTCTATGAAATGAAATTTTCTTTTGAATTGTGCTGTTATATGCTCTACTTTAAAGCGAATTTTAGGATGACAATGTTAGTATAGATGTACATACATAACAGCATCTGAATTATTTTATTTGACTCAATCGAATAGAGTTTACTTTCTCAATTCTATAATCTTTATATATTATTTTCGATAACATAGATGCATTCTTCAGCGATATTTGTGATTATAATATTGGGTAGTCGAAAAAGTCTTTTCGTATTTTCAATAGATGTGGTTGCAGTCGTATATCTCCAGTGATTTCATTGTAAAAGATGCGTCTGCTCTGGTCGACCTATCGTTGAAAAAGTCGAAGAAATTATGAAAGAGATTGAACAGGCCCATCACAAAAGCAGCCATGACATCACTAAGGAACTTGATATTCATCATCGAACGGTTTTGAGCCATTTAAAAAAGTCTGGCTACAAAAAGAAGTTCCTTGGTTGCGTATTACAAATGGTCGCTAAGCCAGAATTGACCTCTCGAAAGTTATCCTGAGTGTTTGGTGGGATTAGAGAGGAATCATCCACTATGAGCTGCTTCATCCTGGTCGAACGACTAATGTTACTGTCAACAACTGATGAGATTGAAGCAAGCAATCTAGATAAAATGGTCAGAACTGATCAACAAAAAGGGCTCCCATCAGGAAAACGCTAGACCACACACATCTTTGATGACTCGGCGAAAACTGGGAGAGCCTAGCTGGGAAGTTTTGACGCATCCACTATATAGCCCGGACCTTGCACCATCGCGCTACCATTTGTTTCGGTCAATGCAGAACTCCCTTAATGGAGTAAAGGTGGCACACAGGTTTACTTGTCGCTGTTCTTCGAAAATCAGTATTTTGTTTTTCAAAATATTCTTCATTATGATCAATACACAGGTTGGTAGCTCTAAAAAATGCATTCCGTGCGCATATACTGCCTCCTCAAGTGTAAGAATGTGTTGATCTCTTAATTCAATTTTTTACTTACGGAAATACAAATATTTCAATCGAGGCAAAATCAGAACTATGCGGCGAAATACTCATCAAATTGTTGTGTGAGTGCTCAAAAATGCAGTCGTTTAGTCAATGTGTGAGAGTTGGCATTGACGAAATGGTATGGTGCGACATTTAAAGTTTTTCCAAAAATCAGGCAACCACATTCTTGGTAGTGCTTCGAGCGCGAACAACTCTTTTGGATTCAGCTCATCTGATGGAGGCGCCGCTTTCGGTTTTTTTTAGCATTTCTCTCGGCCAATATACTCGTACAAGAGCCTTTTGTGAGCGATTGGCAAATTGGTTGTGATCTAACGTGAACAAATATTTTTTACAGTCAAATGTTAATGTAATATTAAATGTATGCTGGCCTCACTAATACCAATAGTCGTCTGAATCTCACGATACGATTTACGATACGATTTACAATTTCACAATGTCAGTTTCCACATAGCATCAATAGTTTCTGGAGCAAGAACTGATATTCCTCGTGGAGTGATCCATGACTTCGATTGAATTCCGCATAACATCGATAAACACCGGTCCTTGATGGAGCGTCATCGCCAATAATTGAATTAAGTGCGAGAAGTGAACTTTTGCTGAGTTAATCTAGAAATCTAACACAGAAGTTGAAAAACTAAATTGCGCTAAAATGCTCACGATCTAATTTTTGGCGTTTTACGTCCATCGTATTATCTTTATCCGTGGCCGTGTAACCTCGCGATTCTCTACACTGTGTTCACTGTGGTAGTCAGCATGTAAAGAAAGACACCCTAGCCCCGACATCAGTAGAATGGGTACGGGCAGTGCTGGACTACTGGATAGCTGGGTTTCGCGAGACCTTTGGCGAACGCAGGGCTACGAATAGTATATGCGCTGTCACAAGATCCTTTTGGCCAAAGATCGGCTGTAAGAGTTCAAGTGAGCTTTTTGATACAAGTAAGCCTAGCCTCTACCTAGTTGTGGAGGCTATAACAGGCCATTATCCGATCGACGTTCACCCTGTAAAGTGAAGAACTTAACCGGATACCAGCTGCAGAAGCTGTATGAATAAAGAGAAGTTGGAAATATCTCAACACTTTCTTTTTGATTGTCCCGTGTTTGTGAGATCAAGGCTTAAGCACTTGCTAGATCACACTTTCAGATATCCTACAGAGTTAGTGGAAATAGAAATTAAAAGTATAAGCAAATTTCTACTGGCTACAATTCCACTGTTTGCCGACTTGTATATAGTATCCGATGGTATGGTAACTGGGACTGCATATAGTAGTCCATTTGTGATTTTTGAGTCAGCCATTGAACCTAACCTTACCTTCAATATCGAGTGAGTTCAAAATTTTAGTTCACGAACTACTGCATGTTGGTTTATCATTCAGCAATGAATGGCAGTATTATTAATAATAAAATTTTAATGTTTGATAATTTTTTTTCTTAATTTTTAGAAACAAAATTTTTTTATAAAAGTTTATAACATAATTAGACATATTTTGAAAAATTTCCCAGTAAGAAGTAAATAATTATTGAGCAAAAGGTCTACAATTCGCAAAACTCGGTTTAAATAAATATAATTTCGTAAAATTGTCGCTAGTTCCCATTCCTCACTAACTGCAATGAATGAAGATCCATCAAATCCAAGTTAAATTTCTTGCTGATCTCCATTGCCATTTCTACATTCATTAAGTTGCCTATTATGCAAAAGTATGTAAATTCGACACAAAAAAAAAAATAAAAATAAAAAAACAACAAAAAAAGTAGCCGCTAGGTATTGCAAATTTCACACAGCCATTTAATGCCACTGGAGAGCACATTTTTCAACGCAAAATAAATTTGTGACGCAAATAATGTCGTCTGCGATTGCAATTTGTTCTGCTTCAATGCTCGGAAGAAAGCAACGAAGAAAATATGTGTCTTATTTTTAGCAATTTCGCCAGCAT
>CM050323.1:35858624-35883624 GCA_027475135.1 Bactrocera correcta
AAAATACAAATCTCAATGAACTACTGAGGTGTACCGGCTGAAGCAGCTTCTGTAAACAAACTGGTTGACAGATCGCACTCATAAGTGGCGTAGTAACTAAGAACAGTTCTACCAACTAAGAGAAATACATTTTTTGAAATATCATATATATTATATTATTTCATACAGTCTTGTTCAATGGCAACAGCATATTTTCTCATTGTGTTGAAAATGTCAAATTTTGTACCTCGAAGTGATGATTTGTGAAAAGCCTTAATTTTTTGTTTAAATTTAAAGAAATGGAATGCTTGTCGAGGCATATGGTGATCATGCTCTATCAGAAGCAATATGCTAAAGATGGATTCAACGGTTCAGAGATAATGATTTTGATGTCAAAAATGAAGAACGTGGAAGACCACCAAAAAAGTTTGACACCGATTGGATAGAGACGATAGATAAATAAAATTTAATAAAGGATTTGCATTGCATTCTATGGTCTATTGTGCCCTCTCCTATTTCCAGGAGCGTGATGGAAGTGATGTGATCTCTGACCTAGGGCATTGAGCCTGCTTCTACAAATTACTGGGCAATCCAGAATCAGGTATTCCGGAGTTTCTTGTTCCATGTCGCAAAACCGGCAGTTTATGGAAGAGACTATTCCAATGTTGAACAAGTGTTTTTTGTGCCTACAGTGCCCAGTATACAGCGCGACAAGAGGACGGAATTTGTATCGGAGGAGGTTTATCATGTCTAAAAACCTTGCTAGGTTGTAACCTCCCAGTAGTAACTTGACGTGGCGCGCTCCTGTTGCCTTCTGGCAGTGCCGTTCACTACCCGATATATCCTCTAAGAGGAGCATCTTCTTTATGCAGTACAACTTCACCGCAATGCATGGTTCTTGGCCCCATCATCCTAGAAGCAGTCACAGAGCGGGTTAGTTCGTCGGCCAGCTCATTGCCGGCTACCCCTTTATGCCCCAGCTCTGGGTGCAAGTGTACACGGTTGAAAACTGATAAGCGAAGATGACACTTTAAGTCAAAAGTAAATGCCAGTCATTTATGTGATATCGGAAAGCTCCAATAGTGTGGAAAATGAGTGCCACATGAACTGAATGAAAGACAAATGGAAAATCGAAAAAACACTTGTGATATTTCGCTTCAAAGACACGAAAGATGATAGGTTTTGCATCGAATTTCACTGGCGATGAAAAATTGATTTATTTTTAAAATCCCAAACGGAGAAAATCATGGGTTAATTGGGGACAACGGTCAACATCGACTGCAAACTGATCGATTCGGTAAGAAGGCAATACTCAGTGTTTGGTGAAATCAGAAGAGTGTGGTATATCATGAGCTTATAAAACATGGTGAAACTGTTAATACTAATCGCTTTAGGCAAAAAATGACCAATTTGAACCATGCTTTGATCGAAAAACGACCAGAATGGGGCAGAAGACAAGCCAATTTTGTTACACGACAGTGCACCTGCACACAAAATAAAATTGAATGAGGATGCAATCAAAGTACTTGGCTGAGAGCTGCTATGCCACCACTGCCACCACCGTATTCACCAAACTTGGCTCCTTCCGATTACCGTTTGTTTTCGTCGATGGGACACTCTTTGGCTGAGCAGCACATCAATTTCTAGGCAAAAGTCGAAAAATGTGTGTCCAATTGGTTTGTTTCAAAAGACGAACATTTCTATTGGCATGGTATCCAAACAATGGTAAAAAGAAATGGTCAATACTTTAAATTTTTTTTTTACTTTTCCACTCAAAATTCTTTCATTTTCATAAAAAAGCATACTTAGATTATTTATTTTTTCAATAATGTGTATATGTATCTAGAAAACATATCAACGGCACCACCTAATTTTTGACTCTTACTCGATATAGTTTCAGCACCTAATAAATAGCTATATTAGATTCGACAAGCTGCCAAACGAATTTTAACTATTAAAAATTTGTTGACAATATAGTGAGCTGAGGAATGACGCGTCAAAGACGACAATTAATTTAATTTTTAGTTCCAAAATTATTTCTTTTTTAATTAGCACTTAACTGACAGATGGCTCCGACTGTCATGCAAACACTATTTCTATTGCTTTTACACGAAAAGCCATTGGCAATCATTTAGTATCTCGCTTAACTGAATTCCATTTGCATATCACTGCTAAATCACAACAAAATGTATGCATTTCTGAGACGGATAGTTACTACTAATGAAAAGTGGGTCCCTTATGACAGCATCAAGCGAAGACGAACGTGGTCGCATTGCGGTAAGCCAGCGCAAACGATGGTCAAGCTAGGTCCCATGACAGTCGAATCTACGTAACCGGAACGAACCCGGATTCATCCGGCCAAGGACTGTCAACTCGGCAGCATCTATTACTTAAGGGATGTTAACTGCCGCTACAACAACAGGATGGCCAAGACAGGATTGAATATTTTGCTACGTGTTTGATGGAATTGAAGAAATCATCTTCTTTGAACTACTTTCATACAGCCAATCTCTGAATTAAGACCTGCACTGTCACCAATTGAACAAGCTGAAGTTATCAATTGCTCAGAAGGCGTTTTACTAAGCACGTAGAGCCTCAGGTTTTACTTTAAGAGTAGCTAAACTTTTGTCACACAGTCCATAAAAAAATTGTCACATTTGGTGAAAATAAAATTCGTTGAGGATATAGACTAGCTTTTAGTTTAATGAAGGTGTAATGAATGGCAAAACAGTTGATGGAAATCGTTTTCGGCGCATGCTGAATCACTATGAATGTTAGAAATGAGTGAACAAGCACTTAACGGTCAACAATACGGCGCCTTATATCAATTTGTACAAAAAATTTCCTTGATTTCTGATATCAGAGAGACACAGTGAGACATTGATTGGCTAACTTCATGGTCATCGGAAGACTTGAATTTCCTTCACTTTTGTGGGTAGATTTTAAAAGCTAAACTTCGAGCATTGACAAGGTTAAGGCAGATACTTGTCACAAATTAATTTCCTTAAATATAAAAGTCTGTTGTCTTTACCAAATTGTTCACATTTATATAAAGAAATAAAAAATTGCACACACTGCAGTTTCAACAGTATTTTTCTAACATTTTTGACGGGAACTAAAAACAAGTAGAGGAATCTCGTATAGGTCTGCCAGGACAAAAAGGCTGCTACTTAACCAATTTCATATATTTCAGCCAAAGCACTCCGAAAGCAAAAAAAAAATTATGCCCACCACCATCTTAAAATTTCAACTATTAATTTTAAATCACCCACCACTAAATCGCCTAACTAATCAATAGACTCAAGTGAAAAAAGAGCAAAGAAAAAATCGAAAACTGTCAGTCACAAATGTGGCATGACATCTGCGCTGATGATTTAAAACTAACCGTTAGCGGCGTGACATTTATATTAATAATAGTTTTCACAGTTTACGCTGCCGTTTGCGACTTTTGCGGTTTGCCTGTGGAATTCTAAATTTATGCTTGTGGCAAAGAATGGAAAATTCGCAGTGTCATGCTAGGCGTTGGATATGCCACATATGCTCACCGCATGTAACACCTTACACACACCCATGTTTATACATTATGTAACATATATAAGTATGTGTGTAAAAATGGCAAATAGCGAAAACATGACAGCTGAGTCACTAACTGGCAAAGCAAAGAAAAATTATCAACTTGCAACAAAAGCACTCAATGTTTGCACGTTTATGCAATGCGAACGGGGCAGAAATCCTAACGATGGCGTGAAACTTTTGCGGTTGTGGCATTGTAGTAGGAATTCTTCGCAGGACTTCAACGCCGCCTCTTCCGCTCTTTAGCGCACAGTGACAGTTGCAACGGCCCATGTGCCGGCCCACAAACGCCTCCTAATAAATATTTATTTGATTATTTGCTGGCGTGTCGCTGTGTGTGTATGATTGTGTGTGTAATGTATGTATGTGCACATGTGTGTGTGTCAACCGCTTGACGGTGTCGCTGAACAATGCAAGGCTGATAGTTGAGGTTTTGGCCACTTAAAATGATTTATAGTTGCCTAACGAGCAATGAAGAGTCACAATCATAGTGGCAAATACTAAAACAAACACCCACACATACACACACACACGCACTCAATCTCTGAGCCTCACTTTTATTCACGCCCAAGCCAGTAAAGTTTTGCTCTCACACACGCACACACACACCTGCATTAATTTATCATTTTTAACGATGTCCAATTATTTTTTTATTGACAAACATTTCACGTGAGGCGTGCAAATAAACTTACGTTGTTGCCACATGCGTATGTATGTTTGTGTTAGTGCGCGCGTATTTGCTACGTGTTGTGGCGCTGCATGTACTATACTTTGTGGCCACACTCGCTCTTAGCCGCATTCATCGAGTTTGACCAATTTATTTTAAACACTCTCGTAACTGTTTTAATCAAACTAAAACTTAGCCAGCAATTGGATTTTATTGACCGCACTTAGGCCGTGTGCCTTCATTTGAGTGCTTTATTGCATTAGTGGTGTTAATTTATTTGATGGTTTTTATTTACTTAATACTCGCCGCCGATAAATAAATTCAGTTCGACAAGTAAATGCTGCGTTTTCATATATTGACAATGTTGCATGCTTTTTTCAAAGTCGAAAAAGTTTTTGTGGAAAACTGAACTTACATACCACTGAGCATAGAAAAAAATTCTGTTATGTTGTATTTATGGGCAGTTAGGAGAGGTTAGTTTAGTTTGGATTGAACCATAAGTGAACTTAGTTAGTTATAGAATGAATTGGACTTCGAATAATTTAGTTCATTTATAATATCATACAATTCATGAGCTCAAAAGACATTAACCAACAGGTCATACCGTAAACTAAAAGTATGAATCCTATCCTTAGAGTACTTCATCACATTTTATTCTAACGTTCTCAAGTTACTTTCCTCAAAGTAAAACTATCTCAATCAGTTTTGTTTAAATAGAAAAAAGGGAAAATGCAAAACGCAAATTTAAATATTTTTATAAATATTTTTTCCTCTTAATAAAAAGCTGTTGAAGCGAATCAGCGGCTTGAGTTACTGTAGTAAACTTTCCCCATCATATTAAAGGATAAAGTACGGGTTTTCTGAATTTAGTTTAAGAAGGCCGTTTCCTCTTTTCCAGATTCAAACTTGTGACGAAAAAGTACCGGGAAATTGTAATAAAAAACGCAAAATATTCAATTACTCATCAATAATTATTTTGTCGCGTTCAAAGTAATCTTCATCAGATGTATGTACTACACTTATGCCATCGGTTTTTCCAGTTCCCGAAACACTTTTCATAAGCACTTTTTGGAATGAAATTCAGCTCCTTCAGCAAGTTTGGTTTTAGAGAACAAGAAAAAATCACAGAGAGCGGTAAATACGGTGGTTGATCAATGGTATTCATTGCAGTTTTCGCTTTAAATTCGATGCCAATCGTACCCTTTTTGTAAAAAAAATCAGCTTTATCGGAACGAGTCGAACAAGAACGCGTTTCATATCTAAAATATCCACGAAAATGATTTGAACGAACTCACGAGAGATGTTGAGCTCTCTTGCCGTCTCTCTTACACTTGCCTGATGATTTTCAAACATCATATCGCTCACTTTTTCAATATTTTCATCAGTTGAAGAGTTCGAAGGCCGTCCAGAACGAGGCATATTTTCAGGAATCCCTCGACCATCTTTGAAAACTGTGTACCACTCGTAGGCTTATATTTTTGAAAAAACTAAATCACTGTAAGCCTTTTCCAACATTCGTGACGATTTTGCACAGCAAAGTGGATTAGGAATACTAAATATGAGACAATTTTTATCCATTGTAAAAATCGCAATACACTACTGTGGTGTACTGACTTATGCAGCCACTGTAAACAAACTGATTTGTAGATCGCGCTCATATTTAACTTAATACTTTAAAGTCTGAATTTGGTATCCCCTCAAAACAAATACCGTTGTGTAAACTGACGTTGAGCAATACCAAAAACTCCTTCAGAATCGGGAAGGACCTCTCCGAACCGTTCAATACCAAACGAGATTTTAGACAAAGCGACTCCCTTTCGTGCGACTTTTTCAACCTACTTCTTGAGAAAATAATTCGAGCTGCAGAACTAAACAGAGAAGGTACCATCTTCTAAAAGAGTGTACAGCTGCTGTCCTACGCCAATGATATTGATATTAACGGGTGATTTTTTAAGAGCTTGATAACTTTTTTAAAAAAAAAAACGCATAAAATTTGCAAAATCTCATCGGTTCTTTATTTGAAACGTTAGATTGGTTCATGACATTTACTTTTTGAAGATAATTTCATTTAAATGTTGACCGCGGCTGCGTCTTAGGTGGTCCATTCGGAAAGTCCAATTTTGGGCAACTTTTTCGAGCATTTCGGCCGGAATAGCCCGAATTTCTTCGGAAATGTTGTCTTCCAAAGCTGGAATAGTTGCTGGCTTATTTCTGTAGACTTTAGACTTGACGTAGCCCCACAAAAAATAGTCTAAAGGCGTTAAATCGCATGATCTTGGTGGCCAACTTACGGGTCCATTTCTTGAGATGAATTGTTGTCCGAAGTTTTCCCTCAAAATGGCCATAGAATCGCGAGCTGTGTGGCATGTAGCGCCATCTTGTTGAAACCACATGTCAACCAAGTTCAGTTCTTCCATTTTTGGCAACAAAAAGTTTGTTAGCATCGAACGATAGCGATCGCCATTCACCGTAACGTTGCGTCCAACAGCATCTTTGAAAAAATACGGTCCAATGATTCCACCAGCGTACAAACCACACCAAACAGTGCATTTTTCGGGATGCATGGGCAGTTCTTGAACGGCTTCTGGTTGCTCTTCACCCCAAATGCGGCAATTTTGCTTATTTACGTAGCCATTCAACCAGAAATGAGCCTCATCGCTCATCGGACACGGACGCGAAACACATTTCGAACCGAACACTGATTTTGGTAATAAAATTCAATGATTTGCAAGCGTTGCTCGTTAGTAAGTCTATTCATGATGAAATGTCAAAGCATACTGAGCATCTTTCTCTTTGACACCATGTCTGACATCCCACGTGATCTGTCAAATACTACTGCATGAAAATCCTAACCTCAAAAAAATCACCCTTTATTAGCCACAACAACCGTGCCGTTAGTTTTGCTTTCTCTAGAATTCATAAGGAAGCGAAGCAAGACAAAATATCTCCTGTCATCGAACAAAAATTCATCGCGTTCGCGATTTAGCTCCCACGTTACTGCTGACAGGCATAACTTCGAAATGGCAGATACTTTCGTTTATTTTAGAACCAGCAATTTTAAAAGACTGAGTAGCTACTTCGAACTGAGTATTCAACTGAGAAGTAAAATCCTCTTTCGACGAACAAAAATGAAGTTTTATAAGTCATCAAGCAGGACGGGGTCTGCTACATGATGTAGGGGCATGGACGATGACAACATCTGATGAGTCGACGTTCCGAGTTTTCGAAATAAAGGTCCTGCGTAAGATTTATGGTCCTTTGCGCATTGGCAACTGCGAATACTGCAGTTAATGGAACGATGGGCTCAGGGGCGGATTTACCGAACAGGCAACATAGGCAGCTGCCTAGGACGGCAAATTTTTAGGGGCGGCAAATTCTGACCGTTTACACTAGATAAAATGCTACTTTCAAATGAAAACCATAAGATTTTTCACCCAAAAGTGTACAAGTCTACCATATTGTTGAATTTACTTTTCTAACAATCTTGTCAAATGAAATTTAGCCTCTTTATTGTATTCTCACAAATGCGCAGTTCAAATTCGAATACATGCAGGGCTACCACAATCGGGCAACCACAGTTACTATAAAATCGATAACTCTCGAAACGTTGATTCGATACATGGCTGCCACCGCGATTGGAGTTAATGAATTGTTGACAATGTACTGAAAATTTATTTTGAGTATTAAAGTATTCTAACTGGAAGATTTATATACATTAATGGAGCGTCATTTTTTTCAATAAAATGAGTGACGGGCGGAATCGATTGAGCGGTTCTGAATATCGCAAGCAAGCTGCGAGGAGAAAAATCAAAGATGACGAGGTTATGGCAAAAACAAAAAAAATCTCTTCTTATTTTGTGCTTCAAGGAAATCAAAGTGACACGGGTAATCCATCAGTTACGGAAAAAGCGAAATTTCTGGAGAAACAATAGACTTCGCAGGTAAAAACTGAATTTCGTGTATTTTCGTTTTTTTCTAACCTACTATTTTTTTATCTTTTGCTCATGATAATCAAATTAAGATGATTCTCAAATTTTCTATATTTTTTGTTTCGAAAAATTGTACACATATTTACAAGAATATGAAATTCAGGTATACAATTTTTTTACAGAATCTACGAAACAAATAGAGTCAAACATATCCGACAACTTCAATTTCACATTCAGTGACGACCCTGCGGAATGGCTCATAAATGACGCATTACGTGATTATATCGCTAAACATAATTATAAAAGAAATTACCATCTTGATTTTTCGCAGTCAAAAAAAGTGCATAATAATTCAAACCGGTATTTGAATTCATCTACGTTCGAAAGAAAACTTTTAAATGGTGAAAAAACTCCCCGTGTTTGGTTAGTATATTCTCTGAGCAAAGGATCGGTATATTGTGCTCCATGCCTTCTTTTTGGCGGCGATTCTGCTTTTTCTGAAAAAGATGGCTATAGTGATTGGAAAAATGCGGCAATAAGAATGAATCAGCATGAAAATTCTGAAAAGCATCAAAGTTGCTTGAAACTTCTAAAAGATAGAGCCAGTGCTTTTGGTCGAATCGACAAAACTTTGCTCGCTGAATATGACAAAGAAGTAGTTTACTGGAAAAATGTTTTAAAACGAGTCGTCGCTGTCATTAAGAGTTTAGCTTCACGTGGACTGCCTTTTAGAGGGCATGATGAAAAGTTAGGTTCTTTTCACAACGGAAACTATTTGATGCTTTTTGAATTGATATCTGAATTTGATCCATTTTTAGCTGAGCATATTTCGAAATTCGGAAATAAAGGTATCGGTAGTACCAGTTATCTGTCAAAAACGATTTGCGAAGAGTTTATTCAAATACTAGCTGATATAGTATTACAGGTTATTATTCAAGAAGTCAAAAGTACAAAATATTATTCTATCATTGTTGATTCCACACCTGACATTTCACATGTAGATCAGCTGTGTTTTTTACTGCGATACGTGAAGAAATACGGTATGCCGGTAGAGCGTTTTGTGAAATTTCTACCAAATGCAGGCCACAAGGCTGTAGAAATGGATAACGTTGTAGTTTCTACCTTAGGTGATTTACAAGTTGACATTAAAAATTGTCGAGGTCAGCCGTACGACACAGCACGAAATATGTCAGGGATTTATGCAGGACTGCAACAGTTGATTAAAAATCGTAATGAATACGCTGAATACGTGCCTTGTGCAGCTCATTCTCTCAATTTAGTAGGAAATCACGCAGTTGAAAGCAATTCAACAGCTGCTGCTTTTTTTTAATGATCTTCAAAGTTTGTATAACTTTTTCTCAGCATCTACGAGTCGTTGGAATATTTTACAATCTTACTGCAAGAAATCTGAGAAAATTACTGTAAAATCCCTTTCACTAACACGCTGGCCAGCTCGCAACGATTCCGTTGGCACTCTTGATCAGTATTACACTGAAATGCTACAAGCTTTGTATTGCATAGAACACGATCTTTCACAAAAAGCTGTCACACAAAGTGAAGCCAAAGGTATTCGAAAACGTTTTGAATTACTAGAAACAGCTTTTATGCAATCTTTGTGCAGTTTTTTACTTTCGAAATTCAATGCTGTAAGTAAAAAATTACAATCAACGCAGACTAACCTGAATGAAGTAGTTCAATTGTATCAAAGTCTTATAAAATTTGTGGGTGATGCACGTGAAGATTTTGACTTTTTTGAAGCATTCGATTTGTCTGTCAACCAAGAATACAAAACAATTCAGGGTAGGGTAAAGCGTCGGAAAATTTATCACGATGAAACGAAAACAGAGAAGGTAACATTGCTTGGGAAAGATGACTTCAGAGTCAACACATACAATGTTATCTTTGATAATCTATTACTTGAGTTACGGGAAAGGTGCCGAAAATATGAAGAAATTAACGAAAAATTCTCTGTTTTGATTGATTTGGGGAACTTGAATAATGCTGACATCCGGGAAAAAGCAAAAATTTTGCAAAAAGCATTTAATGAAGATTTGGAGAGTTCATTAGATGATGAATTGATTCATTTCAAAGCATATCTTGAATGTGATCAGAATTTGAAAACAATCAAGCCTATTGAAACTTTCAAGTTTTTCAGAAGTGAAGATCTTAACGCAGTTTTTCCAAATGTTGACATTGCTTACAGAATTTTCCTTTCCTTAGCTGTCACAAACTGCAGCGGTAAGAGATCGTTTTCTTGTTTGAAACGAGTTAAAAATTATTTTAGATCAACTATCGGACAAAATCGCTTGAATTCTTTGGCTTTTTTGACTATAGAAGCGGAAATTTTACGTGACATAGAGTGCGATGAAATCATTCGTGATTTTGCGATTCGTAAAGCACGACGTAAGAATATGTGAACATGAACCGACTACCATTTAGGCAACAGACAAACGCACTGAGCTACAAAAGCATTATGTACAACTGTCAATAAATATTATGAAAAATGATAGAATTGACATATCCTAATTTATCATTCCCAACTTTTTTAATTGTACATATTTTTCTAATGTACAAATTCATGAACGCATTCAAAAAACTCGAGGTCAGTGCATCAATAACTGAAATGGCAAAAATTAGGCTGCTGTCTGGGGCGGGAAAATTGTAACTGCCTAGGGCGGCAAATTGCCTTAATCCGCCCCTGGATGGGCTGTATGAGATATACGATGACATTGACATAGTTCAGCGAATTAAAAGGCAGTGGCTACGCATGTCATCCGAAAGAATGAAAACACTTCAGCTATGAGGATATTCAACGGTGGAAGTAAAAGAGAGTTGGAAGATCAGGTGGAGAAGGACTCGACTACACTTGGAATTTCTAATTGTCCCCAAACAGCGGAAAGGAAGAACGACTGGCGCCCTGTTGTAACTCGGTAAACACGATTTACGCGGTTATACGCCAATAAAGAAAAAGAAGATCCAAGAAGAAGTATTTAAGTGGCAAACAAACATTCGACCATCCACCACTGTTAATAATAATAATATCGAAAAATTAAAGAAACAGTACTTGAAAACCGTCGAGGGGATATCTATCTGAGGATAGCAGATGATCACAACACTCTTATGATTGGACACAACATAGTATTTTGGTTAATGTTTTGGATATGAGGAGTTCCAATGCCAGACTCGTAGCAGAAAACCTGAATCTTCTACAAAAACGATTTCCAAAAATGAGCTGAAACACCGAAAATTCGCTGAAAGCACTGACTATCCCAGCCGAGGCTTATACAAAGTGTATGGAAAATTGAATTAAGCATTGACATGCTTTTATTGTCAACAAAAGCCTATTTTGAACACAGTAACAAGGAATAAGGAAATTAAAATAAGTAAAGTAGTTTCTTTTTGTCAGTCCGGGTCAATTTTGATCACATTGATATGTATGTAAATATGTTTGTTCAATAGCAATATAAAAGTAGGCAGAAAAACTTGGATCCACCGTCTAACTTTAGTAGTATGGAATGGACAATGATCATAATCCACAAATTACTTATTCCAATTGAGCTAAGCCAAATTGAGAAATAAATCTCTCTAATCGTGAGTTTATCTCTGGCTCTCTGCCTTGCAATTTTCCAGATCTAATTCCAATTATAGCACAAGCTATAGATAATTCAATTTTTATTTATATGCTTGGGTCCTTAAAAACTAATCGCTAAGGTGGTCTTAAGTTACTCAACGCAACTAAATTAAGTGCCATATTTGAAAACAATAAAACAAAACACACGCAGTAAAACTTATAAATGACATTATTTTAATTATACACTCGAGATTGTTAAAACTAAAAGCCATTTACTATACTAAATATAGTGGTGTAATCCAGACTGCAGCCAAGTAATAATAAAAACTCCACTAAAACGCCAGTGGGTAGTAAAAATTAATTTATCTAGTAGCAACGACAATCATTACTGTTACCAACTACGCCGCAGCGCAACTGTCAGTAACAATCAACTAATACACTGACTCCTGATAACGGCAGCGCTATATGCGGTAGTGTCTCTTTCTTCAACAATTCCTCTCACTCCGGCGACTATTGAGACTCTGCTACTTTTGTTTATGACAAAGCCACTATGCTTGTTTGTTGCAGATATTTCCAGCTATTACTTATTATTGTTTCTATTATTGCTTTTAGCTTTTTGTGCGCTTTTCTAGCTCAACCACACACATACACAAAGACAACAAAGCTTAGAACTATTCGCTCGTTGCAAAACAGGTTCCATATAAATAGCAACACACAAACTACAATACACACACATATATAAATATTGTTTACTGCGGCGTTTAGAGCGAAATGAACTCCTGAGGGGCTCCCGAGAATAAAATGGGAATAATAAAGACAGTTTGGCAGTAGTTTTGCTCATGCATTGCCTTGGCTTGCGCTTTTCTCAATGACGCGATTATTTTAAGCAACGCAATTACACAAATGTATTTCATTTTATTGTGCCACAACATAGCACACATAATACATATAAACATTTATTTGTTTGTGGCAACTCAAGCCGACTAAGTGTGCTCCGTAAGCGCCGGCTTCCAGGGACTCAAATAGGAAGAGCAAAAGCTATTATTCCGCCGTCATTTTGGTTTATTTCAGCGTTTATGCACATATTTACTTTATACATTTAATTACCTGATGCATTTGTATATTTGTATTTGTTGTAACTGACAAGAATGATTCCAAAAGTTACTGTGCGCTGCATGGCATTTAGCGATAATAATCATACGCCGTGGTGTACCCGTAAGTGGAGTGTAACTATTTTAGTGCGCTGTTGACAAAGAAGATGATACAACTTTCTGCATTGATAGTTGGGTATGCATGTATGTTTGTATATATCTATAAGGCGGCTAATAATAATCGCAGTAACTTCGACAGGTCCAACGAAAGTGATGTGATGATTCAACCTCAGTCTTTCAAAAGTTGGATAGTTCTGAAGAAAATATCTAGATGATTCCATCTCGCTCTTCTATAAAACTTTGGCGATTTGCGTCTGATAAGGCATAAGGTATGTAACCTCGCCTTTTATAGCCCCTGCTAGTGTCCTTCAAAGATGAACCTTACTAAGAGCAAGTAGTTTCGAGAATCCTTTGGATCTCGCAGCGGTTCAAGTTTTATTTGTTGACTTACGCTTACCAAATTCACCGGAAGTCCATAAATTCTACACTAAAGTCCAAGAAGGACACAGAGTACCAACTACTTGCCTAACTGATAAAATTGAAGTAAGACTGCACCTAACAAGCTCAATGGTTTTACAATTTCCGGCGATTCCCATATGATGCGGCCCCAAACAAGCCGAACTAGCAAAACAGCTTGCTGTTATTGATAGAGAGGTCAAACACTCCTTGACAAGACTTGCATGATCTGTCAGCCAGCATGCTCAAGGTCTATGTAGCAGATCTGCCGTGGAAAGATGCACACGTCTCTAAAGGAACTTGCACTTTGGAGCAGTACAACTCGATCCGTCCGTGAAAAAGCTCACCACACCTCTTCCTCAATGGCTTCGCTCCGCCAATATTTCCCAGGTATGTGCGCAGAAAAGAAACCGCCCCGTGAAGGTTCAACAATGCACTGGCCTAATTTGTGTGGGATACAATCGAAAATGCGTAAAATTTTAGAATATCCCTGCAAGCGACCCCTCATATAATCGGCTTCAAAGCACAAACCAATCATTTTTTTTCTTGTCTACTGGAAAAGGTTTCAATAATATATTCCAAGTTGAACTGGGAATTGCTAAAAGGTTTTAACGGTTTCGTTGAGGCACATTCACTCAGGCTTGAATGCAATAAATATATTGACTGAGGCGGGTGCACAATCCAGATACTTTCACAATACCAAAAGCTCTCCGTTAAGAGCCAAATTAGAATTGTACGAGTAATACTCTGTACAACTACAGATATTCCTATACGCTGTACTTTTGGACAGTGTGAATTTTCTTATATAGCCGACGCATATCCCCCTCTTGCATTAACAGTTAGTCGTCAGCTCGTCTAAGTCTATAATTGTGATCAGAGATAGAACTACTTAGACTTCAAAATTGTGAAAAATAAAGCAACCCATAAAGCGATTACAGGGTCCATCCATAGAAAAGCAATCACGTCTTCTTTTAACCAAAACACATTTTTCAACGAAAATAAAGCAAGAAACAGTGAAAACTTTTTCAAGTTGAATTACACTAAATAAGCGCAAGATTTGGCTATTCATCTGCGGGAAAAAATAGAAAGACTTTTTAATTTAAATTTCGCGCGAGAATCCATTCGTCAAATTATTTTTTTCTATGTTGTTATGACTGTCAGTGATATCAACGCCCAATGTCAGATCAAAATAATTATTGGTGTTTACTATATGCTTGTCTTTTTGAAATCTCCGAAGTGGACTTGGCGATTTTTACGATGAGTGAAATTATTCAACAAAGAAGCTCCATTAAATTTTGTTTACGGAATCAAATTTCTGGTGCCAGAACGTTCAGAATGTTGCAAAAAGCTTTAGGCGATAATTTTTTGTCGCTAGCAAGTGTTTATAATTGATAAAAATTATTCAAAGAGGTTCGAGAACGCGTTGATAACAAACCAGCACTGCCATCAACATCAACTGATGATCAACACGTCAATAAAATAAAGCAATTGATGTTTGAGAACCGATGATTAAGACAGAGATCATCGTTGGAATAACGAAAGGATCGATATTTGATAATTAAATAAATGAATTTGGTCCCAAAAAAAGTGAAACCATAATTGGAACCTATTATCACTTAATTTTTTTCTAAAAAAACAGCGTCGCCTTAACGTCTGTGAAACATTGCATTCCAACTACCAGGATGCCATGAAACTATTATTACCAGCGATAAGCCTTATATCTATACTTGCAACTCGGAAACAGACTATCAATCGGCCGAATATTGTGGAGAAGATGAAACAAAGCAGAAAAAATCACGTCAAAGTAGATGAAAAATCAAAGTTTTGTTGAGTTTTTTCTTCGATTATCAAGGTGTGTTGCCCTCCGGCTTCCTTCCATCCATACAAACTGTAAACAAAAAATACTATTTGAGTGTTATGGGTTGTTTGCGCGAACAGGCCAGATATATGGGTCGAAAACTCTTGGTTTTTGCACCACAATAAAGCGCTGTCGCACACTGCATTGATTCTTCGTGAGTTTTTCGCCAAATTTTCAACCAATATTGTACATAATCACTGTATAAGCCGGATTTAGCTACTTGTGATTTCTGACTACTCAGCAAACTCAAACCATCGCTCCGCTGAAACCGTTTTGAGACAATTGAAGACATTAAACGTGACTCGCTTCCCTCATTGAAGGCTATTCCGGAAAATTACTTAAACAAAAATTGGAAAAATCGGACGCACAAGTGTATTGAGGTCAAAGGGGATTACTTTGAGGGGAACGTCATAGATTTTGAATAATAATTAAGAATCCTTAAATTATGAACACAGTCTTACCATCTTCTTCTCGTAATATTAAAATAACAATATTTTGGTGTCAATTTTTTCAAATATATCTACGACTGGACCCAATCTAAATTTGGTCTGAAGCACATGGTACCATAAGGAAAGTGTTCCCTATCAAATGATCGTATTTATGCTCATTATAATATCATCCACCTTTGGTCGTATACCTACCAGTTAACTTAACCGAAATCTTTAGAGGCCTGTAAAAGTTGGTTCAATAAAATGGATATCAAAATGTACTGAATTTCAAATAAAGCTTTATTATTTTTAAGTATCATTCAAAAAACAGGCATACCTACAAATAATAAACAATAACAGCTTTTTTTGCATATTTTCCTTATTAATTGCTTTGTGAGGACACATCCTTATTTGCTTTACTTGCTAAATATTTGTTTTATCAAGGAAAAATTGTAATCTTCATCACTTTGTCATTTCGCCCACAAACAAGTGCCACTAACGGTAAATCTATGATACATTAGCAAAATGTGACCAAAGGACCAAGCAGTGCTCTGTACTTATCTTCCTTTTGCTTGTCATTTTCGTATTTTCATTGCAAATAGGGCTTCTAATCGGACAATAGTTTTATGACCAAATCGCTTTGTCGTTGATATCCTGACGGCTACAACAACACACACATATATATATATGCATATGTGTGTGGCAGTGTATATTAAGCTTGATGCTTGCGAAATCTTGCCGCTAGGGCTACATTGCTCGTGCTGATAATGGGAAATAGGAAGTAAAACAACAACAATGTAGGCGAAATCCAAAGAGAGCAAGCAAAAAAGAAAATAACAACAATAAAGATACAGCTGGGAAGTGTACCAAACAACAATAACTGCTGTCTTTAGCTCACTCAAAGCAAACAGCAATCACATATGTGTGTTTGTGTGTGTATGTGTAGCTAAGTGTGTGTATGTGTACCTTATCGTGTATGTGTATGCCAAGCATGTTTTGCAAACAATGCCGCTAGCACAATAATATGCACCGTTATAGCAACACAACAACTACAAAAAACAACACGAACATCTCCAACAACAACACCAACAATGTGACAACATGAAAATTATGTGGAGCATGGTTTCAGTTAGAGTCACTGCAACAGCCACTACAATATTTTCACATAATTAGAACGCACTCTTAGGCACTACCGGTCGCTGCCCCCAAAAAGCACACTACTCACCAGCACCCACATTCACACACACACACCTGGATTGGCTGACAGTATCAGCTCAAAAGCCAGCAGGAGCGACAGCTCCCGATATGCTCGACTGCATGTCTGCTTATTCTTGTTGTTGTAGTTGTAGTTACAAAGTCAAAGAACTAACTAAAAACAGGCGACACGAGACAAATAAAGTGCTGCAGTGTAGCGGAGTGCAGCAAGATCACTTGCAGCGTCGACAAGCAACAGTGATGGCAATGCGAAATCAGCAGCCAGCCAGTGCAAGATGCAATTGCCGTAAGGTAACCTGCACCCCGCTTAAGGCTGCCACGCCAACACATTGTATTTTTTTACACAACACTGTGGCGGAGCGTCAGTAAAAACTAATAATAGCACTCAAAGTGGAGTACTGTCGCCTGGTAACAAACTTGCCACACCTAGTTGAGAAGGGCCGTTCTCTTTTTTAAGCTCTTTAGCGGCATTCATAAAATATTTTGCTTGCTGATGTTAGCAATGGCAGTGGATTAGGGAACTAAAGTGAGATAGTGAGGAATCGAAGTTTTATTAAGTGATGTTAAGGCACAGCGAATTTCACCAAACAAAGCTATACTTAGATATCACGAAGGCAATAGAAAGTATTAAGAAAGGTACGCTTAGGTTAGGCAAGGTAAATAGGCTTATATTCATGGGACAGCAAATAATCCCTAAGGACGTTTATGCGTTGTGATTGTTTTTCGTAAGTCTACAAAGTGCCTAGAGCCAGCTACAAATTTATTGAGCTGGCTAATATCTACAAATAACAGCCAATTTGTCGGGTTCTTAGAAAGTATGGCAACCAAGTTGCTTCAACCGTACTCTGGCGAAAGCTCAACTGTGAAGGAGAAAGAGTCTAAATGTTTTCACCTCATCTTCCTACCTGTACGGTCCGGCACTCGAAGTGTAACACATTAAAAAGACGTAAATTCCGTTTGGAAAATTATTTTTATTTATTTTCAAGTACAAAATGTGTGAAGATAATCATAAATTCAGGACCAATTGAGTTTTGCTCGATATGACCACCTTTTGCCTTTATTATGGCCTTGAGATGGTCAAAAAACGAATGCCAAGCTGTCCAAATGTGACTTGCCGGTATTTTGGCCCACTCACTGAAAATGGCTTCCTTCCGCATCTCGAGACTGGTGCATCTTTACTTCGGACCTTGCTCTCCAAAATGGCGCAGAGAGAATAATTCGTTGGATTCGCATCTGGTGAATTCGAGAGCCATTGTGCGTTCGTAATGAAGTAAGGAACGTTGTTTTTCAAAAATTCTTGGTTCACTCACGCTTTGTGAGACGGTGCTGAGTCTTGTTGAAACGTCCATGGTTTGCGATCGAAATGTTTGTTTGCCGACGGCTTTAAAGCGCCTCCAGAACACTTTCCCGATAATATGTCGCATTTACTTTGTTCGATGAAAACAATTGGAGAGCGCCCATCTGCGGTGACAGAAGCCCAAACCATTATTTGTGGCGGGTGCTGCCTCCTGGTGGCCAACCGGTGACTTAGGTTCTCGTATGAACCGTGTAAACCCTATCGTCTTGAGAGTTAACGAATTGCTCAGTTGGAAAAATTGTTTCGTCAGAAAACACAATGTTCGTAATCTCAAGTCTTACTTGTTGCTGCTTCGGTGTGAGATCATGGACCTTTTGGAACTTCTAAGGCTTGATCTTGAGCTCGTTTTTCAATATGCGCCGGATGCTGCGGTCGGATATTTTTAGTTCTTTAGCCACTTGTTTGGCACTTCGTCATGCACTTCGCTCAAGTCGCTTCTTCACTTTCCGAACCATCTCACATGACGTTGCAGTCCTTTGATGACCACCTCTATGGCGTTTTGCGATGCTACTAGTATCATTGTACAGCGGATTCCAGTGCGACAGCTGCGCGAACGGTGTGAACACTTCGAGTGCTGAACTAGGACAATTGCGAACATGTGAACCTTGCTAAAAGTAGTAGTAGTAGTTCCATGGACCTCTTGTATGCGACCCAGACCAAAAGGTTTTCTCAACCCCACAAGTGCTGGCTGCGCAACTTACTGAGCTTGCGCGTGTACCATAGGTCCAGCGCCCAAATGCAAGGAGACAGGAAAATACCTGCTCGTTTTTATCCCAACAGGTTTGGGTAATGGTGCCCTTTCTAGCAAGTTCATCGGCTTTATAGTCTCTGAAGATTCTAATGTAGCCATGCACCCAGACAAGTTTAATTAGGATGAAGCTCACTGCCAGCGAGCTCAAGGCTTGTATAGCAGCTCTGCTGTAGGAGTGAATGCATACCTCCCTAAAAGAAGCGACACCTCGTTGAAGTACACCAGTTGCTAACTTTACAACTGCCACCGCTGTGGTCTTCTTCTTTCTTTACTGGCGTAGACACCGCTTACGCGATTATAGCCGAGTCAACAACAGCGCGCCAGTCGTTTCTTCTCTTCGCTACGTGGCGCCAATTGGATATTCCAAGCGAGGCCAGGTCCTTCTCTACTTGGTCCTTCCAACGGAGTGGAGGTCTTCCTCTTCCTCTGCTTCCCGCGGCGGGTACTGCGTCGAATACTTTCAGAGCTGGAGTGTTTTCATCCATCCGGACAACATGACCTAGCCAGCGTAGCCGCTGTCTTTTAATTCGCTGAACTATGTCAATGTCGTCGTATATCTCGTACAGCTCATCGTTCCATCGAATGCGATATTCGCCGTGGCTAACGCGCAAAGGACCATAAATCTTTCGCAGAACCTTTCTCTCGAAAACTCGCAACGTCAACTCATCGGTTGTTGTCATCGTCCAAGCCTCTGCACCATATAGGAGGACGGGAATTATGAGAGACTTATAGAGTTTGGTTTTTGTTTGTCGAGAGAGGACTTTGCTTCTCAATTGCCTACTTAGTCCGAAGTAGCACCTGTTGGCAAGAGTTATCCTGCGTTGGATTTCTAGGCTGACATTGTTGGTGGTGTTTACGCTGGTTCCAAGATAGACGAAATTATCTACAACTTCAAAGTTATGACTGTCAACAGTGACGTGAGTGCCAAGTCGCGAGTGCGACGACTGTTTGTTTGATGACAGGAGATATTTCGTCTTGCCCTCGTTCACTGCCAGACCCATTTCTTTTGCTTCCTTGTCCAGTCTGAAGAAAGCAGAACTAACGGCGCGGGTGTTGAGGCCGATGATATCAATATCATCGGCATACGCCAGCAGTTGTACACTCTTATAAAAGATAGTACCCTCTCTGTTAAGTTCTGCAGCTCGAACTATTTTCTCCAGAAGCAGGTTGAAAAAGTCGCACGATAGGGAATCGCCTTGTCTGAAACCTCGTTTGGTATCGAACGGCTCGGAGAGGTCCTTCCCGATTCTGACGGAGCTTTTTGTGTTGCTCAACGTCAGTTTACATAGCCGTATTAGTTTTGCGGGGATACCAAATTCAGACATCGCGGCATAAAGGCAGCTCCTTTTCGTGCTGTCGAAAGCAGCTTTGAAATCGACGAAGAGGTGGTGTGTGTCGATTCTCCTTTCACGGGTCTTTTCCAAGATTTGGCGCATCGTGAATATCTGGTCGGTTGTTGATTTACCAGGTCTAAAGCCACACTGATAAGGTCCAATCAGTTTGTTGACGGTGGGCTTTAATCTTTCACACAGTACGCTCGACAGAACCTTATATGCGATATTGAGGAGGCTAATCCCACGGTAGTTGGCGCAGATTGTGGGGTCTCCTTTTTTGTGGATTGGGCATAGCACACTTAAATTCCAATCGTTGGGCATACTTTCGTCCGACCATATTTTGCAAAGAAGCTGATGCATGCACCTTATCAGCTCTTCGCCGCCGTGTTTGAATAGCTCGGCCGGCAATCCATCGGCCCCTGCCGCTTTGTTGTTTTTCAGGCGGGCAATTGCTATTCGAACTTCTTCATGGTCGGGCAATGGAACGTCTGCTCCATCGTCATCGATTGGGGTATCGGGTTCGCTTTCTCCTGGTGTTGTGCGTTCACTGCCATTCAGCAGGCTGGAGAAGTGTTCCCTCCATAATTTAAGTATGCTCTGGGCATCGGTAACTAGATCACCTTTGGGGGTTCTACAAGAGTATGCTCCGGTCTTGAAACCTTCTGTAAGCCGCCGCATCTTTTCGTAGAATTTTCGAGCATTACCCCTGTCGGCCAGCTTATCAAGCTCTTCGTACTCACGCATTTCGGCCTCTTTCTTTTTCTGTCTACAAATGCGTCTCGCTTCCCTCTTCAACTCTCGGTATCTATCCCATCCCGCACGTGTTGTGGTCGATCGTAACGTTGCGAGGTAGGCAGCCTGTTTTCTCTCCGCTGCGACACGGCACTCCTCGTCGTACCAGCTGTTCTTCTGCACTTTCCGAAAACCAATGGTTTCGGTTGCAGCTGTACGTAAGGAGTTTGAAATGCCGTCCCACAGTTCCCTTATACCGAGTTGTTGACGAGTGCTCTCAGAGAGCAGGAGTGCAAGCCGAGTAGAAAAACGTTCGGCTGTCTGTTGTGATTGCAGCTTCTCGACGTCGAACCATCCTTGTGTTTGTTGGCGTGCGTTTTTTGCTGCACAGAGGCGGTTGCGTATTTTGGCTGCAACAATATAGTGGTCCGAGTCGATGTTAGGACCTCGGAGCGCACGCGCATCTAAAACACTGGAGACGTGTCTTCCGTCTATCACAACATGATCGATCTGGTTGGTGGTTTTTCGATCTGGAGACAGCCAGGTAGCTTGATGTATCTTCTTATGCTGGAATCTAGTGCTACAGATAACCATATTTCGGGCCCCGGCGAAGTCGATCAGCCTCAGCCCATTTGGGGATGTTTCCGCGTGGAGGCTGAATTTACCGACCGTAGTGCCAAAGATACCTTCTTTGCCCACCCTGGCATTGAAGTCGCCAAGCACGATTTTGACATCGTGGCGGGGGCATCTCTCATAAGTGCGCTCCAAGCACTCATAAAAGGCATCTTTGGTCACATCGTCCTTCTCTTCCGTCGGGGCGTGGGCGCAAATCAGCGATATGTTGAAGAACCTCGCTTTGATGCGGATTGTGGCTAGACGTTCATTCTCCGGAGTGAATGATAGTACTCGGCGACGGAGTCTCTCTCCCACCACGAATCCAACACCAAACTTGCGCTCCTTTATATGGCCACTGTAGTAAATGTCACAAGGACCTACTCGTCTCTGTCCTTGTCCCGTCCATCGCATTTCTTGGACGGCGGTGATGTCAGCCTTTACCTTTACGAGGACATCTACCAGCTGGGCAGCGGCACCTTCCCAATTAAGGGACCGGACATTCCAGGTGCATGCCCTCAAATCATAGTCCTTATTTCGTTTGCCATGTTCGTCATCAAAAGGGGGGTCACTCATCCGAGGCTTGTTGTTGTCTTTCATTGGGGGTGTTTTTTTACGTGGCGGGTCCCAAACCCAGCGCACAACCCTATGCAGGGGTGTTTCGCCTTCTCACTTTAGCTCGCCTTCAAACGGATGTTCTTAGGCTACCCAGAGGATACTTGGTCAAAGACCGGAAGTCGTGAGCTGCTTGGGTCATATGTAAAAGAATCGTTTCTGGCCACTCCCAAGTGAATGGCGATCAGAGAACTTTCCTCACTTGCGTGAACTTCTACACATGACCCCATCCGCTGTGGTCTAGCAGTCTGAAAAAAAGAGTTGATTGAGATCCCCGAACAGAAGACTCCCGATCCAACCTTAACTTTGAGCTTGAGTCCATCAGGTGAAAAAAACTTACTTTGCTTCTTCTCTAGCGACTCCGCTTCACCCACATATCCCTCGGCGGTATGTGAGCGCCATAATTAATCGAGATATAGTAAAAATTCTTCTTCATCCTTAATTTGCTTTTGATCAATTAATTTCATAAATGATAAGTGTGAAATGCATTTATTCAACTTAGCTGAATTCAACACACTACCATTAATAATATTAATATATTCCACAGTACTTAAAAACCGCCTGAAGTTTTTATTTACATGGGCCTATGTACACCTACACCATAATAACAAGTGGAAGATAATTTAATAGCCAAAAAACAACCGAATCGCCGATCCAATGATCGATTTTCACTATTTACGGCATATTGGCACAGAATTGTCTCGCATCTATGAAAAAAGTGTGTTTACAATTTGCTCATATGAAAGAAGTGAAACTTTGAGGATGAAAAAATGCTGAAACTTTGGCAATTTGTGCCAGTTTGGGCACCTGGTAATCCACAGCGACTTTTTCGGTAATAAATTTGCATTTAATATATTTGTGCCATACATTCGCTTATATAAACCTATGAATAAAAACTTACTGGAGTTGTTACACGAACCGAAGCAATGGGGACGAGTATTCAAATTATAACGGTAAATATAAAAAAATTCTCTTTAGTATATTATGTATGAACTATTTGCAATGTAAATAAAAATATATTAAAATATTATTGGTTTTACATAAATTTTTTCGCAGTTATTGATTCCACTTATGGAACTCACATTAGAGTGGGTCAAATTTTTGAAATTATTAAATCTTCAATCAATTATTTCGAATCTATCAAATAAATAAATCAGAGGCACGAGCTATAGATACACTCACAGACACATGAAGACTAAATGAATGGAAAAAATTTCGAGATGAACACAAAACTTTTAATTTCATGTGCAACTTCTTATTAATGAAATTGTGAGTCGATTGGCACCATTTTTCAAACTTTTTTTCTTCAACCATTTATGCAATTTAGTTTAATTCTACATCCTTTGTTGAACAGTTTCAAAAACAAATATATCCCCATCCTTTAGGCTCATCTTAATGTCTTTATATCCGTATATGTAAATACATACTATTTATTCGCAATCGTGCCAAATTTGCACTTGCAAACAAATACGCACATCCCTTCTCAGTCCAACTTCACCTAGGAGACAATGTGTGCATATTCCCAGACTCCGCCGCATGACTCCCACGTGTGTTTATGATAGCATATCGCCGCTTGCAGCATTGCAGGTGTCATTTTTTACAGCAAGTGCCGATGTCACACAATAAAGGTACAAGTATGTAAATATATAAACAAATGAATATTACAACGGAATTGGTAAATCACACTCAACTACATTACAACTGCTCCAGAAGGCGTTACAAACCGATTAAATAAATGCTATTCTACATGGTAGTTCTCTGCTATCATATTTCTTTCCAAAAACAGTTCTAAGATAAGATAAAGAGATGAAGATTGCGACCTAAGTTCTATTGTGCCCTCTTACAAGTCACAACGACCCATTTAGCCCCAACATATTGACAAGATTCAATATACTCCTAGGTGCTATTGAAGCGATGTGATCCCTATTTGGAAACATGGTTCCCCCCGGCTATTCCTTTCCCGGCTATACCTTTGTAACCAGGCACACAGATAAGTTGCACTTGGTTACGCTCCGATAGACGCTTCAGCCGTTCTCTACACTATCGCACCAGTAGCGATTTGATCTCGTAAGCAGAGATTGCTTCAAGTGCCGCTTGACTGTCGGACTGGTTGCGTTAATGGCGCTGGAGGTTCGGTTCGCGGTCCTGCACCAATTCCCTCTGACATTTTCGAGGCGTCGATGTACCACTTGAATGAACTATCCCTAAGAGTGGAATCATTCTATTCAGTCTTTTTATTATTTTCCATAGTCGACAAATAAGTACAGAGTTTTTGCTATCCCTATTAATCTCTATTTTCATTATCAAATTCAATGGCAATCGTAGTGAACAGGTTATTTGATTAATTTCTGTGATTTGACCGAATCTGCTTAAATTCGTCGTATATCTCGTACAGCTCATCGTTCCATCGACTGCGGTAGTCACCGTTGTCAATGCGGAAAGAACCATGACTCTTCCGCAGAATCTCTCTCTCAAACACTCCTTAGGTCGACTCATCAGATGTTGTCACCGTCCATGTTTCTACCATATAGCAGGACAAAAATAATGAGTGACTTGTAGAGTTTGGTTTTTGTTCGTCGAAAGAGGACTTTACTTTTCCATTGCCAACTTTTCCGTAGTAGCACTATTGATAAGAGTTATTCTGAATTGGATTTCGTGACTGACATTGCTGTTAGTGTTGATACTGGTTCCAAGATAGACGAAATTGTTTACGACTTCGAAGTTGTGACTGTTAAAAGTGACGTTTGAGCCCAGTTGGGAGAGTGACGACTG
>CM050323.1:35884624-35909624 GCA_027475135.1 Bactrocera correcta
AGAACATGTTGCTCATATAAAGAGAATAAACCAGATTTGAAGGTTTTCGATTCAGTACCCGCCAGTGGAAGCAGAGGAAGAGGAAACCTTCAATCCGTTGGAGAGACCAGGCTGAGAAGGCCCTGGCAGCACTTGGTATCTTGAATCGGCGCCAAATAGCGAAAAGAAGAAACGACTGTTGTTAACTCGGCTATAACCGCGTTATCGGTGCCTACGTCAGTAAAAAGAAAAATAGTTTCCTTCATACACTGATTATACCAACTCTTCAACTTCTCGATACCATTTTTGTGGTACGATTTCTCCTTTGCTATACAATAGGCCTCAGTTCCGGCCTATTACCTCTTCTTTCATTATCTACCAGCGAATATACTTTTAAAATATTAGAACAGGAACCTAATCCATGGATTTTTGCTATCATTTTCACTTACTTGACACCCAGAGCATTGTTTTGGTGAAACAGCACTTTCTTTTTCTTCAAATGCGCTCATTTTTCCGTCTTTCAAATGATTCAATATCGCTATGAAAAAGTCGATTTTGATAGTCTTCTTCTTGCACATCCCAAAGTGCAATCGAGATAACCTTGCCAGCCGACTGTTCCACACTTTAGAGCGGTTTCATCTTGTGCAGCCCACTTGGATGACTGACGATCGGTGTTTCGAGTGAAATGATTGAACCATGTTTCATTCTTTGTCACATATCAATGCAAAAAATAGAATTTATTACACTTCAAAGTCTCCAAACACAGTTCCGAACCATCAACTCGTAACAACACTTACCGATACAAACAGGACTAGATCGCCGAAAAAACTGCCCTTGGTCGGATAAAATTCGAGTCAAATTCGGTAAGTAGAACCGGCTGTCATAAACTCGTCGTTGTTGTTTGTCAAAATTGCACTCGCGCACAGAACTATCTAATAGCCAAATGTAAGTGAATGATATGAAGTACACATTCAGTTGATATCAATATAGTGACTGCCATCTCGAATAACTTCACTTTGTGGACATCCAAAATTTATATTTTTAAATGAGCCCTTAAAAAAATTCACTAACGTGCTTCAGATTCACAACAAAAATTAAAGAAAAAATTCTTTACTAAATGTAAGTTAAAGATATTTTTTAGAAAAGTCATGCTCAGCTCGAATTTCTGGTACAGCGCACACCATAAACCCTACCAATGCCCACACAAATTTCGGTATAACGAAAAAAATCCCAAAAAAAACATCGTTTTTGAGTTAACAAATTTTTGAATATACACAAATACAGGGTAGGCCATTTAAAGTTGACCCATTTGTTTGTTTGCCAAAATTAGGGCGTCGCGGATAATCAGCTGGGTTTAGTTTTTGTGCCATTTGAATTTTATATGGAAACATCTTCAAATCTTTATGAATTATGCGTCGGAGAGTGGTGCGAGAGATGTCTAATTCCTGAGAGCGGCGATAACTCGATGTCGATGGAGTCTCCTCAATACTGGCTCGTACAGCTTCGATATTTTCATCAGAACGTCTTGTGCGTTGTCTGGATGCATGACTGGCATTACTGAGATTACCGGTGTTCACAAATTTTGCGTATAAAGACTTAATTGTGTTCTTAACTGGAGCACTTTTCACTTTATTTTTTTTTGCGAAACGCACGTTGAGTTAACACAATTGAAAAGTTATTTTGAATATAAAGCTGAACAATTTCAGCGCATTCTTTTGGAGTGTACTGTTCCATGGTATAAATTGTCTTCGAATGACGCTTCTAACGCGGTATGACATTAGCCGATTTGTCAGCGCTGTTAAAAGTTACAGCGTTGCCAGATGGGTCAACTTTAAATGGCCTACCCTGTATTTAGTTATTCCTAAACATGCATGCATGTGTATGTGTGTGCACCTAAACAAGTTTGAAGCATTACCAATTTCGTACAACACACAAACAGACGCGCGGAGATCTTAGAACTTTCGGCATATGCTTTGGCTTGCCGGCAGCATGATTATAGTTGTTGTTGTTGTTGCAGTAAAAATATTTGGTAACTGCAGCCAAATTGAAAATGTTGCATTAACTTTTGCACTCTTGCAACTGGTGAGCCACCGACATAAATGTGACGCCACTCACGCGCACACCACACATAAGTGATAAAAAATAAATAGAAATACGAGAAGAAAAAACAGCAATAACAAGCAGCCAGTGTAAGGTTGCACATTCATTTTATTTTATCAAACATTTGTAGTGGCCGTGCTGCAGTTATATGTACTGTTAGCACGTATATGTATGTGGCATAACAGAAAAATGACTGTGTTGCATGCCGCATGCATTGTCAGATAGCAAGTGTGGTGGCAAGTGAAAGAGTGACGGTGGCAAGTGCGTACAGAGCAGCGTGTTGCACACATACAAACGCACATGTTTGGTTATTTGCCTGCTAGGCTTCGTGGGCTGCTTGCAACATGCGCTGGAGTGGCGTAAAGTGAGGTTGAATGTGTATATGTATGTGCGAGCAGCTTTCTTTTTTTTTTTTTGTTTTTTTTTTTTGCAACTTCGTTATGTGCTTGTATATTTTTGTGCGTGTGTGTGTGTTTTTTATATTTATGTGTGTGTGTGAAGTGACGTCGACCGCATGCTGCTGCCAATCATTTTTCTTTCATCGCAACAAAATACAGTAAATACTCTTTCATATGTAATTTTTTTCTGCTTTTCCCCATACAAACATATACACACATACCAGCACAAATGCAAACAAATGCCTGCCGCAGTTCGTAAAACTGCCTGCCTGCTGGCTTGCTGCCTTACTGTTGTCCCTCTTGGCCACGCACAGTTGGAGATTTTGCCATATTTTACTCTCGATAGCTTTTTTCCACATGCAAATTGTGCATCTCACATTTGTTGTTGTTGTTGTTCTTATTTTTATTCTTGCGGTGGCATGAATCAAAGCGTATATGTTTTACACATGTAAAATTAATTTGTAGCAGAGTGTCTGCAAAAAGGCAGGCATTTATTTACTGCTGCATGTTTATATACTCACTCATACATATAAAGCATAAACACATATTTACTCTCACACACACACACAACTATATGTATATATTTTAACTCGTTTATTCAAATTTTTTATCTTGCAACCGACACAGCTTTGCTTCTCATGCCGGCTTTATTCCTCTAGCATACACTCTCTTTCTCTCTCTCCACCTGTACTTGCCTGCTTGTGCATTTGTTGCAAAAGTGCAAAAGTTCTTGAGAACTAGCAATATGATTATTGTTGAAATTTTCATGCTTCTCTGCTTTCGCAAAAGTGCATTCCCAACACACTCGACATTGCTCAAGTGTGGCTAATCCAAGTTTCTCCAGCTTCAATTTACTGCTTTCGTGCAACAGTGAGTACTATGTGCTTGCAAGTATTGCAAACTTGGTAGCAATTAATTTTTAACAAAATGTCTACTGACTTTAACGAAATAAAATGAAACTTTCATTTCTTGCCTTAACTACTGCATTCCGTTACTTCTTTTATATAAATATTTTAGAAAGTTTAATGTGGTAAAATGTACGTTTTAATTATTCAATGTTAAGCCGAGAAGTTAAATAAAGAGACTTCCAGTTTTGTTGGTATACTTCCTTACTATTCTTCAGAGTGTTATAAAGTTCACTTTTGTTGTGTGTGGGTCATTTGTTAGGTTAAGGTTTCACTATACTTCGGTCATACAAAATAGGTTGTCAGGTAAGTGAGTGCGGAAATGATTTCATATTAATGTATGAAAGTAAATGCCACACATAAACTGATTTAAAAATTGGAGAATCTATTTTTTTCTTTTTTTTTAGGAATTTTGTAAATTTTATTTTTTCTGTAGAAAAAGAAATTTAAGTGCACTGAATAAACTGCCATAAACTCATATGAACAATGGCTTTCCTAGACATGATATAGTGAATAGGTTGAATTTTTAATACAGTTAAGAGTTTGCCATTATCTTTTAAAAATGATTTCAGGCCGAGTGACCTATTTCTCGACCACTTTTTGCAACAATTCGAGTCGTAATTTAGCAACAACACACCGAATATTCTTCAATATTCTTTTAAAAGGCGCCAATCATCTCGGAGTTACTTACGTAGACAAACGACCTTGTATACATAAATCGACGCTCGATCTTGGAGTCGATTCCTCACCATCATATGCGCTCCCAAAAATTTCCTTCAATATATTGATTGTTTTGTTGAATGTAAGGTATATAGTGCCATCTATCGGTGCGCACTAAACGTGATGCGAAATCGATAAACTTTTTAAGACGAGTAGAATCCGTAGAATTTGGTCGACCACTTGTTGCTATTTTTCCGCTTGAGACATTATTCCATCAGTGCAAAACTTTTCTGATTTCTCGGCGAAAAACTGCAACAAGTAATTTTCACAAGCTTCCCTTCAAGCCAACTTTCCTCCATTAATGGAGTTCTGAATTGACCCAAACAAATGGTAGTCCTTTGGTGCAAAGTCAGGGCTATATGCTGGATGCAACAAAACTTCTCAGCCAACCTACCCCAATTTTTGCCGAGACATCAAAGATGTGTGTGGTCTAACGTCGTTCTGATGGAAGACGAAACCCTTTCTGTTGATCTGTTCTAGCCGTTTTTTCGATTGCTTGCTTCAAACCCATCAGTTGTTGACAATAAAATGTAGAATCAATCGTTCGACCAGGCTGGAGCAACTCATAGCGAGTGATTCCTTTTCAGTCCCACCAAACACTCAGCATAACCTTTCGAGGTGTTAATCCTGGCTTAGGGATCATTTGTTAACCTTCACCACGATTGGACCATGCTCTTTTTCGCACATTATTGTCGTATTTGATCCACTTTTCATCTCCTGTTACCATTCGCATCAAAAATGGCTCGCTTTCATTTCGTTTCAACAAAGAATCGCAGATGTTAATTCGATCCATTAAATTTTTCACAGACAATTCATGTGGTACCCAAACTTCGAGCTTCTCTATGTAGCCAGCCTTTTCTAAATGATCCAAAACCATTTTATGATCAATTTTTAGTTCATTAGCGACGTCATGGCCGTTTATGTGATGATCCTGGCCAATCTTTTCCATAATTTCATCGACTTTTCCAACGATAGGTCTACTAGAGCGACCTTTCCAACACTATACGGAATGCCACAATGTGAGTTATAGCACTGGAGATATACGGCAGCAACGGCATCTACACGGTTTGTCCGGAAAGTCCGCGACTGTACTTTGAAGCGTGCGCGGACCGACTGGATTCGGTAGAGGGCGTACTAAACCACACCAAAACTTCCAAATATAGTGAGAGAAAAAAGCCCGCAAAACTTAAGTTATTAGAAATGTATTTACAAAAATAATGAACTATAAATTATTAGTGGCTTGAGCGAAGGAACCATCATTTGTAGTCAAGTAATGAGTTCCTTCCTTCGAATACTAACCACTTAATAAAAATGGAAGACATCCTTATTATAATTTTCAACTGAACTGTCGTCGCTTTCAACACAAAACCTTAAGAAGAACTTTTTATACCCCGAAAAAGGAATAAAAAAGTACACCAAAACCAGATTTACGACAAATGATGACAGTAATGCTTTGTTACCCCTCAAACTTATCCGAACCTATACCAACCTACCAAACTGGCAGTATGTATAAATTAGCATCACTCTTGTCAACAAACCAAAATTGTTGAACTAAGCAGGCAATTAAGAAATAAGTAGTCAAAGTCATCATTCACATTTCTGAATCAAAATCATAAACAAGCAAAAATATCTTTTTCTTCAAAATTTCAACATAAAATTTCTTTTCTCCCGCTTTCGAGGAAAACTTAATGGGATATTACCAGAAGTATTGAAAGCAAAAACAAACACAAGACGTCGCGCCATTAACTCGCGCAAAAATCAAGGATAAACGGGCTTCGTTGCCGTCGACAGTTCGTTAAGCGCCGCAAAAATGCACATTCCATGCCCCATTAAGTTCGGTGAGCCCGACAATCGCGACAACGACATGGCCGCGTACTCCGACTACAGGCGCGCCTTGGCACACGGCCTCCTAATGCTCACCTACCATTGGAATCGTAACAATTTGCCAACAGCACCACGCTTTCGACGGCCGGTAACCGCACCTGGACCACAGGCGCGCCATAACCACCACCAACACAACGAACCGGAACGGCAAAAAGCCAATGGACGACGCATTCTACTGCAAGGCCAACGTACAAAAATGCAACGCGTAAGAAACTGGTTGCGCGCAACACGGCGGCATGCGGCTGAGAGGCCACTGCAGTCGCCGCAAAGGCCGCTGTTGGACGAGGTGCACACAACGGTCGGCGATGGACCGTTGGTTTCGGCTTAAAATGGAAAACGAGGCTAATGGAAGAAGGCAGCAAAATGAAAGCAAATGGCGACGCAGCAAAATACACTCCACTGCCGCAGTGCACCAGCATTCCGGCTGGAGTTGAGTGGGTTGAGAAAAGTGATTCCAATCAAATACAAGCGAAGAGAATATTTTAAAGCAGCCATTCAAGCGCGCTTGCAAGTTGAAAAGCGTAGCTCAACCGGTCGTATACGTAACCTTGCACCAGAAGTGCACTGCAGTGAAAAAGCACTGTGTTCGCTTGCACGGCGAAAATAAATGAAAACACAGCGTTGGGAAATAGTGTCTGCCTACATACACTCACAGCCGCAGCGGCAGCTGCTGCTCAACCACAGCGTGCAGCAGAAGCGCTAGTGTAGGAGTAATCCCAATGGAATTTTCCGGTACAAAATCCGGTTGCTACACTCACTTCTTGCACTTTTGGCTTAATTGAAAAAAATTGCAGATAACTTGCGCCAGCGGGCAGCAATGATACTGAAGCTATTTATATATAACCTCTGCTATACATATACTTTTCAAAAACCACCGGATGTGAGCTCACGCATACAAAGTGCCAGCATCTAATTGGAATGGAAGTTTCGTGCTGCGGAAAGCTTCAACTGCTGCAGAGTTTTTGTTGTAAAAATCTCTTAACAAAATTCATATTTTTAATGAAAATAATTCCATAACAATAAAAAAATAATAGTAATTATAAGTCACAGTTGCATTTGGGAACAAAACTTGATTTTTTGCTTGCTTGTGTAGATAAGTGATTAACATAAAAGGTGATCCATTTCGTGGTTCCCCACTTAGAAAAAAATACAGAGACTTCAAATTTAATGGGCAATATTTATTACGAGTATCATTCGAAAAAACATTCTTTGGCATTTATTTTTTGAAGAAGACTGTTGGCGCGGCTACACTTCACAAGGACCATCAA
This sequence comes from Bactrocera correcta, assembly GCA_027475135.1. Taxonomy (NCBI): domain Eukaryota; kingdom Metazoa; phylum Arthropoda; class Insecta; order Diptera; family Tephritidae; genus Bactrocera; species Bactrocera correcta. Next base: position 35,891,879 of record CM050323.1, read on the forward strand.
TTGAGTTCAATTTTCAATGATTCGTTGGAGCATTTCGACTGGTAATTGGCGAACGATACGCGTGATATTTTGCTGCAAGGCCTAAATCGAAGCGGGATTGTTCTCACTTACTTTAGATATTGCATATCCTCACAGAGTAAAATATAATGATGTGATATCATACAATCTTGGTGGCCAATCGACCGACCTAAAACGTTAAATTATCTGCTTACCAAAGTGTTCTCTCAAAAAATCCTTAATTGATGCGATGTGTGTGAAGTGGCGCAGTCTTATTGAAACCATATGTCGCTGAGATCACGAGGTTCAATTTCAGACATCAAAGAGTCATGGCGCAATAACGATCGTTATCAACAGTAACGTTCTTACCGACATCATTTTTGAAGAAATATGGACCGACGATTCCACCGGCCCACAAGCCACACCAAACCGTTGTGTTTTCTGGATAAAATGGCGGCTGTTGTATCTCTTCAGGTTGCTCTTCGTCTCAAATTGGCAATTGTTTATATACCCATTGCAACTTTTCAAAAGCCAAAAGAGCGAATTGATGTCACTTGGGAAGGCCGGGCGGCTTCAGTTCTTGTACAAACTGTATTTTGTAGGCTTTCATATTAAGGTCTCGACGAAAAATACGCCAAGTCGTTCCTAACGTCAGTCCGAGTTGTTGCGAACGGCACCGAATCGACTCTCCACGGTCTTCGTGCACACTCTCTGCTACGGCTGCTATATTTATTCACTTCGTGGTGGACGGTCAAATATGATCCAATAATGAACTCATGGTCTCAAGATAGGTGATGTACGAATTATACGCTCAATAGAACGATTGCGCTGACCATACATTGAGCGAAGCGTACGAAACGCATTCTCTACAGAACATGAATTTTCGTAATAAACTTGTTCTGGCGTAAGTCTATCATGATGAAATGCCAAACAATACTGAACAAAAGCTTGACACGTCTCACGCGTGATCTGTACAAAAAAGGTCTCTACTTGGGTCATTTTATACATATTTAAATTCTGTGTAGATTTATTCCTGAGAAATTTCTCATAACTCAAGTAGATGAATATTTTTTGCCAATACTTAAAGAAGATCCAAGGGCAACCCACAATAAGCCACCGGTTCACAAAACTGGTTTAGACTCGATTTGCCTTTGGCTTTTTTCATAACAGTATTTAAAGGGAACATATTTAATTTTTTCCTCTTTTATTAATATCAAATTTGAGACTGACAAAAAAAAATATGTTCAAGTATTTTATAACAAATATTTATTATCGCCTTCATAAATGGCTCCTGTGCCAGCACAATCATACCATATTTAATCCAATTCTCTATCACTTGTCTGGAATAGCTAAGTGCCTGCAGCAAATAGTAATATAGTTTTTTCGTTTGTGGCTCAGTTCAAGAGGGACAATCGCTGGATTGTTGAACTGTGTCGACATTATTATCGTAAAGTTCTCTCTTACCTGTTACCAGTAACAGTGTATTTGATTTTTACAGTGTACACAGCTTTTTATAAAAAAAAAATTAAGGTATGTTGTCATTGTCATTGCTGCATACCCAAAACATTAGCCAGAATGTGTTGAGTTGATCTATATGAGATTTTGTGCCCCTCTGCGGTCTCTCTGTTGTCTTCAAGATGATTCTTATGAAACGGTTCCTTTAACTTTTTTGATATCATTGTTATTAACAGACATGATAGCAAAAGCGGCTTGACTTCACGACCTTCATTGAATGCTTTGTTCCGATTCCGTAAATGTGATTGCAAGACAAAATTTCAGGCAAACTCCTTTAATTTACATATTTAAAATTGCCAGTCAAATTTTTCGTGTTACTAAATGGCATAAGGAGATCAAAATTCACTCGATTCGATTTGCACGCGCAATTTAAATGGACTAGTCCGAGTGGCTATTTATACAAAGAGATCTATCATATGGCTTACTTAGCTTGTACAGAGAAATGTCGAGAGCAAAATTTTTAGTAAAAATGATATCAAAATTATGTTGTATACTTTTGGTAAAGTTGGATGGTTATGTTGATAAAATATGATCTGAAGCTAGATTTGTCACATTTAAAATTTTATGCGTGCATAATTCAGCTTGGCTTACTACTATTGAAATTTTAATTGGCGATGAAAGGAAAGACGTTATCTCTTGTCAGATCCAAAACGGCGCAGTTGGGGAAAAATTTTAGCTTGAAGACAAGTATCTGGACACTGACCCAAGAAAATCAACCATCAAGTATTAGTATGCTAAGTTTAGACAAGGTGAAATGGGCACCGAAGACAGCAAACGCATTGGACGCCTAAAGGATGGTGTTACCGACGAAAACAACAAAAAAGTCCACAAAATATTTTTGGATGACCGTAAAATAAAGTTGTTCTAGATAGCAGGCACTCTAAAGATATCAACTAAAAGTGTATCATTCATGAATATTTGAGTATGAGAAAGTTTTGTAAAAAGTGACGCGCGAGCTCACTTTTGACTAAAACACATTGACAAGCTGATGATTCAGAGCAGAGTTTGGAAAAATTCAAGTGTAATAATACCAAGTTTTTGCATCGATATGGGACAATATTCGAGACATGCATAATTTCACTCTAAAGTCGTCAGTCATCTGAGTGAACTGCTTACGAAAAACCTGCTCCAGAGCGTGGAAAACCGTAACACTAGGCTAGCAAGAATATTTCTCCCGAAATTTGGAATATGCATGAAATAGTTTTTATTGACTACCTTGAAAAAGGAAGAGCCATCAACAGCGACTATTACATAGCGTTGGAAGCCCGTTGGAAGAACCAAATTACCGAAAAACGAAATTAAGGAAAAAAATGCACCATGTCACAAGTCAATGAATGCGATAGCACCAATCCAAGAAATAATCTTCGAATATCATTCGCAACCACAGTTTTCTCCAAATCTGGCCCTCAGCGACTATTTCCTGTTCTCAGATGTCAAACGAATGCTCGCAGAGACGAAATTTCTGTCGAATGAAGAATTGATTGCCGAAACTGAGGCCTATTTTAAAGAAACGGAAAAATTCTACTACAAAAAAAAGTATCGAAAAGTTGGAGGATAGTGACCCAGAGTTTATTCCCTTGACGAGTTAAATCATTATACTTTCCTGATTTGCACGTAAGCTTTATTAAAGAGCAATGGTTCCTTTAAACAGACACAAAATAGTAATCAAATAATCTTGGATTGATTGCTTCTAGAAAAAAGTTCAAATCTCCCCAGTTTCTTTAGTTTCTTTATGAGATGTCTCATGAACACTGAAATACTGGTGATATGCGTTGGATAATTGCGTAACTGTTCATATAATAAAAAAAAATAACAACGACTACAAGTTCATAAAGCTTGGCAGAATTCACGCACGCTTTTGTTATTCCTTACAATGAATCCGTTATTGTCACAGTAACGGATGCAACTGCAAACTTGTAAAAGTTCGCAACTTAACAAAGATTTGTCATACAGAGTAGACTACATTAATGAGTGTAAGCAAAAATATTACGAAATATCTCAAAAACTAATATATGAAAATTTGCAATGTTCTAATGTCACAAATTCAAACAGCAAAAAAAAATTAAAATACTACTTAATCGTTAAAAAATAGTAAAATATTGGAAAATTACTATTTTGCTATCAGAGATTTTCCACCACCAAAAAATTGAAAGAATAAAAAATGAAATAAAATTCAATGGGGAAATGCAAGCCCTAGAAGCTTCAATAGATTTCTTTAAGGGTTAAAAAGAGCGTTTTTCAAAAATTTTTTTCTCATATAAAAAATTAAATACTTTGTTCGAATTTTTATTGTTACAAACATACACTATTAACAAAGAAATTCTGAAATTTTTGAAAAACAAAATATTTTAAACTCGGCCATTGCGATGTCATTTCCGGCGACCCCTCGGAAAAGATATGCGCAAGCATTGAAAGTGTAACACCTTGCAGGATTTTAAAGTGAAAATAATTACGTGTCTCAGTCAAAATCTTAACTTAGAACTTAAACAAAGGGAAAAAACTGAAAATTGGATTTTTATCAGACATTTTTATAAAAAAATGAAAATTTCGAGACATTTTTTTTAATAGTTGTAATTGAAAAAAAGTTCTTCGTTCAAGTCTTTAGGAACTGTATCTAAAAGGCCTGTGTAAAATTTAATGAAGATCGGTTAAGTAGTTCTCGACAAATCTTGCCAACTGACTTCAAAAACACAGTTTCGAGAAAAAAGCGTTTAAAGATCTTCGAAACTATAACTCGAATCAACTTGAAAATTTAAGGGAATATTCTAGAGGTGTTGAAAAATTTAATAATACAGTAAAAAGATCGACCTTTTTAAGTCCGTAAACCCATGTAACCTCTTAGAAGTTATTTATACATTTTACACTACTCTTGAAACGAAGTCGTGGCATACTTGGACTTTAAAGGTTTACACTAGGACTACACAGAAACTGAGTTCAATGAGTGAGTTCACCAGTCTTCAAACAAAAAAGTTTTTAACAAAGGTTGTATTTGCTCTAAAAGTAATAAGAGCACTCAAAGTGCGGTGACCCCGGAAAAAATATTTCATAATCCTACCGCCTTTCTGCTTGTCCTTCGTTAATTTAAAATAACACTTAACTAGTGTTTCTATTTCAAGAGCCACTACTGTAAATTTGTATATTCACATTTAATATAATAAGCTTAAGTTCTGTTTGCCAGACATGCTTTCGTGCTTACTTTGGAAGCATATCCCTTTCTATGCTCATACGCATAACCACTTCAAAGTTGCTCCTCTCACATTTTAACAACGCACTAATACATGCATATGAATGTTTCATATCAAAATGCACTTGACGACGAAATTCATAATGAGCCAAATAACGGAGTGAGTACACTTGCTTGCCACTAAGAGCCACATTTTATGCAAGTAGGGTTATGTGTACGAGCAGCACAGACACTTAACTGATACTTTTGCTGACTTCAATTGCATTTAAACTTTTTGCCTAATTTTGAAGTCAATTTTTGGCCTCGGCTAATGAACTAGTTTGTCAGTTCTTCTGTAACTTCTGTATGAGCTGCTTTCTGCGGCGTGTGTATATGCATGAGATGCATTCGCGTTTGCCCTTCACCTGGCATTCAACAAAAGTTTACGCTTTTCAAGCAGTTGTGGAGGAAACGGTAGCGTGGTAATTCGATTTGTTGTCTTCACTTCTTGTGAAAATATTGTAATTTTCTTAGAATGGTTTGGTTTGGTTTACTTGAGTTATGCGGAAAAGACTTGAAATGCCAGTGATTTTTAAAATGAACGCAAATTCGTTGCTTAGATGGACCAATGCTGGAGATCACGCTGTCAAGACATACCGATCTAAACGGGGTTAAATCTCCAAAATAACAGCCCTTGGTCGGACAAAAGAACCGGCTGTTGTTGGAACCTGACTCCAGCTTTCGAAAAGTGTACAGTACCATCACAGCACTTAGCATCATAAACTCCCCGATAGTCCGTGACCTTAACCAGAAAGGTGTCAAAAGGCTTTGACAGTCAATTATACAACGTTACTTGAGGACATCGAAAAATCTGCACTCCCTTCAGGTCTAAAGAGGTGGACTGTGAAATACCATAGTGCGGTCGTCAATCATCTGTACTATTTCGAGGTAAAAACTTAAAACTGAAGATTAAATAAAGGGTTCCGCAAGGTGGTGTCCTCTCCCCGTTATTGTTAAACTTCTACAAATCGAAACTCTCGCAACCACTGGAGATAATTTATATCACCTCATGCGCTGATGATTGCACAATAATGACGTCGGGCAATGGAATCGGTAGAACCTTTCTCGCGTCTCCGCCGTACGGTATCTAACATTCCCCTCCCCCCCCCCCCCCCCCTAATGAAGTCGCTTTCTCACTGCACAGGACCACACACTTCCCCCTACTAAATATATAGCGACCATGTTCACAAACTGGACGAAGGAGTGCAGACTTGACCTTAATATTGCAGACGATGGCGCTAAGATTCTGACGGCCAATAACCCTAAAATTTTAGGTATGACTTTCGGCAGTCTGTGCTGCTTCACTCCTCATACGACCGCGATTATCGCCATTCACGGAGCCGCAACAATATTCTCAGATCGCTAGCCGGTATCACACGAAGAAAGAACAAACAAACGTCGTTGGCGACTTACAAGGCAATCGGCTGGCCGGTCCTTAACGACGTCGCAATATGGTCGCCTGGATGCAGTGAAATGCAAACAAGGAAGCGCCAAACTTGTCAAAACACTGCAGTCCAGACTATGACAGGATGCTTCTTGATGTCTTCCATCGAACACCTCCATACTCGTAGAATGATACGAATGCTCGCAGTTAAGAAGCATAGTGAGCTACTTTCAAAGCAGTTTGTGCTGAGTTGCTTTGCATAATTCATCACTGCTGTCACCTGCTAGGAGCGGAACCGCCTCCTAGGATCATCAAGATCAGTCCTCAACTACGTCCACGACATTCAACAATACGCCGACCATAATTCGGACACAACTAACTTTCGACAAGCACTGATTGTCATTCACAGTGAAGCCATTAACACATTCACCGAAAACTTCTCAGTTAATGGCGTACTTGGAATCAAACATACGAAGAGCTCGAGTTGCTTCAAGAAAGTGAAGTTAAGCTTCTACTTATCCAGAATAGAACCTGACATAAAATATATGTCCAGCGTGCAATGAGTCCCCACATGACCACCTTTTTGCTTGCCCTGCTAACCCAACTCATCTGACACCCTTCTCGCTTTGGTCCGACACCGTAGAAACAACGTGTTTCCTGGACCTAGCGTTGGATGACGTCGACGACAACTTATCTAATCCTTACGGCGTTTAGGTACGCGTTACAAGAACAGCAACAACGCACTGTGACTAGTAACTAAAATTTATTTTGAACGATGATTTTTGTGATTTTCACTACTGCTTTAAGTTCACGCATTTCTTCCAGGTTTAGTACCAAGTTTTGTGCAACAAAACACATTTCTCGACTAAAGTTTTAATATTTTCGATTTTTTCATATTTCAAATTGCTAAAATCGTATACATGGAAATCGATTTCCTACTAACACAGTTATGTGTCACATCGCAACCCATACGCCTACTCGCAAGTAAATAAAATACAAAATAAACCGCAGGGAAATCAAATTTGCCAACTCCTAAGAGCAATAAATGTAAAATGGCCAAAATACATAGACTTTTAAAGTTAGGTATACACATATACATGCTCTCATCTGGACACACATAGTAGCACTTTCAAGCAACAAAAGCAGTTTTGGTATCACTTCCTTTCAAAGAAAATATATGTATATGTACATATTTCTGACCAAAAACATAATTTCGGTTATTTTCTGGCCAAATTTTGGGTGTGGGAATTCGCTGCGAGCATTTACTTTTTTAAAACCTGATAGGCAGTCAGCTACACACACACACTTAGTTATACAAGATTTTCCATGTTTTTAGGTAGCTGAACTCACCGCAATTGCGCTGAAATCAGGAAATAGTTTGAAACATTTTATGGCTCCTTGGGGCTTATTTAGTGCTAAAAGGCCGACAATAGTCTATGCAGTCGCAAGCAATCATAAAATCTTCGTAGACACAAGTGAATAAGTATGTACATACATACAAATGAATGTATCTATTTATTCATTATAAGGAGTATAATTTGGTTGCGTATACGCCGTGGCGTACTTAACCTGCCCTGTTGTTGAAGACATTTTAGAAGTATAAGTTTATAGTTGAGGATACACAATAAAGACAAGAAAAATTTTATCTAAATATATAAAATAATATATATAGTATAAGATATAAAATATAAAATATATAAAGCCATACACACAAGAGTTGGGTGAGGTCCCCTAGATATGCTTGCAAATTTAACCTTGTTTAACAAAACTAACTTCGAGTAAACAAGTAGCTAATGAGCAGCTTTTCAGGGAAATATACACAAATATCAACGCTTCGACAACTCATTCGGCGAATGTGCTAAAATGCGAGCTTTACCTTTCCGCAAATTTCAAATAACTGCCTCATGATCTCCAGAGAATTGAGGCCATACGAGAAACTACTTGAAGCAACTGTTAGACTCGCTGGAAAGCTGCGAGAGCTATACTATATAGAGCAAATTTAAATAATAGAAATACTTATATTAACCTAGAAGGAGGTATTTTGAAGGTTGCCAGATTGAAAAACTACACAAAAAGCATAACCGAGTTGTCTTTTTAACAATCGGAGCCAAATTTTATTACACGGTAGATATTTATATTTATACATAAATATTTAACCGCTTATATATATTATATTAAATTCAAAAGAACTTGTTTGAATCGCTTGAGGCATGAGGAGCTTAAAATTGTCGCTTTGATTGCCCTGAATTATTGTGCAATTTTTACTGCCTACTTTTTACTACAGCATCAAAAGTGATAGCGTAGGACTCTAGTTAGAGTGGCGAAAATATGTACAACCACATACATATTAAAGTACAACCATAAAATTATATGACAGTCGTAGATACTATGAAGATAAATGGTGAAATTTTACTTACTAGCTTGAAAATTGAAAACAGAAGAGTTTTCCAGTAATATGACTGGAGTAATAAAATGGTATATGTTTTTGAATTTATACAATAAAAGTATCAAGACTTACGGCAACACTATATTGATGATTACTGCAGTACCACTAACTACTGTATTATAATAATTCCCACATACCTAGTTTTAAGACATTACTTAAGTCCAGAAATTTGAAAAAAATACACATTGTCTTTATATATTGGAAAAATTTTCCGTTGAACTGTTCTTGGATTCTCAAATTATTATCAAAGTTATAGCCGTTTTGGTGTTTAACAACTTTAAGCGTGTGTTTCTCAAAACTTTCTTTTCAATACATCATCATCATTTCATCATGATATTTCACAGTTAGATAAGTCAATTCACTTTAAGGGGTTTTATACAGTTAGAAAGCCGAAAAAACGAATTTTTCAAAAATTTTTCTGTGAGAACTTTTAAATTTATTAATTCAAAAATTTAATATTTTAATATATATTTTCACTTGAGTTTTTTTGATTAAAAACTAGAGTTTTTCCGATCTTACGTCATTACAAGTAGAAAAAAAATATTATATATTCATTAGATAAACAGTGTGTTTGGGACATAAGAAGTTAAGTTGACGCCAAATTTTGTGAAAGAAAAAAATTTTTACGAGATAAAAACCCAAAAACATGGTTATTCTAATTTTTCAAATAAATTTTGTGAAAAAAGTGTTGATACAAAAGTTATAGAACTTTTTATTTCTTACAAAATTGCCATACAATTTTTTCTACAGGACTCGTAGTTTCCTCGGAGATCGAGATAAACCATTCTTAGCCGTTAAAATTTCAACCACGTCCCTGTACTGCTTTTTTCCACCTCAGATCGTCTGTAAATTATTATTCATTTAATATTTAGAGTTAGATAGGGTTACATAGTATATACAATGGCGTCAAGTTGAAATCCGGGTGACTGTCTGTCTGTCAATAAGTCCGTGCAAGTTGTAATTTGAGTTAAAATTTAGATATTGATTAAACTTCGTATCCGCGTTGCTTTGCTTAATCGGTAGTGGACCTTATTCGGACCACTGCCACGCACACAAAACACCGTTCACCAAAGATCTGTTAAGTTAATTCAGCCGAGGTCAAAATAGAACGACGGGATTGGCTCCGCCTACTTTAGGGGAAAACATGTATGTGGAGTTCCGATCTACCGATTTCAATATTAGTGGTATGTGGCATTCCTTTAACATGTTTATGCTACATTGTGGAAATGGGAGAAATCGGAATACGGCAATGATTCTTTCACTTTCCAATATAAAAACCAAGATATATAACGGAATCATACTTTGCACGATTAATGCCTTTGATGTAACTAAAAATTATCCAAGTCCAACAAAAACTGTTTAAGCTTCTGAGTCCGAATATGTGGACCCCAGTGCGTACAGTAGACTTTTCGCAGAAAATATTGGTCAATGTGTCAGTTTTATAATTGAAATTGGGAGAAAATACTTTCCTGTCGATGTCGATATTTTATTTAGCCTCGATGTAACTAACATAAAGTTATTTGAACTTCTGGGTGACTTTATACCGCATTTATCGGTCAATATGTAAGTTAATTGAGCGAGCGTGTTCTTCTTATAATGTTGAATATTTGCGCTATAAATTAATAAAATCTGTTCCCAAAAAATAAGGGGACATTGTATTTATTTTAAAAATTCCTTATTTATTCTTCCAAATCAATTTCATCCCCTCCCGATGCAATACACTTATGCCAACGGATTTTCCAATCTTCGAAACAATGGTTGTAGTCACTTTGAGGGATGGCCTTCAGTTCCGTCTTTGCTGCGGCTTGAATCTCCTCCATCGTATAAAAACGGTGTCCCTGGAGCGGTCTTTTGAGCACGGCGCCAGATCAGGTGAATACGGTGGTTGCGAAACGATATCGGTTGAGTTTTTGGCGAAATGATCACGAATTACGAGGGCAGTATAGGATGGTGCATTATCGTGGTGTAAAAACCAAGAATTGTCTTTCCACAATTCCGGTCTTTTTAGGCGGATAGCGTTACGCAAACGACGCATAAAGTTCAAATAATATTCCTTGTTGACTGTTTGCCCTTTTGGAAGGAATTCATAATGCGCAATACCACGATAATCGAAGAAAACAGTCAACATGACCTTGATTTTTGAGCGACTTTGGCGCGATTTTTTTGGTCTCGTCTCTCTTTTGGCACGATATTCGCTCGATTGATCGGTTGTTTCGGGCTCGTAAGCAAAGATCCGAATCGCCAGTTATAATGCATTTCATGACACCCTGGTAGTCGGAAAGCATCGTTTCACACACTTCAACGCGACGCCTTTTTTCCAAAAAATTCAATGTTTTCGGTACCAGTCGAGATTTGACGCGCTTGTGGCCCAAAACATTCTTCAAAATGGTATTGGCTGAGCTTTTCGATATGCCAACTTCATCAGCAAGGTCTCTAATTGTTAATCGACGGTTTTTCAACACCAAATCTTTTGATTTATTGAACGTGAGCTTCGTCGGTTGAGGTTAATGCGTCCTGGACGCTCTTCGTCTTTGACACGTTCACGGCCGGCTTGGAACTCACTATACCACTTGTAAACATTTTTTTTAAACATAGCCTTATCACCAAAGGCTTTCTGCACCATTCTCAACGTATCCGCAGCAGAAAAATTGATTCCTTAAACAAAATTTAATGCAAATTCTTTGCTCAACAAATTTCGACATCGCAAAAAACGAAAAACTCACTTTTAGCAGCTCACAAAACGACACGTATCTCAAACACTAATGAATATTCTGACATGAAATTTGAGATCAATGTGACTGGCAGTACTACCAACCTAAAAAAAATAATTCTCCAAATCCTTTGACGCACGCAGTTTTAATTCAAATGTTACCTTATTTTTGGGTACATATATACGAGTATATCTTCACCTAAAATGCTAAATAACGTAACAACATTTTCGGAAATTTACAGGGGAAAGAATGAAACACATTATAAAATGGAAAATTAGTGAAACAAAATTTATACTTGTATATTATTTAATTATATTATATTGTATATTATTTAAAACTGGGTTATATCTGATAGGAAAACCTTAAAATTTAGAATTTTTTGATCATATGTACGTTATTTTGCATTTAAGGTGACGATATATACCTAGTATGTACCTGAAGGCACCTCCCTGGCTTTAATTCTTGCAAGTAATAGAATATGAAATGTTTGGTTATACCCGAACTTAGCTCTTCCTTACATGTTTCGTTTGTATTTTTTACTCTCTTGAAATAATTTATAAAAAAAATAAGTCATAAAAAGTGCATAGTAAAAACTTCAATTGATTCTTTATCAATTAAAAATCTCAAAATTTGGAGCTCTGGACTAAAAACCTCTTAAAAGCAACTAAATTGCTCTTCTTCAAAACTTAAAACGAAACTTAATTTTAACTTAAACTAAAAATTCCACCAGAAGAGTTTTCTACCAAAAATGTGAAAATGTTGTTAATAAAATTCATTTAATTAAGAAAGGAGAAATTTTTTAAAATAATAGTGATTCTCCAAATAACAAAAGGCTTACAATTATATTCTGATAAAACACACTTCTACCTATACATATGAAAGTACCTTTGTGAATACGTATAATATATTCATCTATGACCTCTTAAACAACCCCACTAAATATTTACAGTCAAAATAAATTTAGTTTACATTGAAAACATATGCCAAACAAACCGCAGGAAAGGGGTGCCTCGTATATGTTGCTGGCTGTCGTCATTGCTGTTGTAGATTTAACATTTTATCGCCTTTCTTCACAGCATACAATGAAAGTTTTTATCGTTAACAATAAAAAAGCAAATAAATACCGAATTGTAAGACATTTGGCACCAAAGGCGTAACTATTTCGACGCGTGTTTGGAATTCGCGGAGAAATTGAATTAACTACACGGCAAACTTATTCGTCTATTGGATTGGCTGGCACGCGAAATTCTCTTTACTAGTTAATATATTGTGTAGTGATTTTTTTATTTTACTATTTTATTTATATACAATTTTGATAGTTTGTAGTTGTAAAAGTTGGATACTTGCTACCGGTTGCTGGAGAACGTCTAAAAACGTCCCTAAAGGTTGGGAAAATAACTGATTTATAATTCAGCTGGTCTCACTAGTTGAGAGCTGGAGCAAAGCATATCAGTCCGAGAAATCGAGTACTACCAACCAGCAAAAAAGGAGCTGAAGCATGCCACTGATGAGAGCAAAAAGAGAAAATGGGAACTACGCGAGGATGTTAACAAAATTCCCGGAGCATTTGGATAAAAATAGAAATCAAGAAATTCGGAAAGCTATCTGACCGCTGCCAAAATGAATCACATCGTAAATGCACTCTTCCCCACACACGAAAAAAGATTTAGTGATCCAGAGCAGACCCTTAGACTTCTGCAAAACCCCCAGTTCATCCTCGAACCTGCAACTAGCCTCTGGCAAGCTCAAGACCAAGAAATCACCGGTCATCAGCATACCGTCCAGTATGCATACTTAACACAGCGGAAAAGCTCTATGAAAGGCTTGAAAAAAGCTTGAAAATCTCGGACGAACTCAGAACAGTGGTGCGAAGCTACCTTAGTAACAGAAAACTGCAGTACCAAAGTAGTGAGAAATCACGACATATCAATTCCGGGACTAGACTTGTGGAACATCAGCTACGACGCTATATTAAAAATCGAAATGCCAGACGAATTGTACTTAATTGGTTATGCGGACGACACTGAAGCAGTAATTACAGCACAAGACACAGAAGAAGCGCGGAGAAAGTATAATCAGATCATGATGTAGACCCAAGCATGGCATGACTCACACAACCTCCAGCTCGCTGCGGAAAAATAACTACTACTGCTACTACGGATATTCTAAGAATACAAAAAGTAGTAAACTACCTTGGCGCAAGACTGGACCCCAGACTAAGCTTCGGATGATTCTAATGTCGGTGACAATCAGCGTCCTATTATACGATGTAGCCGGGTCCATCTCCAACTGGTATTTCCAACGGATGCTGGTCTTCCTCTTCCTTCGCTTCCCCCCGGCGGCTACTGCGTCGTATACTCTCAGAAAACTCGTACCGGCGGCTCATCAGACATTGTCATCATCCATGACTCGGCACCACATAGCAGGGCGAGGATGATGAGTGACTTATGGAGGTTGGGAGGAGAGGACTTTACTTCTAAGTTAGTCGCGAGTACGATGACTGTATGTTTGATAGCAGGAGATATTTCGTCTTGCCCTGGTTCACTACTAAACCCATTCGCTTTCCTTCCTTATCCGGTTTAGAAACTATGGAGGATGGAGTCATGTTGATGGAGTCGCGCAAGTGAGGAAAGTTCTCAGAGCGTCATTCATATGACTCAAGCAACTTACGATTTGCGATCTTAAACTAAGTATCCTCTGCCAAACAACATCCATTTGAAGACGGGCAAAAGTGAGAAGGCAAAAAATATACGGTGTGCGCTGGGTTTGGGACCCACCACGCAAAAAACACCCAAGGAAAAGAAGAAAACAGCCTCAGATGATGACTTTATTAAGTGGGATTGATACTCCAATAGATATAATGGTCACAATCTCAACCTACACTAAGTAATATACATTTGTGAATACTAGAATATCGGACCAAAATAAAAAATTTCACTCTTATCTCTAACTAAAATCAAAACAACTACAAACTGTCACTTAGTTTGTATTCAATAAATACACGACGACAAAGTAAGAAAGAAGCAACACAATTGGCCACATACATAAGTATGTATCTGTGATAAAATTTCAATGAACGAATGTGAGAACTTTTGTAATCTGCGTGCAGCAACGGAGTTGACTGGCTCCGAAAGGTGGCAGATGGAAAGCTGAAGCTCCAGTTGTGGCCAAACGGAATCCCCCTGCAAACGTTACTGACATTTCGCTGAAATTCCTACGCAACACAAAATCCACAACTGGAAATATATATACGAGTATATGTGTATGAGAATGCCGCGCCTCTTAGGAATCGATGTGTACAAAAACTGTGCACACATTTGCACAAGTCTCTGTATGCGCACGCGGCCAGCCTTGCACTTTGAGAATTGCGCTTTTTGCTCGCTTTGGGCACACCCGCCGAAAAGTGTGTCAATGACTGGTGGCGGCAGCACGTTCAAATTTTCAAAAACTTTAACAAAAGTAAAATTTCCACTGAATGACTGTTGAAAGAAGAACCATAGCTATGCCGTTCTTTATGGACATGTGTGTACAAATACATATGTACATACGAATGGGGGTACGTAAATATATATTTTTTCAAAGGCAAATCAACTGTCAGGCATGGTACGGGCTTGGCATGTTTTTCTTCCTTTTTTTTTCTTCCTCGCCGTTTGGCGAGGCTTAAATGCAACAATAACAACGATACTGCCAACCCATGATACTTGAAACAACTGTGGACCCATCAACTGATATGGTTAACGTTGGTCAAGCGATTGAAAAAAGAATTACGCAAAAGTGGTTGTTCGAAGAGTGTAAGCTCTTGAGTATACATGCTTTCAAAAGAATTCAAGAAGAATACATTTATTTTTCGTTGATAAAAACAGTAAAAGCTCATTAAAATAGTGAAAGCTCTTTTGAAAAGTGAAAGCTCTTTTGAAAAGTGAAAGCTCCCTTAGATAACTAAAGCATCTGAAAGTTTTTAAACAGTGAAAACTTTTATCCCATAAACAGTGGAAGCTCGGTAACACAGCCAAATCTCTTTTGAACGATGAAAGCGCTTTTAGACAACTAAGCCACTTTAAGCAACGAAAGCTACTTTGAAAAACGAAAAAATAGCGGAATTTTTTTTAAGCATTGATTGATTGAAGATTCTTTAAACACTAAAAGCTTCCCTAACAGCGAAATCTTCTTTAAACTGTGAAAGATTCAGCAGTGATATTTCTTTGTAACATTGAAGTACTCGTAAAGCTTTTGTTAACATTTTCGTACAGGTTTCCTCAAAAAAAGTTTCTTGATAAATTTTCTATCCTAGTAAGCTTTCACTATTCAAAAATTTCTTAAATTCATAAATACACAACACCAAGGCGGCTTGATGATATTGACTTTCGTACTTAGGAGCTTCGTTATTTTTTTGCGTCAAGTGGTTTACTCTCTGACATCGGAAATCAGACACTCTTAAGATTTTGCAGGCCTCTTGAACACATTTAGGCTGTTCACGATAAGGTGGTTATCGGGTTATGTGGTTATGTGATTAAGTGAACAAAAACAAAATGCGGTATGACAAAATAACCAAAGTTGACCAACCTAGGCCCTTGTTTACAGATTATGTGGTTATTTGCTTATTTCCAGTGTTAGAAAGTCGTTGGAATTTTACTAAATGGCAGCACAAAAAATAAATAAAACTAAGCGAATGGCGTTTCCATTTAGTTTTTCTTATTGGAAAATCTGCTTATTAACAGCTGTTTTTGTTAACAATCAGCAAATTAAAATCGGTACAAAAAGCATTCAAAAGCATCAAAAAGAATTTTTTTGTTGATTATTGCCAAAGAGGTGTATTTTAGGTGAATTCACTTGTAATTTTGAAAAAATCGAAATTTTTTTACATACTTTGAATGTATAGTATATATACATATATGCGTGATTATTGTCTGTAAATTCAACATAATCCAGTAAAAATTTTCGGAGTAATGATCGTATTTGTAAAGATGTCTCCGAGCGTTTGAAAGTAGGCTGAACCGTAGCCTGGCGTAGCAGTAAAACCTTAAATGCGTTTTTCTCGAAACGATGTTTTCAAAGTCGGTGAGGAATATTTCTCCGAAATGCCTTAACCGATTGACTTAAAATTTTTACAGTATCTTCTTAGATACTTTTATCAGGTAATGATCGAAGGAGTAAAATTTCTGATAAAAATTTTTTTAATCACCTTAAAGTGTAAAGTTTCGTGCAAAAAAAGGTTTTTTTTTTGGGAAGCCGCCATTTTCTCTAAAATCAAAATTTTGACTATTCCTTCGATTCATTACCTGTATTTATCTATCCTAAAAGTAATCCTTTTGGTTTTTAATTTTAGATAACTTCGATCAGAGATATCTTCCTCACCGCCAAACAACTTTTTGTAAAGGACTTTCAGGAGATCTTCTACAGGAACGACGAAACCCAAAATTTTTATTAATAAAATAAGAATTCTTAGAATACGTTAAATTCGCTAAATGTTTATATATTTTATGTATATATTCAATAAAAAGCCTCTTCAGAAAATTTAACAAAAAAAACACATTTTTTCAAACTTGCAAATGGATACAAGTATGACCCCGTACTCGTATGTGCGAAACTTTATTTTGGACAAACTGTCGTTGAAAACCTGTGTTTTGGCAAAACCTATAGGACGGATTCACTTCCATTTTTTTAAACTGGTTGCATTTTAAAACTTTCCTATACTTAATAACGAATTGCTTTTCACAAATTTCGAAATTGGCTCAAATTTTCTCCTCTTACGATACGAGGTTTGACAATTAAGTAATGAGACTGATTTTATTGCCACGCTTGGAGTAAACCTGTGACCCTGAAATTCCCTTTCTGTGATTGTAGTGCTCGTCACGAAAATGGAAAAAAGAAGTCAAGAGCAACGCGTCGCAATAAAATTTTGCGCCAAATTGGGCGAAACAGCTTCGGAAACGTACCCTAAAATTGTAAGAGTGTATGATGATAGTGCTCATAGTCGAGCCCAGGTCTTTCGATGGCACAATGGTTGTGTCCGCGCGCCGCTCGCCCGAAAAAAGCTCGCAAGAGCAAGTCGAAGGTGAAAACGATGATTATTGCTTTTTTTGATAGCCGTGGAATCGTCCACAAAGAATTCGTTCTACCGGGAAAAACTGTGAATCAAGTCTACTATTGCCAAGTACTCGAAAGATTGCGAAAACGAGTCAGTCAACAGTCAACTGTATCCTTCATCACGACAACGCGCCGTGCCACACCGCCCTCAGCGTGTCCCAGTATTTGGCCTCCAAAGGGATAGCCGTTTGGCAAAAGCCGCCTTATTCGCCCAACATGTCACCCTGTGACTTTTCTTGTTTCCTAAAACAAAATCAGTGGTCAAAGGAACCCATTTTGAGTCGATTACGGACATCCAGGCGGCCGTGACGAGGGCACTCGCGGACATCTTAGTCGAAGCATTCCAGAAATATTACGAAGCATAGAAAACGCGTTGGAATCAC
>CM050323.1:35910624-36409200 GCA_027475135.1 Bactrocera correcta
CCCCAATTTATTTACAGTTACCATGGCAGTCAACCTGACTATGCGCTTGTTATTCCTTACTGCAAATTTTATTGTTTCACAATATCTTTGTTCGCTTGCAATTCAGCAAAAATAACGTGGAAACGTACAGTTGTTTTTACATGCTGCCTCCTCCTCGCCTGTTTTACAACTCGTAGCCAATATGGATGCAAGTGCCGCTCGATTTGCATTTCTGTTTTACTCGTCTGATGTTGTAAGCGTCAATATACTTGCTCATTCGCACTTTATGCATGCCTTTATGGCTTTCGTGGAGTTTCGTTTTCCAATTCATTGAATTTGATATTGTCATTTTGTTTTCGAACTCGAAATGCTGACGATTGCTGGCTAGCTTTATTCAACTTATTTTTGACTTTACACGGAATTTTATGGCTGAATTTATTTGTTTTCTCTTAAAAGACAGCGAACTTTAATAGCTTACGCGTAGAGCCATAAATGTTTTACAGTTATTTGGATTTAATATGCGCTATTGTTGACTAGGCGGTAGAAAAATAGTAAAATTGGGTTCATATTCTATACATATACTCAACTCTGATATATATTTTATCACCTTTTTATTATATTTTTCTTTTTAACTTCTTTTCTGTGACTATTCTTGAAAGTTTTTGTATATTTAGAACACCTTGAGCCTCGAGAGAATTTTCGAAAATACATTTCTACAATGTTAAATTGTAGATGTTAGTAGAAAGTATGCTATTCACAACTCTTAATTTCTTTAATGAAATCCAAACCCATTGAAATAGTCTTTCCAATGAAATCGGACCGCGAATGAGGAATTTAGAGACGCTTTATTTAAAGCTCCATCTATTGGATACTGAGCGAGTTAACTGCCGCGTTAAGTGTTTCTAAATTCTGTATCATTGATTTTATACTGAGCTCTTTATGCATGCCTCTCTCTGGCAGAGCGCTTCAATTGCTTTAACGTTTAAGAATTCTATATGTGACCTGGTCTACGAAAAGGGGGCTTAGGTGTCAAAAATCATTTTTTTTTTGTTTTTGACACCTAAGCCCCCTTTTTGTAGACCAAGTCACATATAGTTATTTTATGTCTGATTTTAGTTCACCTTATTTCTTCTTGATGAAACATTCAATTTATATAAACTCAAATAAAATAAACCTGCTGTACACTCGACCAATAGAGTCATGGGTTTACTGTACCGGAATAAGGGTGAGCAGTTGAGTGGATATAACGTCAATTGCGAAGCGTTATATGAGCACTGATTGTTATTCAAACAGGAGGAAGTTTACTGCCAACAATATTGAAAATAGCCATGCGTTAATCTGTTTCAGCTATTTGCTGAGCACTTGAAAATTGCGGCCGAGAAAGCAATTAACACAATAGTTAAAATAAGTAAAAAGTGGAAATAAAATTTTATTACTACTTTTATCTGTTCTCTAAGTGTAAAAATAAGTTCCTAAATAGTGTTAATTTGGATAAGAAATAAGATCCAACTTATGATTTCAAATTTTGGCTCAAAAGATAGTGGAACAAACATGAAATGGAAGGAGTTACAGTACATACAAATTAGTACTTGGATACTCGTATCAGTCAACCACCAAAATGTTGATAGCCCGCCAGTAGATAATGGGTCACCGCTTCAAATAACAAAATTCCAACAGGAACGCTACAAAAGTAGACCGCTAAGGGCAGGAAAGTACGCGATATTTTTCCCACTCTTTTGACGGTTCTCTTTAGCAAGGTTTGCCATTTTACCAGCCCAAATTTTTAAAATTTACTACCGAAATTCGGAGTCAGTGGTCTAGACTTTAAGAGCGCTACGTCAATTATGACGACCATAATAATTGTCCTGTCAGAATGAGCGTGTAGTGGAAAAATTCGAATCCACAAGCACAGTACAAAATGTTCACGTGCCAGTGAGGCGAAGAAGTGGTCGTAGTGTCGAGAATATTGCTGTCGCTAGCGCATCAATTGAGGAATGTCGTGGCGAATTTTGCAAAAAACTTTTCCTTAAAAGAACAAATTGACGTAAGAACTAAAGGCGCTTGACAATTAGAATCGTCATATGTTCGTGAATTGGGCTGAATAACAAATTGAAAATGATCCTGTTTTTATTCGAAAAATTATCTTCAGCGATGAGGCTCATTTTTGGCTGGATTTGTACAATATGTGGTTCCAACAGAACGACGCCACAAACCACATTGCGAATGTCACAAACGATTTATTGAAAACCAAGTTGTGAACGTGTTATTTTACTAAAAGAACCAGTCAATTGGCCGCCTAAGTCGTGAGATTTGACGTCGTTAAACTATTTTCTAAGGAACTGCGTCAAGTCTATGGTCTATGCCAATAAGGCAGCTGTGATTGATGAACTTCGTACGAATATCGAAAGTGAAATTTCAGCAGTATCGGCTGGTTTACGCTTGAAAACCGCCGAAAATTGGTTGCAGCGTCTGGACATCTGCAAACGTGATCGTAGTGGCCATGCAAAATAAATCGTGTTCCATACATAAAGATTTTACAAATCTTTTTTTTTTTATTTAAAAAACTTTTGTAGCGCTCTTATTGAAAACCCCCTTAATATGGAAAAGCTTCCTATGACTTTCAAAAGCCGCTTTAATACTATAGATTTTCCACGATTTTAAGGAAGTCAAGTTTTCTTAGTGATAGGAATTCGTACGATGTTGCATGACTCATTCTTTTAATATTTCAATATTCGCTCTACCGTATTCTTTTTAACAGCTCTCTCACACGCATTAAAATCGCCTGCAACCAACCCTCTTTCCGAGCAATCGAGTAATAATTTTGATTTCCAAAAACTTTTTGCAACTTTTTAAATGATTGGCGGCTTCTGGTGTTAATTGAGAGTGAAAGCTCATAAGTGACGCATTCGCCTATAAATACCAATACAAGTAAATGTACATAGATGTTTGCAAGTTTAGCAGTATATGGATTAATGACAGTTATCTATAAATGTCAACAATAAATAAGCAAGTTATGCCAACTTATTTCCTTTGTCAACACTTGCCAATAACTTTCAGAGTTCATTGCATTTTGACTGTCGTTTGTATATTCAAATATACAGTTATGTTTATATGAAAATATTTGACTGAAATGACAACTGCTGCTGCTCGAGTGTAGAATACAAATAAATATTTTCATAGCGAAAAGTTTGAGGATAAACTTTTAGAAATCGAAAAGACGCAGCAAGAAGTTCGTTAATTGAATTATGACCTTAAATACTATGGAATGGTGTGCCAAAAAAATAATTAGTAACACATACACCCATCTTTTTATCCTGAGGTATTATTTTTCAAATGAATTTTTATTGAGTACTTAAATCACGAATTGTAGTAACAGATAATGTTATTACCATTAAGGCAAGTAAAGTGCTTCCAGAGTGGTTTTTGACAGTAATTTACTTTTATAATTTTTTAATAATTTTTTCGTTAAATATTATAAATTTCAGGAAGAAATAGATTTTAACAATTAATGTTTTTTGTTTAACTTTTCTTAGAAAAAAATATAAGATATTTTATTTTGACAGATTACTAAGCTAGTTATATAATAGCAAGCTTGAGCCTTTTTATGTTAATTTCGGGTTTTGCTTTCCCTGAATCGGACCAAAAATGTCATTTTATCTTTCAATCATAAATGATACTCGAGCCATGGGTTATACATCAGCTCTCTCATGTAAATTATGTTGCATGTGCTCATGATGAGTGATATATTGTTATTGGTTATCCAGCAAACTCTTTGAATGTAAAAGTTTATTTATTCCCAATGGAATATGAAGACTTTAATAGAAATAAAATCTAATAAGATACTTAAAAGGAATAAGTTTATCGTGGGTACACTTCATAAAATTGAATAATTTGGGCGCGGAGCAATCCTAGTTCATAAACAGACTAGTTAACGGAATTCTTCTTCTTCTTTACCGAGTAAACAACAGCGCGCCAGTCGTTTCTTCTTTTCGCTACGTGGCGCCAATTGGATACACCAAGAAAGGCCAGGTTCTTCTCCACTTGGTCCTTCCAACGGAGTGGAGGTCTTCCTCTTCCTCTGCTTCCCGCGGCGGGTACTGCGTCGAATACTTTCAGAGCTGGAGTGTTTTCATCCATCCGGACAACATGACATCACCAGCGTAGCCGCTGTCTTTTAATTTGCTGCACTATGTCAATGTCGTCGTATATCTCGTACAGCTCATCGTTTCATCGAATGCGATATTCGCCGTTGCCAACGCGCAATGGACCATACATCTTTCGCAGAACCTTTCTCTCGAAAAATCATTACCTCGACTCATCAGATGTTGTCGTCATCCATACCTCTGCTCCATATAGCAGGACGGGAATAATGAGCGACATATAGAGTTTGGTTTTTGTTCGTCATGAGAGGACTTTACTTCTCAATCGCCTACTCAGTCCTAAGTACCACCTATTGGCAAGAATTATTCTGCGTTGGATTTCCAGGCTGACATTATTGTTGGTGTTAATACATGTTCCAAGATATACGAAATTATCTACGAATTCGCAATTATGAAGTCGCGAGTGCGACGACTGTTTGCTTGATGGCCATGTTCACTACCAGACCAGTGGAAGATTGTACCTGCTCGATTAAGTTCTGCAGCTCGAATTATTTTCTCCAGAAGTAGATTGAAGAAGTAGCACCATAGAGAGTCATTTGTCTGAAACCTCTTTTGGTATTGAACGGCTCGGAGAGGTCTTTCCCCATCGTGACGGAACTCTTGTATTACTTTTGTGGGGAAATCAAATTCAGAAATCGCGGCATAAAAGCAGCTTTTTTTCGCGGGTCTTTTCCCAGTTCTACAAGAGTATGCTCCGGCCTTGAAACCGTCTGTTAGTCGCCGCATTTTTTCATAGAATGTTCGAGCACAACACCTTTCGGTCAGCTTTTCGAGGTCTTCGTACTTCGTACACTTCGGCCTCTCTTGTTTTGATTTCAAAAGCTTTTCTCTTTTCAACTCTTGATATCTGTCCCATCCCACACATGATGTGGTCGATTGTAACGTTGCGAGGTAAGCAGTCTGTTTTCTCTCCACTGCGACACGGCATTCTCCGAAAACCAATGGTTTCGGTTGCAGCTGTACGTAAGGGGCATGAAATGCTCTCCCACAGTTCCCTTATACCGAGTTGCTGATGAGCGCTCTCAGAGAACAGGAGTGCAAGCCGAGGATAAAGTAGTTAATAGAGTTGTCTGTTCTTATTGCAGCTTCTCAACGTCGAATCTTCCTTATGTTTTTTGTTGAGCGTTTTTTGCTGCACAGAGTCAGGTGCGAATCTTGTCAAGATAGTGTTCCAAGTCAATGTTAGGGCTTTGGAACGTACGCACGTCTAAAGCACTGTAGACGTGTACCGTTTATCACAAAATGATCGCTCTGTTTGGTTACTTTTCAATCCGGAAACAGCCAGGTAGTTTAATGAATTTTTCTATGGTGGAATCTAGTACTACAGATAACCATATTTCGGGCCACGTCGAAGTCGATGAAGTTCACTTTATAGAAAGGAATAAAATTGGGTAGGAGACAATCCTAGTTCATAAAAAAATTAGTTAGCGGAATTGTATCACCAAATAGGCATTGTCACAAATCATGAATGTTCCGTTTGTATATGGTAAACACTTGTTCCTTTGCTCAGTATTCAAACCTATCTCAATATATTTGATCTTAATGTACTTTTGGATATACTAAGTACTTCATTTCCTTGGCAGCACAAAGTTTTAAAATATTACGCGACAACTCCCCAAGCAAATAAATAACATAAACTTGGCAACGATAAAAGGGAAAACAGAATGCAAGTTCAAGGCCATCACAACAAAACAAAAAAGAACGAAAGGTTGTTATCGCATGCCAGGTCAGAAAAAACATACAACTCTTTCGATGGGCAATTCCTTTGCTTACGACAACTTAAGTCCAATGATTTCAAAAGTGTTTTTTTTTTTGTCAGAAATAATAGTATCACTTGTCTTAGTTACTACCTTTCTACTTAAAATGGATATTTCTATATTCACAAGCAGATGAGTGCACGTCTGCGCTAGCGAGTCTTTGGAAAAGGCTCTTTGAGTTCAAGCTTCATAGTGACATGGAGCTGCATAGTGTCAAAAATTGTGGTATTACAAAAATTTATAGCTAATTAAGCCTGCCACTCTTTAAAAGTGAACGGTTGCTGCGCAAAAGATGTCGTGCTTCAATGTGTTCTCAATCGGGGGGAAACCAAATAATCGTAGAAGTGCTCTATGTATGTGTGTACTTAGGTGAGTGTAAAGACCGCACAGTATTACGATTAGAACTACTTAGATGAGACGATACATATGTATGTACATACTACCACATGTAGCTGCGTTGAATATCGAAATCTCGACATGTTTACTGGTTTGACGGTTACGACAACCGGACGTTCGATAAGCTTGAATGCTGACGAAGATTTGTTGAACTGTCCTTCAGGCGTTTGCGCGTGTATTTATGGATGTGTGTGTTGTCTGTGTGTCGATGATGCAATGAAGTTCCCCGTAAGAAACAACAAGTTAGTCAGTGAGACAATTTAAGTTTAGAACTAGAGATTATAGACCAAAATAAAACTTGCTACAAGGGAAGCGATATTTTTAAGCCGATTTTTAGTAAGCAGATTCAGATGAAAAGTTTACTTAAGTATGCTATCGATTTATATACCCTACCGATTCGAATACTTAAGTAAGCTTTTCACTAAAAATATGGAAACTTGAACAAACCACTTTGAAAGTGTTTCTTACTACAATAGAAAGTCAACCACAGAGTAGCATATGGTATAAAATTTCAAAACTTCATACACAAATTTGACGTTTGGCATATTGAACAGGTATAAAGATGTTGGCTGCGTAAGAAAAATCTACAGTGAGTGTATTAGCTGGCTCGCTTTTGGTAATGACACCTATATTTTCCGGTAAATCAGGCACCCATCAAACGTTCCTTTTGTGGCAATAGTTAGAATGTCTGTATTATTATCCACGCTGCGCTTCATTTCCTTGCACCGGATGCTTGTCTAGCTCGCAAACATGAAAGAAATTCCGCAAGTATGCTTCCGGCGAAGTTACAAATAAATTGTCAAAGAAGAATATGAACATAATATGTATATAAACATACATAAAAAGTATTATAAACGTATTTGCAGCGCGTTTGTTGATAGTCTTGTAGGTATTTGATTACTTAAAACTAAGCTGTTGATTTATTGCTTAATTACCTTTGGTATACAAGGTGCTTTCCAAAGTAAACAGGACTTAAAAAAAAACAGAAAAAATGCTTTTTTCGGCAAAATCAAATTATTTTATTCAAAATTGTCTCCTCCTGCTTCAGTATAGCTTTTTGCACGGTCCAAAAGCATGTCGAACGAGTGTTTTAGCTCATTGGCCGGTATGGCCGTCAGTATGTCAGTGCAAGCCTTTTGAATGACCTCTTTTTACCGAAAAGGAAGAAGTCGCACGGTGCTATTTCAGGTTAATACGAGGAGTGGTTAATGGTCATATATGTATATGGCGCCACCAGGGGCGCTAGGTTCAAAAAGTCCTGTTTACTTTGGAACGCACCTTGTAACTCTAAGATTACTAACTGGCCCCATAATAAGCTGTGTATAATTTCTAAAATTCCAAAATTAGCTTTAATATAAAAAAGAGAAAACCAAAAGTAATATCAAATTTGGCCGAATGACACGCATTAGCTCATAACTACATAAGAGTTCTACATTTTCTCCTATTGACCCTTATCATCCGCAAGTATTTTAAAATATTTTGCTCACTTACAATTGAATGCTTGGGTGCCCTCGAGAACAAATAAGCTTTTCGCTAAGAGTTGTAAGTGCTTTCTGCAAAAGCCAAAGCTTTTTATATACATATATTGATCCTAGATTATTTATTGATCTGCTGAGAAGAGCGATATCAGCACTACAATTGTGCGAATAATCTGCAAAAAATGCGACGATGTTTACAGTGAGCTTCAATGACACAAATCCCTTTATAGTACATAAGTATGTTCATATAAATGCACATACAAGTGGCGACCGCAGCTGTGCAAGTGCCTTTAAGTAGTAGTAAGTAGCGAGTACTCTCAGCAATTCAATCAATATAATGTACTTATTTGTAATGCTTTGCTTTCTGCATGGCGCCATATTTCGTTGTATTTGCTTGTGGTCGGTCAGGCTGTGTACAGAGTGATGTTAGTCTATTCTACTTGATATTCTTGCCGTCGAAGTTTTTTCAAAAGCTTTACGACATTTGCCGAGGACGCTTTCTTCCTGTTTTCGCCACCGGTTGCACTTCCACCCTCATTAGTCCCATTGTTTTCGGTTGCTAGATAATTTAGTCACCTATGTATGAGTTGGACGAAGTTGATTTTGAGGACAATCCTACAACGAGATATCGGGTTATGTTAGAGCATAATAGATCCCAGGAAGAAATTCTGTGTTCGAACTTATAAATTACAAATTCGTACAGACATTTAATTTCCATTCCCATCAAATCATTGAGTTGTCTGAAGGTATGTGATCCCAAGTGTTTAAGTCTTGACCTCCCAAACGCGGGACAGTCAAAAAGGAAGTGTTGCGTTGTTTCTACCTCATTTTCTTCCATACAGCTCCTGCAGATGGCGTCTGGTAAGATTTTCAATCTTACAGCACGGACGCCAATACGGCAATGTCATGTTAAAAGCCCCACATCTAGGGCGAAACTAGCCTTACAGTGGACAAATTGATTACTAGATCTTCTGCTATCGATCTTTGCCCAAAAGGCTTTAGCGACGGCGCATGTACCGACCCAGCGCTAGCCAAGCTTCCGCGAAGCCCAGCTATCCAGTAAAACACTTCAGGATACGGCAGTGCCGACCCGCTCTTCTACTACCGATAGCGGTCAGGGTGCCTTTCCTCTCTAGTTCAACTGTTTTACAACTTTCTGCGATTCCGCTGTGGCCTGGCCTCTATACCTATCTGATACTCGATGCTTTTGATAGCTAGGTTATGCATCCCTCGACCTATCCTGAACGCACTGTAAATGAGTTCAAGGCTAGTATTGCCGCTCTGCTATCTGAGTGAATGTGCTCTTCTCTAAAGGAGGCTGCACTCCGGAGCAATCTTGGCTTGGAAGACACTCAATTGATAGAAAAATTCCGTCAGTAAACTCCTCCACCAACCTTCCCCCCAAGCTTTGAACCATTCGTAAAGAAGCTCACTGTCCCTCTCCTCCAACGGCTTCTTCCTACCCACAGTTCCTTCGTCGGTATATGGGTAGAGAAAGACACGCCAGAGTTGGATATGACGACCCCATTATCTAAGTGATCCGGGTATGAAGTCAAACTGTGTGAGGATATCCGAGTGTTCGGATACGTGCTCTTTTAAGCTCTGCGTTTGATAGCTACTTCGGCAACTATACACCATACAATATCGGGTTCTTAGGTGAAACATTAAAAGTTGCTTACTTGTGCGGTTCATCAATAAAATAGAGATTACAACTCTTATTTCCAACTTGACTAAAATAAAATCGGCAGTTGCTCAAGAACAATGTGTCGATGTTCAGTAAAAAGGTGCTTGCTATAAAAAAGTGTGTCACTTGCCTGAAAAGCAACGAGATTCCAGATGCCCTCATGCGATGAAAAGACACACGCTGTGTAATTGCGTCCTTTGAAATAGTACAGTTGAACGGAGTGCGATAACGCCACGGGTATGGCCGATGTCACAATGGCCACCCAAGCACAAATGATGGCGCTGCAAAAAGATAAATGTGTTAATGACATTTTTTGCTTTCAAATACCAAGTTCAATTAGCGATATGTAGGTTGTTTTAAGTATTGTATTGTACTCACAGCATCGCATTGCGTTCGGTGCGTAGGGACATACTCGTGACCGGATGTACGACAGCCAAAAAACGATCGAGGGACATCAGCACCAGCGTGTAGACACTGCCATGACAGGTGACGACAATCATGTATTGCACAAATTTGCACCACAAGTTGCCGAATGGCCATTCGGGCAACACGTAGTCGGTTGCGGTGAAGGGCACACAAAAGATGACGAAGAGTATATCGGAAATGGCTAGATTGATAATAAGCAGGTTGGTGGTGGAGCGCATCTGCTGATTGGCGACGACAACTGTGAAAAAAGATAAGAATTTAAAATTTGTTTAATAATTTTTCAATTTATTAGTTGTTTAGGTTAGAAATGAATTATTTTTGAACCTACGTAATATACTTGTATATATTCTCTACTGCAATTTGTTTGAAAGTAGAGGGACCTCTAAATCAAGAAAAGTGTCACCTTCAGTAAGCGTTACTACTATGTAGGTTGCATTTTATATTGATAGATTTGGCAATCCTAATTTTGCAATCTGGCAACTCACAACTTTATCGTAAATTTTGATATTTTTGATGGCATACATACTCAGAACGTCATGACATACGAGCACTATTTGTGTAACTTACAGTAACCTAAAATATTCTTCTCGGCAAAAAAATTAAATTAAATCCCGCACATTTTCGCTCGATTATTTTTTACAACTTTCGAAAATTTTACAAATATTCGTAGATAGCAAAATTTTAAGTCAAAGTGCCATTTACCATATGACCACTCTACTTGATGAAATGCAGCCACTTTTCCTCTTACCAAATGCAAATTTTTTTCCTAGAGAGCCCATAAAACATGCTGCGTTGAGTGACACATCTTCAGCGCCATTGTAAACAAAGTTAGAAGAGTTTTTAAGAGTGCTTAGAGAGAACAAAACGCTTGCTTTACTTTTGCGTTGACAGTTTTTTGTTTTGGGCTTATTTGTGTCCTCGAACACGTCCACACAATCATACTCATTTCAACCAAGTTTTAACATGAATTTAAACTTTTTGCTTTGTTATAAGCTGTTACGCAAATATAGGATGATGCCAACATACAACCATATACGAACATATGTATGTATATTGGCGCACGGTTTCATCAAGAGGACATGAGTGAAAAACAAGCTAAGCCATGTCAAAGTTGTGGTTTACAAATCCCACAGATCTTCCGTTGCATGTAAACAAATTAATCCATGTTTAGCTATATACTGCATGTATTAATTTTATATTTGGTATATAGTACCTCTATATATAGATATGTGATGGAATTTATATAAATTAAAGCAACTCTTCGGTTATCCCGAAGTACAAAACTCAATTTGCCTTGAACTTTTTTAGTTAGTAGAACTAGATAGTATGAAAACAAAGTTGTAAGTCATTTAAGTTAAAGCAACTACTCGCACATGGTTAAGTCCTTCAACATTTATATTAGCACACATGTGTGTACTATGTATCACTAACTGTCTCAAGGTGTCTGTTTAATTGTAACATCAGCAGAAATGGTAAGAACGCATCCTTGTCCACTAATGTTGTATGTAAGTGTGAAAGCTATACGCAAGCAAGTGCCGCTCTAAAATGTAGTAATATTTTAACAAAAAAATACGTGTTTCGGTGGAAAATGTAAGAGCATACAGTCTGCGTCATAAAAATGGAAACAAAACGGTTTTTAATGTATAGCCGATTCAGTTCGAGGTTCTCTAATTGTCTAATGAAAAAACACAGAAACTTCAAATTTAATGAAAAATGTTTATTACGAGGGCTGCTATATATATTTCTGGCCTAGGCAACACTAAATGTTGCCAGTTGCAATCTGACATTTCCATTGGAAATTTTGACATTTTTTAGCATAACATCACTCAGAACGATTTGTCATTTAAACGTGAATTGTTTTATTTACAGGGAATTAAAAAATTCATCTCGGCCAAAAAATGGAATTAACTCGTGAACATTTTCGTGCGATCATTTTTCACAACTTTCGACGTGGATTATTATGACAAGAGAGCATTGATGAACTAAAATCTTTGTATGGCTATGAAGCACCATCCTATAGCACTGTGAAAAACTGTTACAACGAATTCAATCGTAACCGACGCTCGCTCAAAGACGAATTCCGTGAAGGTCGTCCAAAAACAGCCGTTGTGCCAGAAAACATCGATGCCGTACGTGAACTGATAATTCAAGACCGTCATGTAACATACCTTCAGACAGAGGCATGCCTATGCATTTCTCTCATCAGCATACATTCGATATTGCATGAACACCTGGCCGTAAAAATGGTTTTTTCTCGTTGGATCCCGCACAATTTGACAATCGCTCAAAAAAAGGCTCGTGTGGATTGGTGTAAAGAAATGCTGAAAATATACGATCGCGGTACTTCAAAAGACGTCTATAAGATCGTCACAGGTGACGAATCATGGATCTACGCGTATGAGCTCGAAACAAAACTGCAATCGACCGTGTGGGTCTTCCAAGACAAGCCAAATCCAACGAAAGTTGTTCGTGGAAGAAGCACTTCGAAGCAAATGGTCGCCTGTTTCTACGGCAAAACTGGTCATGGGGCGACTGAGCAACGTAGGATGGTCAATTCTGAGTGGTACACCACCATTTGTTTGTCTGAACTTTACGGAGAAATTCGAAAAACGAACAAGAGAAGACGAATCATTCTGCACCATGACAATGCGAGCTCTCACACATCGGCTCAAACCAGCGCCTTTTTGACCGGCCAAAACGTCGAATTGATGGGTCATCCGCCGTACGGCCCTGACTTGGTACCCAATGACTACTTTTTATTCCCACACATCAAGAAAATAATGCGTGGTCAACGATTTTCGTCGCCAGAAGATGCTGTTGAAGCATTCAAAAACCATGTTTTGGAGGTGTCTCAATCGGAGTGGAAAAAGTGCTTCGAAAATCGGTTTGAGCGCATGCAAAAGTGTATAAATCTTGATGGAGAATATTTTGAAAAACAATAAAACCATGTTCGTTGATAAATATTCCTATTTTCATTATTAGGCTAGAAATATATATAGCAGCCCTCGTAAAATTTGAAAGAACATTCTCCGTTGAGTCTAATTTTTGATGAATCGTTCAAGCATTTCGACTGGTAAATGGGGAATGACACTCGTGATGTTTTGTTTTCAGACTCGAATCGAAGCGGGATTGTCCGCATAGTGTTTCAACTTTACACATCCTCACATGAAGAAGTCTAATGGTGTGATATCACGATCTTGGTGGCCAATCGAACTTCCCAAGACGTGAAATTATCTGCTAACCTAAGTGTTCTCTCAATAAGGGGGGAAGTGGCGCCGTTTTGTTGAAACTAAATGTCGCCGAGAACACCAGCTTCAATTTCAGACATAAAGTAGTCAGTTATCATCCCAGTTGACAATTACGTCCTCACCGGTATCCTTTTTGAAGAAATATAGAACGATGAGTCCACTGGCCTACAAACTACAAAAACCGTTATTTTTTCTGGATGAAATGGCGGCTCTTCAGGTTGCTCTTCGTCTCAAATGTGACATTTTTGCTTGTTTACATTGCCATTGAGTCAGTAATGGGTATCGGAAACGTCGGATCTTCTTTGAACTTTTAAAGAGCTTTAGATCGAAAATATGCCTTTTGGGAATCTCGAGCGGTTTTGTTCTTGCCCAATCTGTATTTTGTACGCTTTCAATTTAAGATCTCGACTTAAAATGCGTCAAGTCGTTCCATACGTCGGTCCGCTGGTATACTTTTTACACTGAATTTTGAGTTTCAAGATGAGGGAAAAGCTATTGAAAAAAGTACCTCTACTTGAATCACCCGTTATAAAATCTCACTGAACTCACTCAGTTTTCCCGGGTCTCACTGGCTCGTCTCAGCTTTTGCTTTTTTCCGCTTTTTTCTATAAAAAAGAGTTCCTTCTTTTCTCAGCAGCTTTCATTTATTGCCTTTCAGCGACTCCCATTACCCTTACTGATTTTTATTGCCTCTCCCCAGCTCAATGACCTTCTAACTGGCTTTACGTAATTTTTCCATCTCGTATCTGCTATCTGCCCACCCTACTTTGCTGTCATTGGATCTATATCCTCAGTTTTTATCGGTGTTTTCTTTTTCCGCTAGCTCTCACTGGCTTTCCTGTTCTTAGTGCCTTTCCTCGCATCTCTATGGCCTTAGCCTTCTCTCGTGTATTCTCTAATTTTATCTGGCATTCATCAACCCTTTTAAACTTATTCCAGCCAATGAACTTTTATTAATTGTTTTTTAAATACCTTTCTCTCAAAACAATTATACATAGGCTTCTTCTTGCAGAGGGAAAAATTCAGGAAACTAGAAAAAAATTGATGGAATAAGCTAAAGAGGCATAGTATATTAGTAGCTCACACCGTAATTCTATGTGCAAACCTAATGGGGACATATATTTGTGGCTATATTCACATCCTTCCGGAAATACACTCACCCGCCCAGGGATTATTGTGTGAATTTCAAGTGCTGGTTTGTGGCCAAAAAATCCATCTTTGGCTCATTTAATGAATAAAATTCTGCCATTTTTTCTAGTAACGAGTGTGACTCTAACATGCGTGAATA
The DNA here is from genome assembly GCA_027475135.1 of Bactrocera correcta. Lineage (NCBI taxonomy): Eukaryota > Metazoa > Arthropoda > Insecta > Diptera > Tephritidae > Bactrocera > Bactrocera correcta. The sequence goes on from CM050323.1 coordinate 35,925,041, forward strand.
TGTATTCTCTTTGTAATAAATATCGTTTTGTGGTAAATGAAGAGTTCCTCTCTTAAGAAGTCATCTGAACCACAAAAAAAAACCAAAAAAAAAATGTTCGAAAATTCACCGACCTATCAACAATTGTACACATAAAACTTATAGTCCTTTGTGAGAGTAAGAATGCAATTACAACAAAGGATTGCCTTGAATGGAAGAAACCAACAACTATGATAAGTACCAGGCTAGTCGATATACCATGGTGGACTACATGCAATTGCAAGACACAATGGCTATCAGATGAAGTGGTTTGCAAAAGAAAGGAAATTACAAAGAGAAAAAAAGCTATGGCCTTGACTTCCCACTTGCCACCAAAATAACGTAGATGCTCAACAAAGCGTGGTTGGTTTGTAGCCTGACACCTGACTAGCCCGTTCACGTACTCAATCTTGTACATATGCGCCCATGAGTACACATATACCCCACACATGCTGATAGTTGTTCAAGCTGTAGTATACATCCTCTTTTACCTGAGTACTTGTAGGTTCAACACTTGAAGAGCCCTCAACGTCGGCACGCTTGTACACGCCTCAACACTTTTGCTACACTTTTACACCTGCGTTTTACGTAAGCACTCATTTATTACAGATATTTTACTGCAACATTCATTATATGCACTTTTGTTACTGAGTAACACTGATTGCGAACGGAAGAAATTAAAGGAACGAGGAATAATAATAAAGTATACTATAATACGTTTTTGAAATGCTTCTTTAAAATGCCAAAACAAGATTTGTTGGAATATTGGAAGTGCCAACGTTTGATGTGAGTTCTTAACGTTTCGTACTCGTTTTCTATAGATGGCATATAGTTCTCTTAAATGTTAAAACTAAGGTTAGGTTTAGTGAATCTGCTAGGCCAATGAGCCACGCATAGATACGTTTTGCCCCTTTGCGATACCAGATGGAGTTCAGTTACTAGTCATATTTTAAGATGGCCGCGAATTTAACAGAATTTGTGGCCTCTTTATCGATACCTCCTCTAGTGTGTCATACCGTGGGGAACCCAGGGTATTAAAGCGAAGTCTTGTCAAGGCGGGACAAGGGCATAAGAGGTAGGTCCGTTTCTTCCCTGCCTAGTTCTTGACATTTTCTGCAGCCTTCTTGAGCTGTCAGCCCCAAGGGCCCCTGAGTCGTCACCAGTGACCAGTTGGTATTCCGATCATGTTCCCACAGTCTTTTCTATCGAGTACCGAAAGGAAGTTTACGTACTTTCGATCCATTTTTCTGTCCAGACAATGCATTGAAATAGTGAAACTATTGAAAGTCACTGGTTCTAAGATAATGCAATTTTACTTAGAAAATTATTTAATTGATTCGTATCGCGGTGATTAATTATGATCCCTCAATTAACACAGCACTTTCCCACCCAGATATTCATGAACTATTTCTTAAACACATTTCTGTGATATCTTTACAGTATTAGATACCTCGAGTAACTTCGTCTTACAGTCATTCACCATAATTAAAAGCTTTATTGATGTTTCAGGCCATAACACCTTCATTTGGACTTCACTACATTAAAAGTTGTAGGCGCTTATAAGAAAGAAAGCGAAGAGACTCGCGAATAGTAAATTGCTTCAGTTGAATTCATTTTTCAAAAAAAGAGAGGGAAATTTTTATTATCATTCAAAAAACTATTCTTTGGAATTTATGGTTTGAAGATCTTGACCGCGGTTACATCTCAGATGGTCCATCCGTTGCGCCCAATTTTAAGTGATTCGCTTGAGCATTTCCGCTGGTAAGTGGCGGATGACACACATAATGTTTTGCTCCAAGGCCTGAATCAAAGCGGGATTGACCGCATAGACTTTTAAATTTACTTATTCCCGCAGTAACAAGTCCAACGACGTTGCTCTTCGTCTTAAATAGGGCAATTTTGCTTGTTTACACACCCATTGTGCTAGAAATGGGCGTCATCACTGAACACAATTTCCTCGAAAACGTCGGATTTCTTTGGAACTTTTCAAAAGCCCATAGAGCGAAGCAAAGTCGCTTGGGAAAGTCAAGCTGCTTCAGTTCTTGCACAGGAACAGTATTTTGTACGTTTTTAGATTAAAATTTCTTCGTACTTCAATCCGAGTTGCTGCCAATGGTACTACCCACGATCTTCGTGCACACTCTCACCTACGGTTGCTATGTTTATTTCACTGCGAGTTGAACGTGATCTCTTCGGTCGAATATTGTCCAATAATGAAGGCTGGGTTTCATTATGGGTACTGGTGTTGTGAAAAGTAGGCACAGTAGGCCGATTATGTTGACCATAAGTTGAAGGAGGGCGCGAAACACATTCTTTATGGAACGTGTATTTTAGTTACTTTTCGTTAGTGTTCTGGAGTTTCAGGCTCTCTGTTGCAGAACCGGCAATTTGCACAAACACTAGGTAAATTTTATACATACATATAAGTGCTTCTTGAGCTTACAGTGGCCGGTGTAGAATGTGATAAGTTGCCTCAGTTTGTCCCCAAGGAGTTTGATATATATTTAAGCTTTGGCGAGTCACATGCCTTGAAGTTGTTCCCAATAATTTCTCTCCGCCTACACCTTCTGCCTTACGGAGCAGCTCCTTAGTGGTATGCGGACACACCGTGATGAACGGTTCAGGTCCTACCATGTTAGTAGATGCTGCGGAGCGAGCGAGCTTATAAGCTAGCTCATTCCCCGCTATACCTTTGTGACTGTGTGCCCCGATAAGGTGGACAGTGACACCTTTAGAATCTGTACAACGTGCAAGCATTTTGGAAGAGAGAGAGAGAATCGCCATAATAACAACTTAAGGGGTTAGGAGTAGTCAGAGGCACGAAAAAATGAGAATCTTCAGTAATTTTTTTTCTATTATATGATGTTAGTTTACATGAAGTAGTAATGTGGAATTATTATGGAATGAAGTCACGAAAATGTTAAAAAAAAAAAAATAATTTTCAAAGTTATAGTTGTTTGTGTTGACACGGTTCCAAAAAAAGGTACTTGCGTTGACAACCATAAGTCCTTCGAGAGTCATCTAAAATCAATCCGATAAAAAAATTTGTTTCATAAATAGATAATCCTGGGTCTGATCGAAGGTTTTTTTTTCAAAAATTAACAAAATGGCGGCCTCGGGAAATTTTTGTCTAAGAAAAATCAATAGTTAATTGGTCTTAAAAAATCGTAATCAAAAAAAAAATCCTTCGATCAGGCCAGAGTTTATTATGTATTCTAAAAGCAGTATAAATTTCACTAAAATCTACAGTTGTCACCAGTCCAAAAAACATAGTTTTGAGAAAAACGCATTTAAAGTTTCACACTAACGCTTTGAAGTGCCCGAGCTCTCTATTTGTCGATTAACTCAAAACCTAATTATCGGATTAACGTAAAATTTTCAAAGAATATTTTTAAGATATTACACTTAACGAAAATGCAAAAAAAATTTTTTTTTTGAAAATTCTAACTACGCCAACCCCTTAAGAATGATTTGCATTTCATTAAATGACTTTGTTTAATCAACTTAAAAGGGAAGCGTGGTATATACATTAATATGTAAAATTCCCAGATTTTTTATGGTTAAAATACAAAAGTAACTTTTAGAATTATGAACCTTTTTGGAAATTTGCAATTTTAACAAAATCAGAGCGTAACAATATTTTTCACTGATTTTGGATTTGCGCTGGCAACCACAAATCCATTAAGCTGTTATCTCACACAAACACTGCCGATACTCATTTGTTGACTATACAAACATATGGGTAGGTACATAAATATAAATGTTTGCGAGGTCAGTTATCCAAATGAGCACAAGCAAATATATTCAGTCAGACAACACATGTACGCACATATTGTATGCGGCATGCATTCAGTTTCATATTTAGTACTCACCTAAAATGACGAGTGCATTTCCCAAAAGGCCCGCGAGGCCGATGATGCCGAAAAACACGGGCACAAAGGTTGACACAACGTGCTCCAATGGGTCCATTTCGAATTCGAACAGACCATCCCGTGGCAAAGAGTAATTTCCATCATAACCCAGCGCTGCGCCATCTTGTCCAGGGAATCCAGTGAAACTTGCGCTAGTGCCTCCCATGCCCACACCATTGTCCATGGTCGCGTTAATACAGTCATAGGTGTTGTTGCTGCTCCAATTGGGCGGGCAAACTCCCGGCAGCACTGCCATGGTGGGGCGTACAACGAACGATGTCGTCAGCGCGACCATAACGGGCGCCGTCGGGCTCAGTGTGGGCGCGACGCTCTGATTGTGCAGCATATTTCGTTTACTCGTGTATTCCTCGTATTTGGTGGTGCTTTGTTTGCATTTGGCTACAAAGTATTGCGAAAATACGCCTAAAGGTATTTAGTGATGGTGGGAGCGTTAGAGCGCCGAAACTCAATGCTTAGTTGGTTGTGTGTTTCGCGTCGGGTCTGCGTCGTGACCAGAATTGATAATTACGACAAATTTCGGTAGTAAGTGTGAGGAGCAGATTTCGCTTGGGTTTCCTATTTTTATTTCTGTGAAGAGAAGTCGTGGGAGAAAACAGTAAATAAAATTAATCTTCTGTTGAGGGGCATAAAATCGTGCTATCAATATACTATGTATTATTAATAATTTTTTTAATGAATATAGACAATAAACATATTTTGAATTTCACTGTTACATTAAATATTGAAATGGGCAATAAAAATAAATGTCGCTGCAGATTAATGGGACACGTTTATTTATAATCTATTTTATTATGAAATTTCTGGAGGCGGCGGTGATTAAAAAATTATCGTTCCAAATAAATAATAAATGTATTTATATTGATATTGTGCTGTTTTACATATTCATACGAGTGAAAGGCATTGAAAGAAGTAGCTTTACTAAGGTCCTTCAATATTTTAATATCGGTTAGGTGGTGTAAATCTTGGAAGCCTTCTAAACAGGCATTTCTTTCCATCTTGATCTCCACATTTGAGGGAAATATTTTTCCATCGACCACTTTTTGAGGCTTAGAAACAGAATCCGTGGGGGTAGCTTGGTAGCGTAGTAAACGTTAAAAACAGAGTGTCATTGGGGAGATTCTACCGAAGGCATTCGTCTCTAGAGCTATTCCCTAGGAGTATATTGTCAGGAGCACCATGTTACGCTAAACAGGCGGCTCGAGAAGAATAAATGAAATTGCTGTTCAGATAATAGGTCCACCCATCAAACTGCCAATGCCCATGGGCAGGTTTCCAAGCATATTTAAAGCCACACAGTTTGCAGATGTACACATATTCTAAAATTTCATGAGGAACGTATTGTCATCATCTGTAATAATCAGGCGATATTTTCGGTAATATGTAAAAAGTTATTCAAAAGTTATTTACTGCCTCTTTGTGCTCACGGTTTGGGACTCGGATAAGTGACCCCCCTTTTGATGACAACCATGGTAAACGAAATAAGGACTACGATTTGAGGGTGTGCACCTGGAATGTTCGGTCCCTTAAATGGGAACGTGCCGCTGCCTAGCTGGTTGATGTTCTCGTTAGAGTAAAGGCTGACATCACCGCGGTCCAAGAAATGCGATGGACTGGGCAATATCATATAAAGGAGCGCAAATTCAGTGTGGATTTCGTGGTGGGAGAAAGACTCATTCGTCGAGTCCTGACATTCACTCCGGTGGATGAGCGTCTAACCACAACCCGCATCAGAGCAAAATTTTTCAACGTAATAGATGACAGACTTGCGCCTACGCCCTAACGGAAGAGAAAGACAATGTGACTAAATATATTTTCATAAAAAAACCAAAAATAATGTAAAAACCTCTCTGAACGAACAAAGACCAATCTCTGTAAGTCCCTTATTGTTTCCGTCCTACTATGTAGTATGGACGATGAGAACATCTGTTGAGTCGACGTTATAAGTTTTCGAGAGAAAGATTTTGCGGAAGATTTGTGCTTCTTTGCTCTTCGGCAACGACGAATATCCCATTCCATAGAACGATGAGGTATATGAGATTTACAACGGCATTGACGTAGTTCAGCGAATCAATAGACAGAAGGTCTGCCGCTGGCTAGGTCATATTGTCCGAAATTACTCGAGCTCTGCAAGTATTCGACATAATATTCGTCGTCGGGGGAACTAGGTAGAGAAGGACTTGGCTTCGCTTGGAATTTCCAATTGGCGCCACATTGCAAAAAGAAGAAACGACTAGCGCGTTGGCTATAACCGCGTGTGTCTGCGCAGATAAAAAAAAAAAAGGTTTTTTTATGGGCTTCAAATTATTGCTAATGCGTTTGGTATTATGGTTTCACAATTTTTGGTGCCTGGGTAGCAATAAAGCGGGAGTAGAGAAAGGCGAAGGAGGGAGGGGAATATGTTCCCTGAGATAATTAAATTATTGCCACTGCGTTTCTACAAATCCTTTTTGTGCAAAATTCCTGAACAAGCTGCGGATTTTATTGTGATTTTTAGTGGCTGCTGTTGACGTACATTTGAGTGAAATGATTGACATTTTACGAGTCTTTCACATAAGCGCGTGTTAATTTAATTGTTTGTTGCCTCATTGTCTTCATCAGTTTAGCTCAGCTGTCATTTGGATGTAATAATTTGAACAATTCCAATTAGTCAGCTTCTTTTCATTGTTCGCGTTTGCTCCGATGACAGCTGAGCGTTTTGCTTGCTCATTTGTTATCTTCATACACAATACGTGGCATGTAACACATACTTATGGTCTCTTTGAATGAAGGGTATTTGCATGTAGACTTACTTGTTGTTTGAATATTCGTATATGTGTTAGTACTCCGCATATTGCGTTGCAATTACTTTTGAGAGAAAATTCTAATATTTAATTACATTTTGAATAAAAAATGTTTGAGGCAAATGTAGTCGACCAAACAGGCAGTAAAATATGAATTTACAAATACTAAACATTGTAATAATAAAAAAAAATTAATATAAACATTTCGCCAAATGAAAGACATTTTCTACCCACTGCTTTGAGTCCCACAAATTAGGATATACACGAATAGGTAATATCTGAATTAAAAATTCCGACAGAGTAAATAATGTTGTACTTTTGGCATTCCGTCATACATTTAATATGTTCTTTGTTGCCATTTTTGTTTAGATAAATAGACACGAGAGTACACGAGAATCGCCCAAAGCATTGTGTGGCGAAAAATTAAAAAGAACTCACTGTGAAATTTTGCATGTGAATCGTTTTTTGTTTACAAATCTTTGAATTTCATCGCTGCCCACCTTCCATTTGCTTAAATTTCTTCGAAGATTATTTGTATATGCTTACTTTTAAAAATTCTAGCTTCCACGGAGACAGTTTTGTAGATTGATTTTCTTTTATGTGTTTGCTTTTTTGTAGTTTTTATTGGAGTGAGACCGTAAGATGTGTATATTTTTTATCAAGTCTCTAGGTACTCTGTCATGCCACCTGCAAATTTTTCCGGATTTCGAAAATAACCATTATGCTAATTTAAGGCTAAAATGATATTCAAATTTGCTAAAGATGTGGTAACCTGTACATATGAAAATACCAAAAATTGTTTTCGTTGACAGTTATTGAAAAGCAGTCGTGGTAGCTGCCACTTTAACGGTAAAGTAATGGTTAAAGTAAGTTGGGATTGTATTGCGACCTGCGTTCTATTGTAGAAATACTGTTTAAGTGTCAATTTAGCAATGATAACATAATACTTTTTTGGAAACCAGGTTTCTTCCTGTAAAATTATTACACTTTTCTTAATTTTATCACAGTGGCAAGTTGCATCTGTGAATAAATTAGTTACATTCACTGATAGTCGGTTGAACATATGTAACTTAGATCCACATGAATACACAAGTATTATACTGAAACATAAATTAACGTATACCAGGCGGCCCACACATGCACTAATTTACAAAACTATAGCAAGCAAATTGTGTGCCGAGCACCAACAGCTCTCAATTATTGCAACTTGGTGCAAAATTAGTAGGAAGCATAATGAAGTGACCTTCGGTGCTACTGAAATTATTATTGTAGCTCGAAATATGGAAATTTTAGGTAACTCATTTAACAGTTATGTTAGTTGCAATGCCAATTATAAGCGCACAATATAATAGGCAGCGCAGTTGATGGTAAATAACTTTTTGTTTTGACTGTTTTAGAAAATTATTTTCGAAAAATATTTCCTATAGAATGCTTGCTTCATGGCTTCAAATGGCTTGAATGTTTCCAAGATATTACATACTAAAAGTTGAAGAGGGAAAAGAGAAGCATATGCAGACAAAAAAAGAAAGAGGCCGATATGCGTGAGTATGAAGACTTTGAAAAGTTGGCCGACAGGGGTTATTCTTGAATATCCAACGAAAAGATGCTGCGACCAGCGATTTTAAGACCGGAGCATACTCTTGTAGAACCCAAAGTGGTGATCTAGTGGCTGATGTTATAGAGGAAGCACTTCTACATCTTGCTGAACGGCAGTGTAAGTGTAACATCTGAAGATGGCGAACCCACTATCGATGACGATGGAATAGGTGTTCTATTGTCCCGCTGCGTTAAGATTCGAATAACAATTACCCCATAATTTCGACTATCTTGGAACCAGCATCTATACCAATGACAATATCTGCCTTGAAATCCAAAGCAGAATCATTCTTGCCAACAGGTGCAAATCTAGTCGCGCAGTCGCTCCAATGATGAGCTGTTGAGATATAGAGTGACATTGGCATAGTTTAGCGAATTAAGATACAGCAGCTGCGCTGGCTAGGTCATGTAGCCGGAGGGAAGAGAACTCTTCTACTTTGAAGGTTTTCGATTTAGTACCAGCCGGTGAAAGTATAGTAAGAGGAAGACCTCCACTCCGTTTAGGAGGAAAGGGATCTGGCTATTTTTGGTATCTTGGATTGGAGCCAAAAAGCGAAAAAAAGAAACGACTGGCGAGTTGTGAACTGTTAATTCGGCTATAGTCGCGTAATCTTTATCTGCGCGAATAAAGAAAACGAAAAAGGTGCCCAACTCAAGTGTACCGGCAACTACAAACCAGGGACTACCATGCAAGATAGCTTCTTATGCTAAACATTCGAACTTGATAAATCCAACATCTAAGCAATCATGTTCTTTATCTATTTCTAGTACGCAGACATAATCATCTATTCATATGAGTGTGATTAGTTATGCGTTATATTTAATTATGCGCAATCGTGCCTATGTTTTAGAATGCTAGTGCTTTTGTCGTGAGTTTTATTGCAGCGGAAACACCAATTAGTGGTCAGCCAAGTGTTCATAACACATAAAGTGGTGAAATACTCGGTTAGCTAGCGGAGAATTTGCCACAGATCGTCGGCACCAGAATACTCTGATTAACACATTCGGTTGCTCTCTGAAGGTGATAGTGCGTACAAAAGTCAACACGAATACTTAGTATATATATATACAAGTAATATTTTTATAATAATTATTTGGTTTTTTATTAATTAACATTCCGTAACAATTAATAGTTTTATTAAACGACACTTATATATATAACGCAACGAACTAAGTTATTTGTTTCTTATTGAACCTTCGGGTTGGAAAGATGAAAAATGAGTGTGGCGTGACAAACGCGATTTTACCAATGGTGCCGCTTAATGTACGGGACCGCTTTTAATGGCGAAAGTGCTGAATTGAAGCACGTTGGCAATGTTGCATTCGAGACTTTTGCTGACTAAAGTCTCCAATGCGACATTAGGATATGTCACTCCTCCCATCTTAAAATAATGCAATGTCCTCATTGCAATTTTTCTTTGTTTACAATTTAAAGTTTTTAAATAGAATTCTTACAATATTTAAAGGTATTTTAGCACATAAAAATGATTAAGTAATAATGAATAAGTAAAAAGGTATGATAAGATTGATAAGATACAATTTTCAATTCTTAGATTTAGTTTTAGTTGGTTTTCTTTTTTCTTTTAAATTGGTTTTTATATTTCCGTACATTTTGACTTTTAAATTTTACAATATGATGTTCGCCATCTTCTTCAGTTTTAATGAGACTAACTTTTTTGTATGGATTACTAAGTTTGTCTAGTCTCTTCCTCGAAACTTCTGCGTTTACAAAGTTTGTGTCAATATCTTTTTCTTGACGGTTTTTATTTACATTATTTATTCTTTTTTCTTTAATAATTTGAGGATCTTGTTTTGGTGACTCCTTATTAAAAAAAATTTTATATGGAATTTCATTGGTAGTAGAGTGAACAATTATATGGTTATAAGTGAAAAGTGTTTGTTCAATTTCTAAATATTTTAGCTCTTTATCACCTGAAGTGTTGATTATTCTAAGTTTTTCATTTAAAGTTTTATGTAGTCTTTCAATGTCACCTATACCAGTTTTACCGGTGGTTACTTCTACTTTTATGTTTAATGAATTACACCATTGTTTAATGTTTATATTATTTAAACCTTGGTCTTGGTCGACTTTTAAAGTTTTTGGAGGACCCATACAATTAAAAATTTTTAGCAATGCTTTTTTGGATTCCAACCAGTTCAATGCTTTAACTTTTTCTATCATAGCAAACTTAGAGTATAAATCGATACATGTTAAATAATATTCATTATTCCATTTCCAAAAATCTATAACATATTTTTCTCTTATTTTGTAAATTGGCGGTGTAATTTTGAACGGCATTTTGTTAGAAATATGATCGTTCTTACAATGATTACACAGTTCACATTCATTTATTATTTTGGTGATTTCCTTAAGATAATTGGGGTAATAATACTGTAATTTAAAACATTTTGCAACCTTCTCTATACCTTGATGAAGTCCACTTAAATGGATTTCAAGTACTTTACTTTTAAAATTTGCAAAATCTGTGATGTTTTCTAATTCTTTTGTACACCGATAAATCTTGTTGCGACTTGTTGTTATTAGTGTCTTATAAACGTTTTGAAATTGTATAAAATCAGTATCATTGGGCATAAAAATTGTTGTATTATTTTTTAATAAATAGGTTTTAATTATATCTTTAATATAATCTGTAGTTAATTCTTTGTATGTAATTACAATTAGATTATTCAAAAAAACTTTTGTTATTATGGTTGAGTCTTTACCATCTCTTATTAATTTAATTTGATTTTTGAACACATTTAATGGTCGCTCTGTTATCTTAATAAAACTTTCGGAATCTTCATCGGCAGAATGAACAGTGTCTACGTTAGATTCAGATTCTTCATTTAAAAAACATTCCGTAATTTTGATACGAGAAAGAGCATCTGCTACACGATTTTCTTTACCTGATATGTATTTTACGTCAAAGTCATACTCGTTAAGCCGAATCTTCCATCTTTGTAACTTGGAGTTTGGTTCCCTTAAGTTGTGGAGCCATTGCAATGGTCTATGGTCACTATTTATTAAAAATTTCCTGCCGTATAAATATGGTCTAAAATATTTGGTAGCCCAAACCATGGCTAAAAGTTCTTTTTCAGTAGTTGAGTAGTGCTGCTCATGTTCATTGAGTGTGCGACTAGCAAAACAAATTGGATGTCCCTGTTGACTTAACACTGCCCCTAATGCCACATTTGACGCATCAGTTGTTAAGGTAAATATTTTCTCATAATTTGGATAAGCCAGAATTGGATCATTAGTAATTAAAATTTTTATGGTATTTATAGCTTCCATGAATTTCTCATCTGAGCTATTTATTTTATTGTCTTTTTTAAGACAGTTAGTTAAAGGTTTAGTTATTTCTGAAAAGTTTTGAATAAATTTACGATAAAATCCCGCCAAACCAAGAAATTGTTTTATTTCTTTCTCTGTTTTAGGAACGGGATAATTTAAAATTGCTTTGATTTTATTAGGGTTAGGTTTAATACCTTCTGGCGTTATGATATGACCAAGAAATTCGGTTTCTCTTTTGAAAAACTCGCTTTTATCCATCTGGATTTTCAGATTTGCTTCGTTTAGTTTACGAAAAACTCTGTCTAGAGATTCTATGTGTTCCTGTAATGACGTACTGAATACTACAATGTCGTCTAAGTAAACCATACAATCTCTCCCTATTAAACCATCTAGAACCGTGTTCATCAGTCTCTGGAAGGTAGCTGGTGCATTTTTAAGCCCAAATGGCATTCTTAAAAATTCAAAATGTCCGCTCTGAGTAGAGAAAGCTGTTTTTTTCCTATCTGCCGGATCCATTTCTATTTGATGGAAACCTTGCGCTAAGTCTATTGTTGAAAAATACATACACCTACCCAGTTTTTCGAGAATTTCATCCATGTTTGGAATGGGATACCTATCATCGATAGTAATACTATTGAGCTTGCGAAAATCGACAACAATCCTCCACTTCTTTTTACCTGAAGCATCTGACTTCTTTGGTACCACCCAAATTGGTGCTGAATATGGGGAATCACTATGAGAAATGATTTGATTTTCAAGCATTTCTTTTATTTGTTTGTTTACTTCTGATTTATGAATTTCAGGATATCTATACGACTTTACATATATAGGATCTTCATGGACCGTTTTAATTCTATGTTTTATTTTATGAGTAAAGGTGAGTCTGTCTCCTTCTTTATAAAATATATTTTCAAATTTATTTAAAAGTTTTTTTAATTTATTTAACTCTTCTGAATTTAGATGTTCAAGTCTAAATTTACTATCTTTAGTGTTATGATTTTCGTTCATATTTAATTCTTGAAGGCAATTATCAAAATTTTCATAATTTGATTTATTCTTGAAAGAATTATACCGAACACCATTTATATATATCATATCTTTTTCTAGATCAATTTTAGCTTTAAGTAGCTTAAGTATATTACAACCAAGTAAACCATCGTAGTTATTCGAGAAATTATAAACGAAAAAATTTAGTTTTTTCATGTGTTCGTCACTAAACAATTGTTGGGTTTCATTTAGACAAACTTTTCCTATCGCTGTTGTTAATGTTATTGGCTGAACATAAATAATCTTTTCGTTGGATATCCCAGGCTTTATTAAACTAACTGATGAACCTGTGTCGACTAAAAATGTATAATATTTTTGATTAAATTTCAATTCAATTGTGGGGAGCCTTCCGAGGCTGTTAAGTGAAAATTTACCTCATCTTGTTCCATTGGTTCAGGGTAGCCAAAGCGTCTTAATCGAGATTGGTTTGACCCCTGAATCTTATCTTGTTTTAAGTTATTGAAGTTTCTATTAGTATAAATGTTTCCAGAATTGAAAGGTGTATGCCTAACTTGTGGGAAATTATTATTTTGTGAAGTATAATGTTGATTGCTATATTCATTAAAAAATGGTTTATTTTTATAATAATTATTTTGATTGGACAATGGATAATTTTTTGAAAAATTGTTGTAATTGGAATGAACTGGAAATTGATTCGTATTGGTTGCAAAATATTCTATATTACTATTATTATTGTTATTCATATAATTAGGTAGTTTCGAATTTGCATTAGTTTTTTGAATTGTTTTTTGCTTAGAAAATTGTTTATTATTTTCATAAACATCATTTTCTTTTAATATTTTGATTGCTGACTTAAGGTCGGTAGCAAGATTAGCGTTTATTAACGCAGTTAAATAGTTTGGCAATTCTCTTTTTAATGTTTTCAAACTTATCTGATCTAATTCATTATACAAAAATATTTTAGTTGAGCAACTTTCATTTTTTAGTTTGATAACATCCTTTACTTTACAAACTTCTAAATTAATCTCTTCGCATAGTAGCTTAACATTATTTTTAAATTTAATATTGCTTATTTCTAGGATTAGTGTTGAAACTGCCGTGTGTTCTCCGAATTCATCTATAAGTAACTGCCTCAGCGTCGTCCAATCTGGTGGCTGCTCTCGCCTAACCACATCCAATGCAGCGCTTCTGAGTATTTTTATGACACAATGTAGATAGAATACCTTCGTCTCTTCTGATATAACAGGAGACTGTGGCATGATCGCGTCGACCCCTTGAATGAAGAGTGCCAAGTAGTTTCGATCACCATCAAATGGTTGAATAAGTTTGATGTTTTGGATCGCCATTTCTCTGGTTTCTCGCTCCATTTTGTTGTTTGCCTCTTTAATTTTAATAGATTTCAAAATCTGGCTTATTTCGTCCACTTCTTCTTCCATAAACTGTCTGTTTTGTTTTTATTCACCTTCGTTTTTTATGTTGCCTTTGGACTTTTGCTTTTGTTTCGCCAAATAGCTAATCGCACTTATTTTATTTATTTTTAATTAAAATTTTTTTTTTTTTTTTTTATATATATTTTTTATTTATTTTATTTTCTCCTTTTTTTTTTTTTTTTTTTTTTTTTTTTTTTTTTTTTTATGTACTGTATATATTTTTATTTTAACGTATTGTAATATTTTTGTTCCACTGTTCCATCATTACTTAGTTCGTTTTGTTTGTTACGATATTTTCCTTCACTTTTCACGTTACTCGATTACGCCGGCTATACACTCTTTATGTTAAGCAATTTAGTTTTATTCGTTACGATAATTTTTCTTCACTTTTCACGTTTCTCGTTTACGTTCTCTTCGCTTCGACAGCCCACTATACGTTTTTGTTCCTTACGATATTTTTTTCTTCGCTTTTCACGTTTCTCGTTTACACTGGCTATACACTCTTTATGTTAAGCAATTTAGTTTTATTCGTTACGATAATTTTTCTTCACTTTTCACGTTTCTCGTTTACGTTCTCTTCGCTTCGACAGCCCACTATACGTTTTTGTTCCTTACGATATTTTTTCTTCGCTTTTCACGTTTTTTTGAGTTACCGAATGTACGATGTAGGGTTACGGTGTTGAATTTTGGATCTTATCTTCCTTTTTGTTTTAAACGATATGTAATTTTTGAAGAATTTTAATTTAATTTTTCCTTTTCCTCTTTTTGACTTTTGATAGTATACAAAGAAAATGTTCTTAATATTAGCAAACTGCCCCTGCACGATACGATACGAATTTAAAACAAAAGGTACAGCAGCCCGACACGTGTTTTAAAGTACCTGTGTGGGTTTTTTATTTCGCTGATTTGAGACGAATAGGCTCTTTTTATTTAGGATCTTTTGCGCAGATCCTACCGACTGCGCCAGTAATATTTTTATAATAATTATTTGGTTTTTTATTAATTAACATTCCGTAACAATTAATAGTTTTATTAAACGACACTTATATATATAACGCAACGAACTAAGTTATTTGTTTCTTATTGAACCTTCGGGTTGGAAAGATGAAAAATGAGTGTGGCGTGACAAACGCGATTTTACCAATGGTGCCGCTTAATGTACGGGACCGCTTTTAATGGCGAAAGTGCTGAATTGAAGCACGTTGGCAATGTTGCATTCGAGACTTTTGCTGACTAAAGTCTCCAATGCGACATTAGGATATGTCACTTACATATATATATATATATACATTCATACATGATTTAGTTGAAAACGGATATCTGTGCTCACACATGTATATGTATTTGCGTCTTAACGCTTTCGCGAAAAGACGTATGCTCTTGTAGTTGTATGCGAGCATGAATGTTTGTGTGTTATATAACAGAGAAACTCATGTGATTTGACTGCTTCACTGATTCTGTTGAAATTGTGTGCGAACTTCTACGATTTCACTCCGGAAATTGCTTTTCTTATGTAAGTTTATCTCATAGTTTGATAGTATCTTTAATTGCCATAATTTCTTGGGGGGTATTTTAACAGGCACATGTGTATATACATATATCTGAATTTCAGTAAGAGAGAATGTTAATTTAATTCCACCCCTTCTTTTTGTGAAATTGCGGCTTAAATATCTGAGTGGTAATGACTTTAACAAACGGCGCCCCAGACCCAGACCCAGACCAACAATTGTCACGCAGCTTGTACTTTCAGAGATGGCTTCACTGACAAAAGGGATTATGTGTATGACTCGTGTCTAGCGATACAAAAAACAAGAAAAAACTTTAACTTCGGCTGCACCGAAACTAATATACCCTTCATAGTGCATTTCGTTTAGTAACTATGTGTTCAGTTCCATACAATGTGCTATAGTGAGTCGATCTGAAAAATTTCTTCGCAGTCAACAATGTATACTTAGAAAATAACCTGTGCCAACTTTTGTGAAGATACATTGTCAAACGTGAACGTTTTCCAAGAACTTGATTCCGATCCTTCAGTTTGTATGGCAGCTATATGTTGTAGTGGTTCGATATCGGCAGTTCCGAAAAATGAGCAGCTTCATGAAGAGAAAATGACGTTTACAAAAGTTCAAAACAATATCTTAAAAACTGAGGTACTAGTTCGTACTGATCATTTATATATACACTTTATAGGTTCTCCGACGCCTCCTTCTGAGTGTTGCAAACTTCGTGGCAAACTTAATATACCCTGTTCAAGGTATAACCACATAAAAACGATGATCTGCAAAAGGGAAGAAAACACATTGAAAAGTGTCGATAAAAGAGAATGAAGCGAAAAAACTGCTGCACAGCTTAAATTTTTTTGTTGAGTTGTCAACAAATTGTTTTGCTTCCAGTTTTTATATTCGATCAGTACAATGCTAGCTTTCTCCGACACAGTGTAACATTGCGTATACGCAACTGCAAGAAATGCAAGTGGTTTTATCTCAGCGACATGACAGTGTATAAAGGTTGAATAGGCGTAACGAAATAAGTGACATAAGTAGGATAACAGAATGGAATAGCGTTTGAATTTCTAAACTTAAAATTAAAAAAATAAACTTATAGATTGAAGATAGAGTAATTTCTCTCTATAAGCTTGACTATGGCAGAAACATTTAAACAGCTGAAAAAATAGTGTTACAGAACCGTCAAGATAATTGCTAGAATGTGTCTCTCAAAATAAAAAATATTCGCGTGAAGTGAGCATTAATAGGTGACGTGGGAAAGGCTATACATATAAAGTAATAGATAAGAGGTTTTTCAATAGGCACGCTACAAAAGTAGACCGATAAGGACAGCTAATGACGCCATATTCTTCCCGTTCTTTTGACAGTTCTCTCTAGCAAGGTTCGCTTTTTCATTATGGCAAGATATACGATCCAACAACGACTCGAAATTATTAAAATTTACGACTGAAATTCGTAGTTCTTAACTTTAAGACCACTACGTCTAATTTACGGTCGTCATAATCGTCCTGTTAGATCAACAATTGAGCTTCTAGTGGAAAAATTAAGTAAAAAATCAGTCTCTCACACGACGTTCTCAAGCGTTGATCTTTTTTGTGACGTTACTGTGGCGAATTTTGCACAAATAGCTTGGCTTACATCCTTAAAAGAACATCCTTAAAAGAACGCATGAACCGAAGCCACTTGGCCACCAGAATCGATGTATGTTCGTGAATTGGGCTGAGCGTTAACTTGAAAATGATCCGGATTTTCATCGAAAAAATCATATTCAGCTAGGGGGCTCTTTTCTGTCTGAATGGCCTCCTTAAGAAGCAAAATATGCATTATTGGTCAGGCAGCAATCCATACGTACTCCATGAGCCACCATTGCATCCTGAAAAAATTACGATTTGGTGCGGTTTTTGGACCGGCAGCGCCATTGAGCATCGTTTGTATTTTCACAAAAATAGCAAATTTCGTTTTTTTTGGGTAAAAAAACTTTTTTAAAAATTTTTTTTAAAAACTTTTTTTTTTCTTATTGAAAAACCCTTTATAAGCAAAAACTTTCTTAATTAAGAAAATATTTAAATTTTTTAAGACACATGAAATTGAATGCTTTTTTTTGAGCAACATTTGCGGTACCTGCTATCATTTATCATAAAATATTCTATGTCTATATGCAGCAACCGAGATCGTGGATGGTTTTCAAATGACTTGATAATCGTAGGACAATGGTTCTGATTCGAAACTAATTCGCATGGTATTTTTTATTTTCTCAAATCCTGAATGAGCAAATTACTTGGATAGTTTAATACACGTTTTGGCTATACTCGTACTTGAGTTCTGCAAAAATAGTATTCAAATTTGTGTAGCTGGCAGAAAAACTGTACAAAAATGCACTTTTCGCTGCAAAAGATATAGCAGGATACTTGATCATATAGTATTTATATTAATTCAGTTATATTAATTGACATTCGCACTTAAAAACCATATGAATTTTTCTCCAATAAATTCCAGGAAAAATGTTTTGAATTTTTTATAAAGCAATATTAAATTTGAAAGTGAATTGAAAGTCATGAATTTGATACTTTTAATGCAATTATAACTTTTACTCTGTTATTTTTTTACTGAAATAAGAATGCGCATGAATATATTCGTTTCACATAAATTTCCCCTTTCTCTCTCACATAATTTTCCCCTTTCTCTCTGCTAAAGTGATACAAAAAGCTTTAAAATTTATATAAAAACTATTTCAACTTAATTCATCACAGCACACATGCCTTAACATGCCTACATACATCTAACACAAACGCACTTTTTGTTATCAATATACATGCTTATGCATATATTTTTAAATTCCCATTTGCATAATCAATGAGCTGCCATCACGTTTTGATATGAGCTCAGCAGCAAATGGCGTGAACAAAATGTGCAAAGTTTCTAAAATATATTGTCAACGTGTTTTCAGCAGCTACATAAGTTGGCAGTCGCTTTTATAAATATACCGTTATAAATGTGCGTAAAGTAGTGTACATACATACATACATACATATCTAGTAAATGAGTAGTTCCACTAAGTATTATTGAAAAGCAAATGAAGGGTTGCAATTGTGCTAATACCAATGTATGTGTATGTTTGTATAAACATAGAAGCAATTATCGTGCTATTGCCGGGGGCCATTAATCTTACATAAATAAATGAAGCAAATATAAATGACTGAGCTTCTGAGGATTTAAATACACTGTGGCTCACCGCTTTGAAAAACCATTGTTTTTTAACTCTGAATATTTTTTTTTGTTTCTAAACTCTTGATAGAAAAGCCGAAAGCCTTATTAACTGAAAAATTAATCTATATTTTGATGTTTATAGTTCAATAAAAACTGAATGTTTATAGACAATTCAAAGTGTTTGGTTACCATCCTCACTGTAACCTTTCATAATCCTCTTAAAGTTATTCCCGTTTTGAGTTTTTGCTTTATTATTTAACCCCATATAATTCTATAAATAGATAACAAAGTTTTATTACTCTTACGGCACTGTGTTCTTGACGACAACAAATTGCTTGGTTGTACTTAAAAGTGAATAAATCATTAACGCTTGAAACTTTCATTTAAAAAATATCTTTCTGCTCATGTCATCAACTGAAACAACACAATTCATATATCCTGCTGTTTGCTCAGTAATTATATTAAGTAATTAATCTGTTATTTAATTATGCAAGCAAATTGAACTCTCTTCCACAAGTGTCGGCAGTTTTTGCTTCCTTTTTAAATGGATATTAATTTACTAATTAATTATTTAATTAAATTCATTGTTATATTTTATTCAACTTTCATTAGTTAATAGTTTTTCATTCTAATGTGAGTAAAAAATAGTAAGTAGTAAATAGTAAAAGTTATTTTAATTTTCGTGCGAAAACTCCTTTGTCGAAATATTTTAGACTGTGTTGGTATGACTGTCATCTGTGCCAGATGTGACATAAACTGCTTTCGGTGGTTTCTGATTGGTACAAATTATTCAAAAAGGGTCGAGAACGTGTTGACGACGAAACAAGTCCACGACGATGACCAACATGAATTAATTATCAACAGGTCAATAAAATAAAGGAATTGGTGCTTAAGAATCAACGATGGACATATCTTACTGACGTCGTTGGAATATTCTGTGGAAACCATTTTGAAACATGCTTTTGATTGGTAAAGCACGATTGGTACCAAAATCACTAAATTTTTTCGAAAAACAGCGACATGTCTGTGAAACATGATCATCGTATTCATTCGTATCATCGTATTATTACTGTCGTATATCTATGCTTACGACACATAAACTGACGATCTATTGGCAGAATATCTTGGCAAAAGTGAGCCGAAGCCCAAAAAACCACATCCGAGCAAGTCTGAAATCAAGGTTATGTTAATAATTTTCTTCGATTATTGAAGCGTGGTGCACTCTAAATTCTTTTCGATGGGCCAAACTGCCAACAAGGAATATTATATGTGTGTAAAAAAGGTTGGAATTATGCGTCGACAACTTTTGGTTTTTTGCACAACGATAATGTACTGGAGAAAAAGAGGATTACTTTGAGGTTGCCTACATAGATTTTGAAAAGTAGATTAAGAATTTTTAAAAATTTTAAACAAAATCTTACTATTTTTTGCTCATAGTAGTATTCATATTCAAAAATTATATTTGAATTGAGAAATGCGATCGTTTCATTTCTCGTTGAGTTATGACGCCAGCAATTTTGAAAAATGTCATTTCGCGAAAAACGCGTTTGAAGTTTCACTTATATATGTTTGTACCTGCGAGCGGTCGCTCTTTAGAACGCTGCCATCCAAAAACTGTTCAAGATACGACCTTGAAGATTTCACAAAATATTTTTTGAAATATAAACTATGAAAAACGCAAACAAGCTTTAATTCAGAGAAAAATTGTAAGCGCATATATAATGGTTTCCGTCAGAAAAATATATTATTTTTCTTCAAGCAACAAACCACCTCTTTATTTTGTGAGTAAGATATTGTTTTGTTTTTCAGACGCTGATAAAATTTTTCCGGCTAAATTCTGTTTTATAAGTGATTGCTACAGTAGCGCAAGACCTTGTGTGCCGTCGACGCAATTAAATTTATTAGAACTAATTTGCATGTGCTCACTGGACAGCTGGCCCTTATTAGCGCATGCATATTCATATAAAATGCACACTATAGCTTTGAGTATGCTCTGTGTTTGTTAGAATAGTGTTATTCAACACAAAAAGCTACCTAGAAAAGTTTTTAAATGCGGTTTTTACTTTCACTATTAAAAGTAGCTTACAAAAGGCAATTAAATGAAAAACGAAACGAAAAGCATCCGCAGTAAAAGTCATTGAGTTTAAAATTTGAATATGAATTGCTGCATTTGCACACTAACTTACATGCGGTTAGATCTAGTCTAATAAGTTCTTACTTTTAAAAAATATTTTTTAAAATAAAATACTAAAATTTGAAATGCAATAGTAACTGGAACTTGGAAATATTTACATTCATACACACTTATACAAGAATGAACAACACTGAGAATAATCCTTTGTACCTGTTTTGTTTGACAACTTATTGGGCAAAGGTAGAATAGACGCCACAAAAACAACGGCGATACAGAGTATTTCAAAACTTTTAATACAAGTTAAAATAGACCTTAGACGATTTTATGTTTATTGTGCGAAAAAAGTAATAAAGCTGAAATACAGAGTTAGTAGAATCCCATGAAAAGTCTTCTGGGTTTCTGTTTTAGTCCTCGTTGAAACGGTGTTGCCACCAATAGTATATTCCCAGTAAGATGCTCGTTATAAATATGACGTTGCTTGCTATGTTTATACATCCTACGACTGTTTTTAAAAAAGAATTATTATAATAAATAGTTATAATCAAATAATTGAAGGAAAAATACATGTACAAGGGTAATTTCATCCAAATATTACATTATTTTTGTGTTTTTGCGTAAACCGTTTTTTTGTTTTTTTAGGTTATGTACTGAACACGTATTTTTAATTTCGACACAATATAAAAAATTTTGAACTTAGCAGTTTTTAAATAGCTCGATTCGATGAAAAGTATTTTATTATAAAAAAAAACTATCAATGCTAATGTGTATGGTTTTTTCTCTAATTTTGATTTTCATAAATTTATTTTAATGAAAAAAGTTGTAACCTGATTGCAAATTATGCACTAAATAAATATATAGAACTTTAATTTGGCATTAGCCAAGGACACCTGTGGGCTAAAATGTTTAAAAAACGGCCACGCTTACGCCGGATTTTATAGGAGCCGGTGTCAAAATTGGACAATGGATGTGGCCCCGCCCATTATTAGGTAAAATCATATATCTCAGGACATGCTCGACCGACTTCAACGAAAATCGGTAGGATACATTTTTCAGATATTTGTATGTTGCATTATGAGAATGGGCGAATTGGACTACAAACGCGCCTACTTTTAATACAATAAAATTTTAAATTCCATTTGAGTCCGTGAAATGTACTTTGTATGAATAAAACGCTCTTAAAGTGTGGCCAAAAATTTTCTAAATCCAAACCAAACTTGTATAAGGTATCCTTCCCCAATTTTTAAAGTCGTTTTTCACTGAATGGTAATTTTCTAAGTGCAAAAGATCCAAACGGAGAATAGTTTTGAAGATATCTAGTTCCAATTTGGAGAGAACGCTTCTAACGTGATTAGCTATCGCGCTATGTAAGCTTTTATTTTTTTGAAATCTTACTATTTTTTCTACGAAAAACTGTCGAAAAACTGTCGAAAAAAAGGGAAAAAAAACGCGATACTTTTTGTTCACCCGCCGTCATTTTGAACATTTTTTTTAGAGCAAAATTTGCGGCCGCAATCGTAGACATTGTACACGACGTATCACTTCAGCAATTTATTTAACTATTATATAATAAAAAAAAAAAAAAAAATTAAATTAAAAAATCATTTTGTATTTGTCACGAATGTATTTATTTATAAAAAAATCAGACCGTTTAGTCAATTTGAACATTAAAATACAAAAAAAAAAAAACAAAAAAATCACGAAATTCAGATTTTTCAAAGGGTCACACTGAGACGATCCCTTAAGCTTTTAAATACCGAATACCGTTGAATGTCAGAGAGAAATCTTTTCTTATAATATTATGTCCGGTTTCCGGGTGACTTTATGCCACATATATCGACCAATATATGAGTTATCTCAATGAAAATGAGAGAACGTGTTCTACTCATAACAGGGTGTCTTTGTGGCTAAAGTGGGTTATATGGGAGAAAGCTAGAAACATCCTCTATACAACCAGTACGAGTATTAAGATTGTCGAGCAAAGATAGATAAAATCTAGTCAATAATTACTCCCAACTTTCTAATACTGTTTGTAATGATTTTCCATAGTCTAACAAGTATTAGTTATATGTGACCTGGTGTACGAAAAGGAAGCTTGGGTGTCAATAAAAAAAAAATAATAAAAAATAAAAAATAAAAAAAATTGATTTTTTGACACCTAAGCCTCCGTTTCGTAGACCAGGTCACATATACAAAATTGCTTTAAATTATGTTGCCGAGTGTACCCGAGGAATCTCAAAGTAATGCAATCAGGTTGTTCCTTCTCTACCTCTAATATTCGCCATGAAATGATTTCCTCCTTCCACCGCTCAAGTTGGTCAAATTTTGCGATATTTTAGTGGAACTAAATGGACAATATTTTTCAAAAATATGTGGTATAGCGCTGAATTAGAATGAAATTGGCTTAAACTTTGGTTCTAACCTCACATCCATAATATAAGTTCCGATCCTCTAACTGACGTTTTCCATCTTAACTCAATATATTAAATTTAGCCTTTTTGTTCCACTTAATATCTCACACATATCTCGCTCGGAGATATATTTATTGTAATTTTAGCTGACGCGAAGGTAAATATAATAATAAAACTAGGTATAAATTTATGGCCTACAATATGCCAAGAACATACTAAATTTGATTGTAATTTATTTACGATTTTAGCTTATATTCGAAGTATAAAAGTAACTTGTTTTTATTTCAATATAAAGTTTGCCAGCACCTGAAGGAAGTTCGTCGGCTTTGATTCTTGGAAGTTGCAATAGTCTGAAACGGATGGTTATACCCGAACTGTGCACTTCCTTCCTTACTTATTTACTTGTATTCACAGCCTTCTTCACATATTTCACTCACTAAACCACTTCACTTAAGCTTAACGGTAAAAAACAATTCATAAGTAGTAGCAAAGTGTCTTGAGAGCCATTGAATCAGGTGATTTGATTTAACGTGATTTTTTAAGAGAGTTGTTTTTATGCAAATTGGATTTTATTTGCTATAAAAGGAATTCGTATTAGTAATAAGAAGGCACATTTCTTTGGGTTTTATTAATATTTAAATACTTTGTATGTATATAAAGGTAAAAATTATGTGTGAAGAGAGTTTCCATATAACCAAAAAGGGTGAAAGGATTAGAGCAAGTGTATATCGTTATCTGCAATGCAAAATAACGCAACATCACTTTACATAAATTTACAGGCGTACGAAAAATGATATAATAGAAACCACTCATATTGAAACAAAATTTGAGTTTTGGTTATAAAATGGTTATATATTGGTTATATCTGACAGCGGAAGCTGAAAATTGTGTGCTGCATGTATTTAATATGATGTAGTGAGCCGTAAGCAATAAAAAACACAATTTCGGTTTTTTTGATGATACGTTGTTTTCATTTTAGGTGACGATATATAGTGAAATTTGTATATAATAAACTAAAGATTCAATTGTTTGGCAAAATTTCATATGAAAACTCCATGTTGGATATGAAAATGGTTTACTTTTATTTATATAATTTAATGGATTTTAATTGGTCTCGTAAGCTTGGATAATATGTGGGGCTCAATGATTTTCTGCCAATTTTATAGTAGCACAGTTTTTCTTGTATTTTGTACATACAACTATTTGGTCGATTATACCCCTGAACGGTATGAAAATATTTTAAATTTATAAATCCGTTTCTGCAAAATTCCCAAATACGACTTATCTTGACATCCTTTTTTTTAAAATCTTAGTCGTTTCATATTGCTTACATATATATTTGTTATATACATATATAACTCATGTACATTCAAGCAACCAGTTCAAATACAGTAGAAAGTTTGGGTAATCTGAAAACAAAAAGTTTTGTATCTTCGCCGCATTTTGGGTGTATTGATTACAAAAGAAAACCAACCGCCAGCAGAAAGGAAGCCAAGTGCAGTACGTATGTATATAAGTAAATAAACAGCAAACAGTTAAAGACTTTGTTTAGATCAAAGAAAATTTAAGCACCAAAGATTTTGGGAAAAAAAGTATTATTTTTTTTTGAAATTTTGTATACTAAAAAATATATATTTTTTTAAATATTTGAAATCATTATTATTTTTTTTTTTTGAAAAAAGTGTGCCGAGTTTGTCATATTTGTCACAATTTACTATTACTAAGACTGAAAGTATAAATCACTTAGGTTTTAATGATACTGAATTAATTTTTGTTTGCACCAAAACGGTTTGAAGAAGTATAATTTTTTCAAAACTGTTTTTATTAGAAAGCATTTTTTTTAATATTTAAATTCCGTTTTATTTTTTTTTGGAAAAAATAAAATAAAATCATGTACATAATAAAATTTTCAATATTTCATTTTGTTACATTAGTCAAAATTTTTTATTACTAAGCTCACTTGTATTATTTGGATTTATTTTAATTTTGTTTTTTGGTATTTTTTTTATAAAAAACCATTATTACCTAAAAACTCTAGTGCCTTCACTGTTGAAGAAATTTAAAAGCAGTTTTCAGCTGCTAAGTTAGAGTTGAACTCTCACACACTTTTATTTTTTATTTTCCATAAATTGAATTTTAAAATTATTGAATTATTTGAGCATTTACTATTTTTTTCTTAATCCACAGTATTAATTTTAGCCTTCATTAAATTAATTAAATTTAAATATAATTTTTATTCACATATAAACATGTATTCCAATTTTTAAATTTTCATATATTTTTCACAATTCAGTATAATATCTCAACTTAAATGAAAATTTTTCCCATTTCATTTGCAGAATTTTCAAAATATTCACTTTCACATTGTCAAGTCAACACGCGCGCCGTAAAAGTGTCGGATAGCTGTTATTTGTTTTTTTTTTCTTTTGTACTGTAAATAGCAATCACTTCAGCGAGTTGCTAATTTATTTGACATAAATTCTACCGTTAACTAGTCCTTGCACATCCGCTTAGTGAGACAAACGAAAAGAAACTAAATAATGTAGCAGAAAGACAGTTAAGCTAAGGACTACGTGTGCTGAAGAGTCCTTTTGGGACGCGCATTTCTTCCACATATCCTTTTGGACACAGAGCGCTTGAGTGACAACTACGAAGAGAAAGTCTGAAGGTGTGAGTGTGGAGCGAGATGCTCAGAATATGTTTAACATTGGCTTTACAAAAAGATTGGTGAGTACATTTTACTTCTTATTTGAGTTTTTTGAATGATTATGCTCTTATGAGTTGTGGCTTTGAAAAAGAGAAAAAATGTCAATGAGATAAAGAGACAAGGATTCATAGATTACATACATATAATACTTTATAAACTGTTATCTTTCATGAAGAAATACCTAGTACAGTCGTGCCTTTGGAGAGTCATGAGATAGGAGTAGGCTAGGTCTAGCAAATTAAAGTCCCACATTTCGGCTTTTGATGCTTCTTCCTACTGTAAAGAAAACGTTACCAGCAAGTAGGAGGTCAATTTATTTTTTCCATATTTTTTGGTAAGGGGTTACATGGGTTTCCTCGGGCAAAAAACGGTCTTTTTTCAATAATTTTGGTTACATATTAAAAATTAAAATTTTTTTTTTTTTTTTTATTTTAATTTAAAAGACTTATATTTAATAAACATTTTGTTAAATTTTCAAAAAACAAAAAAATATCAAAAATGCAGTCATTACGACGCAGTCATTACGACGCCATTTCCGGCAGTCCCTCGGAAAAACGGTGCTTCCGCGTTGTCAGCAGAAATCCGAAATAAAAATAAAAAAATACATGTTTTAGTAAAGACAATAAACTAGGTATTGGACGAAGGAAAAAAATAAAAATTGGACTTTTGGCAGACGATTTTATAAAAAAAATGAAAATTTCCATGAAAATTTCTCGACATTTTTTTTTAAATAGATGTAATTAAAAAAAAATCCTTGATTTAGGACCTTGTAAATGATATCTCGAAGACGTGTGTAAAATTTCATCAAGATCGGTTGAGTAGTTCGCGAGAAATCTTGACAACCGACATTAAAACATAGTTTTGAGAAAAAAGCGCTTAAAGACGGCGCCACCTAACATATGTATGTAGCTAGCCTCGAGCGCACAGGCTCGCAACGCTGTATCTCCGAAACTATTAGTCGGATATACTTGAAAATTTAAGACAATATTCTAGAGATATTATAAAATTTAATAAGGTAAAAAAATTTTTTCGATTTTTTGAAACTGTGAAACCCATGTAACCCCTTAAATATAAGAAAATCTGTATACTAATTTTTTGTTGACAAAAGTTTGAAGTCCTTTTACCTGCATATTTTAATGAAATACTTTTGCAACAATATAAAAAGTGGAATATTTTCTATATTTTATTTAAATAATTTATGTCTTTGAATTAATTTAGTCTCCAAATTTTTTGACGGTATTATAATTTTTTCGTATGCTATGGAGCTGTTCAGAAATATAAAAAAAAAATTTAAAATGATTTTTGATTGAAATCAAAAATTATATTAAGAAAAATTATTCTACAGCATAACTACTTATTTTACTTTTTTTTTATTTTGTCACTTATTTGAAGTAAACTTTACCATAAAAATATCTCCTGAAAGAAACTCTATTTGTTTCCCATAATAGCATCTTTTCAGAGAAGAAGCTAAATGTAGTATATAAACGTGTATTCATTGCTTTTAAACATGTTGCTGGCAACACCGTACATCTAAAAACCTCACTGTGTAACAACCACATGTTGCATGACAATTTTCGCTTTTCTTTGCAGCTAGTCGGAAATATGCGATGTATAATATTATACTTACATATATACTAGTAAAACCAGTGTCTCTCTGCTTTAGAACGCATGCGCATTACCCAATTTTCGCACAATTTTTATGAATGGCATAACTGGTATGTATCAGTTGAGAGTTGTTTTTCTATAGAATCTATTCTATCTATTCTATAGAAGCTGGCTTTTATCAGCTGAGTGTTAAGTTTTCTGTTTACCCCTACATGTACTACTGTATACAGGGTGATTCCATAGAATAGCTAGAAATGTCTTTGCGTTTAGTTTTTCATTTAAAATATGAAAGAGCATATATTGCCCAAAATATTCCCTTTCATACATGAAATGAGACCGCACATTTATGGTATTCTATCTAGAGCTGATATTAAAACTAAAAGAAATTTTACTTATTTATGCAACTTATGTTATAAATTCTATATTTGTAAAATATATAGAATATTAAATTATTTATTTTATTTTATTAATTATTTTATTATTATTTAACTAAATATTAAAAAGTAACCTAAGTTACATGCCTGAAATATCGCACGCCGCAGATTGGAAAAATGCTTAGTAACCAATACAAATTTACAGAGGCGCTTAATTTCTATTCTCATCGGTTTAGTGGAATTTTTGAAGGAAAACGTCTAAATCTTGAGCTCGAAACGCGGGACAGTCAAGAAGGAAACTTATCTTTTTCCCTACAGCTTCTGCGGATGGCCTCTGATATGACTCCCATCCTTACGGCATGTAGGCCAAAAGGGCAGTGGCTTGTTAAGAGCTTGTCAACTAAGGAGATGCTAGCCTTACTGAGGGCAAAAATATTGTTAGATCTCTTGCGACTGATCTTGAACCAAAAGGCTATTGCGACTGCGCATGTACCGATGCTGGCCAAGTTTCCATGAGGCCCACCTAACTAGTAGGAACACACAACGGTATACGGGAGGGGATCTAGAGTACCTTTCATCAACTGTAATTTCCTGCGATTCCGCTATTGTCTGGTACCACCAGTGTTAACGCAAAGACCTTAATGCTATTGATACCAAGGATGAGCTCAAGGCTGACTGAATGAATGGTCACTTCTTTGAAGGAGGCTGCAATTCGGAGCAATAAAGCTGCTGCTACCTCAATGGCTGAAACTTTCGTTTCGAAGGCATTGTAATGATCAGGAAGTCTGAAGCTGGAGTTAAAAGAGCGCTCCTGACAGTAAGCCCCTCCACTAACCTTCCCCTCAAGCTTTTACCCATCAGCTAAGAAGGTCGCTGTCCTTCTCTTCCAACGACTTCTTCTCTTCCTCAACTCCCTTGTTGGTTTATAGGCAAGCAAGGAGCCGCCAGAGTTCGGTTTGGCCATATACATACGTATGAAGTGAATCGGTATGTAGTGAAAGTGTGTGAGGGTTTTCGAGTGTTCAAATACGTGCTTTTTTCGCAGCCATACACCTTCCGACAATGTCTATGAGCAATAAGTTCAAGATGGCGTTAAGTGCCATGGTTGGGGAGTTTCTTTGCAAGTGTGATCTTTTCCAGAGTCCTCCTCCACATGGAGACTTCTTAATGCAAAATTGGCTTGACTAATATTTTATTATGTTTGGTTTCCTCTAATGACATGCGATGTTGTTTAATATGTCATTAAAAGTTGCAAACTAGTTGCTTCCATTACCCACTTTAAATTGAAAACAAATATTTGTATATCATGTTTCTGCTAATGTACCAAAGAAGAGCACTACAAGGACATAACTGTAATGATTATTGCTTATTTTTAAATTTTACCACAGCGATTATGGGATAATATATTCAAATATTCTATATATTCTAATATATGCTCAACAAACTTTTCGATAAAATCTGAAAACTTTGGCGCTCGTGCACTTAATGTAATTAATTAAAACCCATCATTTGTTATGCCTCGAATTTGTCATACACGTGCAAATAAAGTTTGCTTATTTCGGGTTCATTTATAATCTCATATGCTTAGAACTTTTTATAGATAAAGCGTATTGCAAGGATAATAGCGTGTGTGCAAATATTTTTTTTACTTTTTTATGAGGAGAGGTTTTTGTAAAAAATATGCATCATTCTTTTTAAGAAGAATTTCTATCAAGGACAGAATTGGTTTCTGAGCTCGTGACCCTGATTAGTGCTGTAAATTTAGTACTAAATTCTCTATAGCTTAGAGTTAGAAAGTGAACACTTTGTTGTCCTGCTAAGTTCAATTTTGGGTAAGCCGATTGCCGAATTATTGTAAGCTAAAAGAAAAGTGTGCGACGAAACTTTATATATTAATTGATATTAAACCAACTAACATTAATGTATTTCATACAATGGGACACTTCGTATACGTAACCAAGTCGGTAAATAAATCAGATTGATGATAACACTGTCCAACAGCATTTTTGGAACAGAATAGCGACCCTATAATTAAGGGTATGTTCAGTAGATCAGTTTTGTAGAACAAACTTATGGTCCAGCACGTCTGAATTTTTTTTGACAGTGGGTCAAAATTTTCATTTTTTGGTCCAAGGGAGCATTATACTATATGAAAAAAATGTTGTAAGTTAATGTCTGAGAGAATTCCTATAGTCGGAATTGTATTGTGGAATTGTATGAGAATTTTTTTTGTGGAAGATCTTAACCCTCTAATTGGTTTCTTTATGGGTCAATTAGACCCTTTTTTCGAGAAAATCAAAAAATATCCTTTAAAAAAGGACATTTAAGGATTAAAATATTCTACAAAAATGTTTGGCGGAAAATTTCAGTGGGGGTCACTATTGATTCATAAAAAAATTACACGCCAACATATACAAAGTAGGTGAAAACGTCGTCAAGTTCGGCCGGGCCAAACACTGAGTTCTCGCGTCTAGTCAGCAGTAACTTACAAATCGGGTGTGATAAAATTAAGCATAATTGACTTACTAAGCAGTACATATCGGGTGGGATTTTTTGCGGAATACAATCTTGGATGCACATATATATTTTCACTGCGTTCTTATAGGAATCCTTTGCAAGGGATTTGGCTGCGTAACATTTTTCTGTTATCAAATTACTTTGCAAAACTCTCCTTTGGCCAGAAAAATGGCACACATTTATTCCATTGTATAAAAGCTAACAGTATCTTGTTACAGCACTAAAACAATGACCTTTCACCATAATTCTCTTTGTGCACTTTTTATTCAGTTTATTCAGTTTACTTGTCTGTGATAGCATGTGACAGCTAGTATTGCACTTAGTAGCGGAATTATATAAATATAGATGGTCTAAGTGAATGCAAAGTGAAAAGGAAAAATTGTAAATTGCTTTCATCTGTAATTTCCATCATATACTTTGCATTGCTGAGTGACCCATATAAAGCCAATAAATAAAATACATGAAGATAACAAATCTTCAAAATGCTATAGAAATTTTAAAATTATTGCTTGATTGCTAAAGATATATAAAATGTTTTTTCTTTGAAAATTATCATCAATAAAGTAAAGTTTCTAAATAGTTTCGCCGGACTGAAGAAGTTAAGTAGATTGTTAACCAATGTATGTATCGCTGAATGAACCACATTAAAAGCAAGACAATGTTTTGTGGCTAACTGAAATACTATATATTTCTATTGTTGGAAACAGTTTCACCGTAGTTATAAACTGTTGGTTTGTCTTTGAAATACAGTGCACGCAAGTTTTCTCTACAGTCTGCAACTACAGTCCTATAATTTATGCTTGCCATGTTCTGTACGTACATGCCTTGAAAATATGTGGAAATGCAAATACAATAAATGTAGATGTATATACAAACAATGGTCACGTTGTGCGTTATTCAACAACATGTTGCTTTCATCTAACCAAGTTCATTTTCCCAGCTGAATAATGTGACGGACATAAATAACTTTCTACCTCAAAGTCCTAAGTAATTTTTCATGGCAAATTAAACTCTTCACTACTTACCATTGCACAACGCAAATACTCGTATAGTTAGAAATTCTCAAATTTTCAAGCTTGTAAAAAATATTCACAAAGGCCACAGAAAAAATGGTTAAATAAAAAATATTAAACGAGGAAATTGTTTGCATTTCGTCACATTAACTGCTATACCCAAGGGAGACTTGAGTGAGAATTACGTTAATGGTGGGAAAAGATAACTGCAAAACAGGTAGATTTAAAGTGCTAGGAAAACTTAAGTACAATAAAAAAGCACACAATTAAATATATGCAGAGAATGTGCGTGCTAGAAAGGCAAACAAAAAATTAAGCTTGGTTGCCTATCCAGCTCTTGCCTTGTGATAATAATTATAATTATTGCTTTGTTTTGCTGATGATTTTAATAAGAGTTACTTATATGTACAAATGAAATAAATGTACCAATAGCTAAGTAAGGTTGGATTTTTATATAAAAAACGATTTTGTTTCTTTAAATAATTTTATTCATTTTTATTCTAAATATTTTTGTTTTATTTCCATTTGTACAAAGCTTTTATTCAACACCACTAGTATACATATATATTAAATTTTTTTATTAATTACATTTCCATAATGTCATATATTTATTTAACTAATTGCATTACAGTTATCGCAGATTAATTATTGTTGACAGTCCTTTAACTTTTTCACTGATTAACATCCATCTTTTGAGTTTTGGCATATTTTTTCAACGCCACTTGTTTTATTTGCCGCCCTTTCCATTACTTTTCCTCGCCTGTTGGTTGATAATTACCCATAATTAGTAGCAAGGCCTTAGTAAAAGTAAAAGTGGAGGCATTTGTTAATTAGATAAATACAACATACAGAAATGAGGTTTGCAGCGTGACCTAATGTCCGTTGTGCCCTCATTTGTTAATTACTTACAATTAAATTGCTAAAAGCAGAAAATAGCTTACATTCTTATAATGTTGTAAGGCTTTATTTACGCAGCTCTTCCATGCAAAAAAATTATATTATTTTTTTTTTTGTTTTAGATTATAATAAATTTTATAAAATGTTCTTTTTTGTTATCACAAAGAAATCTGAAATAATTTTTTTTCTTAGTGCTTACCTATATATATTTTTCGTTCTTGCTAGTTGTATTAACATAAGAGCCGAATAGTTGAGTTTCTTTATCGACATAATTTAAATAATTTTTTAGTTTTTTCTTGATCAGCTTTTAGCTTTTTAGAAGTGCTTTCTCTCTATGGTGTTTCTAACTCAGCAATTCAAGTTGTCTATCATTTATTACAGTGTAAAATAGCGAAATCAAAAATGCTCTAGAGTATTGCATTCATTTACAAAACTGTTTGTTTCATTATCTTAATAAATGTATAGTTTTTGTTCTGTTTGAACTAACAACATCACTTGTTCGTTTAGACACGTTTGTAGAAAGTTACTTTTTTCATTCAATCTGAAGACAGTTCTTTCGTTCAAATATTCAATCAGTGATGTTGACAGTTCACTGAGATGTTAAGATTAAAACCATTGATTTTGAGTCAAATTATCATAGATACTTCTTATTATAAGATTTCTTAATCAACAAATACCATTAAGGTTTGGTTATTACGCCTTTCTGAGCAAAAGTTGTTGTAGCGATTAAGCAAGTAAAGAGTCAAAACAATATGCTTGTGAAATGCTTATGCAAATATAATCAGCATTTTAATAATTCAATAACATTATGGTATCATTATGCTAATTTCTTAGATTCAATTCAAATCGAATTAAATCTCTTGCAAGTGGGGCCAATACTCGTGTAATAAACCAGTCTATAGACAAAAAGGTTTTTAACTTGAAAATGATAAATCTCTTGAGTAAAAGCTGAAATAAAAAAGTTAAGTTGGCTAGACAAACTTCTTGATCATTTTTGCATATTGAATCAATTACCGCCATTTTATTTGAAACTCAATTTTTCCATCAGAAAATAAGCAAATAATAATGAATTTTTCTTTTAGTTTGTTAAGCGTGTGTGCGTTGCAACTGTTTCCTTGCTCCTTACGATATATATATGCAGAAAAGACCTTGGTCAGTTGCGCCAGCTGCCTAGCTTGCTTATTTTTCATATTAATGTGAGTGATTACTTAGCTTGTTGATTAAGCTAACTTATTTGTATTATTGATACAATCCAGTTAGCAATTTGGGCGATTCACTATTTTATTTGTAGAATTATTGTATGTCACGATTTTTCGACGGAAATTTCCCACACGTAGGCAAAAGTTTTCGATGTTTTCTTTGCAAAAAAAAAATTAAGAGTAACTTTTATTGACTTAAGAAATATGTAAAAAAAGGGTTAACGCGCTGGAATTTCATTTTGAGTTAAAGTTGGACACAATGCTAGGTAGAAAAATCACAAATAATTTTTTACCTGTAGGTATATTGATCTGTTATTAAATTTAAAAATAATTTTCTTCTTAAAATATTGTTATATGTTAAAAAATTTATAAAGCTAGTTGTCGTAGACCTCATGTACCAAAAAGTCACCTAGCTCGATTAAGCGGTGTTAAAATGTCCTTTCCTTGCTCTTTACTGTATACTATTACATTCTTTATGACACACAAATGTTCATTACTTTGAAACGTGTAACCAACTCGCTTGTACGCTCAACATCGTGAATTGTTTGTTTGCGTACAAACTGTGTGCTCACTGCTGAATGGAATGCAGCAAAGAAAGCTTAGTAAAGTGCATAAGTACTTATCAACAAATTTTTCGAAATGCGAAGCAAAAAAAAATCGTAATTTTAACCCACTCTAAAATGAACATTCTTCTATCAGCGTTGTAGAAATATTAAGTCTTCCTTTTTACATCGCAGTTAAAATCTCTGTCTCAATTTTTTCACATTACAATGGTATTGTAATTTCACTTTACACTGCAAAGTAGTTACGCGAATACATGTGCTTCCACTAAACTATAAACCGTAAGCCAAGCAAGATTTCAGCTTTACTGTTGCTACATGTATTCTCTACTTAAAACATGTCTACAGATTGAGTACTCCCTTCTCACACAAATTTCGAGTTGAACTGATGATAATTGTCAGTACGTGATTTTGCACATTTGCGGACGAAATTAAAATAGTTAAGAATTCTTAAGGAGTGCGAGTATATGCGAAAAGAGGAGAGAAGTAAATTGGATTTATTTTTATTTGATTTTCGTTGTTCTTACAATTGTTTTATTCTTAATTAGGTATCACTGATGAGTTTTTTTCCTTTTACTGGCGTAGACATTGTTGACGTGGTTATAGCCGAATGTACAACAGCGCGCCAGTCGTTCTTCCTTTTCGCTATTTATCGCCAATTCGAGATACCAAGTGTAGACAGGTTCTTTTCCAGCTGGTGTTTCCACCGTGGTCTTTCTCTTTCTCTCCTTCCCCCGACGGGTACTGGATTTCGATGCTGACATTGTTGTTGCTGTTAACGCTGGTTTCACGATAGGCGAAATTATTTGGAATTTCGACGTTATAACTGTCGTGGGTAGTTATGATGATGTGGGAGTCAAGTCGTTTGTTTCATTTGCTATGCAAGACGGAGAAAGCAGAACTAATGGCGTTGTTGTTACGGTAAATGATATCGATGTAATAATAATTTTTAGTGATTTTTTTCCATAATTTTAATATAAAATGACCTCTGGGAGTTCTAGAAGAGTATGCTCCTTTCGCAGAATTTTAAAACATTTTTTTTTTTCAATCTCTTCATACCCATGCATTTCGGCCTTTATCTTTTTTGTCTGCCCATACGTCTCGCTTCCCTCTTCAATTTTGGGTATCTATGTATGTTATTACGCACGTGTTGTGGCCTCTTCTATTAAACTGAAAGGGTTAGGTGGGTTTCAGCGGTAAAAAAAAGTATTTTTACGACTTTTATTTTAATATAAGCAATCTAATATTTGAAAAATATAATACTTTATATGAAAGATACATATTTGAACAATATCCCCTGAAATTTCGATACAAAAATATTGAAAATTCAGCCGTTGATACCTCATTTCCCTGGGTGTCTCACAAAAAAGTGCTCTCGCCGTGGACAGCATAACTTATTATTGGTTCCTATAAAATTACAAAACTAAGCATATTCCGTTAGTACATATCTTAATCTCGCTTTTCTGGACGTAGGAATTAAAAAAAAATATATTAAAATTTTCCTTTTTTCTCAGACTTTGGGCAAAAAATCGCATATTTTGGCCAAATTTTGGCCATTTATTGGTCAAAAAATAAATTGTAATGATACAAGAAAAAGTTCTTCGTTCAATAACTAGATAATGTTATTTAAAATCGTGTACACAATAGGAACTAAATCGGCCGATAACTTTTCGAGAAATCGTGTCCACCGACTTTAAAAACACAGTTTCGAGAAAAACACATTTAAAGACGGGGCACTTAGCGCAGCTAGCCTCCAGCGAACAAGTTCTCAAGGCTGTATCTTCGAAATTATTACTTAGAATAACTTTAAAATTTAGGAAAATATTCTAGAGGTATTCTAGAATTTAATAAAGCGAACAAAAAAAAAAATGATTTTTTTAAATTTTCTAACTCAGCTAACCCCTGAAGTGTAATGTGGAAACTATAGTTTGCGATATGTAATTATATTATTTGTTTAAATAATGTTAATTTTTTGTAATTTTTATTCGGTTTTCGTGCACAACAATAACTTGCATTATTAGTATGTGGAACTATTGAGAAATTTTGATCACAAATACTAACCACTATTAAGCACTTAGTAAATACTGGCTCGCTGTGTACATACCTGTAAATACATGTCTAATATTTGTATTGCTTCAATAAATTCATATTACGTTTACTACAATGTGCCGCTATTATGGGTTTAAAACGGTCACGTTCTATAAGCTAAATAACTGCATTGCGGTTCAAGTAAATAGCTTGTCAAGAGGCACATAAATAATAAATGTTATCCAAATAAATATGTCATATGTACTTACGAGACCAACATACTTTCAATGCACTTAATGATGTTTACTGTACACATCTGGGTCGCAATATAGAATTACCTAGACTCTTGGTAAAGTAAAATAAACATATAAAAGCATTTAATGCATCTGCTCCATTTTATGGAAATACTCTTTAATATTTACTTGTAAAAGGAATATAGTAGAGTTCACTTTCAATCCCCTGATTTTCTTGAAATTTGTTCAACATTTACCATACTCTGCCTACAGACGACTGCGTCAATTTATAAAATATTAAAAAACATGTTACTTAGTTACCGAGCCATAATAATTGAGCGTAAAAATAAAACAAGAGCACTCACTTGTTGTGTTACTTGTTCTTTGTAACATTTAACTTTCTGCTTTAAATATTCCATCTTCTAAGTCTATCATTGAATAACCATTAGAAGCTTTAAATATAAAGAAGAAGCCATTAAAAATAACAGAATAACAGACTTTCGCTTTCGTCGATGTTTCCAAACTGCACATAAATTCCAGCTAATTTTTCTCGGAAAACGAGTTAAGTGGCAAATTGGCTTGAACGTGCTTAAATCAAGCAGCCAAGACAACTCGTTGTTTGCTGGTGTGTGTAATTTATTTGCGGGAGGAAGCAAGTACTTAAAGTGAAACCTGATTAACTTGTCTTTAATGATGTCGCTTGTTTACCATAATTTTTCTTGAGTCATTATTTATTGCTTCAAAATTTTTTAAATATAATTTGCTTTGTAGATTTTAATATAAAAAGTGCAAAGAAAACATTGTGATACTTTTTCTAGTTTAATTGTAATAATATAATATTATATATTGAACCCCGCATAGATACCAATGCGTATACGCAACTTTTAGATTTTTAGTGATTTTAGAGTTGAAAATTTAAAATTTTGCAATTCAAATATTTTGTTATTAAATACCTGTTCACTTTCAAATTTCTGTGTTTGTTCTTTCTCTTGGGTTGCGTATACGCACCGGTGAGCCATATTTTATAGTATAGTATGAGACTGTTCTCGTTCGTGTTGGTGAAAAGCAAGGGTGAAAAAGAGAGCTTTTTAAAGTTCAGTAATTTGCTCTTTTCTGTAGTGATTTATGTTGCGGAAGAAGTAAGATGTTGAAAAATTTAAAAAATTTAGCTGACCTCTATTAAATTTTTAATGCAAGTTCAAACAAATAAATATAAATTTGTAAAATATTTAAAGCTAAAAATATATAGAGGTATGCATTTACAATTTTTTCGTATGAAGCCATATATTTTAATACTTTAAACGAGTAATGGCAAACATTTGACAACCCATTAGCTAGTTTTACGTGGTAGTGAATTGGGCTCGGTTGAAATAAATATGACTAAATTAATTAGAATTGTATACTTGCTCCTCTGTACAAAACGATAAGTGAAATTTTACAAATATATGCATGTAAGCATGCATCTACTACATGCTGCGCTTACGACACCTTCACGAGAAATTTATATGGTATGTGTAGGCGTTTTGGTTATTCATTAGGTTAACACATTTTGGGTGTTATTCAAATGAGTCGGCTGCAGAAATTTAGTGGTGAAATCCTTCATATAGGAAAATAACCTCTTTCCTGTATACCTTCTTATCATGTGTATATATGCACATATACCGTCTTAATACACATCTTATTTGAGAAACGTGTAAAGCATTTATTATGGCAAGCAATTGACTTTATAGTGGTGTTGATACACTGCTTCTATTAAGCCTAGCTTCATAGTTACATTAATAAAAAAATATCAGTAAATATCAAATGAATTAAATTAAAATGACAAATTTTTACGTAATTAGCCGTCGACGACGTATGTGCCAAGTATGTCATTTTTATACGATTCGTAAGCCCATCTTATACTGGAAGTTATTATTCTTTTCTTACAATATTTTACGTAAAATTGCTATTTCTAACCAAATTTCGATCTAAACTTTTCATCTTTTTTACTTCTGGAAAATCTGATTTCATAAAATATGAAATACAAATTAAATGGCAATCAAAAGTTGTTTCTTTTGCATAAACGTCTTTGATTTACAAAATATTTCCGAAGAATTTCATATTTGCATAATTAATCAAAGCATTCTTGGAGTCATTAGAAATAAATGTGCTTGGCGGTTATTTAGCTAATTGCTTGGAATTTTTAATATCTACATTATATAAGTAAGTGCTTTCACAAAGTTCTGGTGAAACAATTTTAAGTATTGTCATTAATAAATTTTCGTTATGTAATGGCATTTTTAAATATTTAAATCTTTTATTTATTTCAATATAAAAGGCTTAAGCTTATGTTATTCTACAATTACAAATACATAGCTAGACCATATAACATCTATTTATATTTCTAACTTTAGTCGAAAACTCAAATTAACATCAATTTTTGGTTGCGTATGCGCAATGACCCACAAAATACTGATTTATGAATTACCAGAAGTAATTTTTTTCAAATCTCTTTCATGTACAGCTTAGATATGCTTTTCTTTTTCAAAAAATAATCACTGAATAATTTGAAAGGGAAAGAGTCAGAAACTAGTCTTATTTCGATACATACTATGTATATTTTCCTTAGCCACTTAAGTGCACTTACACATGCATGTTTCCATATGCGCACCTGCATGCATAATTTGTGATAATCTTGGCTTAAATAGTATAAAATCTCGCTCTATTTTGCTTAATACTTATCCACACTTATGCTTTTTGCTGAACTTTCGTCTGCACTGCTACTTCACCACATTAGTTGGTACGAGGTCGCGGCAAATGTTGAAATGGGTTGGTTGCATACTTAGTTCCCATTGTGCACTCATCGCCGGAATAAATATGCATCTAAACACTCGTAGTTGAAAAGTATTCAACAACTCGCATATGTGTGTATTCCTGTGGCTTATCTGCATACATTTGTGAAGTACTGTTCCGCTTTGAGATTAGTTATGATGCAGAACTACTACACTTTTAGTACATGTACCTGTTTATATGAGTTTGTGTGTGGTTCTGCATTAAGATATTTGTGCACATACAACACAATGCGTTTAACCATAATCACATTGTAGCATTTAAAACTTTGTTGCATAGTTTCCAAGTTTGCTGCATCAACTTGGACTATGCACAATTTGCTTACTGGTCCTATAATTTAGTTTTGCTGTATATTACTTTTGTTGAAACCACTTACAGAAAATCAATTCTAACATAAGTGAGTAAAAGATTATTTATCGAAAAATGGAAACGATGAAACGTGGTCTGATACACTAAGAGAAAATTACTTTATGTACTGAACACCATTAAGAATTATGTTCATAGTCTTGACCGTGTTAGACATTTCCTGAATGGAGTTAATTATATCTATTTATGATCCGGAAGATAATGCCTCTTTATTCGAGGGTTCTCACCCATTTCAGCTCTTAGATGAGTTGTTGAATAAGGCTTTAACAGACTTATCACTCAGAAAAGTAAATGCCCTAGCAGAGGCGGTGAAGAGCTGGCAAAGACGATAGGAGGTCAGTTAAGATGGGCGTTGTACATTCCCGCGGATTCCCAACATTTAGTTAGGGCTAAAAAGCCCACAAGGCGAGGTATACTTTTTCTTAATTCGAATCATCCCAAGGCACGGCTGCTTCAAAGCTCATTTGAAAGCATTCAAATATTAAAGTGACGACGTTTGTGACACTTGCGGAGGCAATTCGCTTAAGAATATAAAGCTTCCATTTGTATTGTACCTAGTACACGCAAAGACCGCGAGAACAACACCAGATAAGAGAATTCCAAAATCCAAGGGACGACTAAGCCACGGAACAAACAAACACATACCAAAATTTTTACACCATTTGGAAAGGGTTTATTTACAAACATTAGACGAAGCGGGTTCAGCGACAATGCGTAGTCAAGTAAACGCAGCTTGTCACTGAAAGCATTCAGACCATTACAAACGTATGAACAGAGCTCAAATAGCCTCCCGAACAAAAATCTTCACGGTTACTGGGGGATCGCTACATGTCAGTAGAAGGTTTAGTTCGGATTAAAGTTTCGAAGTTCAGGCTTTTGAGGCTTCCTCCTGCAAACAAATTTATGACCAGTTTTATCAGTTCTACGAAAAATGGCCAGAACTTAAGTCTACGTAGGTAAAGGTGGCATTCTAATTAGAATAAATTATTGGTATGACACAATTTAATGTGGCAAGCTCTGTTTTTGATCTTTGAATTTTATCAAATGTTTTATTTCCTCTCCTTCTCTCCTTCTTAATTGAATTTTCTAACTTTTAAGCAGCTGATTGTGATTTATGGCTCTAAACATTTCTACGCGATACTAAAATCCCACACATATACTATATAATTTCCAGTGTTCTAGTCGTTCTCAGTATTTCAATATTCTGCTGCGTTATTTAAACAGAAATTTGATTTTGTTTGCATAAACGCTAATGTTATTTTTGTTGGCCAGCACATATAAAACTGATTTTATAAGCATAATGTCCGTGATATATTGCAATTCACTTAAATTCATGCTGTGCCTGTATTTGATGCCACAGAAATTTCATTTTCCTGCATTTAAATTGGTGTAAGATAATGACAAAATACAGAATTGACAAAAATAATACTTGGAGCTATTAGTTTAAGTGATTTAAATTTCATAATTTAACAGAACGTTATAAGTGCCATTAGATTAAATTGCAACATTTCAGAACTAAAAATCTTAGAATATAAATCATAATGAAAAGTATTATTTTTGAAATATTTTAAAGAGAATAATATATTAAGAGAAAAATTTTAGATTGACGTCCGCGCCATTTATACTCCGTTTAGTTATCATTTTCAAGAGATTTAACAAGCGAAGTTTGTTTTAATTTACTTTTATTTATTTAGTTATGTCTATGGACATAAAGTTTTACTTCTAACACTTTTTTTACAAGTTTTATAAGGAATTTTTGTATTTGCGAAGGGTATTACAGCTTCGATGAAATCGAAATGAACTTTTTTTCTTGCCTACACAGCGTTTAAACAGTGCTTCATAAAAATTCTCTCAGATAGTGACTCCTGCCAGTGGTAAAACGTCTTATGTTCATACATACATATATGTATATATATTTGGTAGTCGAAAAAGTCTTTTCGTATTTTGTTAATAGATGTTCTTCCAGCATATCTCCAGTGCTACCAATCACATTTTGTCATACCATATAAGGTTGAAAAAAAGTTACTGTTCAAAAATGCATGAACACAAGGAAGAAACTCGCCATATTTTGAAGTTTTTGTATAAAAAAGGGAAAAATGCCACGCAAGTTACCAATTAACTTTGTGAAGTTTACGGAGACGGTGCTGTATCAGTTCGTGTAGCAAAACAATTGTTTGCTCGCTGCTCGCTTCTGTTCCGATTTTTCTATTTACATTGATGGAATAATGTCTCTAGCGTGGTCGGCCAAAATGGTACATACTAGTTTATTAATATATAATATATGCATAAATTTAAATAGATAAGTTGAAATTTTATTTGAAATAAGAAAAGATTTTTTCGACTACCCAATATATTATAACCGACACATATTTTTTACTTAAATTGGCATAAATTACCAATGTTCGCACGGCTCCAGTAACTATAAACATTAGACAGTGGGAAAAGACTTTGGTATGTTTTAAAAAAAAAATTTAAAAACTTCTGATTATCACTAACTCCAATGCACAAGGTTTATTGATCAGCACTATCCCTTCGGAATGACTGAGCAAAACCAAAAAACAATTTTTAACAAATTTTAAGTCAGACCATAAATTAATTATTTTAGTTCAACCAAGTTGTTTAGACTTTTCGTTGCTGCCTCCCCACTTGGGTTTTAATATAAAGCGCTGTAAACTTTCATTGTGAATTCTTTCCATCACAAGGTTAGATAAGTTGTGAGAGTTATGTGTACATTGTTATATTTTATTAGCGTCAATTTGCTAGACGGTCAAATCTCAGTTAATTTTTCGAAGTAATTTAACCTGATTGAAAATTTTGTTGAACAACACAACCAGCCAGAAGAAATGCAATGTATGTGTTCACTTGTATGGTGACTCAGCAAACTAGTAGGTGTAAGTGGCTGTCAGAATTCTTCATGCCATTGAATGTTTGGTTTTTCCTTCAACTGCAGTTCAAAATCGTTTCTGCGAGTTTGTCCAACTTGAAGGACATGTGTGTTACATGCAACCAATAATTTTATTTGCTGAACAAGGCTATTGATGGCAGGGCGGACTCTTATTGAAGGCTTTCATCCGACGTAGTTGAATATCGTCTGACATGTGATTGTTGATGTACTATGGAACATCGAACTGTAAAGTTGATATTTTTTTTACAAGCCTGGAATACTGTGTTGTTGTTAGGATTTATCA
Organism: Bactrocera correcta; assembly: GCA_027475135.1. Classification (NCBI taxonomy): domain Eukaryota; kingdom Metazoa; phylum Arthropoda; class Insecta; order Diptera; family Tephritidae; genus Bactrocera; species Bactrocera correcta. The sequence goes on from CM050323.1 coordinate 35,967,867, forward strand.
AGTTGAAATTTTATGAAAGAGAGTCTGTAAAAAATTTTATAAGGAGAAAGTCTTTACGAATTTTAATCTCAAAGGTCTTTTAAACGTAGGTAAATTTTTAAACATAAAAAAGCCCTTATACACCTGCGCGAAATTTTTCCTCAACATGGAGAGCCAATGAAAGATTGTTGGTTTCTTATGTGAAGTATGAAGCCGAGATACTCTTTTTATCTTGATGAATCATAATGATTATTGTGAGGAGTGTGACCAGAAAATATATTTGAAATTGAGCCATTTAGATAGATTGAAAATTACTGGTCCTTCATATACATGGTGTATTTCATTGAGAAAAATTGCATTAATACCACTCCACATAAAAAATTTCCAGCACATGTTACCAGTTCTTTCATATGCAATTTAAGAACACTGTCTAATATTGGCTAACACATAATCATGTGCTCCTCAAGTATTTATTATTTGTAAAATTGGCTTTCAACGGGCTTTTAGTTCTCATGCCAACCACTTAAGGCTATTGTTAGCCAAAACATAAGAATAAAAGACCATAATAAGTGTGTTTTGCTCATATTTCATATTTTTATGTTTGCAAGTGAGCAAAAGCGAGTCTATAAAATTTCCTACATAATTGTTTACGGACCATTGTAATAAAATAAACAATATTATCATAAAGGAAATAGAGTGGTGAAAGGTTTCGTGTGGACAGACTAGTCCATTAAAAAAACTATAAAAATATTTAGTTTTTAATATTCCGATTTATTATGATATATTGCGTGAAATCCCAAATTTAACTTATATTTAATGAAGATAATTTATGCGACAGCCCCTAAAATGCATTCTGTTAATTTAACCTTAAAGAATGATTCGACATAGTACTTTCCGACTGTTTTCTTTAATTCCTTTGCAATTTTTTTGTAATATATGCATGTATTAAGTGTGCTAAAACTCTGCTGATATTCGTAAAATTGTCTTTTCTCGAAATAATAGCTGCTCATCCCCTTGTTTTATACCCAATCTAAATTTCATTCGCTACCTACTACGCTTCACAAATACACGGCAAAATAACAAAGGATTTCAAGTTTGTCATTTTTTACAAAATTCCAATTTTCTAGACACCCACTGTTTATAAACGTCGTTCACTTCATACAAAAGAATATATTTTGTGTTCTACACATATCTCAACGTAAGTCCTCACACGCCCACGCTCTCATTAAACTGATTTTCGTAGCTAAAGTGTGTCATTCTTTTATTTGTTCGGTTGTCTCCATAGTGAACACACATAGTGAAGCTCGAACTGGACAAGCATTTATGTTCAAAATGTACTCATTGTTCATTGCAAAGAAAGATTGAAAGAAAATATAACTGTGAAATTCGTGTAACCGAAAAATGGTCATAAAAAACAAGAAGTAAAAAAGCTTTTAAGCTTGTGATACACAGTTATTGATTAGGGGTGGATTTGTGAGCCTTGGATGCCAATTATGTGATCACATAGTCGTGTTCATACTATCCAACTTATTTTTTTCCAGCAACAAGAGGAAATTAGGAAAGGAAACATGTATTTTCCAATGTCCTTGCTTTTTTGAAGTCTTATAACGGACCATATGAATATATATTTTTAAATAAGTAAATTTTTTTGTCGTTTTTTTATGATTTGAAGGCTCAAAGCCTCTTTTAAGTAGTTATCGGTATGACATGCACTTTTTCTGCATTGCTTGACTTCTTATCGTTTCAGTAAATATTTGGATTGCAATCCAATGAATTTCTTTACAAAATTTTGTTATTGAATAGAAGCACAATAAAGAATATTATTTGAAAAGCGGTCTTGCTAGTAGAAATTATGAGTCAAATTAAGTTAATATTGTATAGTTGAAAAAGTCTTTTCGTATTTCTAATCATATTTCAAAATTTATTTTTAAATTTTTGTGTTAATAAAAAAATAATTAAATATGTACCATGTTGGTCGACCACTTTTTGCAATTTTGCTAGACGCATTATTCCAACAGTGTAAAACATTCATCAGTGTAAATCGAAATTTTGAAATTTCCAGAACGGAGGCGTACTGATACATCATCGTCTCCGTAAACTTTACAAATTTCATTGGTAGCTTGAGAGACTTTCCTCCCTTTACCATATTTTTTATAAAAAAATTTTAAAATATAGCGAATTTCTTCATTGTTTTCACTCTTTTTTGAACAGCTTTAGCTTTTTTTCAACTTCCGCGAATTCGATTTTTTGGTTAAATGAAATTTAAAATCTCATCTTTCCAACGCTATGTGGTATGATACAATGTGATTCGTAGCACTGGAGATATACGACCGCAAGTACATCTATTGACAAAATACGAAAAGACTTTTTCGACTACTCAATGTTTAATAATAATAACATCGAATGGCAATCATCAGCTTTTATATAATGTATCTCGTAGTCGTCGGTCACATTTAGTGCCTGTTTAAGAAAATCTTATCTCTTTAAATTTGGGTCTACTGAATTCAACTACTCTACCATTCAGTTACATGACTTCTTACACCCTTAAAATTTACTGAGGCGTAAATCTTGCAGTCTCTTTTTTATTATATCCCTTTGCTTTATTGTTATTTTTGTAATGTCACACCACAACAGCTGTCGAAAGTTTTAAGCAAATTCCACAATAAATCGTTTTAATACTTTTCTTGTTTACACAAAACAGATAGCTTGAAGGGTGATCTTACTTGTGTGTGGCAACCATTTACTACTCTTTTTCTTCATTTGTATACATTCTCCTCTACCCTTAGCAAATTTGTATACATAGTTTACCCAATATTTTGTCGAGTTTATAGGGTCCACCCATTAATTTCAATTAATTTGAAAACCATTTGTCACAACTTGAAAATACTACAGATTGTCAGCTTAAAAGGGGTCGCTCACAACACTTACAGCTTTAACAATTTAATTTTAAAGTCCTTAACAATAATTTCAGTATTTAAATATTTATTTAAATAAGTTAATTTTTTCAGTTTGAACGAAGAGAAAGAATTAAATTTTTATTCTTTAACTCGGGTTTTCAATAGAGGCGCTACAAAAGTAGAGCGGTAGGGACAGCAAACAGGGCCATATTTTTTCCCGCTCTTTTGACATTTCTCTCCAATAAGAATTGCCATTTCATTTTGAAAAGATATACGATACAACAAGTCGGAGTCAGTGGCCTCAACTTTAAGAGCACTACGTCCAATTTATGATTGCCATAATTTTTCACATGAATAAAGAATTTCAATTTTGTAGCGCTCTTATTAAAACCCGTTATGTAAGGAAACTGATAAGCGTGATGGAATCTGTTTTACAAAAAATTTTATAAATAGTTTTTACAAATAAATCTGTTTTGAATTAATACTTAAAATTATAAGTTTTTAAGAACAGAAAGAGAAAAAAAGCACCTTTGTGTTACATAAGGGTGTTAAAAATATATGGCTAGTAGCGAGAATACTAAATTGCTTCAAATTTCTGAAACATTTTTCTACACTAAGCTGTTATGGTAATCTAGCTGTGCTCGACATTATACTATAATCTTTGATAAAAATATTTAAAAAATTCAGTAATATTTTCACCTACATAAATTCGAAACGTTCATACATTCGTTTAAGGCAGGTCCCCGTTTTCTTTTCCACTAATTTTCATTTTAAATCAAAAAGTAGAAAGAAACTAACGAAAAGAGAAACCCTAAAATTGACTTGCAATAATCAATGATTCAAGAAGAACTGATAATGTGTCAAATAGTTTGAACTAAAAATAGAAATCTAAGCAAAAAGAATGGAATAAATCAAACGAACGAGTCGAAAGTTCAACTTTTTCTATTATTGAAGCAAACGGACAGAGTCTTAAAATATATAAATCACGATTGCAAACAAAAGTGAAACAACCAACAAAGGAATGAAAGGTGAATTAAAAGACATAAATTATGACTATGTAGTTCAAAGAAAACTACTACTACTAGAATTTTATATTTTGTTGTATTTTATCATTTTTTTAATTTCAGCACACCTTTTTTCACTGAAAGTAAAGTGAAGTAGTAGTAAAGTGAAGCAGACGAATAGATACATAATTCAAAATAATAAGGCTTAATTGTTTTCTGTTGTCAAAATCTACCTCTTTATTTTCGATTTTTAGTCATTTCATTAAGCCCATAATACACGCTCTTGAGCCATGTTTCGCTAGCAAACTTCATACCACAAATGTCCGCAAAATTGTGAATGCTCCACCGAAGATTGTTTCTTTTTTGTCAATCTCAAGTGTGTAAGATAAGTGGAGTAAAGTGCGTTTAAAATAATATATTGACTGTATCGCCAATATAATAACTGAATGTATGGCTGCACAAAATAAACCATTGTTAATAAAATAAAAAAAAATATACTTACACGATGTGATTAGGTGTAAAATTTATGTTAGTAGATCACACACACTTCACAATTGCTTCTTGCTTATTTCCGAAATAGATGAAAGAAAGAATAGCTGTATTTCAATTACAGGCTTATTTTGGTTCATACAGTTATATTAATTTGTACTCCCATGTAACATATAGTTTTGCTGCGAATTTCAAAGTCAACTGCACTTGATCTTGCCGCTTAATTTAACTTAATTTAACGCAGTCATTGATTTCATTGTGCTTAATTTGCCCTGGTGTTCTTATCACCTTTTTGCTTGTAGACACCCAAAACATGATCACCCGCCAAGTGTTTAATTACTTTTTCTTTTCACCTTCTTTTTCAAACGCTTACGTACTACAAATATTGCAGCTGTGTATATTTTTGTGTATAATTAATTTTTCGCATTTCTCTTTGCTTTGAGGTGGTATGTCTCTTTGCCAGCTTCTCCGCCATTGTAATTGAGATAGCCCCACTATATGCCCAGTGGCCACGGCGCTTCAGCACCTGCTATTTATTGATAGTTGCCGAGCGTATCGAAGAGTGGACAGCAGGGTACTGTAAATAAATGACAATGGAAACAAAAGTCAATGAAACTGAACATAAAGTACTCGTAAGAAGCAAGTGAAATGTAAACAGAATAGCAGGTGGTGAAATCGAATGAGATACATAAAATGTGTTTGTACTAAAGAACTTTAATTTTGTTGATAAAAAAAAAGAAAAAATTACTTTCAAAATGGTATACAATTCATTCAAATAGTATTTGTTTGAAAGATGGGCTTTAAAGAGTAACTTTTTTTAAACAAAACAAACTTGCGTTCGAATTAGCATCAGTTAATTTTAATTGTTCTAAAACAATGCAAAAAGTAAATTTTTGAAGAACTTCAATCAGACCATGATATAGAATGTGATCTGCCAGAAAAATATTTCAGCCTCTAAATAGTTTTTTTATATTACAATGAATTGGTGGTTAAAAATTTATTTCTCATTTATCCGGTCAATTTAATTACATTACATTCAATTTTACTGAATTGCTTATTTACAATAATTATATACAAACTTTTTTTCATAAAATGTACTGTACGTATGTATTTATGTACTATATTCACCTGCTCGGCAACAAGCATTAAGCTTAACTCTTTGAATTACTTTTCAAACATCTAGTTATGTAATATCTCCCAACTAAAATTGTATTTAAATTTTCTATTAAATTTGGTATGCATTTGGAAAATACGAAAACATAAATGTATGCGGTTAAATATTAGGACAGACGATATTAGGGGGTTCACTTTCCCTACATTTGGCTTCTTTACATTGTAACAGCTGCTCCTTTTCACACGTTTTCTCATTTTCCTATTTAGTCCTTTCGAACAATCACAACTGATGATGACTGTTTGCCAGATTCGCTTTGTCTCTCTTTTACTCAGACTACTCACAAGATGATGATAATTGAAGCTGCGTGATACTGCATATTTGGGGATAGAAAATAAAAAAGTTTAGATATGTTTTGCGAAATGTGTAAAGTGTTAACGAATACAAATCGAATTTCCTTCTATTTGTATGTCATTATTTTTGATACCGATTTTTTTTTTATAAAATGGGTAGAAAAATAAATTTTTTACATTTCTGCTTTTTCATAATTTTTTAATTTTGGAATTTGGCTTAAAATATTTTCTAATGCTTTATTTCAGAGGGTTTGAGTTCATAATAATGTATTTTAAGGTTTGAAAAAAATTTTAAATAAATTGTATCAGAGTATTGCTTCAATGTTTTATTACCATTCAAATCGCTAAGTAATCTATCTTAAATATACCAATTAAAATTAATTTTTCAACGTTTGATGTAAACGAAAACTGCATTAAGAAAATTTATTGTTCATCTCGAACTAACCAATCCATCAAATTAGTCACTTTTCTTTTCGTAAATTGTACAGATAATTATTGAATATTTGGTTGTAATAAAGGAGCTGAATTACAAAAAATAATGCTTTGTAAACTTGAGTATAATAACTAAGAATGTTAGTATTCGAAGCCTGTGAGTTAACACTTAGAACTAGATAAATGCTGCTTTGACTGAGTCCATAAAAAAGTGTATTTTCCTCTTAATTAATTGTGATCTTGTATACTTCGTCTCATAGATTCTCCAACCATTAAATTACATTAATTTAGTTTTCATGTTAATATTTTTTTTCTTGCTACCAACTAATACTCTTGTAGTTTTGTTATAAGTTTTCTGCCGTCAAATATATATTAGCCATAAGAGGAACTCAATATCATATAAAGAGTTTCCTACATTTGATTCATCTCAGAAGAATACAAGACCACTTTCGCTGAAGTCGATTTATATTTTACTGCGATTTGACTTACTTAAACTGAACGGAATGCACAGCCAATTAGTGGCCGAACACGAGTTACGCCATTAGTTTGTTTAAAAGACCTAAAGGGACGCAGTTTACATAAGCTTCGTTATATATTCGTATGCCTGAGAAAGCATGGATTTAGCAGAAATGTTAAATAACCTAACTTCTTACATCAATAGGCTAGTTTATCTCCAGATCATTATTTTCTGCTTCTAAAATTTCTGGAACACGCACATTTTGCTGCCTTTCACAAAAGGATTGTGAGTAAAATAACAATAAATATGGGTGCTTTGAGTGTTTGCCTTGTTTTAAAGTTTAACCTTATGCAAGGACTCAGCATTTTACTCCGGCTATATGGTGTAATATATAAATGGTACCTATATGTGTATAAATCATATATACTCACATATTTAAAACTAAATTAAAAAACGAGTACAGAAAATGTTTGTGGCATGCAATCGCAGTCAATTTGCATAATTGGAAAATTGGCCACATTATGTTCCTTTTGATAAATTTCACAGCTCGCCTTTAAGTGACACATTCCCTTTCGGTGTATTAAATGGAAATTATTTGCATACTTGCGGTTCGACGTTTGATTCACTTTGCAGTCGCATTCCTTTTAGCATTTGTGGGTGGGCGTTAAAAAAATAGTTGTAAATTGCGGCATGTGGTTTATAATTTTATTCACATAACAGTTTGTACTATATGTCAAACAAGTTTTTGATTTTAATTCAATTTACCTTTTATCAACGAAATTTGCTTTGTTTATCTTTTAATTAACTATATGTTAATAGAAAATTCACGACTGTTTAACTAATTCCAATTACGTTAGCCACACATTAATTAAATTTTGGTATTTTTATGATTTTTTATTTATTTATCTAATTGTTTCGAATGACACGTGCAGCTTTATGACTTGTCATCACCATAAAATAAGTAAATTTTTTATTCAAAGTGTATTAAAATGTTTGTTCAACAATTAGTCAGCTTTTGCAGTCAAACCGAATAAAAAATTTTATTTACTTGTAGTTTAAAGATTGTAAAATTATTTTTTATAACAATATTTAAAATACTACTAAAATAATGTAAGGCCTGATACATTTTGAAATTCCTCAATTTTTTTAAAGAAAAAACACAGAGACTTTAAATTTAGTGGGAAATGTTTATAATCATCTAAAAGAACGTTTTATTGGAATTTATTTTTTGAGTATTATGTCAAAATCTTCAAATGTTGGCTGCGGCTTTGTCTCAGATGTTCTTTTTTTTCAGCGTGTTATGAAAGACTCAATAGCAAATTAACTCAAACATTATTTTATCACATGATATTTTCGTCAAAAGTCCATTTATCATTCGAAAGGCATTTGCTGCACTAGACATTCTTCTAATGAGTTGTTGTTGTTGTTGTTGTAGCGGCAGAATTCTACCGAGTTGACAGTCCTTGGCCGGATAAAAATCCGGGTCCGTTCCGGTTACGTGGACCCGACTGTCGTGGGAACGGTCTTCTAATGAGTTTTGAATGCGGCTTTTAATGCTTCACTCGTTGCAGCGCCCGATAATATAAAGGCGGTCAACAAAAATTTGATGTGATGGACAGGATAAAAAAAACATGAAAAGAAAATTGGGCACAATCGATCAAGTGGCCGAAAATAGTGAGAGTGAAAGAGGCAACTAGTTAGCAAAAAATATTAAAATTATTGTTTGATGGTATGGTCACTCTTTTGGTCGTTGGTCGTGGCTGGTTGCCAAATGTGTATTAAGGATCCAGTCGGAAATAACCACTTCCATTTTTATTTGTGGCGCTACCGACGTAGGCCAGTGTAAGTCACGCAGGTTAGTAGTACTAAGATCTAGATATTGCGATGAAATTTTTCGAAAATGAAATGAAATTGGAAATATTGACACCTTATTTTCTAAAATTACTGAACTAAATGTACGATGCAGTAACTTACACTAGCAATTGTTGTCTGCACTTATTTAGTGCAATTGTGCAAGCATATGGTACGCATATTTATTGCCAAATACCATCGTGTCGCTTTTGTAAGCGAAATAAAGTACATTCATAGAAAATAAAAATAAAACAAGCTGTAAAATACTTTGTTGCTGCCGTGAATGAAAACATTTCACCTCAAAGAAAAAATAAAAGGACTCGGTTAGATGCCATAATGTTACATAGCTCCTTGCTTGTTGCTTTTTGCTGTTCTGCATCGGACGGAATACAAAAATAGTAAATACTAAGTAATTTTGGGCATTTAATAATGGCTTGTCAAAAAAGTCTTGCGGTATTTTTATTGAATCAATTCGTGTGACACCCATACATCGAGCTTCTTAGTGACTCCAAGTCTCTTTCGACCAATTCAGCGATTTTATCGCAATTTTAGACGACAGGCCTTCCAGAGCGTGGCGCATCTTCGACCACCTCTACACCAGAACGAAAACGTTGAAACCATCGTTGTGCGGTGGAGCTGAAAACTGTGTCGGGTCCATAAACTGCACAAATTTTATTGGCGGCTTGAGATGCAGTTTTGCCTTTATCGTAGTAGTACTGTAAAATATGCCGTATTTTCTCTTTTTTTGCTCCATGTTTGCGACGGTATAACTCACGAACGACTTAAAAGAAACGACAATCAATCAAACACGTGTTAACGCGTGAAATGTGCTTTCCAAAAAGGTATAACATACCGCAAGACTTTTTTGACAACCTAATATAAATGTTAATGACAGCTGCTCTAAAATGTTGTAGTAATGTATTAATGTATCGGATAACAGTTGGTAAGGCTAACATATTAGTGCTAGCTTATGTGCGCAAGGCTTTAAATTATTTTTCATCGTATTCAATTTATACTCCGATCAAAGTATGCCTAGTCAAATTATCTTATCACTTGATTGTATTTTACTCTATTGGAATATAAAAGTATTTTTAATGTAAATGATGAATTACAGGTATAAAATTCAATTTAAAATTATATTATATTTTTTTTAGTATTCCCATTAGTATAGAAAATTTTATTAATTAATATTTCAATTTATCGCAACCGTGTCAAAAATACCAGGCACATATTTCTATTAATTTCAAATATTTGCTTTTTCTTCTTCTTACCTACAAAAAATGTTCTATGATCTACACATCTTTAACTACTTTTTCGTAGTAGCCGACTGACCTCGGATGCAATGAATGTGACTAAATTAATTAAAATTTTACGTGTTGCTTTGAGCCGCGACGGCAGTTTTAACACCCATTCTATATGCGCATATTTCTACGAATATGCTTCAACTGACTTTTACATATGCGTAGGTGTGTTGCTAAGTCATCAAGTTATAACATTTTAGGTGGCTATAAAACATATATGTGTCCTTTAAGCAATTTTAAGGTGAAACCGTTCAAATAAGAAGGTACACAAGTGCTTATGTATATGTAAGTACATACTATGTGTATAAAAGCACAGAGCATTTAATATATTCTCCTTATACTCCTCTTTTATAGCAAGTTTGAAAAGAATTGTGCACCAAAAACGTTTGCTTGTGCTAAATAAGCTTTTATATTATCTGAGGAACAATCGCATGGCTTAAGTTAGTGAATCAGTCATGAAATTACTTTTTTTATTTGATAATGAACTTTTTTTTCGTGGACGCACCTCTTTGGTATAAAACCGTAAAGAAGAAAGGGAAGAATAAAAATAAAATTATAAAAATATATATAGCATAAAAAGGATTACTATGTCAATAGATAAACTCTCGCTTATTTTTGTAAGTTATTCTCGACTATAAATTTAAGAAAAATTAGCCGCTTTTAAAATATTTCATAAGCATTATTTTTTAATGTTATGATCAGTAACATGTGGCAAAAGTAAAGATTTTTTATCTACAGTTTATAAAAATAAATAGAAAACGAATTTGGTATTCATTAGTTAAAGAGGTCGAAGGTGGTTCAGAAGGATGCATGTTTTAAACGATCTCTCGACCGCGTTTTAAAGCTTTGTACCACTCCTAGACTTGCGTTTTTAATATAATTGAATCATCGTAAGCTTTTTCCAATATTCTCAAGGTTTCCACATATGAAATTTGGTTAGATATGCAAAATTTTAAACAAACAACAGAATTCCATATTTCCTTTGTTATTTTAACTGTTTTTTGGACTCCTGTTTTCTCACTCACTACTCGTAATGCATAAACAAAGTTAAAATATGCATATTAGCGCACCTGCATACCTAATTTATAATAATCCGTTGTTTTAAATAATCGTTTAAACTTCATAGCATTGTTGGTATAAGCTCTCACGGTACATTCCTTACTACTTATACTTACTCAGGCTAATTGCTGTTAACATTATGCTCACTAGCAAAGCGTACGTATAGGTCACGGATAACGGTGGAATGGAAAATGCTTTTCTAAATGTGTTAGCTTCTCACATTGTCCTCTTGCTGTCAGAACAAGTACACACCTAAATAATTGTTTGTTGTGGCGAACTACAGAAAAGTTTTCAACAACGTACTTGTACATATGGATATGTGTGAGCTGGTGTATATGAAACGTATATGCGGACAATGTACAGTGCAGTTCTGCTAAGAGATTACTTAGCAAAAAAAATAATTGGCCCCATCATGATGCACAAGTACTGAACTTACCTATGTTCATAAGTACATAAAATACATGCATATGAGTTTATATGTGGTTCCATATTAGAACATTTGTATAAAAATATTTAACCATAATCGTATTGAAGTATGATGTATGATGTATCAACTATGAATACTCGCATATTGCTCACATACTTGGGTTCACTGCAATTTGTTACTTTGTCTGTTGCAACTGTCAAACTTTTACAGACAGGTTTTGTACAAGGATACATTGTTTATTTTTGAATATCAATGGAATATAATTCGCGTTTGAGTTATAAATTTAATTGTATGATTATTTTTAATTCTTTAGTAAATATTCTCATATTCTAGGTAAAATTTTTAAAATCATTTGACATAATATATTCTTGCAACCACACCTTCTGTTTAATAGCCCAAGGTATTTTCTATGTACCCTGTTAATTTTCAATGCTTAAGCATCCCGCTGAGCCATTCAGCTAGTCATGCAATCAATTTGAGACACATGTACATTCGATATGTGTACATATTGTTGTTTATTCAAAGGAAATTGGCAGCGATTTTAAAGCCGAGAGCTGCATGTGGCATGGCAATTTAATAAAAATCAAGCTGTGAAATTATTTTATAAAGGATTTTAAGCTAACATCGCATCACTATTGAAAAATGTGAAAAAAGCCATTACCTGTTATAAATATTTTTAGCACACTACTACTATGAGCAAATAATAGTTAAAATCTATGTGGTCCCCTCAAACCAACCCTCCTCGGCTCCAATACACTAGAACCAACTTTTTTTTCAATTATCACAACAGTTTTCAAAGCCAATTTCCCGAATAGCCTTAAACACGCGTAGCGATTCATGTTTAATGTCTTCAATTTACTCACAAAGATTTCATCGGAGTGGTCATTTGAGTTTGCTGAATAGCCAAAAGTCGCAAGGAGCTGAATTGGACGAATACGGTGATTGCTGCACGATATTGGTTGAAAATCTGGCGAGAAAGTAATTAAGAATCAATGCAAAAAGCGACGGTGCATTATCGTGCTGCAAAAACCAAGAGCTATCGGTCCACATTACCAATTCTCTCCGGTTTTTAAGCCAATGAGTTGCCTATGATATATACAACTAGTATTCAATAAATTAAAAGATCTCTTTAAAGCCACAACGGCGAACGTGTGACATGTGTTACGAATCAAAAACCATAGTGAATTTGTTCTGAAAAACGGCCTATGACCAGCGGATGGGCTTTCATGCCTACTATTCAATCTTGAGCTTGAAAAGGTGATGAAGGACTCTGGACAATAATTTTCAAAACGACTAAAATTTTGGCTAACGCTGATGATGTAAATACTGTTGCGACAATTTAAAAACTGCATTTATACAATTAGAATTAGCTGTCCTATAATATTTAAGAGAAGAAAAAGAGAAAGTGCAAATTTCGTCAACGCTCGAAATCCGTACACCACAGTAGTGGATGAAACTAAAGCATAGGCGAGCATAAGCTTGATAAGCTAGAAGTCTTTGAACTAAAGGTATTCCCAAAATCATTGGGCCTATTTGTGCTAATGGTATATGGAGGAAGCGTTCTAGCCATGAGCTACGGGTTTTGTATAAGCACCCTGATAATGTAGTAACAATTATTAAATTAAACGGGCTATGATGGGCTAGCCATATTATTTAAGCTGACGAAAACTATCCAATATATATAAACATATTCTCCCTAGCAGATGCAAAAATAACAAAAACAGAGCAAAACTTAAATGGATTGATGGTATGGACCCTTACGCTGAAGCGCCGAAACTACAATGCTGATGATACTTAAAGAAAATTACATTATTGAAGGTTCTATATATATTTCTTCTAATGTATACACAAATGATTTCGATAGCTTTAAAGAAGACCTAACTCCTATCTAATGGAATTTGAAAAAAAAAAAATTGTATTCTACAGTCGCTACTTGCAACATAAATGTTTAACAAACTTTTACAAAAGTTTCTCATATCACATTATCTGTCTTACTTTTGCTATACTTTTGGTCGCCACATGTGGTGGTCTGTGCTTGCGGGTGGGCAGCGCATCAAGATGCTTTAGCAAAGAAACAATTTTTAACAAATTTTTGTTCAACAAAATTGTTCAGTTCTTTTCGCAGCTGCCTTCCTGCTTTGTGCCTTAACTCTCTTAATACTTGCCGGTATAAAATTTCAAGTAAACTCTTTTAATGCCAAGTTTAAGAAAGTAACTGTATTTGTGTGCGCACGGGACATTTACATGGAATGACTCCTTAGTATAAATTTATATATTTGTGAGTATTTGTAAAAGTTCGGTGGTGAACCAAAACAGTTTGACGTTTTCATATTTCAAGCAATACTGTACCACACTTCAATTGCAGACATATCAACCTGAGTGTCGGAGTGTATGCCTCTGTTCCTATCAGTTTCATAATATTTGTTGGGGTCAAATTGCTACACGGTCAAGTGCCGATTAGTTTTCTTTTAAAATTATGGTAGACCACGACCACAATGATGTAATCGATTTTTATACTATTTTGTCGATTCACAAAACTGGTGAGTGTTAGTAGATGTTAGTATTCTTCACACTTTTGAATTTTCACTCAACTCTGCTCTAAAATGATTTCAGTAACTTTGTGTAGCTTGAGTGGAATATCCGTCAGCTGCAAGCCATGTTCTCATTTCCTCGATCAAGGCCTTGGTTGTAGAGAAATCTTTTATTGCAATGTTGCTTATATACTTTGTAATCGAAGTGAAAAACGTATCTCTGGCCTAAGTTCTGCAAACTCTGAAAGCTAGTAAGTTAAGTGAATATTGGAGTGCTGTGACATGAATTCAGTTTAAAGCCAAATATATTTTCGTGCAAAATTGTTTTGTTTTTTTGTTTTACATTTTTAAAACCTCTTAGCTAACTTCATCGAAATTTTCTACTGACAATCACATTGTGATCAAATTCAACCATTGACTTCCTCTTTGTGTTGACCTGACAAGATATTTTTATAGCGGTATCTTACACAAGAGTACGAAAATCTTTTTAATAGAAACCATTAAATCATCAAACTGTGAGCTTCTTATTTATACAAGTATTTAAGCATTTGTGAAAGCTTGCTTAGAGGAATTAGTACCTGCAACTTCGCCGGATCTGTTAGCATTTTTAATGCATACCTCAAAATCAGTCCCCGATGCCCAAGTGGACTCCTGAACTTAACAAATTCATATGAGATGAATTTGGCCTTGAATACATTGAATTCTTGTAGGACTATCATCTTATACAAATCTTATATATAGATTACAAATTAGTATGTGCAAATTTGGTTTTTAGTTTTTATGCTAAAAATCGTTCTCTTCTTGTCTTATAATTAATTTGAGGCTGAAACAGTGTTTCTAATAAGGACGCTACAAAAGTAGACTGATGGAGACACATCATTCTTTCCTACTCTTTTGACATATCTCTTCACTAAGGTTTGCCATTTCATCATGGAAAGTAAAACGATTCAACAACGAGTCGAAGTTATTAAAATTTACTATAAAAATTCGGAATCAGTGGCCTCAACTTTAAAAGCGCTACTTCATATTTATGGTCAGTATGATCAGTCTCTCACATGTCGTTCTCAAGTGTTGGGCATCCTTGGGGCGTCGTTGTGGCGAATTCTGTGAAAAGATCTTGGCCTAATTCCTCACTAGATCAAATTGACGTAAGAACTGAAGCCAGAACCGTAGTATTTTTGCGAATTCGACTGAGCAAGAACTTGGAAAATTCGGATTTTCATCGAAAAATCATCTTAAGTGATGAAGCTCATTTCTGCCTGAATGTCGTCAATAAGTAAATAATGGTTCAGTCAATAGGCTGTCTCGGTCGTGCGATTTGATGCCGTTAGACTATTTCCTGTGGGGCCACGTCAAGTCCATGGTCTATATCAACAAACCAGCGATGATTGATGAACTTCGTACGAACGTGAAATTGCAGCAATATCGGCCGATTTATGCTTGAAAACCGTCGAAAATTGGGTTAAGTGTCTGGGCTTGTACTAGCATGCCCGTGGTCTCAATGCAAAAGAAATCGAGTTCCAAACATAATGGCATCGAATGTAGTTTCACAGAAATAAAGAATTTCATTGATATCCCAAACCATTTTTGTTTTATTTAAAAAACTTTGTGTACCACTTTTTTCTCCAAAATATCTATCTATAGATGTTGAACATAGCCTAAGACCAAACTTTATCACCTCAATGTCGCGCGGTCATAGTATATTTATACCGAATTTAGTTGTACTTAAATAAACCACCATCCTTCTTCCTTACTCGTAAATTCTCTGAAGCGAATAAGTTTTTGTGTTCAGTCAACACTTCCCCTCTGTTTTGATATTGTTGTTGTACTGTGACAACTGTTGAAAAGGTGTAGCTAACTTCAGTACAAATCGGTTTAATACTTTTCTTGTTAACACTATGAGTTTGGTTTCACCATAACCTTATCACTCGCTTGAAAGGACAACTTTCTTGTTTGTCTCGTTTTCCTTTGCATAAACTTCTTCTCGAGCTTGCGGCACCTTAGCCACGCATTTAAATAAATTTAGAGACAATTTGTCACAACTTCATTTGTGCGAAACGTTGTAAATTGCCGGCTTGAAAAAAGTCTTGTTCCAAACAAATATACATTTTATTATTAATTGAGGAAAGTTTAAAACTTTACCTAAGCAATTTTTGCATATATATATTATGTATATGTATGATATTTCAAGAACTTTTCCAATACTGAATAGCGAACTAAAAATTAAATGGAATAAGAATCTGGTAACACAATATTTTTTTTCATATTATTGTGAGAAATAATGAGATCTCTGCTACTACTATAAAAAAATTACAATTATTTAGGTTAAGAGAACAAAAGTAACAACCAGCAAGTACTACTAGGGCCCCCTGGTGGCGTCGTCTATATGCCGACTGGTGCGTTAGAAATTGCTATCTTTATCGCTTGTCCAGTGAGAATTATTGGAGTTATTGCGTTTTAAGTGTCAGTGTTTGTGTTATCGGTGTAAAAATGAGCTTCGAACAATGAGCCAACATTAAATTTTGCTGTTTTTAAAATTGGTAAAACTTTTATCGAAAATTTTCAAGTGATGAAACAAGTTTATGGCGATGATTGCCTATCACGTAGCAGAGTGCACGAGTGATCGTGAAGACATAAATAACGATCATCATTGAAATTCATGAAAATGGAATTGAACATTCCCAAAACATCGATTTACCATATTTTGACTGATCAATTGGGCTTACGTAAGGTGTGCGCACGGTTTGTTCCGCCCAAATTGACAGACGACCAAAAATTTCTCAGAATCCAACATTCGAAGGACGATTATTTGACCAAAAATCACATTTTAACCATTAACCTCTCCCCATATTCACCGAGCGACTTCTTACTTTTCGAAAAAATGCATTTGTCCATGAAATTAAAGCGTTATGCAGACGTAGAGGCCATTCAAAAGGGTTGCACCGGCCATACCGGCCAACGAGCTAAAACACTCGTTCGATATGCTTTTGGACCGTGCAAAAAGCTGTATTGAAGCAGAAGGAGACTATTTTGAATAAAATAAATTGATTTTGCCGAAAAAACATTTGTTATGTTTTTTTTTTTTAAGTCCCGTTTATTTTGGAACGTACCTTGTATTATAGTTTCTTAATTACAATACGCATAAAATAAATTAATTTTTTTTTCTCATTATTATGGAACAGAAGTGCGGCAGCAATTCGGAGACTACTTCCATTACATTTTCTGCACAATTAATTTTAGTTTAGTAAGCTAATTTGTTATTGCTCTAATTGTATGTCCCTTTATTTATTTTGGGCATACACTCATACACCTATACATTTTCGCCCGGAAATTGCTTAATTACATTTTTTATGTTATTTCAAGGAAGTTTTGTGACAAGCGATTCATACTGTTAGTCACGTGTTGTGGGATTTTCCCCTTCTATGAATGAATATGGACTATATTACGTATACGCCTAGTGACACCGACGGTGACAGCTCACACTTCAGTAGCTGTCGCTAACTATTAGTTGTTGCAGGAAGTGCAGAGTAGATGGCGGGAAGGAGTAAACAGAAAATAACAAACTTAGAGCTACCAAAAATCGCATATAAATAGGAGAGCCAAGGTGAAAGAAAATGAAAATAAAAATGCGGTACCGCTTGAATGAATTCGAAGCTCACACGCCGTGACTTCTTTTCTTCAAACCAAACGGAAGTATAAATATGTATGCCTTCCTTCTTACGAGTTTGTTGCTAGATTAATATTTACAGAAGCCACGTTTAAGGGTAATAACAGCTTATTATAGCAAGAAATTCGCAAACATTTCTTCAAGGCTCCGCTTATCTACTTTTTATATAAAAATTAAAATTTTAACTGATGCTCATATTCATGTATTCTTGTATATTAGATAACATGCTACGATAAACTGCCAGCGTTTGTACAATTTGTTTGCATTCCATTGCGACCAATTTGATCAACAAATGTATATTTATTTGAAAAACAAATTGGTAAAAAGCTGGAGTATTATCATGCAAATTTATAGACATGCTTGTAAATTTTGCTTAATAAACGTTTATATAGTACAATTTTCAAATATCTTATACAATCAAGCTTTGCAGTTTTGAGTATTTTAGCCATAACGCGTGTAAACAGCCTTTCCGATTGTTATTGAACATATGCCCTGAAATAACTTTAAATACTAGCTGCTTATAGACAATCTGCTAAGGAACTATATACTTTTTTTTCCTGAAAGGAATTCAAACTAATAATTGATTCGTAAAAAATATCAATTTTGCAAACCTGTGTTTTCCCATTGTAAATACATACAAATATCTCACTTTAAATCGATATTGCTAATCCAACTAGACTTAAACGTTGTTTCCTGCAGAAAGGATTCAATCGGAAAATGCTTCACCTCGTACTTTTAAATAACTTTAGATGAGTATTTCATTAGAATAGAACTAGTTAAAATATGTATCCTACTATACTTTTTACAATTCAGCGACTATGGTTAATAATAAAGACTATTGCAGCCTCTTTTCGACACCCGGTGTGTTCATATTTCCTATTAGTTTTAATACGCCAAATGCATAATAATTAGAACCATCTCGAACTCAATTTAAAATAATTTTGCATTGGAGGTCGTAACAGCTGCGATGACTGAAGTCAACAAAACATAATGCAAATAATCATAATAATGAAAACAAACGCCGTCTAGAGAGCTAGATAAGTAACGTGGGCAGCATCTGCCTAACAGGCACTTTTCGACTGGGAGTCATTTATACTGCTTTTAGATTATTTATGAGAATATGTCTTATTCCACAGCAAATTTGTTATGATAAAAAAGAAAACAACTATTTTATGTTTGGTGGGACCAATGTAGAAACTAACAGTTATTTATCGGAAAACAGCTGTTTCCTGCATATTAAAAAGTATTTAGAAGATATTATACTCTTCCGAAAAATTAAAAAAAGAAAATATTACTCACTGAATTTAAATCTCTGTATCAATCATTATTCCAAACCGGTACATACACACATGCAACCAACATTTATGTGAAATTCAATTTCACACTCACTTTGTTGTTTTTTGTAAATTATCGAGAGCTCCATTGCATAAAGCACACGATTTCACAGGTCTGTGTAACAGCATTTGTGATGCTGCGCTTTTTGCTTTGTTGGTTGTTAGGAAATGTAAATTGAGATATGACAAAGTGACAAAAGATAAAAATCCATGCTGGTTTGCGCACACAGTTCTTCTGCCCTTTAAACGCTTTCACGAAATGTGCACAATTTGACCTTTTTGGGCATACTATTGGACGAATTATCTAACACATGTCTAAAATGTAGGATGGTAATTTATATAAAATTTTCCCTACTTGTTGCTTTAGAGAGTAGAAATATTGTATAGATAAGTACATTATTCTCAAGTATTCGTATGTAAGAAAAAATAATATTTCTTAGTTCCTCTCTAACTATTATTTTGACAATCTGCAGTCCTAATGCTGATTACATGTGTATGTGAGTGAAAATATGAGGTAAATATGTCTGTGTGATATGTGGATACTTATTGGTTGTCCTTAAAATTTTCTTGTGGTTAGTGTAATTGAGGTTACAGAAATGTGATACCTATTTCATTATAAAAAAATTAGCTCACTTGTAAGTTAATGTGACTTTTGAGTAAGTGGTTAGAACGCTATAACTATTTATCTTGTGACAAAGCAAATGAGGGAGTTTGAGATGATTTCAGGTACGCAAATTTATATGGAAGATAGAAAGGGTTAAGGGGTTACATGGGTTTACAGATTAAAAATAAATGGAATTACTGTCTTCTTAAATTATATAGTACCCCTAAAATATTGTCCTAAATTTTCAAGTTAGTCCAAATAATAGTTTCGAAGATATAGGATAGAGAACTTGTGTGCTCGAGGCTAGCTGGGCTAAGTGTGCTGTCTTTAAAGGCATTTTTCTCGAAACTGTGTGTTTGAAGCCGAATCGCAAGATTTCTCGAAAACTACTAAACTGACTTTCATGAAGTTTTATACAGGTCTTTGAGATACAGTTCTTAAACACTGGGGCGAATGACTTTTTTCGATTACAATCATTTGAAAAAAAAATGTCGCGAAATTTTCACTGAAATTTTAATTTTTTTTAAATGTTAGTCAAAAATCCAATTTTCAGTATTTTTCCTTCGTCCAAGTTCTAAGTTAAGGCTTTAACTAAAATACGTATTTTTGTGCTTCAGATTATCCTTTTAAAAGTTATTCTGCCAACGCGGGCGCATCTTTTTTCGGAGGGGTCACCGGAAATGGCGTTGCACCGGTCGAGCTTAAAATATTTTTTTTTTTTTTAATTTCAGAATCTCTTTGTAACAATAAAAAATTCTTATAAAATTTCAATGTTTTATATGAGAAAAAAATTGTTGAAAAGACTGGTTTTTTACCCAAGGAAACCCATGTACCTCTTTAATGGCGCGATTGGTATTTTTTGAGGATAAGCTTACGCGGGGAATAATTATTGGTCTGAATTATTATTAAAATATGCCCATAATGTCCGATTATCAGAGTATAATTTATAATTTTCGTATACATAAATTTTTTTATAAGATTTTTACGGCTGGGTATACCAATAATATTGTATTATAGAATAAACAAAAGCTTTCGTAATAATAAGATGCGTTCGCTGTTTTCTGATAATTAAAACCAAAAAGCATTTTAAACTATATTGTAATTTTATTTTCACGAATGGCAAAAAGTCATAATTTCTAAAAAGAGCAAATTTAAAAAAATGTAAATGCTTTCATTTAAATATTTTCGAAGGCAAACATCAATACCATACATGCTTACAGCTACATATAATTGTCCAATTAAGTTTCTGAGCTGACACTCTCTAATGTGTTCATGTAGCTGTCTTTTCGTATTTGAAAATCGATTAGTGGCTGTCAATTTGAGTGGCAGTCAGTTAGAGTAATAAATCAATTCACGCCAGTAATCAAAAATTAATTTATACTCTCAACCGTAGAGAGGTTTGATGATTAGATTATAACGAAAGTTTGAAATAGTAGGTTCTTCACGTTAACTTTATTTTTGAAATATTCACTATTAATGTATTATATAATATATTTTTGGTATCGAAAATGTGTTTCTTTCAACACTGTAAATTATAAACTATAAAAATTCTATAAAGAGATAGTTGTTGAGACAAGCAAGACTTATAAATAAACTTCAAAAATATTTAAAATTCTTATTTCGGCTAAAAATGATTTCAATATTATCATCATTATGTGCTTTATTTTATGTATAGTTTAGGTAAGATGGCTGGTGTAAAGAGATATGTAGTTCTTTGTGAAGCCATAGAAATGAAAAACTCCTGTCTTCGAACTTAATAATTAGCAAAACGCTTAATGGCCAATACAAATTTGTACAGATATTTAATTTGCATTCTCGCCAGTTCGATGGGATGATTATTACTGGATCTGCTGTCATTGAGATTGGGTCAAAAGGTTTTTGCGAAAACGCATGCACTGGGGGTAGGGGCTATCCAGTAGTGGATTACAAGAGGTTACGGGAGCACTGACCCGCTCCTTTTCTACGGGTAGTGATTCTACGGTGCCTTTCCTTGCTAGTTCATTAACCGTATATTTTCTTGCTATTCCACACCAGACTTACCACAAATACACTCGATGCCAATGATAGCGAAGTTAGGTACTCCTTGACCAACTATGAACACATTGTTAATGAGTTTAAGGCTAGTATCGCCGCCCTGCTATCTTAGTGAATGGCACATCTCTGAAGGAGACTGTACTCCGGAGCAGTAAATCTATTGCTACCTTAATATTTTATTAATAAGAAGATTTTTTTCTGTTACTTGATTTATTGATATTTACCATAATGCAAAAAATTACTTGGTTTGTGTTACAAGTAGTAGTAAGCAACAGGAGATAATTTCCGTAGTCCTCACAAACACTTCGCAAACTCATAAATCGTAAAATTTTTATGCTTAAAAAAGGGAAATTGTAATTTATGCAAGTATTATTATTGTGATAAAACAAATACTTACTGCCAGAGCATTAAGTAATGTTAGTTACTATAAGGCAGCAAACGTATACGCACATATACGCTCTGTGCCCAAAAAATAAGGCACATTTAAATTAAAACTGCGTGCGTCGAAGGATTTGGAGAATTATTTTTTTTAGGTTTGTGGTACTGTCAGTCAAATTGATGTCAAAATATTCATTAGTGTTTCTGATACGTGTCGTTTTGTGAGCTGCTAAAAGTGAGTTTTTCGTTTTTTGCGATGTCAAAATTTGTTGAGCAAAGAATTTGCATTAAATTTTGTCTACGGAATCAATTTTCTGCTGCGGATACGTTGAAGATGGTGCAGAAAGCCTTCGGTGATGAGGTTATGTTAAAAAAAAAAATGTTTACAAGTGGTATAGTGAGTTCCAAGCCGACCGTAAACGTGTCGAAGACGAAGAGCGTCCAGGGCGACCATCAACCTCAACCGACGAAGCTCACGTTCAACAAATCAAAGATTTGGTATTGAAAAACCATCGATTAACAATTAGAGACTTCGCTGATGAAGTTGGCATATCGAAAGGCTCAGCCATTACCATTTTGAAGGATGTTTTGGGCCTCAAGCGCGTCAAATCTCGACTGGTATCGAAAACATTGAATTTTTTGGAAAAAAGGCGTCGCCTTGAAGTGTGTGAAACGATGTTTTCCGACTACCAGGGTGTCATGAAATGCATTATAACTGGCGATGAGACTTGGATCTATGCTTGCGACCCCGAAACAACCGATCAATCGAGCGAATATCGTGCCAAAAAGACCGGAATATTGGAAAGACAATTCCTGGTTTTTACACCACGATAATGCACCATCCCATACTGCTCTCGTAATTCGTGATCATTTCACCAAAAACTCAACCCATATCGTTCCGCAACCACCTTATTCACCTGATCTGGTGCCGTGCGACTTCTGGCTGTTCACCAAGCTCAAAAGACCGCTCTGGGGACACCGTTTTTATACGATAGAGGAGATTCAAGCCGCAGTGAAGACGGAACTGAAGGCCATCCTGGAAAGTGAGTACAACCAATGTTTCAGAGATTCGAAAATCCGTTGGCATAAGTGCATTGCATCGGGAGGGGATATTTTTGAAGGGGATGGAATTAATTTAGAAGAATAAATAAAGAATTTTCAAAATAAATACAATGTAACTTTATTTTTTGGGCACGGTAGTGTACATATGTACACATATGTAGGAATTCTATTCTTATATAAAATGAAACACTAATTGTTACAACGACACATCTTTCCTTTATTAGATACGATTTGCAACTGTACGTTCTCGTTCGGCATCAGTAAGCGTTCTGCTTATTCAGAGTTGCATTTAATAGGTCTGTGCGGATCGTGTTGTCCGCAATTCCCCTACATATAGGATACAGTGTTGTTTATATTTAGTTAATTATTTTCGCTTGTGTGTAATAAATAAATAAAACGAATTAAAACATATGTAGTATATACAGTTCATAAAATTTCTTTTCTTATTTTGGTCTGTGTGCAAATAACGCAAATAGAAAAATACAAAAGTTAGATAAAGAAAATAAAAAATTTTATTTCGAATAGGACCAAACCCTTATTACATAATAATGTTTTACAAATAATTTATAAATATGAAATATACATTTTTGGTTTTTGTTTTTTTTGTTCTTCGTTTCCTTTTATTTTGCAAAACCCACACATAATTCTTAGCATTATTTTTCTGTCGGATTGACTGCCAATTAAGCTGATATATCAAGCGCAAGTATTTCCTGTGTATCTCATTAAAAGTTCTAAGTGTAGGTGGACCACAAAATTCTGAAGATATGCTTTAAAACACACAACTGCATACTCTTGTTGAAGTTTACAAGAAATTAAAATAAAATATGTATACACATAATACAATATCATTAGCAAATTAAATACTTGCAACTACGCATTTGGTCAACAAATATTTATGTTTTTGTTATACGTGTTCGCTGTATTTAGGCTTATTCTGGGTACTCCACTGATTTCTGAGAAATAATAATAAGAAATTGTACTAATGTACCTACATCTCACAATGAGCAAAACTCACTTGCTTTCATGTTAGATATAACCAATTATATGAAAGAAATCAGAACAGTGTAATCAAACTTTGGTTCACTTATTTTTTATTGGTTATGATATAATGGCCTAATTCTGTTCGATATCTTATTCTTCGTTATTCTTATCATTTCGTCTATCCAGCCTTTAAAGTTCACTGCCAGCTTATTGGCAGCTTGAATTATGATTATTACTAGATTATTGGATTACTTTATGTTATTACTATAAGTTTAATGCACGTGTGCAACAGAAAATATAAGTTTGAGTGGGTAAATGAGTTAGTAAATTCTATTTATTTAGAAGTCAGTCACATCTATTTGACACTTTTAAATAATGGAAATTAAGCATGTACTATATATAACATCCCTCTCTTTGTGTCTCTTTTTTCAATAATATGGGTGATTCACAACACTTTGAAACATTTATCACAAAATCATGATATTAGGTAATCCACGATAGCTCCTACTAAGTTAAGAAAAGTAATATTTCAAAACAGAAGTGCAACAAGAAACTTTCAGTTCAGAAATTGTTGAGTAAATTAAATTATTCATACTTCTACATCAAGGTTTATTATAGTGAACTAATTTTTATCAATATATTCACTGTCTCTAAGAAAAGTTTCCACAGTAAACATTGTTTTTAAAACTCAAGTTTCAATCAAATTAATTCGTCTTTGTTCTACAATTAAACTTGTATTTATAACACTTACCTGCAATCGTGGAAATATTCCCTGAGAAGTAATTAACCTATTATTACTTGGTATTATTTCTGTAGAAATTCTCACATAATCTCTCCATTAACACAAGTTATATTTTCAAACTTATTCTTTATGCACAGCATGTGCTCAGTTTTATCTGTCTTAGTTGGTTTATAAAATGTAAATCAGATGAAATCATTTGCCACAATCTGTCTCTACATGTGGTAGTTTCTCTGTATATGTACACATAAATCTGCTAAATAAAAAGAAATTTGAACTTCTCGTGTTTCATCCTTAAATAATCATGAGACTCATTCACACCTACTTCGTAAGGCTTTTGCACATTTGTAAGTTAGTGGCTGGCACTCACAGATTATCGGATTGTTTTTTGGCGGCAGGCAAACATTGTTCTTTGTCTTATGGCAAGTGTTTCTAAAATACTTAATCTTTTTTTGCGATCGGAGAATTCCTATTAACTTCAAGTACAACTAGGGACTTGTTGCCTATCAACTTAATAAAATTACGACGTGATCCAAGTAGAAATATTTTTTTATATACCCTTTATTTGATAGATCACGCGTAAGTCGTGTCAAGCTGCCTTGTGATTTTTGTTCAATATTGTTCGGCATTTTATAATGAAAAGACTTACATTTAAACAACGTTTCCAAATCATTCAACTTTATTACAAAAATTCGCATTATGTAAAGAATGAGTTTTGCGCTCTTCAATTTATGGTCAACATAATCAACATTCTGAGCAAACAATTTGTAAACCATCAGCCATCTGGAGGTCCAGAATTCACTATTGGATAATATTCGAACGAATAGACTATGTCCAGCTCGCAGTGAAGAAAATATAGCAGTTGCAGCTGAGAGTATAGACGAAGATCGTGGAGAGTCGACTCGGCGCCATTCGCAGCAACTCGTACTGACGTCTAGAACGACTTGGCGCATTTTACGTCAAGATCTTAAATTGAAAGCGTACGAAGTATAGCGAAATATAGAAGAAACACTTTTCCAAACGATATCGCTTCGCTTTACTGTTGAAAAATTCGAAGAAGATCCGACGTTTTCGAGTCAAATTTGTCGTTCCGTCGGAACAAAAAGCAGCCTGAAGAGATTCTAACAGCCCACATCATCCATAAAAATAGCGGTATGTTATGGTTTGTGTACCGGTGGAATTATCGGTCCCTATTTTTTCAAAAATGGTACTAGTGCAAACCTAACCGTCAGTGGCCATGATAATCGCCTATGTGCTGCCTAAAATTGAACCTCGTAATTTCGGCAATATTTGTTATTAATAAGACGGCGCCACTTCCCACAAATTGCAACAGTCAATGGATTTATTGAGAAAGCACTTCGGTGTGCAGATAATTTGACCTTTTGGGCCGGTCGATAGGCCATCAAGATCTTGTGATATCACACTGTCAGACTTTTTCCTGTGGGGATATGTAAAGTCTAAAGTCTATGCAGACAATCCCGCTTCGATTCAGGTCTTGCTGTTAAACATCACGCTAGTTACCAATCGAATGCTCGAACGAGTCATCGAAAATTGGACTCAACAGATGGGCCATCTCAGACGTAGCCACAGTCAACATTTGAAAGTGATAATCTTCAAAAAATTCAAAGGATTGTTTTTGCGAATGATAATAAAAATTCTCCAGTAAATTTGAGGTTTCTGTGTTTCTTATTTTAAAAAAGTAGGGAACCTCGAAATGGATCTCCCTTTATATGCATATATACTGCTATACAAATTAATGCTTGCAACCTTTATAAAAAGTGTGGTTAAAGGACATGTTTTGTTGTTTGCTTATATAATTTTATGGTTTTCTCATTTTGGTTAATGTTACTTCACGCAAAGAAGCGTAAAATGAGTGGCGTTATTCTCAATATGTGTTGTTGTGTTTTTCATGTTTTTTAAATGCACATACATTTATACAAAAGTTAATAGGGAGTCAGTAACCGTTGAAGGAAGGAATATATTGTAACGGGTGATTTTTTTGAGGTTAGGATTTTCATGCAGTAGTATTTGACAGATCACGTGGGATGTCAGACATGGTGTCAAAGAGAAAGATGCTCAGTATGCTTTGACATTTCATCATGAATAGACTTACTAACGAGCAACGCTTGCAAATCATTGAATTTTATTACCAAAATCAGTGTTCGGTTCGAAATGTGTTTCGCGTCCGTGTCCGATGAGCGATGAGGCTCATTTCTGGTTGAATGGCTACGTAAATAAGCAAAATTGCCGCATTTGGGGTGAAGAGCAACCAGAAGCCGTTCAAGAACTGCCCATGCATCCCGAAAAATGCACTGTTTGGTGTGGTTTGTACGCTGGTGGAATCATTGGACCGTATTTTTTCAAAGATGCTGTTGGACGCAACGTTACGGTGAATGGCGATCGCTATCGTTCGATGCTAACAAACTTTTTGTTGCCAAAAATGGAAGAACTGAACTTGGTTGACATGTGGTTTCAACAAGATGGCGCTACATGCCACACAGCTCGCGATTCTATGGCCATTTTGAGGGAAAACTTCGGACAACAATTCATCTCAAGAAATGGACCCGTAAGTTGGCCACCAAGATCATGCGATTTAACGCCTTTAGACTATTTTTTGTGGGGCTACGTCAAGTCTAAAGTCTACAGAAATAAGCCAGCAACTATTCCAGCTTTGGAAGACAACATTTCCGAAGAAATTCGGGCTATTCCGGCCGAAATGCTCGAAAAAGTTGCCCAAAATTGGACTTTCCGAATGGACCACCTAAGACGCAGCCGCGGTCAACATTTAAATGAAATTATCTTCAAAAAGTAAATGTCATGAACCAATCTAACGTTTCAAATAAAGAACCGATGAGATTTTGCAAATTTTATGCGTTTTTTTTTTTAAAAAAGTTATCAAGCTCTTAAAAAATCACCCGTTATTTAGAATTCAGTTAAAGCCAAAGGCTGAGTGTTTCGTTTCGTTTATGTAGGAGGGAGCACTTGTAATAAAGAAAATAACAGTTTATCTTAAGCAAAAGTTTTAGGCCAAAACATTTTCGATGCTCGCTAGCTAAATTTTTGTTCGGTTTAAGCTCTTAGAAAATTTTTAGACCTTTGTAAAATTTCGTTTTCAGAGAATTTATAAACCCATCGAATAATGTAAAGTATAAAGTAAAGTATAGTTTTCTGGCATTTGAAATGATTTTTCTTTGTTTTCTTCATTGGCTGCCTCAAATACAAATTCTATTTATTTTCTTATAACTTCTCTTAATACTCAAATACTTTCCTTTTTTATGGAGCTTGACTTTTCCTACAAAAATTAATAACCGTATATTATTTTACTGCGCTGCGCAAGCAAAAACGACATTTTTTGCTTTTTATACCGAATCTCCGATTGATGGTTAGAAGTAAGTCTGATAGCGAGACGAAAAAGTGCAAAAATGCTGGAAGCGATAATGAAATTTTGGCTTAGACTTAGGTATGTTAAATATAAAATGTTAGCATTTTTGTTATTGCTCATTGTCGGTTTTGCCTTGTCCTTTCGACATTCTTAATGTGTTGATGAAATATTTGCTGTTTAATTGAGTCACGTACTCAAAAAGAAAATTGTATTATTTCAACAGTTCATTTCGATTGGGCTTATATTTTCCAATAAAACGCTGTAGATAAGCTTGCGAATGAAAAGTTTAGAGCAATGTTATTAAGCATTAAAAAAACCTTAATTTTAATTCTAAATAGATGTAAGAGCAAACTTATCTTTTAAAAGAATATTCTCAAAAAATGAAGTAAATATTTTCTTTCATTTTTGTCCAAGAACAGTTATTTGATATTTTGACTATGACGATAAACTTTAATCTGGGATGTATGAAAGAATCTGACACAAAAAACGCCAGTCTAAATGCCCTTACTTATTTTTACGCTAATCACATATGTAAATAAACATTTTACATCCTCTAATGTTGCACTCAGCTCAAGACATTACCCTGTTCTTCGACTTGGCGGAATTAATTGTTTTTGTGGGGCATTAAAATATTTACACGAATGTAAAATCGTTATCCCCCATTAAATTTCGCATTTTTTAATGCGCTTGGTTACCCATACTGAAAGCAGACAACAACCTGTGTGGTTTGGTTTTGTCAGAAGAACTTCGTTTTACGCTGAAACAAACCAAACTTCGTTTTTTCGTGTTGTCGAGTAAGGCAATAAACTTTACTTACTGAAGAAAACATTTATTTTAGCAAAATATTTTCTACAATGCCAGGTGTATGAATAACTCTTTATTATCAAGGCGTATCATATTTTAACTAAATTTTTAGCTATATTTGCCTCCTATTGCAAGAAAAAGTTTATTTTGATAAAAATGTTACATTAAGGACCCTGATTCACTTTTCA
Organism: Bactrocera correcta; assembly: GCA_027475135.1. Lineage (NCBI taxonomy): Eukaryota > Metazoa > Arthropoda > Insecta > Diptera > Tephritidae > Bactrocera > Bactrocera correcta. The sequence goes on from CM050323.1 coordinate 35,996,931, forward strand.
GTTTCTTCAAACCGCAACTGTAATGTGCTTTAACATATCTTAATTGTATGCCAATAAAAAATTTAAATCTCAATTTGAATAATTGAAATTCATTATGGTCGGTCACGTGCAACTTGTCATCATTTCTCTCCCAACTTCCAAAACCAAATTGTATTTGCATACTTCGAAGAGAAATCTAACAATATGAGGGAAAGCTTCAGATAATAAAATGCAATGAAAAAGACCACTTAAGTAAATTAGTTCGAAGCAATAAAATGTTGCTTTCGAGCAAACAAATATGTGTATATAGTATGCATGTGTATGTGCACACTCATACTGGAGACTTGCTATAATAAATGGCTGACACATTGACAAAATACAGGAAGTGAGAAACGACATTGGTCAACCGCAAACACTCTGTCAGCACTTTGCATTTAATTTCCAGCGCTGAAAGTGAAAAGAAGAAGAGTAGAAAGTAGAAAATCCCACAAAATTTTGAAGAGATAAAATGTAAAAACCAAGTAACAAGCTTCGGAATAAGCAAATAGCATGTGGTTACTTATCACAAATATTACGCGACACATGGAAATAACTAAGCTCGTCGCAAAACTATCTGTAACCCATTTAACAGATATCCTCTTGCATGTAGTATTTATCTTTCCGATAAAATTGATTGTAAAATAAATAAGAAAATTTGTATCAGCATACTATTAGTAATGATTTTTTGACAAACATTTAATTATTAATTAAAAAAAATTGAATCCCTGGTAACTTAACCCATGCAACCCCTTAACCTCACGCTTTCGTATATCACATACAAAAATACCATTTATTAATCTTAACCAACACTTTGTGGCATTAAACTGTCACCGGTGGCTGTAAAAGTCCTATTAAATACCTCGCATATGCCACTTAAGTATGTTTGTAAATATTTGTATGTATGTCTGTGCTAGAACAAAGAAAAAAGCTAGTCAAAGTATCTTTATAGCATTCCAGATTGTATAAACTGCTATTCATTCATACCTAAGTTCCTGTGTGCGTTTAGTTAAAATATATATGTAAGTCGATAATATGTGTCCTGCTACACCCATGTTGTCCCCAAGTGACATATTTCTTGAAAAAGCATAAACCGAATTAGCTGCATTGTCTCTGGGCAACCCACTGCATTAGCGATCTTTACTGTAAAACATAACTAGGTGTTTGTGTGAGTGTTATTGTGCATTTCAGTTATTTTTAACTTCTTCCATATTTATTGTTTATCAGCGGTAAGAACTCTTTCGTGTTCTTTCTATGCCCTATATTTTTATGTCGGCAATTTTCAAGGTATTCTTTTATTTTTACTATTATTATGTTTTGTTCGCAGTTCTTACTACGTTATTGTTTGCTATTTTTGTTATTTTTGATGCTCCTTTTGTTTTTGGTAAAAATATGCAAATGGGGTTATACTGCAAGGACGCTTCTCCCAACAAAGCCAACTTTCGGGAAGCTAGTTTCCTTCAATTGTTTATTTACGATTATATAAAATAATGCAAGCTTTTATTTTTCTATTTTACTTCAGAATATTTTTTTAATAATTTCCTTTAGTATTTTTATTTTACATGACACTTGTTTGTTATACTTTTAATACTCTTGTGCTACGTTGTTTGAAAATATACATAGTTCTGTTGCTTTGTTGTTCTACTTTGCAATTGCTGTTGTTTTCACCACGCGACGTTCTGCTTCGGTTGCCCTCAGGCTTTTGCTTGAATGATGCCTGTCGGTCGGTTGCATAACAAACATAATGAAATATATGTTGAGAGATCATTTCTAGTATATATATATACTTACATATGTCAATACTCGCATATATATGTACATATGGTAAGTAGACGAGTATGCTGCAGATGACAAAGACATCTATTATTACATATAGTCATAAATTAGTATGCTATGAGATATTTCATATATAGTACCAGTTAAATATGTGTGCACGTATATTTGCACTTACATACTGAAATGTATTTGTATTTGTTTCTATATTACCTCATTAGCATAACATAATAGTAGCAGGTAAATTGAGTGTCGAGCACCAAAAACTCAAATTATCGCAATTATGTGCAGACTTCGGAATAAGAGAGAGTCAGAAAAATGGTGTTAAAGTACAGATTAATTTGTATTTTTACTTCTTTATTCTTTAAAGTTAAATACAAGGGCTTTTCACCGAGAAATCATATGTATATAGATTGAGCTACAAAGGCTGGAAAGCAAAAAAGGTGATGACCTAAATTAGATTATATATTATATCTCATTCTCATTCATCCAACATAGTGGACTTTCTTCTGATATAATTTCAGAACACACTTGTTTACTTTGTTCAGTCTTTAATATACGATTTCATATTTTCATGTAATTTTTACAAGGCTGCTCTGCACACCTTTCATATATGTGTAAGACGTAAATGCATGCATAGTAAAACACTCCGAGGACAAAGTCCACCATAGAAGCACTATGCACGAATATACGCAACCATGGAAGTTGAAAGCAACTATCTTTTATTTTTTGCATTAACGATAGTGTGAATGGATTGAAATTTCTGTCAGACACTCACATTGCGAAAGTGGCATAAAAAAGATAAGAGAGAGAAATAGAAAAATTTCTATACTTAAAATGCCAAGAATGCATGGGAATACATGCCTGTAAGCATGGAATTGATGATTGGTTGGTATGTGGCCACGCTCGCCCAGATTGAATTCTTTCGATAATTTCAATAAATTAACTGCCACTTGGATGTTTCAATAAAGACAGCATGTGTGCAGATTATATGACCAATGTAGAGCATAGCTACTAAAATTACTTATTACATGTTCAACTCGTACGTGATGAGCTTGTGCGCTCGAAAATTAAATTTTATTATTATAATTCTATACATATTACTATGTCGGCTTTTTGCTGTATGCTTTCTATAGGAATATTTGTACAACAAACACTAGAAAAAAGTGTAAGTTCATAAGTGGACAGCGAACACAGAATGGGGTTGCCCGCAACTGACAGAAGAGTTGCTGAAAAACTCTTAACTTAAAATCACGATATAAATTTTATTTATTATTAGAAAAGACTATCAATTAAATTAAAAACTAAACATACACATTTCAACCGAATGTAGTCCATCGCCCTCATCCTTATTAAACTTGTGACACCACAGGTCAATCATTATTCACTTTCTTTCCTTCACAATAAATAAAGCTCCTTATAGCCTTTTATTTTCTTATTCTTCCATATGTTGTCCATAGCTTACCAATTTAACCGTTGAGATATAATTTTCTTATTGACACAAAGTTTATATAAAACTTGCACATGTGAGCAACTGTATTTGTAACGTTAACACTGCAGATATACTATGCATCTAATGTAAACCATCTCAGGTGTAAATGCTGACCCTGACCGATATTCGTTTTTAACTTCGCTCTCGCTGTGTACTTAACTTTAGTTCAGAGAGATAGATTAGTTAGATAGTTTTGATTTAATCTTAACATTTTTCTGATGTAATATTGAACTGTTACTGCAATTTTAATTTTAATCTTGTATGAGTAAACTTCATCTATGGACTGTATATACTCACCACATGAGTACTGCGTAAGTATCATATTAATAATAATCTATCTTATATAGTTATAATACATAAATATAATAATACGTCGAAATCCTATGCAATATACAAAAAATGATCAGCATGACGATCTGAGTCGATTTAGTGATATCCTTCCGTCTGCCGGTCTGTCCATATTTAATTAATTGAATGTTAAGAAGTGCAAAAATTCATAACTGCATGTTTCTGGAAATCTATAAATACCGTATTGCATACTCAATGAGTTTATAATGCGTTTCCTTGACAGCTGAGCAGTATTGAATAATAATGTGTTAAAATTATGCAACAGTTCTATAATCGAACTCGCAGATATTAGTAGTAACACTCATACAAGCGTTTTGCTATTTATGTAAATACTTGTATGTAGGTAGAAAAAAAAGAATATATAAAAATTCGACTGTAATTGTCAAAGTATTTCTCGTAGACATTTTTATCATTCGCATGGAATAGTTAACGGTTTTTTCATTATCGTACATTCGCAAATACTCACACAAGTGTGTTGTTCACAATATATACTGCGTCGGTGGCGTTGACGTTTTTCATTTAAAATGAAGTTACAATATCACTTTAAATTACCAAGTGTCTACGTGAAAACACGTGCAAGCGCATATATCGCAAAGGCATAGTCAAGACTTCAAATTCGTTATTGCTGAAGTAATTATGTATTCATTGCTCTATTAAAAGCACAAAGGCGCACTTTACACCGTGATTGACGGTTGCGCATTTCTGCACATTTTCTTCTTTTGTGTGAATGAATCAATCTCAGCTGTTGTCCATTGCTAGTTAGATTACACTTTGAAATCTTATTACTTGAACTAATTTCCAGCTGAGGTGATGATATATAAAGCTGCGTAATATCTTACTTTTAGTTACAGAGGAAATTAAAACACACAGATGTGGTTAAGAACAGCTTTGAAGAAAATGAGGGGGAAAGTAAGTTTTTAATTTAAGTATATGGCCTTATTTTCCTTGTAGTTTCTCTTATACTGCAGAGTACCGACTTCTAAAATCTAAAACAAAAACATTTATATTTACGTTCAATCACAAAGTATTTCCAAAGCTATCAGAATATATAATAAACATTCAGATGTACAGGGAAATCTGCACGTTTTATATATTGCGAACTAAATGTTTAAGTACGAGTGCAACTAGTGACTGGGTCTAAACTATTTCTTCGAATATCCCACTATTGTCATCTGCAATAACCAGTACGAAATTTGGTGAATATGTCTCCTCAAAATAAAACACTTTCTATCTTCCCTATCTTGTAGTTTGTATGACGGATATATGCATTTGCCGTTCCAACAAATGCGCAGCTTCTTTCTGAAGAAAGGATGAGTGCATAAATTCCTATCAAAATTTCTAAAACTGAGTGACTAGTTCTCATATATATATAAACAGACAAACGGTGATCATTTACCTGTCGTACATATATATTCAACTATATATGTATTTTATATGGTTTCTGACGTTTTTGTGGCGAACTCATTATTGCTTGTTCTCGGTATTATTAAGAACTAATTTTATTAAAAGATTACCTTCTTCTTCCTGAAGTGATTACCTACCTGCAGTGTGGATAATGAATGTTCACAAGTGTTACTTTGACATATTAAGTAGTTTGTATGTAGTATAAACTTCATTAAGTGTTGCTGCAGGCGTCTAAAATTTTCAGCACAATTAATCAGTATCACAATACCAAGGGTATTAAAGCGTATACACAAATTACATTTTATTATATACAACACCAGCTATAGCCTCCAACAATATTCTGATTTTTATTTTACTAAATAGACATTTTTTTTCAATTTACCATTAAATTTCTTTGCAAACACAAATTTCATATGAATTCAATTCTAACTAGCGTTAATATTGTCATCCATGGCGTATACGCAATATATGACTATAGTTGTAGTTACTTTACTTCGTAGTATGTACATAAAAAAATCGTTCAAAGTGTATCCCCAGATTTAAGTTTTTCAATTGCTTGAATTATAAATCAAAAATTATTGATCCAGGATATGCCAGCAGCGGCAAGGACATTCTTGTGAGTTTTGCGGTAGGAACATTTTGGCTTCCTGCTTAAGTTAACTGTGGAGTTTGTGTTTAAATGGCAAATCTTGCGTTTTTTATAATTTTCATGTTCAAAATAGGCACGTTCTCTCTAAGTCAAATAACTGCATTGCAGTCCGAAATCTTGTTTCTGTGTAAATATTGAAAGTAAGCTTTAGGTGTCCAATAACAGCAATAAGTTTTATTTGAGTGCAGTGGGATTCGCTATATCAAGCTGTAGTTATATATTTTATTTAGCAAAGAAAACATATTCAGAAGTAGTAATTTTATATTTGTTCATTCATTATCGATGTTGGAATTGTATTTAAAATTTATTATAGAATCAAGAATACATCAAAATATTACAAAAATAAAGTAAAGAATTATTAACAAGGCAGAACCATGGTTGCCATTAATGCATACATAAAACACTAATCTTAAATGTATATACAGAAATGTTAGTACTTATTACTACTTTATAATCAAGTCGTTAGTTTGGCGTACTTCTTCTGTGTCAGTCTTTATTGGCAAGTGGATTTAATCGAGTGCGTACGAGTATACGTATTTTTTCACGTAGAATAGTACGTTTATGTACCATCAAATAAAATATTTTAAAGTTTCCAATGAAAATTTGTTATTTTAAAGTAAAACATTAAAAAAAAATTCTCCCAAATAAATATTTTTTTTCTCCGAAAAATATTTTTGCATTTCAGTTTTAATTAACTTTAGTTACATACGAATTTTGAGTATATTTTCTTCGTAGGACTAATTACTTTTTCTTCGCCGGAAACTCATTTCCTATGTTGGACACATACATATGTATATGTAATATTTAAATATGTATCTTCTTAACATTTTTACAATTACTTTATGTGTATGTAAGTATTATTAAAAAAATGCTTTCATATGAACATTCGCTGAGAAAAAAATGTTTTATCGTTTATGCCTAAGTACATTAATCGTACGTACTATATTTACGTTAAACAAACGATATCTGTCTTAAAATATTTGTAGCATGCAACCACTGTTAATTTACATAACTGAAACATTTTCCACATTCTCTCCCTTTTATCCGTTTCGTAGCTGTGGCTGTAAGCGACACATTCCGCTTTGGTGGAGTAAATTGTAAATTATTTACATACTTGCGGCCTGTCATTGACGACGTTGCATCACCTTTTTTTGTCAATAAGTCTGAAAGCTTTACGTGGGTGTATAATATTAGTTTTTTTTTAATATATGTTATGGTCTTTGAGACTTTAGAAGCAGTCTATTCAGTCATCCATTAATTTTTTTAAAACGTATTAATTCTAATTTTATTTGCCACTGTGCAGGTAAAATATGCACGGCTATGTTTTTATACACTGCTTACATAAGTATTTGTTTTTTTAGTTAGCTGTTGAGATATGGCAGAGTCGGTCTGCTCTTTATGGTTAAACCAACTATATAATGGTATATTACATTACATGTGTCTTTAAGAACTAAGCGATTTTGAGACCAATGGAATAATGTATAATCGAGGATTATAGTTTAATATTCAATTTGTTAAATATAAAATTATGGAAAATCCGCACCGGAGGATTTTATTATTTGTGGTTGATAGGTTGTACGAAAAATTAGTCTTTTACTGAAACGGCTATCCAAAACAGATAAACGAATGTTTTTTTTAATTGAGAAATATGAGTAAAGAAAACTGAATATAGTATGTGGATAAAGTTTTAGTTTAATATCTGAGGTTTTTTTATTCTTTTGAAAAGTATAGATAAGTTCTTAATTATTCTGGCATTTCTATTAATTTTAACAAATATTTGAATTTAATATTATGCACCTGTAGAAGGTTACATTTGTACTCCCGTGAAAGAATAGTGTAAAAGAGACAAAAAGTAGCAAATTTAAGTTATGCAGGAGCTAAAATATTCTTTCATATTTTTTCTAAATCTGTTTGGTATGCTATTTCTATGTTTAATAAATGCATAATTACTGCGTATGACTTCGGTTTTCGCTCATAAATATTATTCGTCCAATGGCAAAATTACTTAAATATAATTCAGTCACATGTCACTTTCATTTAACGTTCATCTATCTTTCGAAGGCCATGTAACGCACTGGACAGATAAAATTTGGATATACATTTTAACGTTTCCTTCACTTTATATGAAGGTAAAGTACAACCATTGAACGATAAATGCAGCTGATAAACGGTTAAGCAAAGAGGAAAATCAAAACATCAGGAAGCGAAAATTGATTTCATCATTCAAGTACAAGCATACATTGAGTTTAAAGCAGAAATTGAACACTGATATTTATTTTATTATCTAAAAATTTTTAAAGTAAGTAAGAAACTTTTCGAAGAAGAGAAAATTTTGTTATTTTGCTTATTAATATTGATTATCCAATGTGACAACACATATGTTGTTGACTTATGTAGGCAGTAAAACAGTTGGTATAATATCCGCGGTCAGAGCAGTGCTCAACCATCCACACAAACATGTTTGTAAAGCATAAAACAACTAACCTTCACTGTAATTAGTAGAAATATTATTCATGCGATTCAATAAACACTTACAGCTGGGGAATTCGGCCAAATTGTTTGCTTTGGGGTGGTCAACCAATATACGTATGAGTCTCTGCAATATAATCTAAAAACACATATTCGTGCATACTTTCATATACAGTCATACATCTGTATGTCTATATCTAATTTTCTGTTTATTTTGTCATCGCCCACAATATGTTGCCATAATTAAATAATTGCTTATAGTTTGGTTGAATAAATTTAATTAGAAATTCCTGTTAGTGGTATATACGTTTTATCGGCCATTTCCGCTCGTTTATAATTGATAACATAAAGAAACAAAAATTAGTAGATCCAGCGTATAAATGATCAGCATAACGAGTAAAGTTGATCTCCATCTACCTATCTGTCTATATGTATATGTGCGGGAAAAAACTGCTCTAAACTTGAAAATAATATTACATTTTATTTTTAGTTACCGCACCTTCAACTTTCTCTACTTTCTCTCATTTTGTAAAACCCACACATATAACTTCGTATCAAGTTTGTGACGCACTGATTGATAATTAAGCTGCTAAACTCAAGCATACATTGTCTTGTATCTCATTAAAAGTTCTAAATGTAGGTGGACCATAATATTCCACAGAAAATTATTGTGCTTTAAAGCACAAAACCGCACACTTTTGTTGATGTTTCAAAAAAAAAAAAAAAAAAAAAAAAAAAAACATAAATATGTGAATACATACGTTTAAGTAAGGTAAGCCACTAGAAAATAATTGCAAACAATATTTGCAAATAATTTCGTCAGATTGTCCGATTTTATCAAATTCAGTACAGGCAAGATAAACGTAAAATAAATTGCCATCGCTTTAAATGTTACGTATACGACATGTCGAACTCGAAATTTGTAACACATTATGTAGTGATGTTAATGTGTTAAAATTGATGTTAATGAAGAGGTAAATTTATTTATCAGTATATACAACCGCGTTATTTATTTTATTATGATTATACTCGGTATGTCAAAGCTTAAAAAATATTTGAAATAAATATCAATGTCTGCAATGAAAACTTATGCTTATCCACCGCCTACCTAAAATCACAAGCAAAGGTTCCGATATAAGTCAGATTATAGCGGTGTCAATGAACATTTATTTATTTATTTTTCGTCTTTCTTGTTTTGTCCAGCCTGCTCATAAAGTTATTGGAGGTTTAATGACAGCTAAATCATATTTTCTATTACTTTGATTGCCATGATAAATGTTATGTTATCGATAAAGTTGTCCCCCGTAGCAATTTTTGGTATTGATAAAATACAATTTTTAAAATCATTTGTAATTTGAGTTTTACCAGGCCTTTGAAATAAAATTCAAATTGTATAAAATAACTTTCATCTATAGGTAGATAGGTAGGAGTGCTGCCCCGTTGTATTTCGGGCTCAATAAGCACTCGCTGTGCCATTTATATGCACTAGTCGTAGACCTTTTTGTTATTGCTATCACGTTTCTCCACGTTTCTCTTTCAAACCTTTTTATGGTTTCGATGACAAATGTCCGATATGCTTTTTTTAGACAACCATTCAAGATTTGGTGCTTGATGGATTCCTAGTGTTCTGTGTCGGATCTGAGATAGGGTTGGACATCTTTTTTTTGGATCTATTTAATAAGTCGTTGGTTCTTTTCTTGTCATTTGTTGGTCACATCTTTATAGTTATATTGCATTTTGTTATGTTTTTCCTTCTGTTATTAGCAACTTTGAAATTGCATATTGACCTTTCTTTCGGCCGGTCCTAGCGGACTTGGTATTACATAGCTCTGCCTCGGATTCGTTTACCAACTCGTCTGCTTTTTCCTTGCCGAAAATGTTGCTGTGGCCGGGAACCCAGATCAAGTCTAACCATAGTTTGTCCTTTAGTAAGCTCTGTGCTTTCTTGCAATTAAGTACTGTGCTGGAATTTGTTATGGGCGACGACAAGCCCAGGAGCGCCGCCTGGCTATCTTTGTACATTGCAGCTTTATGTATCCTCTCGTAGTTTTTCAATAGAACTTCGCAGGCTTTCTCTAGCTCAGTATTTTCGCTTTGGAGATGCTAGCCGAGTTCGAGAGAGAGAGAGAAATGTTCAGATCATTTTGGACCCGTCGGCATAGAGTCCATCTCCATCTATAATTTAAAAAAATTCCCGAAACGAAAGGAGTTTTAAAACTTATTTATTTCTTATTTGGAGGAATCTACGACTTAGATTTAATTCACTCTACCATCGATACACATTAATTCTCTATGTAGCTTCGTCTGTGAAAATTGAATTAAGTTCATTTATGCACTTTTAATGAGTTAATGTAGGCACGATTAAACATACACATACAATAACTAGTTTTGTATAAATACCTTTTATTTTTCAATTTGCGACCTGTTTTATCTGACTTTATGCTTTTCAAGTTTATGAAATACAAAGCAAATTTTCAATTTGCGACCTGTTTTATCTGACTTTGTGCTTTTAAAGTTCATGAAATGCAAATCAAATTAAATCATTTGCCATAATTTATCTCTGCATGTGAATATTATGTTTGTATGTGCACACAGACAAAAGTGCTTAGTATAAAAAATTTTAACTTCTTTTGGTTTATCTTTAAATTATCATGAGACCAACTTCCACACACTTTTTAAGATGTTTGCACATTTGTAAGTTTGCCGCATTTCAATGATGTCAGGCGCCCACTGCGTATACGCAACACCTCTAATCGGATTGCCTTTTGGTGGCGGGCAAAAGTTGTTCTTTGTGTTATGTCAGGTGTCTCTTAAACTTACACTTTTTAATCTTTTGTTTGTTTATTCTATTTGCAGCGTGTTGTGGTTCTACAAATTGCTCTGTCTTGGTACGTTTGGTGTCTGAAATGAATACTTTCATTATATACTTATTTTATAATCTTAATTTAAAAATAAGCTTTAAAATTATATAAAGAGGAGAACTTTTTAATTCAAAAAAAATACTAGAAACACCACCATAAATGTTTTAGAATATAAAGCCTGTAACAATTGAAAAGACTTCAACATTTTTAGTTATGATCAGTAAATTACTAAGAGATTCAAAGAATTTGATTATGAATAATACGCAGCTAGCGGGTAACCCACGCATGCTAACAAGACGAAAAATCAAGCAGCAATGTACAATTAAAGTCTTTCAATTTTAAATTAATTATATATCGCTTTGATGTAGCCAAAAATGTATCAGCATTTTCATCAAATTTGCAGAGTATAGCCTTAGTTCCTTGAAAGAAAGTTACTAGCCTTCCGGGTACTTTTTTATAAACAAAAATAGAAAGCATTTATTTTTTATGAAATTATTGCATCTCTTGTCTTGAAAAAGTGATGGACAATTTCATTACTATATAGCCGTGATTTTATTTATTAATACTACTGGATTCGGTCACGTGTTGCTGTGGTATACATTTTATACTATTATTCACTATTCAATACAGTGAAAATTTTATTTACGAATAAAGGTGAAAACGTTTTCGTCGGTATAAGAATCCAAGGAATTATACTTGTGATTTAATTTTGAACATGTTTATACAAATAAGTTTCATTGAAAAAAATAACGAATTTAAGGCTGCTCTCTCAATGTCTGGTTACCAGCCTTTCTGCCTAATAAAGTTGCACGCTTAATACAAGTAGATTGTACTTAATAAACAGCAACAAATTGTGAGACCGGCCAATGTGCATGGTTAATGGAGATGTCCGCTTAATAGAGCATCCATTTAATATATCTTTCACTGTATTTTTTCATTTATGAATTGTTTTCACTATATTTTCCTCTAAGTTGGTTCAAACTGGACACAGTGTTTTAAATTTTATTAAAGGCGGTTTAGTAGTTAAGGAGTCTATCGCGGACAAACAACGTGACACGTAATTTTTATATATAAAGATTATTAAATATTATCCTACCCTCTTCTAGATATTATCGTATCAGTATGTTTTCTCATTCAAAAATGAATACGCTTCTTCGCGGAACTAATTGCCGTGTACAGCATTAAAAGTTTGACAGAATGTAAAATCGCTAACCTCCATTAACTTTACATCGTTGTTGATGTGCTTGGCTGCCCATGCAGAAACCAGAAAATAACCTTATGGTTTAATTTAGTAGAAAGAGTTAAATTTTCCACGGAAATAATTTTTTGCTATAAAAACAAAGGAATGTAATCGTGTGATATGCAAATAAGCAGAGTCATTGTTTAGAGAGCTTGAAAATAAAAATTTTAAGCTACAAAATATTTTTGCGATTTACAAGAATCAATTTTAAAATAAATAATTCAATTTTCCTTTTGTTATAAACAATTGAATTTTAAATTCACTAAAAACGACTGGGAGAAGCTTAACTTTTCATTCATTATTTTCCATGCTTAGAAGCAAAATTTACAAGTATAATCTAACCAATTAAGATAAAGCTTCAAATAACCAAACTTCAATGAAAGCAATAATTCAAATAAATTAGTCCGAAGCAATAGCTATTGCGTTGCACATACATATATTGCTCGTACAAACAAATATAACATACGTAGACATTGTTGTTGTCGCTACATAATAAATGGCTGACATAACATTGGCATAATACAAATAAAGAGGAAAGACTTTTGTCAACCACAATTTTTACTTAATTGCTAGAGATGTGAAACTGGAAAAGGAGAAATATAATATAAACAGGCAAACGCTAATCATTTACTTGTATATACATATATATCTAAGTTTATATTTTATATGGTTTCTGACGTTTTTGTGGCGAACTCATTATAGCTTGTTCTCGGTATAATTAAGAATTAATTTTATTAAAAGATTACCTTCTTCTTCCTAAAGCGATTACTTAAGGAAACATTGTGGATAACGAATGTTCACAAGTGTTGCTAAATACGTCAAATCAAGTTTTTATGTAGTCCATAAACTTCATTAAGTGTTGCCCATTGGCGCGAAAACTTTCAGCACAATTAATCCGTATCACAATAATGCACTTCTCCATATATTACAACACCTCCAACAATATTCAGATTTTTATTTTTATACCCTGAACAGGGTATATTAACTTTGTCACGATGTTTGTAACACCCAGAAGGAGGCGTCGGAGACCCTATAAAGTATATATATAAATGATCAGGATGTTGAGCTGAGTCGATTTAGCCATGTCCGTCTGTCTGTCCGTCTGTCCGTCTGTCTGTATATATACGAACTAGTCCCTCAGTTTTTAAGATATCCTTTTGAAATTTTGCAAACGTCATTTTCTCTTCAAGAAGCTGCTCATTTGTCGGAACGGCCGATATCGGACCACTATAGCATATAGCTGCCATATAAACTGAACGATCGGAATCAAGTTCTCATATGGAAAACTTTCGCATTTGACAATGTATCATCACCAAATTTGGTATAGATTATTTTGTAGGAAAAAAATGTAATATCCGAGAAAATTGTTCAGATCGGTTAACTATAACATATAGCTGCCATACAAACTGAACGATCGGAATCAAGTTCTTGTATGGACAACTTTCACATTTGACAAGATATATTCACGAAATTTGGTATAGATTATTTTTTAAGGTAACAATGTAATCTCCGAAGAAATTGTTCAGAACGGGTTACTATAGCATATAGCTTCTATACAAACTGGACACATAGTTACTAACAGAAATGCACCTGTGAAGGGTATTTAGCTTCGGTGCAACCGAAGTTAACTTTTTTTCTTGTTCTAAATATATATATTTTTTAATTTACCATTAAATTTCTTTGCAAACACAAATTTTATATATTCAATTGTATTGTAATATTAACGCTAGACATTTTCATTTTCGCAGTACATTAAAAAGATCGTTTAAAGTGTATCTCCAAACTTATTTACAATTTCTTGAATTATAATTCAATAATTATTAATCCACTATATGCTAGTGGCCTTGGACGTGGTACTGAGTTTTTCGAAACAAACTTGTTGGCTTCCTGCTTAAATTAGATATGTTGTTTGTGTTAAATTTTTAATAATTTTTATGTTCAACGTAAGCACGTTCTCCAAGGCAAATAAGTGCATTGCAGTCCAAAATTTTGTTTCTGTGAAAATATGACACATTACCAAACTAAATATACATCTATAATAACAATAAATTTTATTTAACTGCATGGTTTTCTCTATACCAAACTGGCTCACAATAATTTTTATTTCACAAAGAAAACATATTAAGAAAGTATTTTATATTTGTTCATTCATAATACTTTATAATCAAGTCGTTAGTTTGGCGTACTTCTTCTGTGTCAGTCTTTATTGGCAAGTACTTTAAAGTAGAGTAGTATTTTTATGTACTAGCAAATAAAATATTTTAAAGTTTCCAATGAAAATTTGTTATTTTAAAGTAAAAGATTAAGAAAAGTTCTCTTGAATCCTTTTTTTTTCTCTCCGAAAATTTTTTTGTGCATTCCGGTTTTAATTAACTTTAGTTACATACGAAACTTGAGTATATTTTCTTCCTAGGAATAATTACTTTTTCTTCGCCGGAAACTCATTTCATGTGTTGGGCACATGTGTACATACATATTATAATAGTAAATAGTGTTGCTCAAGAAGCTTCACAGCGAAACTGCATTTTGATTTTTTACCATTGTTACATACGAACTTAAATTAAAACAAAATGATTTTTGCGTTGACCACATTGGATCGTGTGGGAAAAATTTGAGAAAAATGAGTTTGTTTTTCGTTTGTGTGAAATGAGGAGAAGTAACAATAAATTTTCAATTTTCTCGCCATAGTCATAATATATTTATATATTCTAAATACCATAATAAGTATCAATATTTAAATATGTATCTTCTTAACATTTTTACAATTACTTTATGTGTATGTAAGTATTACTAAAGAAATGCTCTCAAAAAAATATTTAATCGTTTATGCCTACGTACATTAATCATACGTACTATATATATGTATGTTAAACAAAAGATGTCTGCGTTAAAATATTTGTGGTATGCAAACACTGTTAATTTACATAACTGAAACATTTTCCACATTCTCTCCCTTTTATCCGTTTCGTAGCTGTGGCTGTAAGCGACACATTCTGCTTTGGTGGAGTAAATTGTAAATTATTTACATACTTGCGGCTTGCCATTGACGACGTTGTATCACCTTCTTTTGTCAATGTGTCTGAAAGCTTTACGTGGGTGTATAGTTCTAAAATGTTAATTTTTTTTAATATTTATGTTTTTTGAGACTTTAGATGCATAAGGAGTGTGTTCCGTTTTTTTTTTATTTCTTTTTGCTGTGCTTTTTGCACAGTATTTATCTTTATTTATATTCGATTGGATGCAATTAATTTTAATTTGACTTGCCACTAAATTTTGGGTAAACTATGCACGGCTATTTTTTTTATATTGTTTACTTACTTTTTTATTTATTAATTAGCTGTTATGATAATTTTCTGATTTTTATGGCAAAGTTGGTCTGCTCTTTGTAGTTGAACTAACTATATACTACTATGGAGTACTATATAACATGTTTGTTTAAGAACTAAGCAATTTTAAGACAAAAAATAGTAAATTATTGACCATTTTTTATCAATATAATTTATTTTTTTTTTGTGTTTATGTGTTTGTGTTCACATAGCTTTTGAAATTCCAAACTAACAAAATTCGATTGCCTATGACTTCGGTTTTCACTCATAAATATTATTCGTCCAGGGACAAAATTTACTTAAATATAATTCAGTCACAAGTCAGTTTCTTTTAAGGTCCACCTATCATTCGAAGGTTATGGTGCACTAGACTGATAAGCTCGTGCCGAATTTTGAATATGAGTTTTATACTTTTATTCGCTTTATACAGAGATAAGGTAGAAACATTCAACGATAAATGAAACTGATTGACGATTATAGCAAAAGGGAAAATGAACATATCAGAACACGAAAACGGATGCCGTCGTTCAAGTGCAAGCAATAAATAAATCAAAGCCATAAGAAGAAATTGAAAATTGAAGTAAATTATATTATTTAAAAGTTGGTAAAGGAACGAGGACACTTTTCGAAGATTTATGCAATTTTACTTACTGACATATACATAAATTCCTATGTGGAAACACATGTATTGTTGACCTTATGCAAGCAGTATTATAATTGGTATAAGATCCACGGTCAGAGCAATGCCCCAACAAACCACTCGCACTTGTTCTAAAAGCATAAATCAACAAACCTTCACCGTAATTAGTACAAATATTATTCATGCGATTCAATAAATACTTACAGCTAGCAGAATTCGACCAAATAGTTTGCTGTGGCGGTTAACCAATATACGTATGTATCTCTGTAGTGTAATCTAATAATACATATTCGTACCTACTTCCATATAAGTTCATACAATTGCATGTATTTACATATCTAGTTTCCTGTTTATTTTATCATCCCCCACAATATGCTGCTTTGTATTTTATTCATTTGCCGTAATTAATTGATTGCTAACAGTTTGCACGAATTGACTTAATTAGAAATTCGAGTAAGTGGTATTTATATTTTGTCGGTTATTTCCGCTCGTTTGTATTTATATCATAAAGAAATAGAGTCTAGTAGATGCAATATATAAATAATCAACATAACAAGCTAAGTCGATCTCCGTCTATTTAACTATATATATGTATATGTCGGAATACAATGGTCTTCGTTGGACATTGTTAGAGCGCAGCGCGTTTCGGTTTCACACTTACTTCACAATAGTTCCTCACTTCTCAATATTCCTCACTTCTCACTATTCACTTTTTAACACGACTTCACTATTAACTTTTTAACACAACTTCACTAGATCAAGTCCTCAACTCGACTGCCTCTATGTACGTCGTTTTCTTCCTTTTAAACCTACCACCGAACCACGCTCGACGATAGCGACGCCACGCTGTCGTCCCGCTATAACGGTACTCCTTAAAGAGACGACATGCAGCAAACCACACTCGACGGTGGCGACGCCGCGCTGTCGCCCCGCTAAAGCGGTACTTCTTGAAAAGACAACCAATCACATCACAACTAACGGCTGATCGAATAATAAGGAACTTAGACTTCTAAAGAAATTCCCTAAACTGTATACACATACACTCACACACGCATACCAATATCCAAACACTATTAGGGTGCGCCGACACGGCCATCCTGACCATTACACGACCTCGTGCAATTTTAACAAAAATGCTATGTTATTATTCAATCAACTTATAAAAATTTATTCAAATTTCCATTGACAAATTACATCTTCATCTTTTTGTTTCTTTCTTAACTAATATAAAATCTTTTTCTTTAGCACAGTTCATTTTTACATTATAATTAACCACATAGGTTTTAAATTATAATATCCAATGCGCTACACACCATGATCAAAACAATTGTTTTGCACTTGTGCCCACATTATTATTACAAATATCATTATAACAAACATCATTATAAGCCTTTAAGGCAACTGTACTGTCTCTATGGACTTTCAACTTTCTTTATTACTGTCTCTTTCAACTTTATTTTCAAATTTTACATTACTGTCACACAATCAATTCAATACTCAATCAAATGCGCCACACGCCATGATCAAAACAACCATTAGTATGTTTTGCACTTGTGCTTGCATTATGATCTAAGTACTTTGCCACTTTCTTTGGCCAGCCATCCATATATTTTGTCATTCATATTCGTTTCTTTCACCCTCTTTAGTGACTTCAACATTCTCAACATCTTCATTTTCATTTTCTTCAGTAATTTCAACACCATCAATACTTTCAATATTTTCATTTTCGTTCTTTTCACCGTTCGCAACGGATTCTCTACTTGCAACAACATCCTCGGGCGCTTGCGCCTCTGGTAACTTTCTTAAATCTTCGTGTGCATATTTATAATTTCTTTTATTAGTTAAAGATTTTAAAATGTACCTGTCACCTTCTAGAACCTCTCCTATTTCAAAAGGACCCTTGAATTTCGGACTTAACTTTGTCTGATGTCTTTCTTCACTTTTAAGCAACACAAAATCTCCAACTTTGTATCTAACTACTTTTGCCTTATTTTTATCAAATCGTTTTTTATCATAAGCTGCAGTGGCTAACACATTCTTTGCAGCTTGCGCTCTTACGTTTGACAGATCAACAACATTTTCTATGTCACTAGGTGGAAGTAATCCTAATGGGCGTGCTACCTTTCCCAACAACATTTCTAAAGGACTTGATTTTGTAATGCGGTTGGTTGTACAATTGATTGCCAACTGCACCTCTCCTAACACATCCTGCCAAGACTGAGTTCCAGTTTCAACCGCCGTTAACATATTTTTTAACGTGCTCATAGTTCGCTCCACTTGACCATTAGCCCGACTTGCGCCAGTGGCTATCAAATGCAAGTTTATTTTCTGATCTGAACAGAATTGACTGAACTTTGCGCCTGTAAAACACCTTCCCTGGTCAGCTATTATTCGGTTTGGTACTCCAAACAATGAAACAGCGGATTGAACGGCTTTTATGCAACTCTCACTGTCTAATTTAAGGCTATGACTAAGATAGACGTATTTGGTAAACGCGTCTACCTGAACAATAACATACTCCTTCTGATCACTCTTGCCACTTAATTTTCCTGTAATATCAATGTGAATAGTGTGCCAAGGAGTAGTGACTTTTGGTATTGGATGCAATTCAGCCTGTATTTTCCCTGATGTGGATTTTGACATTTTGCAAGTGATGCAGTTGTCAACAAATTTTTTTAACAAATTTTGACATATTGTCAAACCAGTAAAAGTCGTAAGTTTTATCCAATGTCTTATCAAAACCCAAATGCATTATTGACTCATGAACTTGGTTTATAACAGACCATCTGAAAGCTCGTGGCACCACTGGTAAACAACGTGTTCTGCCATTTCTCTGTATTTTTCGATGAAGAACTCCCGCCCTCAATTCATAGGTTTTCGCAATATCTTCAGGCAGAGAAAACTCTTTTAATTTTTTTAAAATTTCGACCATGTCCGAATCTCGACGCTGTTCGGCAATAAGCCAGTTGCTTGAAATTTCAGCCAAATTTACTCTCTTCTCATCGACCAATTTTGTGGCCGAAGTAGACTTTGTCAAAGGAGGATTTCTCAATAGAAAGTCAACATGTGCCATTCTTTTCCCTTCTCTATACTGAATATCGAATGTGAATGACTGCAAATAAGCCCACCAACGTTGTGCTCTGGGGGTTAAATCTTGTTTATTTTTTGACGCTTTTAGTGAGTTGCAGTCAGTATAAACAATAAAGTTCCTGCCCAACAAATAATGTCGAAAATGTTTAATGGAGTTTACAACAGCTAAGGTTTCTAATTCATACGAGTGATATCTTGATTCTGCGAGTGAAGTAGTTTTGCTATAGTATTCTATTACTTGAGGTTTGTTATTAATTCTATGTAATAAAATTGCACCGTAGCCAGTACAACTTGCGTCTGTATGCAATTCGAATGGATAAATTGGGTCAAAGATAACAAGAACTGGTTTTTCAGTAAGAATGGCAATGACCTTTTTCCGTATCTGCTCATGTTCTGTTTTCCAAATAAATTTATTTTTGTCTGCATTTAAAAAATATAACGGTTTCATTAATTGTGAAAATCCCTTAATAAACTGTCGGAAATAAGACGCTAACCCAATAAATTGTCTGAGTGAAGTGATTGACTGGGGAGGCGGAAGAGCAGTCAACGCTACAATTTTCTGTGGATTTGGACGAATTTCACCAGCACTTACATTATAACCCAAATATTGAACCGATGTTTTCAGAAAAGAACACTTTGTAAGGTTGAATGAAAACCCAGCCTCTGTTAAAACATTTAGAACAATCTGTAATCTTTCTAACGCCTCGCATTTTGTTGAGGCAACTATCATGATATCGTCCATATAGACGATAACAAAGGAATTTGCTAGATCCCCTAGTGCCTGCATTACTAATCGTTGAAAAACCGAAGGTGCGTTTCTGAGCCCGAATGGCATAGATAAAAATTCGTATTGGCCATCTGGCGTTACAAACGCCGTGTACTCAATAGACGCTGAATGTAAAGGAATTTGATAATATCCACTGGCCATATCTAGACATGTAAAGTAATTAGCTCCCCCAAGTCTATTTATTTGATCTTGTATAAGTGGTAACGGGTATCTATCAGCGACTGTATTTGAATTTAGCTCTCTATAGTCAACACAAAGTCTGTCTGAACCATTTTTTTTTTTTAACCAATAATATAGGGCTTGCATAAGGTGAACAGCTTGGCCTAATTATATTGCATTTGAGTAATTCATTAATTTTTTCTCGAACTAAATCTCGCTCACATGGACTTAAACGATATGGCCTTCTTTGTACAGTTTTTGTTGGATCAATTAATCTAATTTTCATTTCACCGATTCTGACTTTAGTACTTGGGATACCAGTTATAAATGAATTTGAGTACTTTGCTAACAATGAATGTAATTTTATTTTGTCTTCTCCCTCAAGCTCAGTATTAATATCGGCTGGCTCACTGCCAGTACATAAATTAACAATTTTGGTCCTTGAAATTTTAAATTGGTTTGATGAAATAACAATATCAAAACCCTGATTAAGTATTTCACGGCCAATGACAATGTCATTTTGCATATCATCATCGCCTATTACATAAAATAAAATCTCAATACAATTATCGTCAATCTTAACGTTACTTAATATTTGTACAGTACTACATATACCATTACTGCCTATACCTTTTAGCATAACAATGTTATTGAATCTTTTACCAGAAAATTTTATACTTAGCTTTTCTTTCATTAACGAACATTCCGATCCTGAATCAAAGGTGATTTCAAAAATTTGGTCTCTGTGGTTCAAGCATCCTTTAGGTACTGCAACGCTGCACTGTTCCACTCTCTTTTCCCGGTTGAATGCCTTGTTCTTATCACCTTCCTTCTTTGTACATTGAGTAGATATGTGACCCAATTCTCCGCACTTGTAGCAAGTTACATTTGATTTTTCTCGGTGACCATCATGTTTGCCATATCGTGTTTTGTCGCTCGCAAAGTGATTCTGTTGTTTTCTTAATCTGCATTCAAACATTTTATGGCCCAATTTTCCGCAAAAATGACACTCTATTGATGATTGTTTTTGCCGTTTAGAATAAATTTCGGACTTTTGCTCCATAACATCACTTTTCCTTTTATTGAAGGTGAACGCTTTTAATTCAGACTGTAAATCGCCTCTGCTTCGAATATTTGATGTGAAACTTAAACGCTGCAATCGGCTATCGAAGCTTGCCAACAACGCAAGGGTCACAGACACAGCAATCTCTTCAGTTTCCATTTGGCGCCATTTCGTCGTTAGTTCGGTAACCATGCAGCTTGCATGGATTGCCAGACTTTCGCTATCAGTCGGTCGATTTGATAGCATATTAAGAAACATGGCAGCTGGTGTTTCTATAGTGTCGAAGCGCTGTATAAACAATTCTTTAAACTCAAGCCAAGTAATATCAGCGTAGCACACTTGCGAAAGCCACTGCGAAGCGCTTCCCTGCATTGCGGAACTTAAGGCTATAACCAACGCACTGCCTTTCAATACGTTTTCTTGTAGGATTATTTCAGCCGTATTACACCACGATAAAGCGTTGGCGCCTGCTTTATCTGGATTGAATTTGGGCAGTTGCACTGATTTGCTCTGCCCCACATCAGGTACCGTTGTTCTTATGGCCCGCACAAGTTCAATTAAATTTTGGTTCTGCACCTCCATCATAGTACGCCATGGTCCATCCAATGCTTGAGGCAGATGGGCAGATCCCATTTCTGATGTCGGAATACAATGGTCTTCGTTGGACATTGTTAGAGCGCAGCGCGTTTCGGTTTCACACTTACTTCACAATAGTTCCTCACTTCTCAATATTCCTCACTTCTCACTATTAACTTTTTAACACAACTTCACTAGATTAAGTCCTCAACTCGACTGCCTCTATGTACGTCGTTTTCTTCCTTTTAAACCTACCACCGAACCACGCTCGACGATAGCGACGCCACGCTGTCGTCCCGCTATAACGGTACTCCTTAAAGAGACGACATGCAGCAAACCACACTCGACGGTGGCGACGCCACGCTGTCGCCCCGCTAAAGCGGTACTTCTTGAAAAGACAACCAATCACATCACAACTAACGGCTGATCGAATAATAAGGAACTTAGACTTCTAAAGAAATTCCCTAAACTGTATACACATACACTCACACACGCATACCAATATCCAAACACTATTAGGGTGCGCCGACATATATATAATTGCTCTAAACTTAAATATATTATTATATTTAATTTTGAATTACCGCATTTTCTACTTTCTTTCATTTTGTAAAACCCACACATATGTCTCCGTATTGCGTTTGTGACGAACTGATTGAAAATTAAGCGACTATACACAAGAAAGCATTGATTGGTAGCTCATTAAACATTCTAAATGTAGGTGGACCAGAAAATTGTTATTATTCGTTAAAGCACAAAATGGCACACATTTGTAGAAATTAAAAAAAATATATATATAAAAATATGTGAATACAAATTTTTAAATAATGTGAGCCACTAAACTTAAAAGTAATTGCGAACAATATTTCCAATTAATTTACCCTACAGATTGTCCGATTTTATCAAATTTATACATCCGCATTATTTATTTTATTATGATTATACTCGGTATCTCAGAGCTTAAAAAATATTTGAAATAAATATCAGTGTCTGTAATAAAATCCCTTGCTTATCAACCACCTTCTTAAAATCACAGCCAAAACTTTCTTTTATGGCTGGTTATTTATTTTTCGTCTTTCTTGTTTTATCTAGCCTGCTCAAAACGCTCCTTGGAAGATTACCGGCAGCTACGATAAATATTATTTGCTATTACCATGGTGTCCATGATAAATGTTATGTTACCAATTGAATGAATGCACAAATATCCGTCAAAACAATTTTTTAAATCTTTTATTTCAGTTTTACCAAGCCTTTGAAATAAAATTCAAATTATATAAAATAAGCACCATCTATACTTTTGAAAAATTCACGAAACGAAAGCATTCTTTAAGCTTATTGATTTTGGATCTGTAGTGATCTATGACCTCGATTAAATTCATCATACCATCGATAAACATTAATTCTTGATTGGGCTTCGTCGTCGAATATTTAGTTAAGTTCATCTATGCACTTTTGATGAGTTAATGTTCGTCGAAAGTTATATAAATTATCGCAGCAAAATGTTTGGGATTTAATTCCATTTTTTTGTCGAGACAAATATTCTAGGTTGCTTTAATCAATTGAAACATTGTTGGTATGTCAAAACGCGCTGAGTATGCATACCATCAAAAACTGCTAACTTTACGATAAAGCTGTGAGTCGAAAGATTGACACACTAGGGTTGCCAAAGTTCGAAATTTAAAAACCAACCTTTTTCATAAAAAATATCTAAAGCCTTTTCTGGTGAATTTAATTTTATTATATGGGGTAAACATAAATATTCATATTCCTGGATGCTACAATAAAATCTTGCAAATTTTCTATGTTAAATATTTTAGCAAAAATAATTCAACTATACACAGTACTTGTTGCAATTATGTTAACACTTTCTGGTGTATTAAAAAGACCATTAGTTGTCATTGTTATTGTAACACTTACACTTACAATGTATGGTTTTATACAGATTCCTTGTATTTCTCAATTTCCGTCCATTCCACAACAGGTGCCTGTCTTATCGGATTTTGTGCTTTCCAAGATTATGAGATGCAAATCAAATTAAATCATTTGCCACAATTTGTCTCTGCGTGTGGTCAGTAAGTTTATATGTATGTGCACACAAACAAATGTGATTTATATAAAAAAAAATCGGATGCTCTCGGTTTATGTTTAAATTAACATCAGACCGACTTACATCACTTTAAAAGATTTCTGTTTTGTTTGGGGCATTTCAATGACGTCTGGCGCCCACTGCGTATACGCAACACTCTAATCGGATTGTCTTTTGGTGGCAGGCAAAAGTTGTTCTTTGTGTTATGTCAGGTGTCTCTAAAATATTTACAATCACACATTTTAACCTCGGTTGTTTGCTTATTCTATTTGCATCGCCCTGTGTTTCTGGAAATTGTTCCTTTTTTGTTTTCAAATAACCGAATTTTGTGGAAGCAAGAAATGTGCCATTTGTTATAAGTTTCTGAACTTGAATTCCTGGCATACAAATAAATTTCTACTCTGCTTGATTTGTAATTTTTTCATATCAAAAAAATGTCTAGATGAGATCTGACTGTAATGCAATGAAATTGAAGAAAGTTAACATAGGTTCTTAACTGTTGCCTGATGTTTTGGTATGTTTAGTGTCTGATATATAACACTTTTTATTATATAGTTTTTTTATAACTTTAGTTTCAAAACAGGCCATAAAATTATATAAAGAAGATAACTCTTTGATTAAAAAAAAAAAAAATACTAGAAATACTATAGATGTAATATGAAACTAGTAAAAATTTTAATCTAACACATTCGTAAAATTATATTAAGTAAACTACTAAGCCACTCCAAAAATATGAAAATAAATAATAAGCAACTAACGGGTTACCCACGCATTCTAACAAGATTCAGAATCAAGGAGCAGTGTAAAAATAAATTTTTTCTAAACTAATCAGTAAATCTAATAGGGTCATGGGCGTTGAAGGTAGCAGAAATTAATTAACTTAGCGAAAATGAATATCAAGGAAGTTTCTGTAAGATACAGGCAGCTTTGGCATTATTCTTAAATTTGATATAGATGTTCAGTAATTTTTGTGAAAAATAAAAGCAACATATAAAACCACAGTTGAAGATTACTCAATTAAATTACTTTTGCCTTTGGAAATTTCGCTGCTTCAAATGTGTGCTTTACCGTTCATATGTACTAAGATTTTAGTGGTAGTTAGAAATAATGCGTCCAAAGAATATTCTGAAACATATACAGCCAAGCTGACTTCCACATTTTTTGGGGTTTGTTATTTGGATTTTGTTACTACGAGTAATGGCACATAAAATGCGTTAGCTTCTCCGTGAGTGCCAGTTTTTGGCCTTTTGATAATTTTATTACTCACAAATTTGCATGTTACGTACATCTGTATGTGTTTTAAAGAGTTACTACTCGTAGGTTTGCAGGTACTTTTTTATAACCAAAAATAGGAAAGATTTTTCTTTGAAATTATTATATCTGTTGTCTTGAAAAAGTGGTAGCCAAATTGATTACCACATAATCCACAGCTAATTTCATATGCTAATATTTTAAAATATCCCTCTCGTATATATATTTTGTCATATCAGCATATTTTCTCACTCAAAAAATTAAGAATTTTTCCTACTTCGTGGAACTAATTTCTATGTACAGCATTAAAAGTTTTACAGACTGTAGACTCGCGAACCTACATTAACCCCACAGCTTTGTTGATGTGCTTGGCTGCCCTTGCTGAAACCAGAAAATAATTGTATTGTTTAATTTAGTAGGGAAAGTTAAATTTTCCACGGAAGTATCTTTGTCCTCTAAAGAAAAAATAATCTAATTGTGTGGTATGTGAATAACCACAACCTCCTTTGAGAGAGCTTGTAGATATTCATTTTAAGATAATATTTTTGCCATTTACGAGAATCAATTTTGACATGAATGATTTTTATTTAATTAAACAATAAATTTTCTCTTTGGTTATGAACAGTTGAGTTTTAAAATGACTAAAATACTCCGAAAGCTAAATGCAAGCTTGTTGCACATTTAACTTTTTATTTATTATTTCTCATTCTTAGAAACAAAATTTAAAGTGAAATCTAATAAAATAGAATTTAAGCTTCAAATAACAAAAAAGCAATAATCATTACTTTGCACACACAAACATTCCTCGAACAAACAAATGTAACATACATAAACACTTATATTATTGTTGTCGCTACATGATAAATGGCTGGCCTGACATTGGCAGAATACAAATAAAGAGAAAAGACTTCGGTCAACCACAAATATGTCAGCAATTTTTGCTTAGTTGCTAGAGATGTGAAAATGGAAAAGAAGAAATATCTCACCTTTTTAAAAAAGATTGTATTTAAAATGCAGTTAGAAAGGTTCAAAATCATGCAAAGAGAGCGAACGTTCGCCACTAATGCCACAGACGACTTAGATACGCCATATATTCACTGATTGGCATACGAAAAACTGATACCTGTTCAAATATGCTCGCTTGAATTTAATATTAAGTATTGCCTTACAATCAATTTTTCAGCTTATAAATAATCAAATATGAAAATAATGGCTACCGATAAATTTCCTGCTTTTGGAATAAAATTCTAATCCTACGACAAGCGTGACAAAGTGGAATATGGCTAGCTTACTTGCAGCATTGAGAACATTAATTCTTATTTTAAACCACATGAACACAAAAGATGCTATTGCTGACGTCTACACTATACAGAACTCACATTTAGAGGGGAAAGTGGTGTTGCGTATATGATTTTATTGATTTATCAATGAAAATAAAAGCGACTGTATCAATGGAAATCAGCGCTATAAAAATGTATGCGAATATGTTTGCATATTTTTCTGTTTAGATACCCACAACTAAGTTTAGAAATGTATTAAGTCTTAGCATAGCTTATAAAATAAAAAAAAACATATAACGCATATGTCAATATGAGATAATATGATGACAGCATTCATGTTTATGTGCTAACGTAAAAACACTGGAAAAGTTTGTGCAAATATTTCTTTAATATTTTTATTACAAATTTTGCGGATCTTTACTACTTTTAGCTAAGATATGTATTATATCTGTATTATAATTAAGCTTTTGCACTTTTTCTGTAAATATGAAGAAAATAGCTTACGGTTATAAATTGGGTAGACCAATGAAAAGCCCAGAAGAATGGGTTGTTGTGATATTTTTTGAAATTTTCAAAATATGTACATTTATTAAATTATCAACGTCCAGTTACTCAACTTTCCTTACTGATGACTTCAGTAAAAGTTTGCGTTTACTTGTAGAGGTATTTATACAGCTACATATATTCTTTCTGGCCTTCGGTCGACCGAAGAAGTGATATTTGTCCTCTTAGAAATAGTATGGAATAAATTGAGAAATCTAGCCAATAAAAATCCAAACAGTAACATGTGATAACACTAACGAAGTCTACTGCAATACTTTTACAAATTTTCCATTCATTTGCTTTCTAGAAAGTTATTTTAAATACCGAAAAGCGATTAAAACACAGTTCCCTCCGTCAACAAAATATATATATGTACGAATATGTTGAAATAAATGATTTTTAGTAATTCATTTGAAACCTTTGTAAAGAATTTAAAACTATTTGAATTGTAGAAATGTATGTGGCTCTGTTAGTCATGCAAACAACTACATTTACGATAGTAGGCGTGAAGTTTCGAATATGAATAAAAATAACCACACACTTTTCTTCTTGTTTTTTCTACTCTTCTGTATACATATGTATATATATTTAACATTGACGACAACATAGTCTTTTGAATGAGGAAAAATGTACCAAACCTGCTATGTGAAAGTCAAACAAAGTGTGTGGTCAAACTTTAATTCTTAACAACTCCACACAAAGGTCAGTCAGTTCTTTTGACGTGTCGTTAAAAATTTTACCACCCTGAATTAACGAGTAATAAAAGTGGGTGAGAATAATGAATTGAATACTACAGCGAAATTGTATATTTTTCTGTAGCGTTACAGAAAGCATGCATTTCTCATTTCCTACTTACTTTTTTTAATCCCTTCAGAACTTTGAGATTAACTAAGGAGGTAAAGGTTAAGAGCTGTGTTTTTATAAATTACATATGTTCTAAACTTACTCGATTTTCGAAGCCACTTTTTTGTTTAATAACACTAAATGAACTCAATGCTGAGCGAAATATTTTGTGGCCATTAATTTTATTTGTTTCCAAATTAAAAGAAATTTTAATGAAATTTCTTGTATTGTTCTGCCAAATAAGTTACCTTAAATATAACTAAGCCTCTCCGTTACTTAATCTGTAGTGTGTATATGTCACAGAAATAATTTTTTTTTGAAATTTTTAAAAATTTTTTTCGAAATTTTCTCAATATTATTTTAAAGGTAAGTTGTCAAAAAATTGTGAGTTAAATTTTACCTTGTGTCACATACTTAAAAAGAATGTCGTAAATATGTATGTGTTAAAGGAAGCAATATATAAATGCAATATGTTTCTATGTGTGTGTTCATAAGAAACTGCAAAATGCAAAAATTTGAAAACTCACCTTTCATTGCACTTTTGCTTTACCAGATGCCAAAATTCTGTGTTACATAACTGCGCCAATAGCTGCTTTGACTGAAATAATTCAACTTCTTGGCAAAATTACAATTTTACTTAAGAGGGCGAATAGCTCTACGGATATATGTATGCATATATGTTCCATGCTTAAAGTCTTTAGTAATAGCTAAGTTTTGTCCGAAGGTAAAAGAAATTTAGAACTTTCATACTTCTCAAATATTTTCTTAAATGTTAAGTATACATCTCGCTTTACTGTATACTCGGATTTATTATATACGAAACTTCTACTAGTCAAGGCTGAGTGACCAGAATCGTTTTCTTTGGAAATATTATTGATTTATTATTATTTCTTTATTTCTATTAATTTTATACTCTTGTACTGCGTTATTAAAAATTTAAGTTATATTAATGTGCCGTCTTATATAGTTAAAAGGCTAATTTTGTTGTACTTATAATTTTATTACTTACATTTTTACATTTTCTCATAATTTTCGAACTAGAATGCAAGAAAACTAAAAAATTCAGTTCTGCTTTTAGCAAAAGCCTCTGTGAAAATTCTCGCTTAGAAGACGTTTAGTGTCCACGTTTCTACTACGAGTATTATGCTTGCATAATTCACATTATTTATGATATCAAGCTAATAATTGCTTTAAATCATAAAATTGTTAAATCACTTCGCGAAAGGTTTTTAAAATGAACCAAAATCGTTCTAGCCTAGCAGCAAAACTAAACAAAATCTCTGTCTGAACCTTTAATTTCGCGTTAACCAAATCTGACCAAAAACTGTCGCGTAGGTCTGTGGTTCAAGTATGCTGACAAAATGGCGCATAAAATACGCTCGAGTGACTCAAACTTGAAATTTGACAGATTGTCTGGCAGAAATGCGAAATTCTCACTCGCAACTCTATCAGATATTGGAAGCAAACTCATCTCTTATGTTGACCAAGCTGTTGCAATCAAGACTATTAGTCCTATTTTCCAGCCATTAGGGTGAACAAAACAGTGGCAACAGTATGGTAACGGGTTGTGCAGCTGATTCGATGGGAAATTGTGACTGTATATTGCATAACTGTGTATTACGTAAATTTTTTTTTACATTTGTGGGAATGTATGGTCACTTGAATTGCACTTTTCCTGGAAGCCTCGTGTTGTCACTTTGATTGCTAAAGTTTTGGTGGCGATCATTTCATTTGAAGTTCTGTTTGCTTTTAGGTTAGATATTTGATGCACATAAAGTTTCTTGTTGTTAAGATGATATATATATTTATAAACAAATCAGCATTATTTACAGCAGATGCAGAAGGTAAATATAGGGAATTAATAATCTCAGTGATACATTTGATGTGCTTTGGACAATTTGCCACCAGCACGCAAATTATATTAAAATCTAACTAAATTTAACTAATACATTCGTTGTATTAAAACTTCGTTGGTGTGTACTATAAAGTTTGATTTGCCGCTCTGCCTTTTGCTTGATTTGCTTTTTGCGTTGCTTAACTCATATATCGCTTACAGTTCATCCTAACTGTCAGTCATTTCGCTCAACATGACCGCAAATAATTTAAAGATTCATATAAATTGTTTGTCAATATTTGCTAATATTTGCATTTAACTAATTAAAAGTAAAATATTGCAATTTTTTAATTTGTTCACAATTGTATTTTTATCGTCCAATTAATTATTCAGAATGTGTCACATGTCGGCATTTAAGGAATGTAATATTTTATACCAAACTAATATGTTTTACGCAATGCTCACAATTATTTTATTACATTACAATTATTTGTATGTATTTGCAATAATTTATAAATAAAAAATTCAGAAGTAATTATAGAGAGTAAGGCAAATCAATGACTCAAAAAAAGGAAAGGATGAAAAAAGCTTGTTTCCGACTTAACTCAAACCGTGTGTCATATAAACTTAGATGTATAGTGTATATTGTGTACGCAAATGCCAAGAAAGCATTTCGAGATTATATGTATATACAAAAATATAATCCTCAAGAAAGCTTCCAAATTAAATAACTCCAATAAATATGTATGACCCCTTATATTTATACCCTAACAACAATAAACAACCAAATTGGTAAAATATATTATGCATTGTGGTCTCGTCATACTTCTTCTTCTATATTGTCGTGACGTAAAAAATTTACATTTAAATTGACTGCATTTGTACTTTAGGTGTTCTATGAAATTTCGTATGAATATTTCAGTGCCTACAAATACGTAAAAGATTTCACCTGGCGTTCAAAATCTCCTTTAGAACTACATGAACCATAGTAAAGACAATTTTTACTAATAGCTGAATTGAAAGTAAAGTAGATTTGTTATTCGTTTCATTTATTATATTCACTGTTATGCACCTATATTGGGTATAGTAGTCGTTGCTATATTATATACAAAAAAAGCAAAATAGTTTATGTAAATTTTAAAAACATACATTTTGCATTGCAGTAGTGACTTGCATATCGAAAGAGCATTTATTAAGAATTAATAAATAATATGAGCAAAATTATTGTACTATATATCTTTTCTATACTTAGCGAAAGTGCTTTTAAATTTATTTCAAAAAGTTTTCAACTCTTTAAAACTAAAATTAATCTTTTTGCAATGACTGACACGATAGTTTAAATGTTTCGAGTAACTTTACAAACATTTCTATTTTTTGGAAAGAATTTATATTGCCTTAAAATTAAAATTTTTTGAAACCTAAAGAAGTTATTTACCTATTTTAAGTAAACTTTTGACCTTACAATAAATACTTATCAACACAATACATTGAATTTTTCAATTTTATTTTATTAAAAATAAATTGTATACCATTTCACGCTTCGCAAGTTTGAACTAAAAATAAATATCACAATCAATTTCTCTTTAACTTGTGGGCGAGGTCTTGTGATGCGTGTATTATTTGTAACATGTGAAAATATATATTGAGAATATGCATCACATAATCCACAAATGTCTACGATATGATGCCGTTTGCTTTGTTAGCCAGGGTTTAGGCAGCCAATGTAGTTATGTCTTCAATGTTACTCTGTAAATAAGACGAAAACGTCAATGCTAGTTTAAAAAAATAAAAATGCCTTATGATATTATTCTAGTTCTTATATTAATAATATATACACTAATTAGTCACTTGATACATAGTATTTCAGTTAATTGAATTAATCTGTATCAATCACCAAATAGTTTCCTTCATGGTTACAGATTTTTAGTTGACTTAGAGATACAACTTAAAATTTTTTTTTATCAGAAATTAGAGTTCTTGATTGGAGAAATTTAACTAATATTCTGTATCTATCTTTATTACAAATATAAAATAATTTAAAATGTATTTTTAGTTGCCAATTTAAATGATCATTTCTGAAATTTCCAGAATAAGTTTCTGAAAATAAATAAGAAGAATTCCCCTAAATAATTCTGTTTATTTTTGTGCCTTTGACAAGAAAGTAATTGCTTCTATTGACGCACATGCGAAACACGCCCTTATCTATTTATAAGTCTATTTATAAGTACAATTTAATTCCTTTCTAATTAGATTTTCCAGTGTGCAGGTCCACCCATTGTATGGTAAATATATTTGTGGACACATAGAGTGAATATCTATGTATATACAAGTGCTTTATATTTGTTTAAATATGGATTTGCTTTAAAGTTCAATTCCTATCAGGCAGAATGTTTGCCTCCATGGGATTGTGGAAAATTGTTTTAGCTGCGAGGCATAAAACAAGTTTCGAATATTTGCTTAGAACCACAACTCGTTAAGCATAATAATGAATTATTGAATTTAATTAAATTGATTTGGCTGTGTCAATTATTTGAATTATTTTAAAATAAATAATAATCAAGTAAATAATAGCTCTAGTTTTCCATATAAAATTATCAGTTCAAAGCGTAGTGAAAATAATACATTAGAAAAATTCATTGAAAAACATAAACAACTACTAAATTGTAATATTAAGTCTCGAGTGTATGTACTTTATTTTTAACATCCACTAAATTGGACTTGTATATAAAACATATACATACCTAGAAGATCTTTTATTTTTCTGCGGTGTTAGTTGGTTAGCATAATATTAGATAAAGCAAATAATTTACCTCTTCACTTTTCTCCACATAAACACCTGAAATTTATTAATTAAATCAGTACTTAGTATGCATAAAAATTTTAACTTTAGAATTAACTTCATCGATCTTTCTATAAATTCCTCTTCCAACTATCTGTAATTTGATTTCGTCAGCAAAAGTATTCATTCATATTTCTAGTGCAAATTCGAAGTATTTATGATAAAGGTGCATGTTAAGGGAATCGCGATATTCAATGAATATTGCTCACTCTGGCGTATGAACAACATTTTGTGCTCTGCTTTCATTGCTCATTTATATGATTTAAATCTGAATGAATTCATGGGTATATTAGATGGCGATGATCTACTGATTTTGAAAAAGCTTAGAATATAGTTGTAATTGTATGTGCCAGACAATCAAGCCACCTGTTCAGTTCCAACAAAGCCAAATAATTATTGTCAAATTTTCAATAACTTCAGCAGAAAAATTATTTTTCATTCATATTGGATTTTTGCTTTCATCAAAAGCAAACTGAAACCCACAAAAGCTTTTGCAATATAATTACCTGAGACTAAACCGACATAGCAACAGCAATATTGTTGTTAGCTAAAAGTACGCATTCTAAACCAAAAAGAAAAAGTCAATTCCAACTGAATCGCAATCATAATAACAATTAACCAAACTACAGTATTGATTCCAAAATTGGATTGAAGACGCAATTTTTGTGATAAGCACATCATATTCGTATTGTGACAGATTTTTTCAATAAATCACATCAAATATTATTCAACCTCAAATTACTCTTTTGGATTATATAGTTATACTCAACGGTATGAATGAAAGCTACTGACTGCAGTGCAATGTAGTTGATGTGCAATTGCTGGTTAAAGAGCAATTCAATGCCAGAAGATTTCAAATTTGATACGCCTGACTGATTTCAGGCAACAACATCAGGGAGAACCTATACTAATTCACATTAATAGCTTAAGTTAGTTTCACCTCAGATGGTTGGGCTTAAAATTGGTTTCCGTGGCTTTTGATCTATGATTGCGTTTTGTGATGTAGAGTTTTTATATGAAATCGCAATAAATAGTACGTGGTTTAGTATATTAATTCGCGCCTTGATGTAATTCTAAAGTTTTCTATAAAAGGCCATGCCTTTTCAATATATGTGTGTGGAGTATTTATTGAACAACGAGATATATATTTTAAATTAAGTATTATTCCTTACCACTTTATTGTATACTTGCTTCAGTTATGTGAGTCATAACTGTAAAATGTCCATAATGTAAATTGTAAGCTTGAAAGCTGTAATGCTTTTAGATTTCGTCGGTTTTAAAATAAATCCCTTAAGACTAAAATTTATGACGACTTAGGAGGGAATAAAATGAAGAAAATAAAAAATAAAAATGTTGGGAATGGCAAAAATTTGAAAGGAAGTTGGTAAAGTTTTTGAACTGCGCTGGCTAGGTTGTGATAACTTTAGCAGCGAGCCTTGTTAACTTTTCTGTTGTAATAACCTCTGTGCTTTAGAATTACTAAATACATTTCTTTAATAAATTTTAATTATTTCGGTTTTGAATTTCCTATAATATTGTTCAATTATACAACACGAGACTGCCTTGGTGCTGCTGGAACAGCGTTGAAAGTTGTGAAAACATTCCTAAACTCCTAATGGCCGCCTGACGGCTAAGAGGGTAGCTGTTTTCAATGTGTTCCGAGCCTTTTTCCAGCTGGTTTGCTTTCTGTGCTTTAACTTGTCGTCCTTTTCCCCAAATTTTAAAATTTTTATTGATTATTTATTCGGATCCCTTGAGCTATTGGGTTATTCCTTTAAAACTTTTTCGCTTGTAAAAGGTCAGTTCTTCATCTGCAAAATGCAGAAAATTGCAAAGTTGATTTAATTTTTAATTTAGTAAAGAAGATTGGAAACCAAAATTACAAAAGTTTATGTAAGAGTTGCATCTTTTTAACTAAAAAGACACCATCAAATGAAAACAATATTTTCAGAGAGAATACAATCCAAAATTTTTATAATTTATGCAGTCGCACGTTACAATTACATGCACATATATATGTGGTTGTAGGTGTAGTTCCGGGCAATCCTTATAACTTTTCAGTGAATACCTTATTCATATACCAATGACTACTTAGATTGTATGTAAAATGTTCTCAGTATTCGTTTATATTTGTATTTGTCTATATTTGTTAGTAAGTCAGTAAAGCTTCCAAATGAATTTAGCTAAGAGTGCATTAATAAATAGCGCGCAAATGCTGATCTATACCTTATTGGTTTCAGAAGCACAGCACGAACTGCATTCGAAATAAAACCCAGGTGTTTAGGTTTTTATGTGCTGGTGGTGTGTTATTTGTAATTAAATGTATTATCCATCATTACAAAAAGGTATTAATACACTCGTCAATGATTCGAATGCTAATTCTCACATGAGCATCGTCACGGTATCGAATAAAATTCTGCAGGCACTCAAATAATTAATTCATTTAATTAACTTAGCATACAGCTCTCATGTGTATAAACAATTATACGATTAATTCGTTTCCCAAATAAATGCCCTTTCTAATATTCACGCATTTGCCTAATTGGATAACCCAAATCGCAAAATATTAAAGAAGGCCTTTAGTATATGCTAAGTGAGCCAAAAGTCTTCACGTAGTCGGTAGCCCATTACGTGACTATTTAGTAAAATAAGTGATGCTAATTAACAGCAAGAACTCATCATAGCCAATTTAAGAGAAATGCCATTAAATCGTTCATTAAGCCATTGAAGTTAATTGGCCCTTGATGGCAGCAAGTCAATGGCGCTACAAGGAGAGGAACTGTATAAAAAAGAAATACTACATTAGAGATATCGGAAAAATATTGTTTATATATGCTTTATAATACTGAAATGATTTTAAGGCTTTGTCTTCAAAACAACATATTAGACGTCGGTGCTATTCTAGCTTTCATAAGCTCATAAGCTTTCACAGCTCTCATTGTGAACGACGGACATACATCAATTACCTTTCAAAGTGAATATTTTAGACAAATCGGAGTTTCCTATGTTTACCTCTTGAATTCGTAAATCTCAAATATGTAACGATAGCTTTGCACTATGTGGAGTGTGTAATTTTTAGGCAATTATTTTCCATTAAAAAAGTTAAATATTTAACAGAGCACAGAAAACGAAGCTTCTTAAAAAGTGAGTTTTTATTATTAATATTAACACATATCATTTCTTTATTGAGAGTTGCAAACCAAAACGAACGCCAATGGGGATGCTTCGCCTCACTACTGACAGATAAGTTACAGATTATTCACAGATTTTGAGCGATGTTGGCCGCCAGAATGAAAATATTTCGAGAAATGTGCGAACAATGTAAGGAAGCTGCCAATAAGCTCTATTTGAACAAATAAAATTAATTATCTAAATACTTTTTCTTTCAAGTGGTATCTGTGCAAATGTGCTTAAGTAAGTTGAGAGTGCTCTTATAATATATCTGCAATAGGACGTCGAATGCAATTGAATAAACATACTTATTTGTTATAACGAATTTACAGAAAAATATTTTGCTTTTCTTGAGTTAAAGTGTGTAAGAATTTACAGAGAATTTTTACTTTCTAATTTTTTAGGGAAGTCTTTTTAAGTACTATTTTCAATCCGCTCTAACTGTGCTGGGTATTCTTGTAGGTATAAAATATGTATAAAATATTTCGATATTTCTTTTGGCATAAATAAAATATATGGTAGAGTGTTAGAAAATATAATAAGAACATAATATTTTAATCTATAACCTTCTTCTTCTCCTTTTTTTTAGCTCCTGAAGGATTTATACATTTTACCATAGGGACCTAACAAAACAAAAATAACTTAGCTGTACCCATTCCAACAGATGGAGATACGCAACAGAAATGGAACAGCTTTAACTTTATCGTAAAGTATGAAAAAAGATGACGATCACATGCCATCCGGAATTAATCCAAATGCCATCTCATTCTAATTTCCATTATATGAAAATAAATGTATATGCCTGTATATTATTAATATAAACAAATGAAATATTAAACATACATATATAAGTAATTAACCTAAATATAAATTCAAAATAAATAATCTGTGCTAAATTAGTAAGTACGGTGAAAAGAAAATTCTGTTAACAACTAAAAAAATACTGAAATAAAGAAACTCAAACTAAAATTGTTTCACTCAAAATCGACTAAAA
Organism: Bactrocera correcta; assembly: GCA_027475135.1. Classification (NCBI taxonomy): domain Eukaryota; kingdom Metazoa; phylum Arthropoda; class Insecta; order Diptera; family Tephritidae; genus Bactrocera; species Bactrocera correcta. The sequence goes on from CM050323.1 coordinate 36,033,664, forward strand.
TAGTGGTAAAGGGTTTGAAATTTATTGATATATAACAAAATGAATATTATTATAAATATAAAATGTCAAATTCTGGCATTAAAACAGAAAGTTTGCATAGAAATTCTGCATCATTTTTCTAAAGAGACGTAAAAATTTGATCTGGTCACCCCAGTCACGCGGCGACGCACTCTCGCTGAAGCACAAATGGCCGATTTCTACCAGGCGATCAAAGCTGACCAGAAGGTAGCCACCGCGACAAAATTGATTTTCCTGTTGCCTACCTCAAAGGCGCAGATAAGGGAATCTGCTTTAGCGACACACGCAGGATAATCGGAAGTAAAAACTGCGAGCGCATTTAGCGGAACAACTTCGTTACAATAGAACCAATTTTGTATCCGCAGCCGGTAAATGAAAGAATAAGTCTGCAGCTTTACAGCAAGCTATTAATTAATATTAACAAACTACAAAGGGAGAAAATATTTTGAAAGAAAATAGGATATATAAACTTTGTGGTAATAGTTAGCAAATTTACATGCTTAAAGAAATATGAAAAGACTTTCCGCTTTCTAATCTCTTAAGATACGTTTTGTACATGCTCACTGTCACATAGAAACACTACAGGATCCCTAAATTCAGATAAAATTCATGTTTTTTGCTCCACTTACTTATCATTAAACGATCATGCTTGCATACTTTGTGAAGTTATGTGCTGCACACTTACTCGATTCTGACCTTTTGATCTTTTAATTGACGCCACAATCTTTGAAATCAGTAAATGTTTTCAAAAGTTATACTGAATAAATTAATGGCACTGCTATATCCACCAACGATTGGAGTTGCATCTGCGCCTGAAGGATATGCAATAACAATGCATTTGTAACATTTTACCAAAATGGAATAAGCATGTGAAGGTGACCAGAAGTGTTTTTTTTTAATTTATGAATAACATTTATTGTCTTTTTGGTGCGAAATGAACACGACGTACTATATTTATGTACACGTGCACGAACATGCTATGCACATACAAGACACTCTTATTCAAGCAAACTATTTGCAATCTATGTTATTTACCAATGATGTACCACAATAAAGAAATATATATATATATTATACTTATATATACTTATATTTCTTAATTGTGGTCACTTTATTCTTGCAGGAGCACGAGTTCGATTTTACACTTCTCACTGTTCTCACTTACTCACCTCAGCATGCAAAAAACCAACAGCAATGATTTGATAAACAGCGAAGGCTGCCGTTATTCGTGTCAATTGAATGTAAACAAGTTGTGAAGACGAGTAAGAATAAGAGCATTCGCTGCAGTGTGAGAGAAAATTGTAATTATGTGAAAAGAATTATTTAAAATGAGTGTTGCTCAAAATAAAATAGTGAAATACGTTATAAAATCAAAGCTTGAGAAAATGTTAAATGAAACGTTATTCATTATTATGGTAATTTAAATAATGTACCCAAAAAGCAAAAGAATAATGATAATGTAAATAATAAATTATGTTGTGAAATAGAATAAAATTTATTTACAGAAGTGAAGTTCAAGCTAGAATATTTTAAAAGTTGAAATGTAAAATATATGCGTGGAAAAAGTTAATAATAAAACATAAATGTGAAAAACTCTAAAAAACAATATGATATTTACCGAAGGTGAGTAGGAAATATTATTATGCATATTTGTTAGTAAAATTATACTACAACAAGAAAAAACGTTAACTTCGGTTGCACCGAAGCTAAATACCCTTCACAGGTGCATTTCTGTTAGTAACTATGTGTCCAGTTTGTATAGAAGCTATATGCTATAGTAACTCGTTCTGAACAATTTCTTGGGAGATTACATTGTTACCTTAAAAAATAATATATACCAAATTTCGTGAATATATCTTGTCAAATGTTAAAGTTGTCCATACAAGGACTTTATTCCGATCGTTCAGTTTGTATGGCAGCTATATGCTATAGTTAACCGATCTGAACAATTTCTTCGGAGACTACATTTTTGCCTTAGAAAATATTATATACCAAATTTCGTGAATATATCTTGTCAAATGTGAAAGTTTTCCATACAAGGACTTGATTCCGATCGTTCAGTTTGTATGGCAGCTATATGTTAAAGTTAACCGATCTGAACAATTTTCTCGGATATTACATTTTTTCCCTAGAAAATAATCCATACCAAATTTGGTGATGATACATTGTCAAATGCGAAAGTTTTCCATACAAGAACTTGATTCCGATCGTTCAGTTTGTATGGCAGCTATATGCTATAGTCAACCGATCTGAACAATTTCTTCGGAGACTACATTTTTGCCTTAGAAAATATTATATACCAAATTTCGTGAATATATCTTGTCAAATGCTAAAGTTTTCCATACAAGGACTTGATTCCGATCGTTCAGTTTGTATGGCAGCTATATGTTAAAGTTAACCGATCTGAACAATTTTCTCGGATATTACATTTTTTCCCTAGAAAATAATCCATACCAAATTTGGTGATGATACATTGTCAAATGCGAAAGTTTTCCATATGAGAACTTGATTCCGATTGTTCAGTTTATATGGCAGCTATATGCTATAGTGGTCCGATATCGGCCGTTCCGACAAATGAGCAGCTTCTTGAAGAGAAAATGACGTTTGCAAAATTTCAAAAGGATATCTTAAAAACTGAGGGACTAGTTCGTATATATACAGACAGACGGACAGACGGACAGACGGACAGACAGACGGACATGGCTAAATCGACTCAGCTCAACATCCTGATCATTTATATATATACTTTATAGGGTCTCCGACGCTTCCTTCTGGGTGTTACAAACGTCGTGACAAAGTTAATATACCCTGTTCAGGGTATAATAAATAAGTATAGTAGAATATTTGATTCTGGATCATTTATGAGTGAATTATTGTCAAATTGTTATTATAAAAATTACTATATTTTCCTGTAATATCCGAAATATAGTACATACATATATCTACAGTACCGCTGAGGCTAGTACTTTTGTGCCCAGGTCATTGTCTTAAAACTATTTACTGAAATCGTCAACAGAAGAGATTTTGTTCTACAGAAATTTGTTTTAGGGGGAAAAGCTTTGCTTATGTAGTTTCCAAACGCGTATGACAGATATATTAAAAATGGAATTTTATTTAAAATTTCTGTAAGAGATCATTAAGTAGGCGATAATTTTATTAAGGACACGGAACTTTCATCTCATAAAGTTTTATCGTGTTGGTGGGACTTTTTGTCTTGCTTTTGACTAGAACTATCGCTTGCAATCTGATAGGTTTTTATGGGATTATATTCCTTGCGTACTTTTATATCGAAACTAAGGTAAGCTTAACCACTTTAACGAGGCGAGACTATTAAGGCTAATCGCATAGTGAAACCCGGATGGTGTTTGCTAGGGTTATTCTGATACATATGAAAATCGGAAGCCATTTATTTATTGTATATATTATATATATATGTAACGAGTGATTTTTTAAGAGCTTGATAACTTTTTTAAAAAAAAAAACGCATAAAATTTGCAAAATCTCATCGGTTCTTTATTTGAAACGTTAGATTGGTTCATGACATTTACTTTTTGAAGATAATTTCATTTAAATGTTGACCGCGGCTGCGTCTTAGGTGGTCCATTCGGAAAGTCCAATTTTGGGCAACTTTTTCGAGCATTTCGGCCGGAATAGCCCGAATTTCTTCGGAAATGTTGTCTTCCAAAGCTGGAATAGTTGCTGGCTTATTTCTGTAGACTTTAGACTTGACGTAGCCCCACAAAAAATAGTCTAAAGGCGTTAAATCGCATGATCTTGGTGGCCAACTTACGGGTCCATTTCTTGAGATGAATTGTTGTCCGAAGTTTTCCCTCAAAATGGCCATAGAATCGCGAGCTGTGTGGCATGTAGCGCCATCTTGTTGAAACCACATGTCAACCAAGTTCAGTTCTTCCATTTTTGGCAACAAAAAGTTTGTTAGCATCGAACGATAGCGATCGCCATTCACCGTAACGTTGCGTCCAACAGCATCTTTGAAAAAATACGGTCCAATGATTCCACCAGCGTACAAACCACACCAAACAGTGCATTTTTCGGGATGCATGGGCAGTTCTTGAACGGCTTCTGGTTGCTCTTCACCCCAAATGCGGCAATTTTGCTTATTTACGTAGCCATTCAACCAGAAATGAGCCTCATCGCTCATCGGACACGGACGCGAAACACATTTCGAACCGAACACTGATTTTGGTAATAAAATTCAATGATTTGCAAGCGTTGCTCGTTAGTAAGTCTATTCATGATGAAATGTCAAAGCATACTGAGCATCTTTCTCTTTGACACCATGTCTGACATCCCACGTGATCTGTCAAATACTACTGCATGAAAATCCTAACCTCAAAAAAATCACCCGTTATATATATATATATATATATATATATATATATATATAACGGGTGATTTTTTTGAGGTTAGGATTTTCATGCATATATATATATATATATAGATATTTAAAAGTTACCAAGTTCTATAGTATATTCAACAAAAATGTTCAAATTTATTTCCTATTCAATTCGATATTACAAATTTCATTCACATTTATGGCTGCATTTACATAAATTTAAAGCCTATTTTATCAGAAAACGTTATTAACTGAATGGTAAATAAATTTTCGTTGAACCCTGGCTGGCAAATTTACAGCAAAATAAGTTCACAAAACAATTTTACATTTAATTGAAATTATACAACATAGCGGTTATGGTGTGGCAGAACGATAATTAATAGCACATAACGAGATAATATTTAAAATAAATAACAAATATTAATTGAAAATACACAAGTATTCACCCACATGCTTTATTAGCTTCTGTTGTGAGCAGCAGCACCATTCGAGACTTTTAATAAGTTAAACCAACAAAATAAATAAAATAAATTGATTGCAAATGAACACACACAAATAATAGTGGTGACCAAAAATCCATTTGTTTTGTGTGACATAATCGGAGCAAAGGGTTTATTATGTAAAAATTGCCACAAATGCAGAAAATAGCTATAGATTTCTTCTATCACTTATAGTTTTTTTGCTATCAGGATTTCTGTTTAAAAAAATAGCGATATATATACATATTATTGTTATATTATTTTATTAACCAAAGAGTATCTTAAAATGTTACTGTAAATATTTTTCGGGGTTATTTTTTTTTTTTTTGGAGTATCCCTTAACAATGCCCAGCAGTAATTGGCAAGCAAACTGGCACTACACTTGCCTTGGTACCGTTTCTCCATAGCAGAAATGTCTTTGTGAAACCGTTTTCCATGTTCGTCACTTACGGCCCCTAAATTTCCGGGGAAAATTCAGATAGAAGTCCAGTAAGTGAATTTTTAGGGACATGTTACAACCCATTTTTTAATAACATTTCCAAGAAAATTTTTAAAAGCACTACGAGCCTGGAGTTCAGTTCATTACATTCAGTTTCATTACACATTTTTCAAATGTTTCATGTTTCATTCTCTTATTTTTGGACCCACAAATATGCCCTCCTTAAGTTTTGTTTTACTAACTCTTGGAAATTTTTGTTGCATTCCATTTCTGTCCATTGCCTTAACAAGATTCTTCATTAAATCCAACTAATTAAGCAAAGGTGGTAGTAATACCTTTTTAGGATCAACTAGAGGTCCAATAGGAACGTGTTTTTGTCCCGGGGTGAGTGCCTGACGTACCGACACCTGCTCGGAGTGGTCATGTGAATTTGCTGAATAGCCAGAAGTTACCCGAAGCTAAATCAGGCGAATGCGGTGGTTGCGGCATGATATTAGTTGAAATTGTGGCAAAATGATCACAAATAATCAATGCAGTATGAGAGTGTGCATTATCGTACTTCTTTGTTCAATAAATACACAGACATAGTAAAAATCGAAGAATTCACTTTTAGAGCCTCACAAAACGACGCGTGTCTCAAACAGTACTACCAACTTACAGAGAAAAAATTTACCAATTCGAAAAACAAGCGAAGTCTACATTAATTCAAATTAATTCACTTTTCGATTTGAGCACAGTAGTGTTGTAAAATCCAAAGCCGCAGATCACAGAATATCTGTGGGCGATAGAAAAATTCTTTTTCCAGATTTTATCTCAGAGTATCAAACTGCATCAGAAACACTTTAGAATTTTCATTTCACAAATTATGTGTCTATCAGTGTAACCAAATGAGGACGAATCAGTGTGCGTATTCAAAGATATATACATACATATGTATGCATGTAAATCTACAACAAATATTACTTCCAAATTCAGCTTAAATATTTATACTCACTGTTAATACCTCAATACAGTTTCTTACAATCCTTATCTCTGGTGGGGGGCAATGAAAGACTTGTATTCAGGGAGAACTTATTCATTCTGATTTTATTTCGTATTTTTCTTGCTTATATACAAATTTTAAAACCATCTTAAATAACTAAAGATATGTGCATGTGTGTATGTGTGTATGTTTGTAGCATATCGTTTATTGCTGCTTGACATGGGGTTAGAATAGAATAGAATTTGATTGAGGTATGCACTGCGACCTTGGGTCTATTGTGCCCTCTCCTAACTCACCAACACTCCCTCCCAAGCCCCAGCAAACCGATGAATTCTAGGATTTTGCTGGGAGCTAGTGAGTCGCTGTGATCCCTATCTGGAAATATGGTTCCAAGGGCCTTAGACCTGCGTCTCTAGACTGCGATGCAGTCGATTAGCAGATACTCCGGGGTTTCGGGTTCCCTGTCGCAGAACCGGCAGTTGGCGCAAGAGGCTAGTCCTAGGTTAAATAGGTGCCTATTTAACTTGCAGTGGCTGGTGTAGAATGATACCAAGAGCTTGAGTTTAGTCGTTGGGAGGTTGATTATTGATCTAAACCTTTTAAGGTTGTACCCCCCTACTAGCAACTTGGCATGCCGCATGCCATGCGCCCGTTGCCAATGACCTTCTCTACCCACTCTTTCTTCCTTACGCAGCATGGGGTTATTTTGAAATGTACAATTTAATACATGTGTGTGTGTGTGTGTGTTTAATGTTATCTGTTCTGTAAATTTATGACTTGTGTCTCCATGCATTTTTATTATTATTAGATGTGCATTGCATATAAATGCATTATGTATATATGTATGTATGTAAGTATATTAATATATAAATAGATATTTATATTTAGTAGAATTTCGGCTTTGCTGATAAGTAAGCATGTTCAATGATATTTGAACACTCTCATTGAAGCAATTACACTATGAATGTATTTAATTCAATATTTTTAAGAAAAAAACTAATTTAGTGAAATGTAAATCACCTTTTGTGAAATAATATTTTCCTTCATTTTCTTCGGAAATGAATGAGTAAATTCATACCATATCGAAATGTGACATACAGCAAGTGAAAGCAATTGATCAGAAACATATAGCTATGTATTATACTAGATGAATGAACATCTACAATGCTCGTATTTATGGTCTATTTTCTTCTTTTGTTTTCAAGCACATAAGTCAGCAAAATTTTGTAAATTGATTAGAAACCAATAGAGAACGATAGACAAGCATTTATTTATTTGACATATTTTGCTGCTACAGCAAAAAAATTCCATGTAATTTTAAGTTTTCTGAACCAATAAAATTTTTGAAGAACATAAAATACTACTTTAGTTAACTGTTTTCTAAACTGAAAACACTATTATAAAAACCTAGTGCATTTTTGCTAAGGCTTCATATTTTTAATTCAATTTTATAATATTTCTAATGAAAGTTTTTTTTTTTTCAAGAAATTTCAAAATCCTTTTAAATTAAATTTTAGAAAATATTTACTTATTAAAACTAAAAAAATTTTTGCAAAAACATAGTAATTTCTTCAGATTTAGTAAATCGCACAAGTTTATTTGCGTTTATGGAGAGAAATACAAGCAGTATATTAATGCAAACAAACTATCTTCATATTAAACCCACACATATAAATTTATGAACTGCACATGTATGACAAGTACACAACAGACGGAACGGAAACTATAAACATATGTGCCAAATAAACACCTACATATGTATATACTGCACATATTGTTTGTTTACAAAATGACAATGTTTGCGATGTGTAATACAAATGTTTGCAAACATGAATACCAACCGGATATTTATATTATGTACGCATTATATGGGTACCCTGTGGGATCAAATGTTATACAAAATTAGAAATTTTCGGGCAAATTTTTTTTTTTTTTTTTTTTTTATCCTTCAGAATAAATAACAAAAAATATTATATTTGGTTTAATATGGATCGGTTTTAACAGCAAAGTTCTTACTCAGCAAATACTACTTATGCATTTAAAATGAAAAATTGGTCTATAAGATACCTCTCACAGATATTAGAAATTTACAGAAAATAAATGCGAATTCTGATATTCAACTTTTCAATATACCAATTTCTGATTGATATAATAGTGCCCTTCGTACAGCCCGAGCAGTTTTGGGGAGCAGACGCCAGAGATTCATGATAAGGACAAAAAACACACAAAAGTCTCATTCGTGAGCTTAAATCAAGGAAAGCATTGATGAGACCAGTCAAATATTCAACATATAAATATATAATATAAATAAAAGATTTTTATGGTAAAAATATGAACTAGAACCTTACAAAGTTCCCTCACATACACAGATATTTATCTTACCCATGAAACCTTTTCAAATTGTTATGTTGACAATAATACGAGTATCACTCATATGCCATCCCATTCCCAAATTGCCACATGTGCGCTACGTATGTGCTTTATTGAGTGATTCCGTTAATTTCATACCTCAAAGCCTTTTTCTTTATGAAACGTTAGCCTTAGGTAATACAACGCTTCTTTAACGAAAAGTCAAACTAACCTTTGGAAAATGTTCACATTTATTATGAACAGTTGTCGAGAGTTCTGCAAAAGGGTCTAAGTACATGCACATATTTGTGTGTTCTGGAAAGTCTCGGGCTAAACCAAGTCATTGTTGAAATGTATATTATACAAGTATGTACATATATTGCGTACATTTATGTAATATATGGATTTTTCTCGTTCCTTTTTAGTTCTTGTTTGTCCTCTCCATATTCTCGGCGTAGTCATTTGCCAATTGTATCTTGATCTGGTTTATTATTTAAATTGGTAAATTTAGGTTAAAAAATAATAATGGCTTGATTATCAGTTTGTCTGTATACCATAAAGGAGAATTATTCCTTCTTTTGAAATATCGTTCTGCACATTTTGCAAATTTCTTTTCTCTTCAAGAAGCTGCTCATTTGTCGGAACTGCCTATAACCGATCACTAAAGCATAAAGCTCCCATATAAACAGAACAATAATAATTAAGTCTTTCTAAAGCTAGTTTTTTAATCTCCATAAAAATTGCTTGGATCGGAGTACGTTAGCATATATCAGCCATAAAAATTGACCAATCAAACTCAAGTTCTCGTATGGATTTTTATATTTAAGAAAGTGTCATCATGAAATTTGCCTTAGATTATTATATCATGCATCGTCATAATTCTTCAAGAAATTATTGAGATCTGCCTGAAATATCACATAGCTGATCTTTTTATATCCTATTCTATTAAACAATGCACCTGTGAAGGCAATTTTAGCTTCCGCGCAGCCAAAGTTAGCATTTTTTTGTTCTTCAGTTCATTTACGTTTTGCTTTTCGTAGAATCTGTATTCTTTGGATGTCTTTTAAATTCAGAAAATTGGCAAATATCATTAACCAGCATAACCCAATAAAAATATAAAGATAAAAAGTTTTAATACTAGACTAGATGCTTTCAGCAATTCACTAGTACACCAATACTATGTCTGTTTTCAAATCAACTTACTTGAGTTGCTACCAATCGCTTTTTTGAATTAACTGTTATAAGATCTCCGTTCGAAAACAAATCTTCTCCGAAAACGGTTATTCTGAAGTTGTTTCCTACATTTGAAAGAGTACGAATATTCGAGTATACAATTAATTACTAAGAGATCGACAAATGGAAAATGGACCAATAAATTTTTCGCACAGCTCAAGCAGAGCTGATAAATGGACCGAAGGGCAAATGATTTCAGAATTTAATGGAAGCTCGTGAAAATCACAACCGATGAATGATTTGATATATGTTTGATTCTACATACATACATTTGTAAGTGATATACAAAGAAACGTCAGTAGCTACGCAACGTTGTTCAATGCAAAGGCACAATTTACTGGACGTCAGTCTATCGTAGAAATTTGGAAGCGAGTTGGTAAATAAATGAAATATGGCCGAATGAGTTATTATATTTTTATTTAACTTTTGGGTATAAATTCTTTTATCATTCTGATTTAAGTGTATGCATGTTGGAATGTATGTATGTATGTAATTAAAGTGCGCTTACTCAAAAGCTAGGTGTGCCAGCATGCGAATGTACAAGAAGAAGATCAGCGAAAGCGGAGTCCTGGAAAAGTGGAAAATACGATTTTTTTCTGAAAAATATTTGCTGCAAACATTTTCTTCCTTCATAAAACAACGTAAAAGAACATATTTCATTTAAATAACATTAACTAAATTTTTTACCAATATGCATTAAAAATATTAAAATATTACTTAAGGGGTTAGGAGTAGATAGAATTTTCAAAAATATTTTTTTTGCATCTTCGTTAAGTGTAATATCTTAAAAATATTCCCTGAAATTTTCACGTTGATCCGACAATTAGTTTTTGAGTTATTCGAGAAATAAAAAAGGGAGCTCAGGCACTTCAAAGCGCTGGTGTGAAACTTTAAACGTGTTTTTCTCAAAACTATGTTTTTGAACTGGTGAAAATTGTAACTCCAAAACTGCTCAGTAGATTTTTATGAAATTTTTACAGCTTTTAAAATACATAATAAACTCTGGCCTGATCGAAGGATTTTTATTTTTTCGAAAATTTCGATTTTTTAAGAAGAAAATTTTCTGACCCCACCATTTTGTTAATTTTGAAAACAAAATAAAATTCTTCGATCAGGCCCAAGATTAACTATTTGTAAGACTAATTTTTTTTTGTCCGATTGTTTTTAGATGAATCTCCAAGGACTAAAGGTTGTCGTCGGAAGTACCTTTGTTGGGAACTGTTTTTGAAATATTCGTGACTGCAAGTCAACACATCCTATAATGATGCCATATTACTGCTTTTGTAAATAAACATGATTTAGTAGCAAAAAAGAAAAATACTGAAAACTCTCATTTTTTCGTGCCTCTGACTACCCCTAACCCCTTAAACGTACTCTAATTAAACGTTCGTGGCAAACTCCCGGAAGCTGCCACTCTTTACTTTATTTGTTTGTATAGAGTACAGTTAGACATTTTAACGCATGAAATCGTAAAAGATTACGTATATATAGACATGTATACACATATGTTCTAGGTTGTTGTTCTTGTTAATCACTAGCCAATTTTATCGTCATTAATATCCAACTGTTTTGTAGTGTAATTAGCACAGCATTTAAACACTTTGACAAATCTAAAGTAATCTTCTTAATTCATTAGAGGGCCTAACTGTTTGAACAATGTTTAATCAAGCTGCCATGCTCCGTAGATCTGAGTTGTTTGATGCGATTGGCGCTTGTGTTTATTATATATGTGTATGTATATAGTATTTGTAGCCAAGGTAAATTATTTTTTGGTATCGTAACAATGATATGATAGGCGTTTTGTCATGGACGAATAATTTTAGGAAACTAAACTACAAAATAGCAGTAATTAAAAACCAACCACAGCCAAGGTATGACTCCTATTTGAGCATCATCCAATGGTCTATAATGCATTGATACATACAGCAAGATACTTCTCAATATATTTATATAAAGCAAAAATTGTCTCTCAAAAAAATTTCTATACTTTTGAGTTCATAGCTATTATTCCTTCCACTACCTCATCGCTTATTAACCTTAAGCTGTCATATACATTTCTATCATATATATAGCCATGTCTTTTGTTATTTCTTACTTTTTTATCTTTATATAAAATTTATTGTTTCACAATTGCACAATTGCAACTCGGCAGTAATAACGTGGAAATATAAAGACGTTTTTACATGCTGCCTCCTCCTCGTCTGTTTGATAACTCGCAGCCAATGTGTATGCACGTGCTGCTCCATTTACATTTCCGCTTTACTCGTCTGATGTTGTAAGCGTCAATTGGCTTGGTCGTTTGCACTCTACGCACACTTTTATGGCCTTCGTAGTTTTCCATCATTGAATTTGATATTGTCGTTTTATTTTTGAATTCAAAATATTTTTTTAAAATTCAATAAAACAGTAAATGAAACATTTTGACTACAGCTTTTGAATAATTATTTTAAGCCGCTTAAGCATGTTTTGATGTTTTTTCAAATTCAAGAGATGAGACTAAGTGGATTAGTTACAACGTTTGGTTTTTCAAAATTTGCTACCTATGAATTTATACACTTTTCTCTAATTATCTTAATTGTTTAAAAACACTCTTTGGTTTTTGTGTCTGGTTTTTAATTCAACTTGTTTCTTCTTGACCGCTTATAATCAGTGAACTCAATAACTTGTTTAATTCAATTAAATTAATTTCAATTAAATATTAAATTAAGTAGAAAATAAAACAAATTAATATAATTTTCACTAGATATCACAGGCTCTCCCCTGTTTTACACCCGGCCAATGGAGTCAATGGTTTACTGTACCGGAATTAAGGTGGGCAGTTGAGTGGACACAACGGTGATTGTGAAGCGTTACGTAATCACTGCTGAGTGGTTCTCCAAAAAAATGTCAATATTGAAAATAGTCACGCGTAAATCTGTTACGGTTGTTTGCTGTGCACTTGAAGAGACCGAGTCAACAGTTTTTGAAATTTAATTACAAGTTAAGTGCGGCTATATTAAACGCACATAACACTATTTTTACTTGTTCCCTGCCTAAAAATTAGTATCCATCGAAAAAAGGTTAAAGAGTTTAATTTTAGGCTGAAAATGTAGTAAAAAAAAATCATATGGAGAATAAGTGTTAGAGCTTTTAAGCTTAGTAACAAAATAAGTGATTCATGGGACAAAATAAGTGATTCATGGTGATATTGAGTATTCATCTAACCATACTCCTTTTCAACTTTCGTTCTCATTTTCATTGAAATCGTATGCTCCCACCATTCTAACTGCAAAGTCGAGTAATAATTTTCAGTTCCGAAAACTGCTCAATACTTTTTAAACGATTGGCGGCTTCTGGGATTAAATGAAAGTGAAAGCTAATAAGCACCACATTCGCGGATAAATACCAATACAAGTAAATATATTTAGTTGTTTGCGATTTTACCAGCATATGAATTAATGAAAGTTATATATAAATGTCAATAATGAATAAGCAAGTTGTGCCAACTTATTTCCTTTCTCAAAACTTGTTAATAATTTGCAGAGTTCATTGTATTTGACTGTCGTTTGTAGATTCAAATATACAGTCATGTGTTTGTGAGAATATATGTATGACTTAAAAATAAAATGTTGCTCGACAACGGCATTCAAATAAATATATTTATATTCGCAAAAGTTTGAGTATAAAGTTTTATAAATCGCAAAACTCAGCAAGAAGTTCTTTAATTGAATTATGCCTGAAGTGTTTAGTGTTTATTTCTTAAATCACGGACCATTATTCCGAATGATGTTGTTACCATTAGCGCATGAACACTCGCAGCAAGTGAAATGCTGAAAATGTTTTCTTTAAATATTTAAAATTTGAGAATATTTAACTTTGATCATTCAATATTTATTGTGATATCCACCATTCAATTTGCTTAATTCAAGATATTTCATTTTGTCAGATTTATAATTGCCAGTTTAAGCCATTTTACATTGATTTTGGTCTTAGATTTCTTTCAATACGGCCTGAAATTATCGTTTCTTCTTTTAACGATAAATAATACTCTGGCATCGGATTATTCGTTAGCTTTTTTACGCTAATTTACATGCTCCATATGCTCAAGATGAAAAAGATACAAGATTGCAATTAGATACCAAGCAGACTCTGAGCAAAAATAGTAAGATTTTTTTCATAATTTTAAAGTTTTTAATTTATTGTTCAAAATCTATCTAAATCTATGTATCTATGTAAAGACAGAACAGCGCCACGTTGAAATAAGGCGATTGGGACTACACAAATGTGATGATATACAAGTATACTATATATTATATGTACAGACTACCACTGGGAGGTGTAATGAAAATGGAAATGTCGATATTTTTACTGGTTTGACGATTGCGTCAACAGGATATTTGATTCGCTTGAATGGACTCTCTTCAAGCGTTTGCAGTTTGCTTAGAGTTTTGTGTGTTGTCTGTGTATCAATGATGCAATGATGTTCCTCGTAGGAAACAACAAATTAGGCGGTGAAGAGGTTTAAGTTTAGAACTGACTGACTTTCTAACTGAAATCTAAAAAACTAGTCAAATGAGAATTGGATGTATTAAAACTGATGTTTTGAAAGTTAATTCAGAAGAAAAGCTTATTTATAATGCGAATCTGTACTTATTTTATTACAAAATATGGAGATTTGAATAAAAGCATTTTTAAAGTATTTCTTACGATAGCAATTTAATCATAGAGTTAAATATATGTTTTGAACTAAGCGTTAGAAATCATGAAAAGACTTGAAGATATTGGCTGCTTGTAGGAACAAAATACAGTCAGCCTACTAGTTGGCCGTTTATACTAGTTTTATGGTAATCTATAGATTTCGCTTGTGGGTTATGATACCCATATGTTCCGGTATGTCAGGAACTTTGCTGTTAATATTATTGATACTCATCAAAGGTTCATATTGCAGAAATAATTATAATGCCAGCTTTATTACCCTCGCTGTGGTTCAAATCAGCAAGTATGCTTCCAGCGAAGTTACGAATAAATGGTCAAAGAATAATATGAAATATAATATGAATATTTGCGCATTTCGAATTAAATATTTAGATATTTAATTGCTTATTTATAAAATTTAATTAAAAATGTGGTGGTTAAAAAAAAACTGGACTTATTTTTGAGTCGTTGAATATAGTTTGCATAATTCTAAGTTTCGGGCTTGTTACAAACTAGTCCCAAACTACGGTGTGAATATTTTCTAAAGTTCGAAAATTGGCATAAATATAAGAAAGGAAAACCCAAAACTATTTTACTTACTCTCTGATATTAACATTTTCTATAAAAATACACTTTGACGGAATTACAGATATAAAAAACTATCTCTTGCACAACACAAGGGCATAATTACGGATGGTTTCCAATCAGTATACATATATGGCTCTAAATTATCTCCTATTGACTTTCAACATCTTAATGGTTTCATTTGAATTATCTCCTGTACATCCGAAGTTTTCTTAAAGTGCTTTTTTTTTCTGAGGTGTAAATGCTTTCGCAAGCAGCATACTTCAACGCGAAGCTAACACTTTTCATAGACATACATATATATCTGTATATCTCCTCTAGATTAATTAATAATCTGTTAAGAATTGCGAAATCAGCACGACAATTGTGCAAACAATGTGCAAAAAATGCAACAATGCTGACAATAAGCTCCATTGAAACAGATCTATATATATTATATATAGATATATGTATATATGCATCTAAGAGCATACATTCAAGAGGCTTCCGCAGCTGTGCAAGTGCCTTTAAGTAGTAGTAGTAAGTAGCAAGTACTCTTAGCAATTGAGTCAATATACTTATTTGTAATACTTTGATTTCTACATGGAGCAATATTTCATCCTTTTTGCTTGTCGTCGGTCAAGGGGTGTAGATATTTACAAGTGATGATCCCTTCTTCAATAGTTGCAGACAAGTTTTAAAATGTTGTGCGTTGATTAATAGTTACGGCATCATGAGCAATGAATCCATGTTACTTTTTAAATTCATGTATTCCTCTTAGTATCCTTCAATTTTATTTTTTCCATCGAAGTATTTTCAAACGTTCTACATCATTCATACGCAGATCATATCTTTAGACACTGGAAGTGGATACATATATCTTTTAAATTCATGAAAATTATCATCCTGACAACCACTTCAGCTTTAGGGTTTGCAAGTAAAATATTGTACGGAATACTGATATATAGTATATACATATAATATATAGCAAATTTGCAACTTGAAACACAGTTTTCTGCGTTAGAAGTTTTTTTTGCACTGCCCACCAATAAAATAAAGGTTACGTCTATAATTGATTGCGATGAAGGAGGCACAAAAGGCAACGCTGAATATATGGGAAAGGGCTATATTGATTCGTAAGAGTAATATAAACTTTAATTATTTATTTATTTATATAGTATGTTTTAGCTGTTTTTAATCGAGTTCCAGTTTCTTCTCAGTACTACCTGATTTTTACTTAAAAAGCATGAAATACTTAATAAGTTTTCCAAAAATTTTCCTCTAAATTCTCTATGGTTTAACAAACGAATTCAAAAGTCTTGTGGCACTTATTGAGAACGGTTTTTATTCGTAGAAAAACTTCCTTTTTATTTCTGAAATACATACCTCTCTATTCTTCTTAAAATTGAACTTCTCAACAAAGCTAGATGTTTACTAAACTTAGTTTCCAACTGCGATAGTTTCTGCTAGACTTCGTAGATATGTAAATCTTGCTTTCTACTTATGCGATTTGATATACAAGTATGTGCTAACATTACCAAGAGCTTACAGGTATATGAAGAGTCCTACAATTACTAGTTGTTCATGGTATTAGAACTAAATTGTGTGCTTGTTTTAGTTTTTCGCTTATGATTTTGCAGGAGCTGGAGAGAGGTGCATAATTTACAAAGAAAAGGCGTGTAAGACATGTCACAACAATGGTATGTGAACAATGCTACGATTTTACACTCGCACAAAATTGGATAAAATGACAACGCCACGAACGGTTTCATTGTTGAATTGAATTGATTGAGTTCAATTGTTGAATTGAGACTGAATGATTATTTCGGCTAACAATATCGCTATTGATTTTCTAGAATACATGTCTTCCACATGCTGGTAGTTGCAAACCGTAGTATAATATGTGTTCTCGTTTACCTAAGTACTTGTAGATTCTACGTTTGAAGAGCACTTGACGTCGGTACGCATGCACACACCTTAACACTTTTGCTACTCTGTGGCACCTGAGTTTTATGTATGCACTTATTTTACTGCAACATTAATTATATTTGTTTTTGGTACTGAGTAACACCGATTGCGAACGGAAGAAATTAAACCTAGACAAAGCCTTATAATTTTGTCGAATTCTGGATTCTGGATTCTGGCAGTATCTCGAAAAGGGTGCAGCGCTTCACTCGGTTCTCGGTATATTGCGGAAATACTGACGCGAGCAAGTAAATAAATTAATATCATTACCACTCTTTTGCTTACATTGATTCTGTTGATGGCTTACAGTCAGACGTGCTTTTCTTTAGGCGCAGATATACAAAATATCAGAGTTAGTGGTAGAAGGTACGACGGAGCGGCAAAGAGACCTGCAAAAATGGAAAAAGCAAATGTTTTATGTAATGCATTTGATGCAGACTTGTCTTTTCTTACAAAAACAATGTATACACAGATATTTCAATTAAATAACATTAACCCAATTCATCTCTTATTAATTCTAGAACCCATTTACACGTTTATTAAATTATTTTTTATTATTGATATGATTACACTGCCCAACACTCATTTTGGTGAGTAAGATTTTATGGCTGATTTTGGATTTATTTTGTAAGTTGATACGAGAAAACAAGTCATATTTTCCATATCAGCTCTTGTTCATAAAAAAGAAGAAAAAACATCTTTATACATACTTTACTTTCTGTATGCCGTGGCGTATGAGTGATGCGCGATGCGGTGGCTGGCAAGTGCTTGCAAACATAGTATACGGGGAAATTAAAATGAGAATTGTAGGTACACTAGAGCTGCCAGCTGACTTCTAGTAGCAGGAATGTGGTTCATCCTACCCACTATACCGACTACTGTTGCGCACAGAGCTGCACCAAACCAACAAATTTTTTTTTGTAGACTAGTGTTGTGAGATTATGTATACACAGCCATGTATACAGAACTTAGTTGTTATTCTAGTTAATCGCTAGCTAATCTCTACATTAGTTTAAGGACCTAATTGCTTATATTTCTAACTTAGTTTTGAAAGCCATCATTATCCAATCACATTCAAGTACCTTTTTGTTTTAACGAATAAGCTACATCATAAACACCAACTTAGATATAATATCTGCAGTCTGCTTTTATGTTCAGATTGTTCTGCATGAGCTCAGTTCCATTCAAGATTTTACTGGAATGGAACCATGTTTATATTCAAAATATGAAATAAAAAATGCGTAGCTTTTAATTGTCTCATGCTATCTGATATTCAACAAATTGCTGCTAAGCTACTCTTAACGATACAGTCTGAATACGTATTAAAATTTTTTCGAAAGTGTTCGTTCTTGCTCCATGACAATTTCAAGACACCAACTGCGATTAAAACTACACATATTCACACGGTAACAAATACATACATTCTTTATTCAAATACAATGACATGAAAAAAGTAATGAGAACAAAACAAGCTAAGGTACGTCATAGTTGTGGCTAGCAAGTCCCAAAAATCTTGTATGTATATATATTTTACATTTCATTGGTTTCGCCAAAGTATTTTTGTCTTTGAACTTTCTTCCCGAAACTTTGTTTAATTTGATGAAAGTAAATTTAATTAAGTTAAAGCAACTACTTTTGCATGGTTGGATCCTTCAACATTTATACGCACAGCAGAAGTAAGCACTAGACGCAGTGTATGTATCATACACCGTGATTTCAAAGGAAAACCTATACGGAGTTCAAAATATTCTCGAATAGAATAGTATATCCTTCTGAATGATTTTACATCGCGTATAGTAAATCTGATTCCTACTATAAAAAGATGGTTTATCCCCGGCCTTTACCAGCTCTCATTGGATTTAATTCGATCTCCAACCGGTTCTATATAGTTTTCGTTGACTTTTACCGAATCTCAAAGGTTCTTCTCTAAGGCTCTCACTGTCTCACCGGTCGCACGCTCTAATTGACTTCCACCGTTTTACATTGACTCTCCTAGTTTTTCAGCGATTCTCGGTGAATACCCTGGATCTCAGTGACCGTTGCGATATTGCCCCAAAATCTTCTTAGTTCTTCTTTTTCTTAGCAGCTGAACTTATTTCTGGTAGTGAATTTCTTTCAGTTGTTGTTTACCGCTCGTTGAAATATTTTTTGTGATAGTTTTACTCAGAGATTGAAAAACTCAATATACTAGGAAACAATCGAGGTAAATGAATATATTCGCATGTTAGTTGCTCGCACTGTAAACCCATGTAGTTATAGGCAACTGTGCAAGTGGAAGTCCTGGACCTGGTCACAAATTTTCTCATTGTCTCAATGAAGTAACTTGGTAAATAATTAATTTTATCGGTTTTTTTTATAACAGGATATTATATTTCTATTTTATTCTATTGATTTGAAAAAAGCTTATGAAAACTTTCATGAAATTTATCGACTCTGTGTCGAAGAACAAAATTTCTAAAAAGGACTAGACTAGTCGATATATCGTACCATGTTTGATGTACATGTAACATAAATGCAACAATGGCCATCAAGATGTGAAGTAGTTTGCAGCGAAGAGATAAAAATAACAGTACGACTGAATTACCTTGATTTCCCACTTGCCACCAAAAATAACATAAGTGCTCACAAAGCCCTGATGGTAGGTAGCCATACAAACTTTACCAACAATTCATCCACCCAGTCATATACATACATACGTGTACATATACAAGTATAGTATAGACATGTATGAACTACTAAATATGCCTCACACGCTCATAGTCGTGAATGCCGTAGGTTCATACACGTTTACCTGAATACTTGTAAGTCCTACGTTTCAAGAGCACTCAACTTGGCATGCTTGCATACGCCTAAACGCTTTTGATACACTCTTACACCTGCGTATCAGGTCAGCACTTAATTATTACACCTTTTTTACTGGAACATTCATTGTATTCACTTTTGCTTCTGGGCAACATTGATTGCGAACAGAAGAAATTAAATGTGGATCAAAGGCTGATAATTTTGTTGAAATTTGTAGTACTTTTTTAAGTTCTTTTTTGCAAGGATGATTTGTTGGAGCCAACGATAAAGGTTGAATTGAAATTTGAAATGACGATCTTTGATTGAGGCTGAAGAATAATACTGCCTAAAAGCAGCGCTAAAAGCAGATTATTGACCAGTTCACTTTTGAAAGCTCGATTCCGCAAAAATTTCAAAAGAAATTTATGTTCAATTGTCGTCTAGAACGATACACCGATAACAGCGGTAACCTTCCAACTTTTCGATGTCATTTTTGTACTTTGTAGTCATCGGAGAATTTATTTCTGCGAACACTGTTTTGAATTCCGAAAACTGAAATATTGTCTATTGCTTAATGCAATGATTTTGGCATGTTTAAAGGATCCATTGTGAACATTCACTTTTATGCCACACATCCAAATACCTGTATTCATGAACTATGAATATCTTCAAGTGGTATTTTTACAGTGTCAGCCCCTTAATCAATTTCACTGTATGGTCAGTCCAAATAATGAAGTAGACTTTTTTGACATTTTCGGCCATAACAGCCTGTTTGGCCTCCACTGCATTTATTAGCAGAAATTTCCCTTTTCAAAACTGACTAATAATACGAATTGTCAAAAAATACTGGAACATTTAGTTACCATTGCTTTAGATATGTGACTCTGATAAGAAACTACGAGTATATCTATAATTATGATGAATCGCGATCCAAAATTACGTGCTGACAACTACCAAGCTGTTATCTCACACACCCACTGTTTACACTCATTTGATATAAGTGTCTGCGTGGTCAGTTATCCAAATGAGCACAAACAAATCTTTTCAGTTAGTCAACACACATACGCAAATATTGTATGCGGCACACATTAGATTTTTACCAATTTACTTACCCAGTAGATCCGCCAGTCTGATGATGCCAAAAACTACGCTCACAACGGTTGAGACAACGTGCTCCAATGATTACATTTCAAAATCAGACCATACTGTGGCAAAGAACAATTCCCATCTTTGCCCACCGCTCCGCCATCTTTTTCAGGGAATTCGGTGTAGCATGTCTGGTGCCAAAATGCCCACACCATTCCCCATGAATGCGTTAATGCAGTCGATGGTTTTGTTGTTGGTTGGTGGCCTCCAGGCAGTACTGACATTGTCGGGCGTACAGCGAACGATGTCGGCAGCGCGACCATAACAGACGCTGTCAAACTCAGAGTGTGCGCGAAGCTCTGATTGTGCAGCATATTTCGGTTACTCTTGTAGCCCTCGTATTTGGCGATGCTTTGTTGGCATTTGGCTACAGAGTAATGCGAAAATCAGCCTAAGGGTAAGTAGGGGTATGTGCGTTGGACCGTTGGAAATGCTTTGTTGGTTGTGTGTTTCTCGTCGGATCTGCGTTGTGACCAGAATTCATAATTGCGACAAATTGCGAGAATATGTGTGACTTTTCTTTGGTTTCTATTATCTATTTTTATTTTCCTGTGAAGAAAAAGTATCGTGGAAAACAGTAAATAAAATTAATCTTATGTTAAGAGGCATCGTGCAATCAATATAGGTATTGTAAATACTTTTTAAAGGAAAATTTTGGCTTTCGCTGCCACTTTGAATATTGAAATAAGCAATATAAATGAATTTGATGGAGATTAATTGGACGCGTTCATTTATAATCAGTTTTTTGAATTTCGGGAGGCGGTAAAGGTTAAAAATTATTCATTCCAAATGATTAATTAATGTACTTAAATTGATGATGTGCAGTTTTATGAATCCTTAGCGAGAAAACTATTGAAAGAAGTAGTGCTACAATGATATTTAAATATTTTGACACCGATTTGTTAGTGTAAGCTTTTGAAACCTCAAAAATAGGCTAATTTATCAGGTGCTTCATCTAAGGAAAACTTTTTGTTTAGCGAACCACATTTTCAGTCTTCGAAAGAGGAAATTGTCAAGAATGCCGAAAATCGAGAATATGGTTAAAAATTTTGAGAAATAATATCGAGAAATACCTTCGGAGAAGCACCACGCAATGGAAATAAATTAAGCAATTATACTGGAATGGATACAAATTCTTAACAGGATACCTCAAAAAATATAATTTCATTAGCATGGCTGCTGGGCATAGTGAAATCAACACCAATTTCTTTCTGCAGAAACAAACTAGCGCAGCTGGTGATATTTAAGGTGACAGGGGAATAATGTGTCTGCATAGATTATGTAGCCGGCCACAAATCTGCGCCATTTCTGGGACCGCGTGGCAGTTACAGGTACATACGAGCACAATCCAGAAAGTGGGAGAACACTTCATAACCATTAACTCTGGACCTGACCTTATATCTGGGTTAAATTATGACAAACGAGGGTACAGAGGGTCACAAAATATTTACTGAACGACACCCCTTTGCTGCAAAAGCTCTTTACATCAGATTATAGTTTAAAATAAACTATTTCATTAATATTGTGTAAGTAGCTGACGCTGTATACTGCCGCACAGTGTTGCGAAACCGGATTTTTTTGGAAATCATATTGCCTAAACTGTAATTTTAATTGTGTCGATGGGAAACTTTTACAGATTGGTCAGAATGAAATCCCAAACAGAATCAGTAAAAAAAAATTTACACCGAAAAAAATTGTTAGGTCAAATTTTCAACAAAAGTCAAAAAAAAAGTTGTTCGAAAAATTTACAAAAAAAATTTATTTTAATTCTTCTTTTATTTCTGATAAATACCCTATGATTAGTTTTTTAAATAAAGTATAGGGTGGTCTGAACAAGAATTATAAACGTCAAACTTTCATGATTTTTCGATATTTGTTGAAAAACTCTGAAATTTTATATAAAACCAAAATCTATTTCATTTCTTATTTGAAAGGTGGCAATAAAAGCTTTAATTTGATACCGGTTTGAAGTCAATAGCTTCAGTTTTAAAAGAGTTATGCTCATTTTTGTGGAGTGCTAGAATAGATGTAGAATAAAAAAAAAATTTGAAGATACTATTTTATAACACAGGCATATTTTATTTCATTCTACAGAAAAATTATCAGTCATCTACCAATAAGTTCATTGCTTCCTCTGATAATTTCAGGTGTTTGTTTCTTCTCCTTCAGTATTCTCCTACTTGTGATTGCAGGGACAGAATTGGCGAGCAGATAATGTAATATGTCTTCACAATTGTCTTTTCTTGATGTTTTCCTCGCATGGTAAAGCATTGTGTTTCTGAAGTCCTTGTTTCCTGCTTCCAATGCTTCTTCTGATAGTTACCCAATGGGGACCAAAAATGAACGAATTATTTCAGCTCCATGAATAAGAACCTTGTGGACAGTTGGTGGCATATAATGCCACGAATATTTCTTCACATAGAGACCAGCAGTTTCTTTTCCGTACTTAGAGAACTTATCGCAGTCTATCTTATATCCAGAAGTTATAGCTTGAAGAATACTAGAAAACCTTCTTATAAGTTCGGTATCTACTCCTGTGGCCAGAGCGGTTTCCTCAAGATCACTAAAGAATTTCCTTGCTGTGTTACCGTCATTAGTTGTTCCACTTCCTTGTTTCACAACATCGACAGTTAATTGGAGCTGATCTTTCAGTTTTTGTCTTTTGTCCTTTTTTCTTTGATCTCTAATTATCTTCTCATCTTCACTGAGCTTAGTTCTCTTTGTTTCCCCTGCCTTGCGTGGGATGACGGAAAGTTACCCGAAAACCAATATGATTAAATTATTCAATAAGTGATTCCGAGAATTTCCGTTCTATTTCTATGGAATAATAACCGAGAGTGATATACTAAAATCGCTATAGCTCCCAGGAGGGCAGGTAAGGGCAGCTGATTTTTTCAAAGTTCGTTGAAAACAAATTATGTAACATTTCTGTAGTGGTTTGGAGCTGAGACTCTCTGGGACTTTTTAGATATTGCTTACCTAACCCAAATTTAAAGGAGAAATAGACCTTTAGGCGGGTTTTCGCTCCAAACAAGGTGCATATGAAAATGTCGCACACAACATTAATTTGTTTTACAGAAGATACTTGTCCGAAGGCAGATTTTTTTTCCGAATAAAAATATCTGTCACCAAAATCAAATGAGATCATTTTGAATACAGCCCTGAAATCCTCTCTTTTCGTGAAAATTTTGTATATTTGACTTTTAAAATCAATTAAAAATCAACGGGCCAACATAAAAATAAGCTTTATGTGTTTTTTGTTTACTTGGAATGTCTGTGACAAAATTGCATCATTAAAAACACTGAAAAAAATAATCGGAGAAAAGTTACTTTTCCACTAGCCGCAACACAGTGTGCCGTTCAAATTAATCTGACTGTGTATGGTATTGTAATCTTTAAAGTTTTTGTGTTAATAGTAAAGATGGAGTAGAATAAAGATAAGGCTTAAGAATGTGTCACTTGAAATAATTAAATTTTGCTTATTCCTCTTTGTGCAAAATTTCTCTATAAATTGAACGAGCCGCGCATTTAATTACGATTTTTAGTGGCTGCTGTTGCCGCATATTTGATTGAAATGATTGACATTTTACGAGTCTTTCACATAGGCGCGTGTTAATTTATTTGTTTGCTGCCTCATTGTTCTCATCAGTTTAGCTCAGCTGTCATTTGGATGTAATAATTTCAACAATTTCAAATAGTCAGCTTGTTTTCATTGTTCGCGTAAGCCCCATTGACTGTTGAGCTTATTACTTTCTCATTTGCTCTCAATAGACAGAATAAGTAGCTCGTTTTTGTCTCTAAGTATGAGTGTATTAGCATTTGCTCATTTGTATTTGTTAATGCCCCTTAGAGAATTGCGCTATAATTACTTATTAAAGAAAATATACTTAACTTGTTTCATATTTTTTTATTTTGGAGTTATTTGAACAGCCTAGTGAATAGTCTTTTCTTACTTTTTGAAATTGGAGGCCGAGTAACCTAGCCTTTTATGATAGAATATTCATGAAACCCGAGAATATGGAAATTACTTAAATACTGCAATTATTTCATTACCAGGAATCTTTAGACTTGCGGCTGTAGCCCAACCAATCAAACAGTAAAAAAATAAAATCCCAATGAAAGAAATATAAAAATTATCCCAAAGAAATATAAATACCAACATTCCGCAAGTAATATAATTTTTCTTCAAGAAATGAAGATATGTAAATGTAAATTTAAATTAAAAAAATCCAGCAGAGTAAACAATATTGTGCTTTTGGCATTCCTTCCTGCATTTATTATGTTCTTTGTTGCTTAGATAAATAAAGATAGACGAGAATCGCCTCAAGGCGGCATGAGGTGAAAAATTAAAAAGAATTTTCTGCGAATTCTGGCATACGAAACATTTTTTAATTACGCATCTTTAAATCTCATTGCTTCTCACCTTGCTTTTGCATAAATTTCTTCAAAAACTGTTTGCACATGCTTAATATTTAAAATTCCAGGTTCAGTGGAGATATTGAAATGAAAGAAGATTTTACAAATGTCCAGCGCTAAGTGGGTACTTAAATTTATCGATTCCCCATCGTTAAAATCAAAGGACCAATAATGGTAAAATTGCATTAATTAAGCCTTAAATATTATACCCATTCTCCCGGAGCTGTTCTTTCTAGGCTTTAAGTGCTGTAAAAACTGTAGGAAAGAGCTTGCAATTCCGATATCAGGTTCTCCGTCATTCATGGCATTTATGTTGAACACATGAACAGAGCTTTATTAAAATAATATGTTTTTATTTCAACTAATTTTTATTAAACTCTTTAGTCTCTCTATCGTAAATACAATATTAACATAATAACATTTTGGAAACTGAGTCTGTTCTTGTAAAATAATTACAAATTCATTTAATGAAGTCACTTTGTTGTTCATCTCAGTGGCCAGTTGCATCTATGAATAAATTAGTTACACTCGCTGATAGCTGGTTCTAAATATGCAACCTAGATGCACATTGACATACTACACTGAAATGTAGATCAACATATACCAGGCTGCCCGCACACACACTAATTAACATAATAGCAGCACGCACATTATGTGCTGAGCACAAAATTAGTAATTGCAACCTGGTGCAAAATTAGTGGGAAACATAATTAAGTGACTTTTGGTGCTGCTGAAATGTGGAAATTTTAGACAGAGAGTAAAATTTTCAGCTAACTCATTAACATTTCTGTTAATAGCACAGCGCACAATAAATTAGGCAGCGCTGGTAGTAAATAACACATTCTGTAAATAACATATTCTGTATAATAACATAGTAGCGAATAACACTTAGATTAATATGAGAGTGGAGAGTTAGCATCAAAAGCAAAAATTATTATTATTTTTTTTTTTCAGGTTGGCGAAAGCATTGGCTATGTCGCGAGTTGAAATTTTTTTTGGAAAAATAGCATTTGAACAAAATTTTGAACAAAAGCAAAACACTATGGTTATCATTTCTATGAATTATCCCTAATAAAGCACAGTCAGCATTTTGTATATACTAACCATTATTTTCAACTATATTTGAATGTTTGTTATTTCGTAATAATAGGATTTTTAAATAGTAGAAAGCGTCATTGAGGAAGGGTTGTTATTTGTGCTTTTAAATTTACCGGTTTTAGGAGACATTCGCAAAATAATATCTTGCGATAGCCAATCCAAGAAAAATATACTGATAACTAAGTTATTATAAATTTATTGTTTCCTTCTTATTATGAGTTTATTGTTTCCTTCTAAAAGATAGCTTATAGTGCTATAAAAAACTTTATTCCTAAAATGTTGGCTAAGATAATCGAATACATATGTACACTCTGCTATATTTAGTAATGTTACATTTAATTAAATGCCTGTGTGCGTATGCTTTCGAGTGGTGTGCTTATGTCGTGAATTCTGCTGTAATTGAAGCACAATTAGTAGTCAGCCAAGTGTTCATAACACATAGATAATGTGGGAAAATATCTGGTTGGCTAGTGCGGAAGCTGCCACACATCAGAGGCACTAGAATACTCTAGTTAAGACATGCGGTTGCTCATTTAAGGTGTTAGTGCGTACTGAAGTCAAGACGAATATTCAATATATGTATTGCACTACCTTCATACATTATATACTTATACTTAGTTAAACATATATATCTGTGCCCATAAATGCATATACATATGTATATATGTTGCTGAACGCTTTCGCATGAAGGCGCGTCTTCATCTACTAGAGTTATTTGCAAACATGTGTGTGTATGTAACAAAGAAACTCATGTGTTTTTACTGCTTCAATGATTCCGTTAAAATTGTGTGCGGAATTCTGCGTTTTTAACTCCGAAAATTGCTTTTATATTGACAATATCTTTAATTTCCACAATTAGTGGACAATATTTGCACTGGCAAAAGTGTATAGATACATATGTGCACTTCAGTAAATAAATAAGAATATTTATTTAAGTTCTCCACTTTTCTTGCCCAATCGCCACTTACATATCTGAGTGGTAGTGACTTTAACTTACGGCACTCCAAATGATTAAAAATGTAGACCAACAATTGTCACGCAGGCAAAACTGACGCACTTCTTGAATTCTTTGTTGAGGTTCCAACAAATCGTTCCTATTCAAACTTTTATATTTGAGCAGTACAGTGCAGCTTTGCTGAGGTACAGCGCAATAGTGCAACCTCTCCGCCAATACTACCAGTGCGTATACGCAACTATTGCAAATGTTAGATTGCAATGTCTTTTATCTCATCACTCATGTTACAAAATAAGAAAGTTAATAAAAAAATAGCGTTCGAAATTCTAAATTCAAAAGTCTTCAAATTATTTTTTATATTGATGGCAGATTCACTTTTCTCTAGAAGCAAAACATTGAAGTTATATTTCACAGTCGACAGTTACCACTCGAACAGTGTACAAATAACCGGCAAGATACTAGCAACTGTGACTACCAAAGTCAAAAATGTGTGCGTGAAGTGAGAACTAATAGGTGAGTTGGGAAAAAGTATGAAAATTAAAGCGAAATATTGTGGTAAATGAGTAACATTTACACTCATACATATACAACAATTTTGTCTTAAAACTTTGGATTGTATATGTATATATAGTATGTGTAAATAATGTGTGAAAACTTTCCTAATAAAAAAACGTTTAAACTTTGCTTATGTTCTCAACTTGTAGCGTGTATAGGTAGGTCTATATGTATTTCATTTTGACACCCTTTTGTTCTTTGAGCATCATCTTTATAACATTTATCATAAAATATTTTATATATATACTCAGCAACCAAGATTAAAGTATCGTTTGTGGATGTTCTAAGAATGCCTTCAGAATGTTTGAGCTAAAGCTGTTCTATACTAAACTAAAGCGAGTGATGTTTTTATTAAGATATACAAAGGTCTTAAATCAATTTTCTTTAGCGATTACTTAAATAAAGGTTTTATTTGTACTTTAGTTTTCCCAAAAATATTCTTGAGATGCTATATATTTCAGTAGCTTGCAGAAAAACCTTAGAAAAATGCCTTCCTTGCCGAAAAAGGTATAGCATAGATATTTGATCATAAAAAATCAATGTTAACTCAGTTATATTAAACACATTCTCTCTAAAAAGTAATATTAATTTTTCTCCAAGTTCTTCAGTTAGCCATAATATAACTCAAAGTGCGCAATAAGTCCTTGAACTTGACTCTTTTAATGAAAATAAAAAATTTTGCTCTGCGATTGTTTTTGAGATACGAGTGCACTTAAATTTCCCCTAACCTCTCTTTAAAAGCCTATAAAAAGTTTTAAAATATAGTAAAATCTATTTCAATTAAATTTGTAACAATATACATATATGTGCATCTCGCACGCCTACATTAACACAAATGACTTTTCAATTTCAAATATGCAAACATATGTTTATATTTTAAAATTTCTGTTTGCGCAATCAAAGAGTTGCCACAATCTTTCAATGTGAGCTCAGCAGAAAACGGCGTGAAAAAATGTGCAAAATTTCGAAAATATACTGAATGTTTATAGAAACCTTCAAAACACTCTTAAAGTTATGCAAATTTGAATTTTTGCATGGTTGATTTTTCCCCATAACTCCATAAATAGTTAGAAATTCTTTAGTACTTTTACTGCACTGTTTTGATGTCGACGAAACTATTGCCTCGTTGTTCGAAAAATGTAAATAAATCAAATGTAAATAATTTAAATTGCATTTAAAAATATCTTTACACCACATTGCTCATTTAATCAACTGGAAATGACACAGTTCATATGTCCCGCTGTTTGCTCAGTAATTATATTAAGTAATTTATCAGTTATTTAATTATGACAATAAAGTGAACTCCTTTTCAAAAGTGCCAGCGGTCTTTGTTTAAGTTTTGAATGGATATTAATTTATTAATCAATTATTAGATCAAAAGGCAGTATAATATTTTATTCCCGTTCCATTAATTAATAATATTTTGTAGTAGAATTCAGAAAATATCCTCCACTTAATCATCAGTTTCGTTGAATCAAGCAAAAGAAATTACGGATTAAGAAAATTACTGCACTTATATACTCGTACTGTGTACGGTATTCGTTTATTTACACAAGTATATATTGTATACATGGCAGACATCCACTAAAATGTACAAAGTACGCACAAATTTTGTCGCTAAAAAACTTTACCCCCAAGAGTTATAATTTTTTTGTAACTGTGTACAAGTACAAAGGTAAAGTTATATTAAAAGAATATTTCTTGCGTAAATTATATTTATGTACTATGACTCATAAACAGCTGGTGTACACTTAGTTTGGTTAGTTGTCCATGTTACGTATACGCTATGGGTAACCAATGTGTTGATCGTTATAAATAATTGCTCGTTTAATTCCCTGCTGCACTTTTTTTGGTTATTAAAGTGATATTTTGAAAAAAACTATTTCTGGGAAAATTTTGTTGAAGTGGAATTGTATTATGGAAATAAGTTTTATCGGTGTCAGTGGGCGCTATAGGGCGGTGTAATATTTATTGGAAATCATTCAAGCTTAATACAGTTTTACGAAATCGTTTATACGCCTTAATGCCGGGATAAACTGCACGTCTATGTATAATGTATTTTCACCAGAGAAAACCTGTTTTTTTAGAAAAAAATCTGCTCTAATGTTTGGGAGTAGGAAATACGTTTTTCTTTTTTATAAAAGATTGTTGCAGACATTTAAAGTAGAGTGTTAAAGCTAACAGAAATAAGAATTGATATTTGATATTGGAAAATGGAAAAAGCAGAAAATGTTTTGGAAATTAATAATTTAAAGTTTGAGTTATTTACTGTAATATTTGGAGCACAAGGTCCCACAATAAAACTTCTCTCTTCCTCTGCAAAAGTAGCAAAGAATTGTGTTCTTAAAAAATGAATTTAATTATGATGGTTAATTCCAACAAACTAAAATTAAAGTAA
Source organism: Bactrocera correcta (assembly GCA_027475135.1). Taxonomy (NCBI): domain Eukaryota; kingdom Metazoa; phylum Arthropoda; class Insecta; order Diptera; family Tephritidae; genus Bactrocera; species Bactrocera correcta. Next base: position 36,064,073 of record CM050323.1, read on the forward strand.
TGTATATAATTAAATTGTTTGGATAATTTCAAAAATATCTTTAAACAGATATTTTCTTTGTTCGATTCATGTTTTTGGTTATTTTATTATAATTTCATTTTTTTTTTTTTTTTGTTTTGTAATTTAAATTTTTTTTTCATTTAATTCCAACATGCCCCACTTTATATGCGTAGAGATAGGCTTTGCGAGACGTAGATGCAATTTAATTTATTAGAATTAATTTTAATGTGCTCCCTCGACGGCTTGCCTCTATTAAGGTTTTTTTGCTTATAGTAGGGGGAAGCATCGAAAGCCGGAGTGCGGAACTTTAATCCGCTAAACCTAACCTACTCCCACCTCAAGACTCTCCCACGGAACCACCGGTTAAGTATTACTTCGTGGGAAGTTAAGGTAAGCATAATGAAATATGTAGAATACACACTGAAGTATTGATTCACGTTGAAATACTTCTATTTACAAGAAAAAATTTCAGAAAAAGGCTTTAAATGCAGTTTTTATTTAGACTATGAAAAATTGTTCATAAAGTCAGTTGAATGCCATGAAAATAAAGATGACTTTTTGAGTTACTATAATATAATATATGAGTTTATTTGCTTAAGAGAAGTGTTTCAAAAATGAACTTTAGAAGTTCGGTAATGGCAATAATTATATGTGCTTTGAACGAGTACTTACTTTTATAAATTTAGAGGAAAATAAATATAGGAAAATAAGAGTCAAACCGTCTGAATTTCTATTATATTTTTGCAGAAGGTGGCACACCTCAAATGAGCTTTTCATATAAAGTTTTACTCTGATTCTTTCTCGATTTATATACCGGAAAGTGAAAGTTTCGAATGGAATTTAAAATTGTGTTGTATGGGACGTAGGTGTGTCTGATTTCGCCCACTTTCACACTGTAATACAAAAATGTCATTATATATATATAAATGTATATATAAATGACCATGATGACGAGACGAGTTGAAATTCGGGAGACTGACTATCTATTCTAATAAAGCACAACCATTTGCGAGCTTCCTGGCGACTTTATTCCGCATATATCGGCCAATATTTGATTAAGTTCGATGAAATTGAGAGAGCTTGTTTTACTGAAAATAGTGTGTCTTTGTGAACCATATAACTATCATCAGAATTTTTGAACATTCAGCTATTAGATTTTAAGTACTACGTAATTTTAATAACAAGAAGAGAAAAGAAATTTATCTCGTTTATACACTATAATATAGATATGTGTATATTTGTTCATACAAACTAAATTTCATTATCCTATGTAAATGATACATTTCCATATCTATAGTACATAATATATGATAAAACAAAAACTCAATAACTTTGTTTTTGTTTGCTTTGATGAAATTAAAGGTCCCTTAATATGTCATTAAAAATTGCAAAAATAAATTATTTCGGTCTCACTTTATATTGAAGGGAAATATTTGCTAATCATGTTCATGCTAATGTCTCTAAAAGGAGCAATGCAGCCATACATTACTGTAGCGATTACCGTTTATTTTTTGCAATTTATTTTATTTTTATGCTCTTGGCAGGTACTCAATACATATATTCTTTAATCTATGCTTAAACTTTTCCATAAAATTTGAACACGTTGGCGCTCGTACACTTAATTTGATTACGTGGATATTAAACATCAATTAAAAACCCATCATTATTTTTCCTCAGAATTTGTCACACACTCTTACCTAAAGTTTGTTTATTTAGGACCCATTTATAAGCACATGTGCTCACACCTTTTGTTTATAATGCGTGTTGGTTACAGGTAGAGTGAAATTTGTTTTTTATATGACAGGTTGTCTTGTCATAAAAAGCGTATTCATTTAAGAATAATTTCTTAAATAATTTATTTTCGAGACATAATTGATTTCGAAGTCCGTGACCGTGATTACCTTAGTAATATAAGTACTAAAACCTCAATGGTATACAAAATTTATAAATTACGCGAACTTTTAACCACAAAACTTGATATATTAATTTATTATTGTCAGAAAAAAATTAAGCTTTGTATTCTTATACTAGTTCGTAGCGATACTGCGTATACGTAACCATTTGTATGTAAAAGAAGATTAGTGATAATTATACATTAAACTCTTTTATCAAACGCGACTTGAGAAAAAATTAAGGCCTTCTACAGTCTTTTTTGTTCTACTTCTTACACTCTTGCGTGTACATATATTCCTCTTCACTACATACGTAACCAACTTCCTTGTAGGAACTAGCGTGTGTAACGTTTTTCTGTTATCACATTACAAAGCAAAACCACCCTTCTGCCCACAAACCAGCTCATATTTATTCCTTGCTGTAGCAGTAAAATTATGACTTTAATTCTCATTGTGCCTCTTTTATTCAATTTACCATAGTTGGTCGTTAGTGATATGTCATTGGACAGCTAATAGTGCACTTAGTATCGGAATTATGGTATAAATATGAATGTGAAGTAAAGAAGAATGATAAAACCTGCTTTGAACTGTTTTCATTCAATACTTTGCATTGAAGTAAAGAAGAATGATAAAACCTGCTTTGAACTGTTTTCATTCAATACTTTGCACTGTTCAGTGCTTGACCCATGAGAAGCTTTCAGTATATAAATATCCAAAATATTGAATTGAATTGGTATTGCAGAAGGGCTTTAAAGACTTTTCTTAATCGCTGTAAAAATAAATTAAATAATTTAATTTTGCAATAAATTGCAACAAACTTTCTTAGACTGGGGCTGAAGAAGAAGTTAAATACATTATTAACGAATATATCGCTGAAAGCTTGTCCCACCTACAAAGCAAGATAATGTCTTGTGGGTAACTCAAATTCGTGGAAATATTAAATATGACTGTCAGCACAAATGGCGACCAAGTTGATCATGGTTTTTAACCATCTGTTTGACTTAAGAATACATTGCACGCAAGTTTTCTTTACATTTCACTGTTGCAGTGTTATTATACTTGACATTGGAATACATACAAATATTTATGTGCGTAAATACCTTGAATATATGGAAAAACGTATACATTTGTACGTATATACAAACCATGGTCACATTTCGCGTTATTCAACAACAAGTTGCTTTCATCTACGCGAGTTCATTTTCCCAACCGAATAATGTGACGGACATAAATGACTTTCTACATAAAGTTACTCTGCTACTTTTCATGTCAAATTAAACTCCTCACTGCTTACCATTGCACGAGACAAGCCAGGTTGGACATTTCTCTCATTTTTAAATTCGAAAAAAATATCAACAAAAGCATAATAAGAAAATGTGGATAAAAAAAAAATTATGTTAAAGGCGAAATTGCTTACATTTCATGACATTAACTCTTATACCCAAAGGAGACTTGTGTGCAAATTACGTTAATGGAGGGCAACAATAACTGCAAAACAGGCAGATTTAAAGTGTTATGAAAATATAAGTAACTTATAAAACACACATTATTAAATGTATTGAAGGAGTGTTCTATAACAGAACAAAAAATGTTAAGCTGGATTTAATTCAGATACTAATCGTTACTTTTTGTCTCAGATAATTTTGATAGAAATTACTTATATAAATGAAACAAGCACATAAATAGCTCAGTAAAGTCAGATTCATATATGGCACATGACTTTGTCTATTTTTAATAGCTATATACATTTTTATTTGCCTTCTATATCTTTGCTTAATTACTGTTTAAAAAAGTTTTCTATTTGCCACCACTGTTATATTTTATCATAGTATTAAAATTAAATTTTTTACTAATTACTTTTCCAGACTGTCATATTTTTTCGGAACAATTTGCGTAACAACTGATCCATATTAATTACTGTTGACAGCCTTTTTATAGATTAACATCCATTTTTTCAGTATTTGGTATGTGTTTTTGCGCCATGGTTTTATTTCCCTTCTTTCATTTTATTATATAGTATTTTCTTGCATGTGGCTTGGTATTTAACCATAATTAGTAAAATGTCCTTAGCAGAAGCAGGGTTATTTAAAAGCAAATATGAAGGCATTTCTTAAAAACAAAGAATGTGACCTCATTTGCTAATTACGCACAGTGGCATTTCGGCGGCAAAAATAGGATCTTTCCACTTTCCAATTTCAAAACTTTAATGATTTTGTTTTGTAAAGAAATATTTGGATAAGAAAAATTCTACAAGGTTTTTTACAAAAAGTGAAGTTTTATAGTTAAAAAAAATTAACCGAAGTCGACGGAAAGTTATTCAATAAAATCTGATTAAAATTGTTGTCCAAATAAAGAATTTTTTTTTGTGTGTAAGTTTATAGCTATGGCTTTTCTTTCATTTTTTAGTGAAAATATAGCACCTACTTGTTTATAAAAAAAAAATTTATTGAAATTGGCAAAGTAAGCTAGTTTTTATAATTTTTCAAAAATTATACTAAAAAATATCAACTTTTCATTTTTTGATGGAAAAAAACTTTTTGTGCTTTGCCTTGCTTAGCCCTCTTACTAAAAAAAATAAAGTTCCGAGTCTGTACTTTCAATTAAAAAAAAAACAACCGCCAATTACCGTCCCTTTTAGTAACATCAATTTTAGTTTCCACAAATACTGATGTCTTCAACAGACTTCTTATAACTTCGGATCCTTACATACGTAGCTTAAGGCGTCATTCGAACAAAATTTCCTTAGAACTAGATCCCATTGTTAAAGATATGGTGCTTGCATAATATTACAAATAAAAACTAACACAATTTTTCGCCTGTTACATATTCAATTAAAACATTGCATATTATATTGGATTTTTATCAAGGTAAAGGTATAAATAACGTCACTTTGCGTTTAAGTTTATTTTTTTTTTTCATAAGGAGAACTCAATTGAGAAGTGTCCCGAATCTCAAGTCCCTAGGTCCAAAAATAAAAATTTTGGCAATTGCAGTTATATGGGAGGTGGGTGTGGCAGTTTTCCAAGATTTTTTCAAAATTTCTTAATTTAGTCCAGAGAAGTGTTTCTGCAAAGTTTCATTGTTGTACGATCACTCCTTCTATTTTTTTTCCAAGAAATGTATGAAACGGTGCCACTGTGATTACGTACAATTAAATTATTAAAAGCAGAACCTTGTATTTAAACTTGTATAGTAGCTTTATTCTTTTAAAATATTGCAACTTAATTTTTTTTGTTGTTTATCTATAGTATGCCAGATCGGCTTTTTTGACCTAATATTTTTATTTTTTGACGACATCATAATGTATAAGATTTTGATCAAAACATTTACTATCCCAGCTGGGGTTACTATGTTTTATTTCAAATATTCAGTTCGTGATGTTAACAGTTCACTTATAAGATAAGATCAAATTAAAAGACTATGAGTCTAATGATCATGAATAACTGTCATTAAAATTTTGCTCCTCCAACAACTGCCATTAAATTTATGCTGTTATGCTTTTTTGAGTGACAATTATTGTTTTGTTGTAGTGCCTAGACAAGTTAAAAGTCAAAACCCTCGTCCGTGTCTGTGAATTGTTTATTCAAATAAAATTTTTGTTGTAACAATTCAAGAACGTTATGTTACCATTATGTTAATTTCTTAAACTCAATTCCTATCGAATTCCGAATTCACTTGGAGGTTAGGCTAACATAATAAATTCTCAGTTGTCGATAAGGCTCTGATTGTGAAAATGGTACATCTCTTGAGTAAAATTAAACAAAAATTTCAGTTGGACAGACGAACTAATTTATTATATTTGCACACCGATTTTATCCATTATTTTATTTCCATTTGAGTTTTTCCTTAAAAAAATATGCAAATAACAATGAATTGCTTTGTAGTTCCCAAGCCTTACAATACGCGTATATTTGTCGCAATAGGAACCAAATTCAACTGCTTTGTTTGTTTTTCACATGTGAGTGATTACTTGATTGTGTCGATTTTTTTGTTTATTAACAAATTGCAATTTGTGTATAATTTATTGTTTTATTTGCTCAGTTCTTATGGGCTACGATTGATTGGTTAATTATTATTTGCTGTGATTAGGCAAGGTTTTCTTATTTTCGACAGAAGTTTCTAACATGGGGGCAAAAAATTCCATGTTTTCTTTGCAAGGTAAGTACAGAAGTAACATTTTTTGACTTACAAACTTAAAAAAGGAAAAGGAAGGCGCGAAGAAATTAAACATACAGTTAAAGCAGGAGTTAATAATAAATCATGCAGTCACAAATAATTTTCAAGCTGTACATACATATATTGCTCCGCTAGTCGATTTAATCTAAAAGTAATTTTCTCTATAAAATATTCTTATAATTGTCTCAAATAATTGTCTTAAATTACTGAAATTACTGTAATGTAAACACATTTTCAGTTATATGTAATTTGGGAAAGTACTTAAGTTACTTCTGTTTAAAAAATCCTACAATTTTATTTACAATAACAATACAATTCAGCGTCCGAGTAAAGCTTAAATTGTATAAATTAAGTTCACTTAGATAATATAATAGTAATTGAAAATGGAAACACTTCAAAGTGAAGCAAAATTTAATGAAAGTAGAGAACAAATAGGAAAACTGTATACAATTTGTATTTTGTAAGAATAGCATGTGGGTAACCATTCATTTCCGTATATTCGGTATTCGGTTTATTATAATATACATATATGTAATATAATTTAAGAACATGCTGCTAGAGAGTCTAATAGTTTCGTTCACTTAACGGTTGTATCTATCAACCCATAACAGTTAAGATTGATTTTGAGTTATGTACATACATATATGTTACTGATCAGGATGAAGAGGAATTTCAAAAAAAAAGGCGTAAAAAATGATTTTTATTTTCAGGCAGTCGCAATTTTTTAAAAACAAAAATTTTTCGTGTTCCCGGACTATAACAGCATCCTTACTGATTAAGAATTTCTTTTGATTTTTTTTTCAGACCACCAGGAGAGTCAGGATCAATGTCACCAAGATGCGCCATTTTTTACACCTGTCTCTCCCCCTCCTTTAATTATTTAAATTTTTAATATTTTTTTGTAAATTTTTTTTTCTGTATTCTTGAGATAGCAATAAAAACACCATACAAAAATGGATGGTAAAAATATTTTTGGTTTTTTTTAAGTAAAGTTCAAAAAACTGCCCGAAATTTGATTTCTAGAGAAGAATACTTCATTAAGAACACGCGTTCGGATCACAGTATATTTTGCAAAACAACATAAATATACATAAATATTTTATTATGTGCTGCCTAGAAACGACTACCAAACTTTATAAAATATTAACAAAATGTGGCAATTATTTACCAAACCCCATTGATTTAACTAAAAAGTGGATCGCATCACTCATTCAACATTTCATCAACAGCTCTTGTAATTTAATATTTTCAGCTATAAAATTTCCATCTTTGAATATTTAATGGAGTAGAATTCATTGCTATAAATAAAAGTAAGAAACCGTTGAAATAAGAAAAGAAAATCATACTTTCGCTGATGTCGTTTAATGTTTCCTGGATGCTCATAAATTATAGCTAATTCTTCTTGGAAAACGTGTTGAGTGACAAATTAGCTTGAGCATACCGAAACAAGCTGCCAAGACAAGTCGCTGGATGCCCGAGTATGTAATTTATTGGTACGAGAAGGCATGTGTTTAAAATTAGTTTATACCCAAGCCGCTTGTTTAGCATATTTTTTCTTGACATAAGAAGTGCAACAGAAAAATATTAATATTATAAATTCAATAGCGTATACGTACCGGAGCGTATACGTAACTCTTAGAATTTTTGTGATTTAAAGAGTTTAAGGCATTAAGTCCAATTTTAAGTAAAATAAAGTTTAAGTAAATGTGGCAAAATATATTTTTTTCTGTTTTTTAAGTTTTTCACTTTCGTTTTCGGTAACTTCATCCTTAACTTTCACTTCACTATTATATTTTCGCATGAATAATTGCTTTTTCATGGCCGCGAACTCACTTCGTGTATTTTGTATGTCTTATTTTTGCTATAATTCCTGCTCCAAAGAAGTTGCATTTCTTTATTCCTATTGCAGGTGCATTTTAATTAAAACATGTTGGTCATTATAGCTACCATTCTTGAATTAAGTCGACTATAAAATATAATTAAACTTTTACATAAGGGGGCGATGATGCTTACAGTTTCACCACGACAGTCTTTAAAAATATATATTGACATAAATATGATATTTAAGTTGTCGTTTATTATTATTATTATTATTATTATTATTATTATTATCAGTTTATTTAGTAAGTAAATTACAAAAAATAAACTTAATACTAAGGTGCTAGCACAGAAAGCGCCATCGACCGGTGGTATGTTAGACGTATGATTTAATTACGTATATTTCAAATTTCGTACAGAATGTTACTAAGTCTTAAGACATTCATTAAACTATATACATTTTGTTTAGTAAATATTTTAAGTAGTTCTGGGATTAGGGGTAACTTTAGTTGTTCTTGTACTTGTTTTATTTTGTGGCATTCTTCGGTTATATGTTGTATGGATATTGTTTCCAGATTACACAGCTTGCATAGGGGCGCGTTAGTATTCTGCATTAAGTGTTGGTGTGTAAGCAGAGTGTGTCCGAGTCTCAGGCGAGTGAATTTCTGTACGTATATCCTTTTGCAGTCGTTGGGAAATAAGGTTGGTTTTCCTATGGTGTTAAATTGTTTGTAATGGTGTGTGTAGTTTTCCCATACTTCAAGACGTTTGTTCTGTAAAAGGAGCTTAAAGAAGCGATTTATGTCGGATTTTGTTGTGGTTTGTTGTTCTTGAATTGGTGCACGTATTGCGAAACGCGCCGCTTTGTCGGCTTCTTCGTTGCCTTTGATTCCTATATGTCCGGGAACCCACATTATTTTTATTTTGTTTTGGCATTGGATCAGCAAATCGCGGATTTCTGCTATTGTATTGTTGCGGTGTAGGGTGTTGCATATTGCTTGAATGGTGGACAGCGAGTCTGTGCAGATGATGTGTTTGCCCTTTTGGGTTTTAAATATTTTTATGGCGGATAATATGGCTTCCGATTCCGCTGTGAATATGGAGCAATATTCCTCGAGTCTTGAGAGTCGTAGCGTTTGGTGGTTATTGTCTATTATTGCATAACTGACTCCTGTGTTTGTTTTTGCTCCGTCGGTGTAGTGAAATTTCCAGTGTTTATATTCATTTTGTGTTTCCAGGAATAACTGGATGTAAACTGTTGCACTTGTATTGTCTTTTTTTTTGTTGGTTAGATTTTTAATTATACTTGCTTTACTGAAACTCCACGGGGGGTTTTTGGGTACGTATAATAGTTTTTGTTGTAGTGTAATTCCTTTGTTTGTCGCGAAGTTAATGATTTTGTGGATGGCAGTTGGAGACTTGTTATTAGTTTGTTTTTGTATTTTATTGAAGTTGTAGAAGTGAGGTCGTTCCATCACTTTGATTATTTTGTAGTATAGCTTCGCTGTGACTTCTTCAATTCGTTGCTCTAAACTGGGTATACCAGCTTCTGTAAGTATGTTAGTGATAGGCGTGGACGTAAATGCTCCTATGCAATAGCGAGCTGCCGCATGGTATGTTCCTTTTAGTTTGTTTAGATTTGCTTTAGCAGTACGTCCGTATATTGCTAGGCCGTAATCTAACTTTGGCAAAATAATGGCTTTAAAGATGTTAATGATTGTATTTATGTGGCAGTTGCTGTGAAAGCTTGCCAGGCGTTTTATTAGGTTTAACCTGCTTGTTAGATCTTTTTTCAGGGTTTCAACGTGGTTTGACCAGCTTAACTTTTTGTCGAAGGTTAGTCCTAGAATTTTTAATTTGTCGACGTAGCCGAGTGTTGTATTGTTAAGTGTTAAGGTTACGGGGTTGCATGTTCTTTTTCTGCAAATGTGCAAAGCTTTGCACTTCGTTGTTGAAATTTTCGCTCCATTTGTTAGGCACCAATCATTGATATCCCTGTTTAGTTCGTTGAAATTGTTGCGCAAATTTTGGTCTGATTTGTATTTCGCTGTTATGTATAGATCGTCCGCATAGATGCAGTGCTTGAAGTCTTTGTGTTAAGCGAGTTGTTTAGTATTAGAGAGTGTATTTACTTAAGCACAAATTCTTCTAATTTATTTCTTTTGTTATTGTATCAAAGCATTTATTTTTCTTTGTATTCTATTTAATGCAATTAATTTCAATTGCAGTTTCCACTCTTTATTTAAGAAAAAAGTAATATTAACATAAATCTGCTTTTTTCGTCCATTTAATTCAATTATTCAATTAGCTGGCCTGGTGGTATTCTGCTTTCTAAAGCCAAATTGTAGGTTTTTGTTAAAAAAAGTTTTACATGTTTAATTAATATTAATGAAATTTAAAAGCAACAGCAATAGTATGTAATATAGAATTTAAATGCATTTTTATTGTTCTGTGAAACAAGTGGTGGGTTTCTTATGCCAAATGTTATGTGCAAAAATATCAAAACCCTTCTGCTTGTTGCAGAATAACATATGCTAGAAGGATCCATGCACCTTTAAATGAGTCAAATGTATATTTGCAGAAAAAATTTCTTGTTGTTATAAAGCAAAAGTTGTGATTTAATATGCTGTAAGAATGAAATTTTGAAGAGACCTAAGAAAAATTTAACCCATATTTAATTATTATTAAAATATGTATATTTACTTTTCTCTGAAACATAAAAGCTTAATGTTTGACACTTCCTTGACCCATTCTTGCGAGGTAGTGGTGTGGCCTTGGTTGAAATATGTGATTAATTTAATTAAAAATACACTCTTGCTCTTCTGTACTAAACCATGTGTGTAATTTTATAAATATATACATATAAACGTATACCTACAACATAGTCATCTTAACATGCTAAGCTCGCGAAACCGTCATCTGACGTTTAGTATGTGTAAGCGTGTTGCGAATTTACTAAATTATAAATTTTGGCTGGTCACGAATTCCGTCGCTTGCAAGCAATTTTATGTTGAAGCCGTTCAAGTACATAGGAAGGTTCACAAGCGCATATCTGTTGATATGATAACCATATGAGTATTTAATTAACTCTCCTTTATTTAGCTTTTATAATAATCATATGTAAGCAAGAAAAATTTAGGTTTGAGCTACATTAACTTTTAGATATCCTGTGAATTAATGCGCCTCCAAGTTGATGAAATCATACCATGAAATGATTTTTTAATTAAACAGAAAAGCTAATGTCAAAGTTTTATGATTTCGTGATACAAATTTTAAATATAAATCAATGACGTTAATCATGTTATTACATTTTTATACGGCTGATCTTATAAGCCTTTTTTGGTCTAAAGTAATGCCAAATTTGGTGTAATGAGCATGTGATGTTTGCCATATTTTTTATCGAAAACTCTAAATCTGGTCTAAATGAGGTCAAGTACAACTTATTTATATATTAACTTATCAAAATCACACTGCCTTTTTAAACTCTAAACAGAGTATATTAACTATTCCACAAAATCTGTAACTCATAGAAGGAAATGTCGTAGCTCTACGAAATGTTCAATAAATGATTAGTTTTTCTGTCCGTCTATTTGTATATATTCCCTTCAATTTTGTTATATTGATCTGTAACGATTTGCACGCGTCTTTTTCTTATCAAGGAGTTGCTCATTTGTTGGAACGGCTGATATCGGAGCACTAGAACATAAAGCCGCCTCACTTAGTGAAAAACCAAAGTCAAGAGATAATTCTTACGTTATAGGAGATAACTTGATGAAATTTGCCTTGGATCATTGCAATATGCTAAGAAATTGTTCAGATCGGATCTATGGCAAATAGTTGTCTTAAAAACGAACGATCGGAATAATAGATATTTTTAAGGAATATATATATATATTTAGTTTTGAAACTGTAATTATATTGCTACTTAAGAATGTGCATATAGAATATCCATTTTTATTTTTTGGTAAGTAAGTAAGAGTGGACAACTCAAATTGCACCTATTTTTAAATTAAATAATTTATGGAAGTGGATTTTTTTTTATATGGTTTTTCCAAAAGACATGTTAGGACAAAATATCTGCTTACTTATATACGAGGTGTGTTCAAAAAGTATCGCGAATCGTAACTGACAGTTTTCTTCGATTGCAAGGGCGTGGTGCATCATGAGTTCTTGCCACAGGGAAGAACGGTCAATAAGGAATATTACCTGCAAGTTATGTGCAATTTGCGCAAAGCAATCCGCCAGAAACGCCCGGATTTGTGGAAAAGCAAAAATTGGCTTTTGCACCACGATAACGCCCCTGCTCACACACATCGTTGCTTGTGCGTGACTTTTTGGCCAAAAACAACAAACTAATGATGACGCAGCCACCGTATTCCCCAGATCTGGCCCCCTGTGACTTTTTCTTGTTCCCTAAACTGAAGAGGCCCATGAAAGGACGACGTTACGCTTCTCTTGACGAGATAAAGACGGCATCGAAGGAGGAGCTGAAGAAGACAAAAAAAAAAAAAAAATGATTTTTTGAAGTGCTTCGAAGATTGGAGAAACCGTTGGCACAAGTGTATAATATCTCATGGGGATTACTTTGAAGGGGACAGGGGTAGATATTAATGAATAAATAAATAATTTTTGAAAAAACACAAAATTCGCTGTACTTTTTGAACACACCTCGTATATGTTATAAATTAATTTTACCGGAAATCTGTATTTAGTGTTAGATTCAATAGTTACACCAGAATACAGAAATTAGATCATTATACTTTTTCAAAAAATAATCACAGAATAATTTGAAAAGACAGTTTTTAGAGTCTCAAACTGGGCTGATTTAGACACTTATTTTCTCAACCCAACTAAGTGCACTCCCTTATGTGTTTTTACATATGCACACCTTCACGCATAATTAGTGATAACCTGTTGGCTTAAATATATGCGTTGGTCCTGCTTTGCGTGCTACTTATCCATACTTACGCTATTTGCACTACTACTTTACCATATTGGTTAGTACGAGGTCACGGCAAATGTTGCAGTAGAAGTCCTGATTGTAATGTTGTAGTTGCTCACGTTTACACCCACTGCCGGAATAAGTAGTCGTCTAAGCACTCGTAACGGAAAAGTTTTCAATGACTCACACATATGCGTATATACATACATATATATTATATGTGTGATATTTGCATACTTTGTAGAGTGCTGTTTCGCTTTGAGACTACACAGCTTACATTGCATACGCCGCAGACCTGCTACACTTTTGTTAGTGCGTGTACTTGTATATGCTAGCTTGTGTGTGGTTTGCATTAACGCATTTGTGTACAAAGCTTTAACCATAATCGTTTTGTAGCCTTTAAAACTTTGTTTGTACCCTTTCAAAGTTCTCTGATCAACTTCGACTAAGCACAATTTGTTTACTGATTGACATGATATCTCAAGTTCTATTGAATCGATTTATTTGAAATTTGGTATATAGTATATCTTCTTTGTTCAATGCTCTATTGTGTCTGTGTTGGATTTCCAAAAATTTTTATTTGAAGTATTTTTAAAATATTCGAAAAAATCGGGTAAAAAAAATGTTTTTTTTTTTAAGTCGACGACATTTTGTTATTAATTTTTTTTTTAATGGTCGACCCGATAACGACATCCTTACTAATGAAGAATCTTCTTGTTTTTTGTGTTTTAGATCTCTACAAGGGTTGAAATCACGTCAACCAGGACGCACCGTTTTTTTTTGAAGCCGCCACTCCACCGGCTCGTATATCGACGAATTTTGGTTTTCTTTTCTTGCAATTTTTTTGTTTTATTATTAAAATGTCAATATAAAATTTATAAAAAAATGGATACTAAAAGTGTTTTTCATCTTTTTTATCTTAGTTTAAAAAATGCCTAAAATTCATGCGTCTAGACCAGAATACCCTCTTCAGCAGGCTCACCACTCAAAATTATATAATTTTATAAAAGTGCACAGTAACAAAATACCGGAGGACTTCGACTTTAGTCACTTTACCTAGATTTTGAAAAATTGTAGGAAGAAGAGTTCATACGAGTTATTTATGTACGTGTCCTTTAGAAAAATACTTCAAATCGCTCGAAATGAAATTTCTCTATTACATATTTCTGATTATTTCATATGATATTTAAAAGCATTATTTAATGTTAGCTCACATAAAATCATTTGCTTTTCGAGTATCCATTATTGTAGATAAAATTGGCTTTTAATAGGCTTTTAGTTCTCATGCCAACCTTTAAATGCTATTAATAACCAAACCATAAGATACAATGTCATAAATGTATTTTGAATACATTTCTTATTTTTAAATTGTTGTTTAACATAAGTAGTTGTATTCATATGATGATAATGAAATAGACAAAATTGCAAGAGAGATAATAATGGCATGAAAGTTTCCGATGGAACAGGTGATGATGACACTATTACTCAAAGAATCTGAAGGAAAAATTTTCGACTTATGTTCTTATTAATCTGTTGGGTGTTTGAGGAGTCTTAATTTCGAATTTGAGTTCACAATTTTCCATCGCATGATAGTAACAGGTTGCGATTTGACTCTTCACCCCTTGAATACAATTAAAAACTGAGTGTTAGAAAGTTTTTACTATCACTTTCGGTTTTACCAATCCAAAATTACCCAGAAACAACCTCTAAAAACACAGTCGCCAAATGTCTGTTAACTCGTGTAATTAACCAGATACCCACAATAACTATGCCAACCCATGTATGTATGTTCTGTTAAGAGAATTACGTCATAGTATTTTACAAATTTTTTTCCTCTGACTTATTTGCAACATTTTTAATCTATAGTACATGTAAACTAACTGTACTAAAGCTCTGTTTATATTCGTAACATTTTTTTTTCTCAAGGTTACTTTGTCGTCATTACTATGTCCCAGTATTTTTTGTTTAGCTGCACACATCTCAGCATTTATCTACTGTACGAGTAACTATAATATTATTGGCAGCCTTCTATTTGTCAAATAGATATTGTAGAATAACAAGGATTTGTACTTCATACTCATTGTCGAATTCCAATTTTCGGACCGCCTGCTGTTTATACACGTGGTTTACTTTATACTACAAAACATTTGCTATGTGATCAGCAAATATTTGTATGTGAATACTCATACAACCACATAGTTGCTCGAGATGATTTCATAGCTAAAGAGTGACATTTTTATAGTTGCTCTGTTTCATCCGTAGTGTACTTCATGCTCGAAGTAGCAAGGATTTTTCTTCAAAATGTAGGTAGTGTAAGTAAAGGATGTGGGTTTAGTACTTATTGGATCACTGTAAAGTAAAATTGATAGATAAATGTGTAACTCGTGTAACTGGAAAATAGTCGCAAGAACAATGATAATGGCTTCTAAGTATGTAACACACCGAAATTGATTGTGAGTGGCTTAAAGAGCTTTAGGATGATATTTGTGTGGTCATATAGCTTCATGATGTTCATGATATTCAAGTCTAATCTTGCAGTAATAAAGAGGAAATAGAAATACATGCTTGTAAAGACTATATAAAAATTGAATTTTCAGGGGAATTTATTATGAAAACTCATAACTAGAAAAACGCATGCATTTTTTTAATAAATAAATTTACTTGCCGGTTCATAAAACGACTAGCGTAGATTTGTAGTCTAACTAGTGAAAATATGTGTGTCATAAAATTGATACATATGTTTCTTACCTCGAACATGTAACCTTGCATGTACATATGTATCGACCAAACTTTATTACCTTATTGATGTGCTGTCTTGCGTTAAATAAACGATCGATGGTTCTACGGAAGCTTCATCATTTTATGTTTGCTTGTATTAAATTTTGCTGTTCACAATGTTATATGATGTTTACAGCTTGTAGATTTGTTGAAGCGTAGAGTATATTTTAATACCATGCTACAATCTCTTCTTTCTAACTTTCAGTATAAAACGTTTAAATACTCTTCTTGTTCACACTTAACAGACAACTTGAAGGAAAATCTTATTGACTGCCATTTTAATATTCGCACGTGTGCTTGCGTATATCATTTTAATCAATTTGGAAACGATTTGTAACCATTTTAATTGTGAAAAATGCTATAAACTGCAATCTTGACAAGGGTTGCTGCATCTTCGACACATTTATCTATATACACATCTCTTAGAATTTATTGTTCCAGCTTCAGAAACAATAATTTCAGTGTTTATATTATAAAGATTTCTCCAATTATGTTTTTTCTTACACTCGCGTTAAGTTCACTTCAAGTCATCGATCTCCTCTAAATTGGGCTGCACCACATCTGTAATATATTGCACAGATACATTTATTATACCATAGAATATTATAATCTGATCTTTATATTGATTCTGATCGTTCATTTTTTATAGCGGCTATTCATGATAGTTATCCGATATTGACGGTTCTGATGACAGACAGATAGATGAACATGGCTAAATTGAAGCCCCTCGTTATGCTGATCTTTTATATTTATTTTTTTTATAGGGTTTCTTGGCAAACTTAAAATATTCGTACTTTGTTCAAGACATAAATATGAAATAAGCATGCAGAGTTCAGTGGTTCCAAAGGCACTTTTAAAATGACAAACGTTTTGAATTGAAAATGAAAAGTATAAATCAAACAAATTATTTTATTTCTCTTTTGTCAACCTCAAATGTATAGAATAAAGAATCCAAAGTAATATGAGGACCCTGTCGCCAAAACGCTTTAGGTTGCTCACACACATGTAATTAAACTTCATTTGACACAATCATTGTTTTCAATGTATTTAATTTGGCCTGGTGTTCTGACCAGCTTTTTGATTTACACAATTGCTTACACACAATTACAAAATTTTGCGAATTGCTTAATTACTTTCCCTACCTTTTCCTTTTATTCCGAAAACGTTGGTACTACGAATATTTTAAGTTCACATCTCGCTCTTGCTCTAATTTAAAAGTATGCATCGGTGTACATCCCTGTGTAGAATAATTTGTCCGCATTTCTGTTTGTATCGAGGTGCTATATATCTTTACCAGCTCCTCCGTTACAGGCAATAAAATATTGTTACGTATACGCCCAGTGGACAGAGCGCTTCACCATTTATTGTTAGTTGCTGTACAAGGCGAAGCGTCGACAGCAGTGTAATGTAAATGAATGAGAATGAAAACAAAAGTCAATGAAATTCTACATAAATAAAAAAGCAATGTTGAACGCTAACAGAACACGAACAGAACGTTGGACAGCAGTTGAGGAAACCGAACGTGAGCCATAAAATGTCATTGTGAAGTTCGTAAGTAAGAGTTTGGATAAAACAAAAACTTAAATTTTGCAGATTAAAAATTCCAAAGTAGAAGCAAGTGTTTAAAATATAGCTTTTAAAACGTAATTTTTTTCAATAAAGTAAACGCATGTTGGAATTAGAACCAACTAGATAAAATTGTGCTTTCTTAATTGTAACGGCAAGGGTTTTTGCCTAATAGCTTACTATTTTTTTTTTGTATCAGATAGAAAAATTCAAGTCTCAATTCGTACTGCTTGAAAACATATATCGTTTTATAAGTTTTGTGGGAAAATGAACACTCAACAAAATGGTTTTATACAATTTTTTCGTGGCTACAATTTTAGGATTTTAAAGCAATTTTTTTTTTCTTATTAACTTTATAACTCAGTTACATTAAAAATTTGAAAATTCATAGTTTTATATGGAATTTAGTGTTTTATAAAAATAATTGCTTAGGTTCTGCAATCCATATTACTCATACGCCCTGGCTCACTTAAGAGAATTTACACTCGGCTGAGTCAAAATGTGTGAAAGCTTCTCAATGAATTAATTGTATAAACACAGATATGTCATTTTATATATTATTTACAAATAAACTTAAGTTTTAAATATTGAGCACATCTGGATTTATATACATGATACACAAATATCACAGGCATAAACCGCTTATATTTCATTTAAAGCTACCATAAGCATTGATTTAATTTTGACTTATTAAAAGCTATTTTTATTTTCTTATTCACTTTGTGAATAAGTTGATAATAATACTAACCACTTTCGCATTTAAATAAAGATGCTCGCACGTTTTAAATTTATAATCATTTTAATTTATTGTTTACTTAAGACGTATGTTCTATATACAAAATATAAAGTTATATTCGAAAACCAAATGTATAAAGCGAGTGGATATTATTCGCAAGCCGGACCGTTGAGCGATTGTAGAAGATATTGATGTGGAGCGTAGCGCAGTGTCTGTTCGAGTGTTAACTTACGAATTGAGTCTCCAATCCCGATGTCCATCTTTTTTGTTGAGTATGTACAGGTGTGGTGAGTTGTGTTGGTGTTGTGTGGTCATGTGAGTGTATGGTGCCATCGGATGTGGTGTATTGTGAGTTCGTCCTTAAGGTGCGCCAGTTTTTCCCGGGTAGAGTGGAGGAGGCTTAACTCATTTAAAAACTTTGTTTACAAAAACTTAAGTTACCTCCAGCTTAAACATCCAACCACTCTTAGAAGACAAAACATCGCTTTGACTGCTCGTTGCGTTTATATGAAAGGAAATTTTCAAACTATGTTTATCTCTTCCTTGATTAGTAGAAAGTACATATTACAGGTATGCATGTTTCCATATTCGCCTGCTCTATAAGAAGCTGTAAGTTTACTTCTTTGCTTTACATTTAAAACGTCTATTTGGGTAATATCTTCCTACTAAAGTAGTATTAAAACATTGCTCTATATTTGATATGCATCTAGCATGGGGTACAGATTAGCACAGACGGCACTAGTGAGTTCTCCTTTCCAAAATTCGACTTCTTTACATTGTGACAGCTGCTGCTTTTCACACGTTTTTCCATTTTCCCATTAAATATTTTCACACAATCTGAACTGACGTCCGCAGTTTGCCAGATTTCACTTTGACTCTCTTTGGCTCAGACTAATTACGAGGTGGTGATAGGTGAAGCTGCGTGATAATGCATATTTGCAGAAAAAAAACAAATAGTTAGGAACCCGTTAAGAGGATATGTAAACTGGGAATGAAAGAAAATTGAATTTCTTTATATTTGCACGTCATTGTTTTTTATATGATATTTGAATGGGTATAATATATACTTTTTAAATTTTCTGCTGTTTTAATCCAATTTAGTAATTTGGTTTAAAATATTTTGTAACTTTTTGGTTTGGAAATTTAGACTTCATAATGTAATAATATTGTTTTTTTGAAAACTTAAAATATATCGCTTCGAATTCTGTTTAACTATTTTATTGGAATAATTAATTTAAATACTTTAATAACAGCAATTAAAATTAATAGGTAATATAAAAAAGTTGAAAATAAGAATTTTTGTCACTATCTAACCAACTAATAAGTTATTTGGGTAAAAAATTCGAATAACTAATAAATTTATCGTAGTAATAAGGTCACTGACAGTGTAATGGGAGCAGCTTGAGTATGTATATACGAATTTAACAGACAAAGAAATGTTATTTATCGAAACCCTTGAGTTGACAGTAAAGACTAGATTAAAAATTAAGGCATCAAAAGGGTTGACTGATCACATATGTATAGTACACAGGAAAATTTTGTTTGTTAATTTTTAATCGCGAACTATCTTAAATTCTCTAACCGTAACTCGACTTTGAAGTTATGAAATTTTTCATGCAACTATAAAAAACGCATTCATTTTTATATTCTATAAACTGTCTACCTTCAAATATACATATATCTTAATGTCGCACATACATACAATGAGAATCCTTCATTTGCCTCAGAAGAGTACAAAACGCTTTCGCAGAAGTCGACTAATACTTTCCTGCTTTTCCGCTTAGATTAACTGCAAGGAAATTACAGCTAATTATTTTCGGATCACGAGTTACGCTAATTTGTTTGAGAATACTAAAGCATGCCACTTGCATAAGCCGCTTTCTATGTGTGTTTGCGTGAGAGTACATAAAATTAGTACGAAAGTAAATTAACCTAAATTCTTACTACACTGGGCTGGCTTATCTGCTGCTATCTTCTTTAGCTCATTATTTGCTACCTCAAAACTTTTGGGAACGTGCATATTGCGCTGGTTTTCATAAAATATTTTCGAAGAAAATGATAATAAATAATGATGGTTTGAATACTTGCCTTGCTTTAAAATTTTTGCATATGCTGGTGAGTCCTTATATCCTGTTCCTGCTATTTTCTAAAATATAAATGTTATATCTTTATACAGTTAGGATATGTATACACACATATTTCAAGCAAATGTGTGGTGTGCAATAAACAATAAGTGCATTAAATTGTTGGTGGCATGCAACCGCAGTTAATTTGCATAATTGGAAAATTTGTCACATTATTTTTTCATTCATAAATTTCACAGCTTCACCTTCAGTGACGTATTCCGCTTCCGCGAATTAAATAGAATTATTTGCATACTTGCGGTTCGACACTGAAGTCGCTTTATAATGTCATTACTGTAAGCGATTTTGTGTGTGCGATAAAACATGTAAACTGCATTTTTCTTCTTTATTTTTTATAATGTCATATTTTATATATTGTGTTGAGTTAACACAGAAGTATAGTTGGTTGCATGTACAATGCTTTTTGCTTTTGATGTAATTTATTTTTTATCACATACATTAACTTGCCTTTGTTTATATTTTAATTAACGATGTGTAAAAAAATACGTGACAGATTAATTAGTATTTACTATATTAATTATATGAAATAAAAACTGCTGCTTTGTGGCTCACAACATTTATAAATTGTGTTTAAATTGTATTAAAGTATCTGTTTGAAAATTAATTTGCCTTTGTAATTAAAGCGAGTATGAAAGGGTGTTTACTTGTTGTGCTTGAAGAATGTTAAATTAATTTTATAATAACAGTGAATGGCTTAAATTGGATAAACATGTTTTGTTGAAATTCAGTTCAAACATTTTCCATTACGTAAAGCTATTTTTGTTATTAAGTAAATAGTGTAGCTTAGACCCCAACACTCTTTGACTACATACAGAAATCCTGAGCGTTAGGAAATTTTCGTACCATTTCAAATCCAACAGCTTATAAAATCACAGTTGCAAAATGACTATAAACTAGTGTTATTAAAATTTCTATATCATTTCTGACGTATGTAGATGCTCATGGTACAGTTCGGTTAGTCATCCAATGATACCAATTAAATGAATATCTTTCACAGCAAACATAAAATTTTTATTTAAACAAGACGCAAACTGATCAACAAACAAAGTTGGTGCTGCCTGCGTCGCTGTAGCTTGTTCAAAGCTAACGGAGTTGTTTGGGTTTTGAGTCGGCGTATTATTTGTTATTCTCAATATGTTTTAGTAATTATTATTGGATAATTAAAAAAGTCTTTTCGTATTTCTAATAAAACTTTAACGTGTTTTTTGTATTTAAAATAATAAATAAATAAACAGATATGTATCATTTTGATCGATTTCTTTCTAACATTTTTCTGCTAGAAACATAATTCCATCAGTGTAAATAGAAATCTCAAAATTTCCAGAATGGAGGTAATGAAATTCATCATAAATATGGGAGTCTACACTTAATTTAATGAAACTTAAACTTTAAATGAAGAAATATCTATTCCACTATCACAATAATTTGATTTGCTTTTAGAGTGTTAATTACTAAATATTATTCAAACTCATGGATGCAGACAAAAAACGTTAAAACTGACACATTCCACACTATCACATATTTCTATTCATTTGACTACTTTTCGTTTTTCTTTTTTTATTTACAAAGAATACCTTATCTTTCACACATTTTTTACTTACTTTTTCGTCATGATCGCGTGACCTCGTTAAAAATAAATAAGACTAAATTAATTAAAACTTCACGTTCTGCTTTGAGGCGCGACTTTAATTTTCATTCTAACAATAATAATATATTTTCATATTTCTGCGAATTTACTAATGTAGGCGTGTGGGAAATTCATCAAATTATAACAGTTTGGGTGGTTTCATAGCAATTTATTGGTGAAGTCGTTTATATATATACAGTAGCGTGCATAACTGAGTAAATGATTACCAATGCTGCACATATAATTAAATAAAAATGTTAATAATACATCAATTTAAACAAAACTTTCAGAATTTCTTTATTTTTATTGTATTAAAAAACAGAAAATATAACACTATAGATAAGATATCAATTTTCTTAAATAATGAAGCAATTCAAAGTATATTAATATTTACTCGGTTTTGCTCGTTTCGCAATAACCATAATAATTTATTAATTTTTAATATTTTGTCCACAGGCCTTTATTTTTAATTACGCTTTTTATACGTTTTGGCATACTCTCAACTAATTTTTGAATAAATTCATTCGGTATTTTGTTCCATTTCGTTAGTATGCGACTGTGCAGCTCATCCAAATTTTTTGGTGCTCTTTCGTACTTTCCCAATCGTATTTTCATTATTGCCCAGAAATTCTCAATGGGATTGAGATCAGGACTTTGTGCAGGCCACTCCTTCACCGACAATTTTTGAAGTACCAACCATTCCTTCACAATTTTAGCGGATCGCCGTCCTTCTTCCTCTGGGTACGCATGTTCGATATATGAAAAATATGTCAAAAAGCACCCTACGCTTTTCTCACAATAATGCAGGAATTCTTCATTATTATTGTTAGTTTATACAAAGAATTATTTTTCACTTTTTAGTTTGATATACTTTAAAAGCGTGTTTTTTAGCTTTTTTAAAACTATATTTATTTTTGATTTTTTAGTTTGATTGGAGAAACCCCAAATTTTTTAAAATATGAACTATGACATGTAGTATTGGTTAAGTAAATCGATAATTAGGCAGCACTTAATATCTACTCGTAACCTTTCATTGATTAATTGTTGCATTATTTGCGACCAAGTTCTATTGTCGACTTTACGAATTATTACTTCTTAATCGAATCATTTATTCTAAAGTTTCACTGTTACTTGGGGTTTTATCTGTCAACTTTGAATAGTCTAGTTCTTCAATTCGAATACCGTCCAAAGATCTACAACGACTAAGTGCTACATAAGCTTGTCCAGCAGCAAACAGTCGAGAGCCCAGATAAATTACTGCATGTTCTACTGTACAACCTTGCATCTTATGAACGGTCGACGCCCAACTCAGTATACTATTTAAATGTCACCAAAACTAGTTTTATATAGATGTTCCATACTTTTAAGCGCATTTTTTTGGTGAGATGCTTAAACTTACTATCTCCTTCCTACAGTGTCCCTCAAGTATTCTAGGTTGCAGTACCACTTAAAAAAGTTACAAACATACATACATACATACAAGTGAAGCTTTTAAAAGCGTCTTAAAAAACACACTTACTTGCGCTGAGCAAACTATTTGTTTACCCGAATGTATAAGCATATGTACGTATGGAGCTGGTTTGAGTAATTCATGAAATTACTTTTTATTGTAACAATGGACTTTTCTTCGTGGGCGCACCTTTTTGGTATAAAACCATAAACTCAACCTGTCATGTTGATGATTGATTATTAATGGTTAGGCAGAATAAATTTATACTGTTACCTTTTCTTTGTAATGCAGACTACCAACAATTAAAGAAGAAACGAAATAATTATAGGCATTTTGTTTTTTTTTGTTGTCATATTACTACGTCAATTTATTTAGGATTTAAGTCCTTTACTTTTAAAAAATATTCTAATAATAAAAATTAGGCTTTTTTTTAGAGCCTATCAACTAACATTATCGTCATTAAATTACTGTGATAATTGGCATATATACAAATAATTGTATTTGCAAGTGGTTCAGCTAAAATATTCTCTTTGTACTTTTTAAGTTAGATGTAGGTTACTGTTTTAGGGGTGTCATTATTTTGAAGTCATATTTTTCTTATACTAGGATTGATATTCTTTCATTTATAGCTCAAAAATAAGTATGAAGCTGTTATAAGAACTGTCCATGCTGATATATTTCTCTGTTTTTTTGTAGGTAAGAAGTTCAAATCTCATGTACATATATGTACTTTCCAAATCGTAAAATATTCGTGTTAGTCATCGGCACAAGATACAGATTCACTAATTAGATTTTTCCCTTCCCACAAATATTCGCAATCTTATTCTTAGCGTATATTATTCACCCCAAGTATTTTAACCCATTTTGTGTTCGTGTAATTTAATTTATATGGATTGTAATAAAAAAAATTATATATTATAGCGTTTTACGAATATGTTTACAAACACATATACAATGCCTTTGGATGTATTAAAAAACTGTTTTAATATTTACTTTTATTTATACTTACTTTAAAACGCGCCAATAAATTCAGTTTGTTTCCACCAGCGGTGATTTCATTGGCAATAGAAAGTTTAGCAGTTAAATGTTTAATTGTTTATTGGCGAGTGAAAGTTTGTGTAAATACAAAGTAAAAATGCCTCGGGTTTCGGGACATAGATTTTTACGTCAGCATGCGTGGTTGTTTGTATGTACACGCATTATGCATCGAAATATGCTTTTTCAAAATTCAAATGAAATGCTAAAAAGTGTGTTCAAAGCTTTGCTTGAGAGAAATTGCTGAATGTGCTTGCTAAAACAGTGCTCTGTAATTGCATTTGGAGTTCTGTTCCATTTCTGAGTAAAACGTATGATGTTTGTCAACTAATTCCTTTCCTAGCGAATTTGTTATGCTATCCCTTTTTGGTAATTTAAATGTAATAACTAAATGTGCGAATATACAATTATCCAAAGTAAAATTTTCTACTATTTTTCATTTTAGTAAATGTAAAAATTATTGCATTATGAATATATATATATAAGATCTACCAATTAATGAAAACTAACAAAATCCATAATCAGTAGAGACTAAGTCATATTATGATCGCATGACCCTATTTCTGCATGACTTGCCTCACTTATGGTGTTTTCTCGACCGAAACATTAACTGGCCTCAATACCAATTTCGAAACCAACCGCTAGTATAAAAATTTGTCTTTAAAACATATAGTTTTTTTTATTAAAAAAACACAATATTCTAAAAGAAGTGGGTTTTCGTTGGTAGAATTTCATATTCCATTTGTAATTTCAACAGCGTTTTTGTGACTCCTGTTTATTTAAGCCCTGCTAAGTGCATTTCTATATGTTCACGTTAGCGCACCTGCGCGCATAATTTGTGATAATCCTTTAGCTCAAATAATTGCTCCAACTTCATAGCATTGTTGTTATAAGCACTTACTGTATTTTACTCACTACTTATCCACACTCATGTTTATTGCTGAACTTTCAACTGCACTACTGGTTTTCCATTTTAGTACAAACATGTATGTACTCGTACTCTATGTGAGGTAAGGCAATTATACAGAGAGTTCACGGCCAATAGTGGCCTCGAAAATGCTTTTGTAATGTGTTTGCTTCTCACATTGTCCTCATTGCGCCCTCGCTGCCGGAATAAGTGTGCATCTAAATACTCGTAATTGTAGTAAACCACAGAAATATGTGTAAGTGAACAGGTACAGTTAAAATTTGTGAGTGTATTTCAAAGTTTGCTGTATCAGTTTAGAGTAAATGCAATTTCTTTCTTACTGATAAGTAACCTGTTATGTTCAAAATGAGGTATGCATTGAAATTTTCATTTTCAGATTTGTTTTGAACCTTTAAGTAGGTTTGTCGAAATCGTGTTCAAAGCCCACATTTTAATTTCTATATGCAGTTTCGAAGACCTTATAAAAGGAGTACAACATTAGTCTTTCGTAAGATCTTATTTCTCTGAATTATGTACATATTTATTGTCATTCATGTTATAATTTTGTTTGATATTGTTGTGGTGTGACTCTAGAGTCAAATATTTTGGTCACCTCTAATTTATAAGATTACTTTTGAGATTAGATCCATTTTACATATTAATTGAGCAAATTTGTAATATATAGAACCAATCTTATTTTATTTGTAAATTCACATCATATTCTCTCAAAAACAACAAAAGTAATATTTTCCAACACCCTTCTTCTAAGAAAAGGGTATTTGAAATTTTTAATGTTTTTAAATTGTTAACCAACATACCAATGCACAAAAATTCTCACTTGTCATTGCAAAATAATTGTTTTTCTGCAAAATATGAAAGATCCAACAGCAAATTAACTCAAACATACTTTCATCACATGCCATTTTGAGTAAGAGAACATTTATCATTGGAAAGACATACTAATTATATTACGTTGGACACTTTTGTAATGAGTTTTAATTGTGGCTTTTAACACTTCTTTCTCCTCATACAGGATTTAAGTTTTGTTATCGACGGAATAAAATCAAATTGGACACGTTCGATCAAGTGGCAGAAAAAGTGGCAGTTTGAGAACGAAAAACATAAAATGATAAGTTAGTCTTCTTTCGACGCTATGGTTGCGCATCTGGTTTTGAAAACCGTCCAAATGCGTACGAGTATTATGGCCTCAGTGGATGATAACTTAAACCTATAATAAAATCTAAATTTTTCTCTTATGCGAAATTCATCTTACTTATGATACTCTCAATCTAATTTAATTTAAACTTTAAGGGGAAAAATTGGCATAATAATTTGATTTGCTCTCACAGCATATACCACTAAATGGTACTCATACGCAAGGCTGTGGACAAGAATATTAAAAACATTTCTAGTTGTTAAATTTGTGTACATTACATTTTCCTCGAGAGTGTGTTCACTTGTCGAAACTAGATTTATTGCGCTTTTGGTTGGTTTCAACAGTATCGTTATGTGTGGAATGGGAGGAGTTATCTTCCGATTTTATTCATTTTTTCTCTGTCGGTAGAAGTTCTTATAATAGGGGTATTCAGACCGAAGCCTGTTAACTTGGTAATTCGTTAGTTAATACTTCGTTAAAAGGCTTAACTGTGAACATACTTATTGCTCTACCTTGGTAGTATGGTAAATTTTATTCCGAAACAGCTGATTCAATTTTATTAAAGAGTAAAAATGTCCCAACAAAGTGCAAAATCAAAAATTGTTAGTCATTTAATTGAAAATTATGTGGAACAGATCAAATTTATTTCTGGTAAGTACTTTAAATTGATGTACAGAGGAGCAGGAGAACAGCTGATGTGATATTACCGAGTAACGAAACAATTATTAAGCTTGCCAGATGGATTTCGTGACTCGGTAAAACGGTAGCCTGTTAATTTTACAAAAACAAAATACGTGTAAAAAACTACCAAATAACGACTAACGAATTAACAAGGCTAGTCTGAATACCTCTAATGTTTGTGCTATTAAATGGTTGAAATTTATGAGACTTTGAGAATCTACTGTTTTGATAATAATGTAGATTTATTTTATAATTTTTCGAAATTTTGTAGTCCATTTAAACTATTCTATAGCGATACAAAACTTAATTTGCTTCAAATTTGTTAAAATTTTATATGACTATTTAAGAAAAATACTGTATTAAGTCCATTTAATAGGTATTATATATATAATACATTTTTTCTCGAATATTTAAACTATTGATTTGGACAGTTTTGAAGAGATTAAAACTGTTCTCTTATATTATTTTATATACATATTATTCGAGTACAATTTTCCTTTTTTAAAGAGAGAACTAATGAGTAAAATTTACTTCTTAATTTTCCCTACTTTTCTTCATTTCCTGCAAAATAAATCATCATCTGCACTACTGTCTATACACTTTTGGTCACTGTGATGACCTTGTGGTGGCCTGTAATTGCGGGTGGCCAAAGAAACAATTGTTAACAAATTTTAGTTTAAACAAAATTGTTCAGACTTTTCGGAGCTGTCTTTCCACTTTGTGCTTCAACTTTTTTAATTCATAGCGATACAAAACTTCAAGTCAACTCTTTCAATGCCAAAATGCATTTGTATGTGCACTTCTCGAAGTAATTCAATCCGATTGAAAATTGTGTGAGACCATCAACACAGGAAATGTAATTTCTATTTACTGTGGATTGCCAACTTACAAAACTGTTGATTATAAGTGGCTGTTAGAATTTTTGAAGCTTTTGAACTAACACTCAAGTCTTCTCTAAAATGATTGCAGTAATTTTGTGCAGCCTGAGTGTCATGTCCGTCACTCACCGTCAATAATCTCATTTTCACAATTAAGGCCTTGGTCGTTGAGAAAACTGCTGGGTTACTTACACATATTGTGATCGAAAAGCGTCAGTGTAGCATAAGAACTGCAAAAGCTGAAAGGTAACTTGTACATTTTGGCATTATTAACTTTGAACACAAGCAAGAATTGGTTGATAGACTTTTTGAATTCGTTGGGTGATTTAGTTACCTTGTTAACATTGGAGAAAATTTGTTTTGCTTCTCTGAATGAAGAGTTTTAAGCAGGCAGGTTGAAAAATGTGTATGGTAAGTCCTTCTTATTCCTTAATAGGCTAGAGACTTGATAAATATTATGCACTTTTGACGTTTGTCTTTAACATACTTGATAAATATTATGCACTTTTGACGTTTGTCTTTAACATAAACATCGGTGGACATAATTGGCATCAATGCTTCTCATCGTTTTCTTGCATGAGTGCTCTTTGAATATTTTTTGTTAGATTCTAAAATCCAATGGAGACGTTTATTGGAAGTGACACCTGTAACGAATTTTTGCTCCATTGCTTTTCACGACTACATAAATCGGTTTGTAAATATTTTCAAACTGCGTAAATCAGCTCCTCCCTCAACTTGCAACATTTCTCAATTCATCACTTTTCGCCCATGTCATTAATATCCACACGATGATCGAATTCTGTCAGTAACTACTGTCTGTGTTGAGCTTTATATACATAGAACCTTATAGGCGATGTTTAATTAGGTTAGGTTGTTGCAGAAGCCTTATTAACGGCTCATCATGGCAATAAATTTGCAAAAATTCCGGAAAGCGAATCTTATATCTACAAACAAAGAAGGACTTGCTTATCAAAATTGCATGGACATGTAGATACAGATAAAATATTTATGCATTTATGTTTATTAAAAAACACGCTACGATAAGCTGTCTGTGTATGAACATTTTGTTTGCATTCCATTTCGACAAATTTGATAATAAACAACTCTCATTTGAATAACAAAATAGTAGAAATTAGAAATACTGTTATACAGATTTATATATGTATTTACGCGTGCCAATTTTTCATGATGCATTTTAAAATGTTTACATAAAATAAATTTAAAATATTTAATTTAATCAAGCTTTTCTGTTAAACATTTTAGCTTCAACGCGTGTAAGCATTCTTTTC
Organism: Bactrocera correcta; assembly: GCA_027475135.1. Classification (NCBI taxonomy): domain Eukaryota; kingdom Metazoa; phylum Arthropoda; class Insecta; order Diptera; family Tephritidae; genus Bactrocera; species Bactrocera correcta. The sequence continues at coordinate 36,093,148 of CM050323.1, forward strand.
GATTATTTTTTCAAGAAATAGTAGACTGTCAATACTTGCTTTTGGGATTGCTATAGAACATATTGACTAAAAATATTTTAAGCTCAGACTCCGTTCGGATGAAAAATATGTCCTAGCTTACTGTCATTAACTATTTAGCAGTTTCTTGATAATTTTGAATTGATAAAACCGAAAATTATAGTAAAAATATGCTAACATGCAGGGGGAAACCTCCACTATTTATTTAAATTTGTAACTGTGTTTGATGATTTAATGTTAACGATTCCAGTATTTTGTTTCTTCATATTATAAAGAGTTACAAATGATTCTCATCAAATCGATTTTACTAATACAAATTTATACAATCTGCTGTAAGTGTTGTTCGCATTGATTTCTATAGAAATCGTTCGATCGAGATATTCTCAACTGGGCACTCTTGTTATGTGATTTACGATTAGGAAATTATAAAAATATATAAACCAATTAAAAAATGTGTCTTACTTATTTATTAAATTTGAGAGATAAAGGTAGATAATTTTACTTTACATACATGATTAAATGTAAAGCTTATTGCTGCCTCATTTCGCCACCTTGTGTTCATATTTCCATTAATTATTACTATAGCAACTGCATAATAATAAAAATCATTTCGAACTTCAAGTAAATAGTATATTACAATGATCAACAATAATAGCAACAGCTTGGAAATACTGAGCAATAAAGCAAATAATCATAATAATGAAGACAAGAGCCAGTCAAGTCTCAAAGCGCTTGATAAAAAGCGTAGGCAACATCTGCTGAGTAATAATCAGTCGACATTCTTCGACTGGGTATGCAGGGTATTGCTTTTGAATTAACTTTGGGAATATTCGTCAATTCATGGTTCTGCTCAGGGAGTGAATAATTATGGCAAACGTTCACAAAAAATGTATAAATTGCCGCATCTGTTGGTGCAGAGGAACAAATATAGAAATTATATATTTAACGTTTCAGTTAATGCTGCTGAATCATTTCTAATGACTGAATAATGTAAGCATATGGCAATACTGGATGGCATATGCATACTGGACATTAAAATTTAAAAATATTTGCTTGCTTCATGTAATAAATTCAATATTTGGATTTAGGGAATATTTAAAATGAAGTGTCGTTATGGAGATAAGTAGTATATGTATATTGGCAAAATGAAAGCATTTTCGAAAATCAATTCGATTTGTTAAATAGTCTTATTGAAGACTATACTATATACTTATATATTATAAGAGAAATACAACAAAGTTTTCATGTGAACCTGTGTCTGTATCTAATTTGTAGTTTCTTATTTTCCATTTGGATGGTGAATATCTTGCGTTTAGGTTTTTCTATAAACTTTGTACCTCTTTAGGCGATATATCTAATGCGCATATCTTCACATTTTTCTGATATTAATAGTATTTGCGGTAATTATATAATAAGATCTATTCATACTCAAGAGCCTATTAACATGCCCAAAGTATTCAATTTCAACAAATGTTTTTTTTCATCCACACAAATTAAATGGCCGTGTGTATTTTCTTTGTTGTCTCACATGTGTAGAAAAATTTCGTGATTTCCTCCCTTACCCTAACGATACATTATATCGATACTTAGTTTGATTATAATCTGAACTTTTGATGACATTTGGGTGAGTAAGAAAGTGTCCCTTCTTCTCATCTATTGGAGTAATAAAGTGTGGCTGCAGTAAATGCATATGTGTGACAAGTGAGCACTTGTTGGTCGTCGCACACATATGATTGTGGTTTACGTAGTTGTGGTCACTTAAATGTGGTTGCTTTATCACTACAAATAATTTGACTAACTTATAAGCGAAAGCTACTTCTGAAGGTTTGGTTAGAACGCTATAATTACTTATCTTGTTGTTTAAATTTGTGCTCAATTACGAAGGTTAAATTACTGCTACACAATTGTTCACACAATGTTTCTACGATATTCTCTAAAGCGTTCATGTAACTGTTTGATTGTGTCGGTAAGAAAATATAGGAATTTAGCACCACATATGCTGTTTCAGAAACTGATAGTCATTTGAGCAAGAAGTCCTTCATATATGCTACTTCTACTATAAAATTAAGAATTTTGAGTTACTTGCTTTATTGATATTGAATATTTCTAAAAAAAAGGCTTTTTTGTTATCAATATATGGATATAATATACAGAAATCGTAATTAGTGTAAATATTATTCATGCCACACAATAATACCAACGGCTCGGACATACATGCGCGTATATATAAATAATTCATACATATGCGTTGTTACTACTATGTGCCTAAAGTCATATTTTTTTCTTTGCGCATTTTCTTATGGCTGGCCATATTCTGCCTTTATCCTTAGTCGTATGTCACAACTAATCAATTGCTCACATTTTGCTCGAATAAACTTAATAGCAATTTCCAGTCAGCTTTGTTTACATTTTGTTCGTTTATTCTGCTCGTGTGTACTAAATAAATATAATGGAACAAATGTTTGTACATATGCATATAGTCCACAAAGTCCTTGCAGTCAGAAAGTAATGTCCGAAATCCTATAAAATATATTTACAAGCATGTACTAAATATGATTTAACCAAATCGTTTTGTCTGTATATACGCAAACTAATCCCTCAATCAAATCAAGTTCATATATGAAATATAGTGTATTTTTTAAGGCTATTCTATACCATATACGATACCTCTGATGTAGTTTACAAGGAATTGAAATAAAATATGTGAAAACTAATTATGTAACTGTAAAGTGTAATTACGTAAAAGTTTAAGTCTAACTAATTAGTCTGTCAGATTTATCAAATACACATAAAGATATACTAAACATCAGTTGGCACCGCACTTTACGTTGCGTATACAACATGTCAGACTCTATATTGTGTTATTACTCAAATTAATGCGGAGGGAAATACATCTAACAATATATAAATGCTCTACATCTCTGTTATTTATATTATTTGTGATTATTATGGTATCTCATTGGACATAGTAACAGAATATTTGTCATTTATTTATATCAATATCTATAATAAAATCTCATATTTATCAACCACCTACCTAAGGCTACGATCAAAAGGTTGCTTATAAGCGTAATTATAGCAGTGCAAATGAACTGTAGTAAACTTATTGCTTGAAGCTTATTATATATTTCTAACTTTTTTGCGTTTGATCTCTTATTTCTGCGCCTTTTATATTGTCTAGCCCGCAAATAAAGGTTATTGGCAGCTAAAATTATATTAATAACCGGATGATTGCCTTGATAAATGTTATTGTCACCAATTGAATGCACGAATATTCTTTCAGTTAGTAGGCAGTAGTCGATTTTTTGCCCAAAAATAAGCTAATAAATATTATTTGTAATAATTTTCATTCAAATCCAATATATATTTAGAAATCAGCAACTATTCTTCCAAAAATGTATTGCTGTCTGACATTCACGGACTTCTTTTGAGTCAACTTATTGTTCACTTGAATATTTTTTGAACATCATAAAAATTTCCTAAACTTCATCCTGATTATTGGTTTCAATGGTAGAAGCACTATAAACCAATCTGTATATTCGTTGGTAAATCAATCCTGCATATTTATTCGTATTAATACTCGTTATTTTGCATTTCTTCTCACTACATTCTACGTCCGTTATTTTCGACTTCTGTTTACGCCTACCAATATTTGTGGACTTCTGCAAATAATTAGTTGCTTGAGTGGCAATCAAGCCAACCCCAAGTGAACCCGGTTAATGCTTTGATTGTGTTACAATAGTTCTGAATATTTTGGTAATAAAGCGCAGAGGTCTATAATAAACTAAATTGAGCTATGAAGGTTAAATTTGTGGCTTTCATCGATTTTTATTTCATAAGTAATCAATTTATGAATATGTGCTTATGATATATGAGTTTTCAAAATACTGGGATAATTGTATCATGCTAGTTCGAAAACTGAATTTAATGGAAACTATACACAAATGTTTATATTTATAATTCTTTACGTAGCTCAATAATGAATGATTATAAATCTTCTGCCATGTTTTTTATCTCAACTAACTCAGCAAATATATATATATATATATAGGTTATATTGAGGTAATCTGTTACTCGTAACATCCTACTTTCTCTACTGCAATTTTTGTACATAAATGGACACATTTGACACTTAAGAAATATCGGAAGTTTTTTCACTGTGTAAACAACTTTTTGATCTTACGAATATATGATTTGTCTATATTACTAAAATCATGTCTCCCGTTTTAACAGTAAACCGAAGAATAAACTGCAAGTCATATTATTTTTCTTTTATTTCATATTTCTGCGCTATCATATTTAGTTTTTAAAAACTTTATGAAAGTTAAAATTATATTTTAATTTTTTTTTTATAGCTGCTGGCATACTGATTGTAATCAGATCGTCTTTGCCACTAATAAGCACCATAAATAATACTTAATTAAATCTAATTGGACGGAAAATTTCAATCACTGCATAGCAACAAAACAGTGATTGTAAAAAAACGAAAACTTTTAATCTCTCTTCAGCTGTCTGGTATTGTCAATTAAGGCACGCGCCATTCTTAAGCGGATATTGACTTTTTAAGCAAGTAAATAATCCACGACAAGACTTGTAGTTGAGGAAATTTACTAGCTATAGCAAATGAAAAACAACAATATGTAGAAGGAAGATTGATAATTTAATACGTCTTAAACATTTTGAAATTTGTACTTATTAGTTTTGTGGAAATGTAGTAGATCAAATGCTGTAGACCAATATGTCAAAAGTTTTATTTTCCTAATTCTTGCTGCTGTTGACTCGGCTATAAACGCGTAAGTAGTGTCTACGCCAGTAAAGAAGAAGATGAATTCTTATAAGTTTATTCTATTATGTATTTGCGATATGAAAATTTCTTACTTACAGTATATACATATGTATAAGTACAAACACATTAACTAGTGTCCATTGGCGTATACGCAGCTGAGAGAGCATTGTTAATAGAAGACGTGATTTTTATCAGTCCCATGATCTTAAAATTTTTACGAGTTTTCTAAATTTTTGAAGTTAAAACTTTATTAAAACTAATTTCGATGATTTTCACCCTACTGAGATGTAATAAACAGACCATTAGTTGGCATTATTGTAATAAACACACATTACTACCACATCATGGGCCATTCTGCATAAACTATTTTTGTAGTCTCGAAAATGCAAATCAAATGAAATCATTTCCATAATCTGTGTTGTTAGTACATATGTATGTGTTGAATGTAAAAGAATATTCCACTTATTTAGTTATCACGAGACTCTCTCAAACTTACATCTTAATGTGATGCCTCTGCACTTGTATTAGTAATTTGCATTACAATGGTGTCTGGTATTCGCTACGTATACACAACATTCGTAATCAGATTGTCCTTCGGTAGGCTGGCCTTCATTTTTTGCTGGGTATCTCTTAATAAAAACTTGCCCATATTTTAGCCGCGTTTTTTTTCACTGTGTTGTACTGAAGTTTTATTTTCCTAAGCAGTAAATTTTGTAAACTTGTGGGGTGAAAAATGAAAAGAAGCGAAAATTAAATTAAATTTTTTATCGTAGCAATTTTCATAGAAGTTTCGTTTGTTATAAGAATAATTGTCAACAATAGTCGAGTGTAACAATTTGTCTGACGGATCGTCAACACATTGAATGTTGCTTATACGACATGTAGAACTATTCATTTGCGGGAAATTCCTTTTGTTAATAAAACCAATAAAGAGGAAAATTAGTCTTAAAATATTAACATTTCCGTTGTTTAGTTTATTTACTATTATTTTTCGCATATCTCAGCTTCTTCTATAAAACAATTTCGTGGGCACCAACTACTTACTTAGAACCATAGGAGAAATCTCACCTGCGTTCATTTTATACAAATGAAAAGTGAATGGTGTAAACAAGCTTTGCGCTTGATTTTTTATTTCTTCGAGGTTCATATCATTTTGTCTAGACAGTCATTGTCAGTTTATTGGCAGCCTAAATTCTATATGTTGTTAGGTGATTGGATAAATAAATATTATTACCACAATAACGTTAACTAAATTCATGTTTTCAATATTTTTGTTTTTTTGTTGAAACGCTAATAAAGTTAGTGACTACTTTTATTTCCAATTTAATATTTACAAATACTTTAAAAAAATCCATGAGGGAATTTTTCATAACGAATTTATATTTTTTTTACTCTTGCACCCAGTTGCTACATAGTATTATAATTTTGTTCCTCTTTGATTCCTTCAAGTTGCAATAGACGTCATTTTCTTTTCAAGAAGCTGCTCATTTGTTGGAACGGCCGATATCAGACCACAATAACATATAGCTGCCAAACAAACTGAGTGATCGGAATGAAATGCTTGTATGGAAAATTTTTGAATTTGACAAGAAATATTCACGAAATTTGATATAGATTATTTTTTAAGGCAACAATGTAATCTCTAAAAGACTTATTCAGAACGGGTTACTATAGCATATAGCTACCATACAAACTGAACACATAGCTACTAACAGAAATGCACCTTTGAAGGGTATTTAGCTTCGGTGAAACCGAAGTTAACGTTTTTTCTTGTTTTTTTTTTATTCTCTTTAATTTCTCCGGTTGAATTTTTCATAAAATGGCGTGGTATTTGCAACAGGATGCTTTAGCTCTGTAATTAATAAAACAAAATTATATTAATTATATGTGCAGAAAGAGCATCCATCAAAGCATTATACACACAACAAACAGCTTTTTGGTATTATGTTGTTTAGGATGACAGTGATTCCGCAAAAGTGAATATGCTAATCAAATGTTCTGTACCCCTACACATATGTTGGTTTAATGCCGTAAATGTAGCTGAATACAGGGTTTTTACTAATGCTCGTGTATGCACGTTCGTGTTGGCAACATTTTTACTAAGAATATATGAGTTCACAAGTATTTTTTATGATCGTAAACAAATCCAGCTACATACATAAACACAAGTGCTTTGTCATTCCTAACAACTTTATGTGACATTCGCGTTAATGTTGTTCTGCACCATGTGGCATAAAATGAGTTGTGTTCTCCTCAAAAGCTTGTTCTTGCCTTTTTCATGTTTCCTTGCACATATACATTTATGTATTCTTTATAAAGAAGTTAACGACCGTAATATGAATGTATATTTCTACAACTCATTTAAGCCAAATAGCAGTTAACCCACTTTATATATTAAAAAAAAGTGATGTGCTTTTCGTTTATGAGGAGAGGTGTGAGACGTCTGAACTTTGTCACTTTCAGCACTTTTTCGCTGAATTATGGACGGGAGCTTTTTCAATTTTTTATATGATAAAGTTTGATACTTTGCTAGCTTGTTTATATGCCGGTCTAGTTTCTCTTAGTAAAACTATTTTTTATCTTCTGATATACGCCGGCAGTTGATTACTAAATGAAAAGCCACAATTTTCTTCAATCTGCTTCGAAAATACTTTATGTGTAAGCGATTCATTGTTTATATGAAAAACTCCTTACTATTTCTAAGTACAGGGTAGGCCATTTAAAGTTGACCCATCTGGCAACGCTGTAACTTTTAACAGCGCTGACAAATCGGCTAATGTCATACCGCGTTAGAAGCGGCATTCGAAGACAATTTATACCATGGAACAGTACACTCCAAAAGAACGCGCTGAAATTGTTCAGCTTTATATTCAAAATAACTTTTCAATTGTGTTAACTCAACGTGCGTTTCGCAAAAAAAATAAAGTGAAAAGTGCTCCAGTTAAGAACACAATTAAGTCTTTATACGCAAAATTTGTGAACACCGGTAATCTCAGTAATGCCAGTCATGCATCCAGACAACGCACAAGACGTTCTGATGAAAATATCGAAGCTGTACGAGCCAGTATTGAGGAGACTCCATCGACATCGAGTTATCGCCGCTCTCAGGAATTAGACATCTCTCGCACCACTCTCCGACGCATAATTCATAAAGATTTGAAGATGTTTCCATATAAAATTCAAATGGCACAAAAACTAAACCCAGCTGATTATCCGCGACGCCTTAATTTTGGCAAACAAACAAATGGGTCAACTTTAAATGGCCTACCCTGTATTTAGTTAGTTCAAAAACTAAAATTTATGTGTTCAGAAAGAGTTCATATATTTATATTTCTTATTCCCAAATATATTAGTTGGTCTATACAAATGAAGATAATAGCTTTGGTCTTTCTTACAAACCTCGAAAATTTCTGTAATTGCACATACCTGAAGCGAACTGTTGTTAAAAGTGTTGCATCAAGAAATGTAAGCGTTTTTACAATTATTTCTTGGTCGGTTTTTGGAGTTATAACTGTGTCACGTATTTAAATAAAAAAACTCTATTTTGCAATAAATTGTTTATTGGGGCAATAGTTGCCAGCTGCAAAGAAGTATGTGCTAAATGTTAAGTCCGAGCTACACTGGACCATAAAAGAAAAATCTAAATTGTGATTATATAGAAATACACTAAGTGCAGAAATGGTTACGACACTCATAAAAAACTTGTTCACATTTCTGTTTTTTCTTAATCGGAGAATAACAGTATTAGCTTATTTAAATTTGTTCATTGTTCCACTAAAAAAGCACAAAAACTCCATTAAGTATATGATTTCACTAAGGAAGATAGCAACTGAACAATGTAGTACCCTAAATAAAACTCTCACAATGCAAAATTTAAATATTATGACACAATTAATTTTACAGTTTTTATTTTCCAATTTTCAAAAGAAATATATATTTATATACTCCGAAGAGAAAACTAACAATATAAGAGAAAATTTGAAAAAATACATTTTCAGTGAAAGCAACCACTTAAATAAATTAGTTCGAAGCAATTAAGTGTACATGTGTGGAGGATGGAGTCATGTGTAGAAGTTCACGCAAGTGAGGAAAGTTCTCTGATCGCCATTCACTTGGGAGTGGCCAGAAACGATTCTTTTACATATGACTCAAGCAGCTCACGACTTCCGGTCTTTGACCAAGTATCCTCTGGGTAGCCTAAGAACATCCGTTTGAAGGCGAGCTAAAGTGAGAAGGCGAAACACCCCTGCATAGGGTTGTGCGCTGGGTTTGGGACCCGCCACGTAAAAAAACACCCCCAATGAAAGACAACAACAAGCCTCGGATGAGTGACCCCCCTTTTGATGACGACCATGGCAAACGAAATAAGGACTATGATTTGAGGGCATGCACCTGGAATGTCCGGTCCCTTAATTGGGAAGGTGCCGCTGCCCAGCTGGTAGATGTCCTCGTAAAGATAAAGGCTGACATCACCGCCGTCCAAGAAATGCGATGGACGGGACAAGGACAGAGACGAGTAGGTCCTTGTGACATTTACTACAGTGGCCATATAAAGGAGCGCAAGTTTGGTGTTGGATTCGTGGTGGGAGAGAGACTCCGTCGCCGAGTACTATCATTCACTCCGGAGAATGAACGTCTAGCCACAATCCGCATCAAAGCGAGGTTCTTCAACATATCGCTGATTTGCGCCCACGCCCCGACGGAAGAGAAGGACGATGTGACCAAAGACGCCTTTTATGAGTGCTTGGAGCGCACTTATGAGAGATGCCCCCGCCACGATGTCAAAATCGTGCTTGGCGACTTCAATGCCAGGGTGGGCAAAGAAGGTTTCTTTGGCACTACGGTCGGTAAATTCAGCCTCCACGCGGAAACATCCCCAAATGGGCTGAGGCTGATCGACTTCGCCGGGGCCCGAAATATGGTTATCTGTAGCACTAGATTCCAGCATAAGAAGATACATCAAGCTACCTGGCTGTCTCCAGATCGAAAAACCACCAACCAAATCGATCATGTTGTGATAGACGGAAGACACGTCTCCAGTGTTTTAGATGTGCGTGCGCTCCGAGGTCCTAACATCGACTCGGACCACTATATTGTTGCAGCCAAAATACGCACCCGCCTCTGTGCAGCAAAAAACGCACGCCAACAAACACAAGGATGGTTCGACGTCGAGAAGCTGCAATCACAACAGACAGTCGAACGTTTTTCTACTCGGCTTGCACTCCTGCTCTCTGAGAGCACTCGTCAACAACTCGGTATAAGGGAACTGTGGGACGGCATTTCAAACTCCTTACGTACAGCTGCAACCGAAACCATTGGTTTTCGGAAAGTGCAAAAAAACAGCTGGTACGACGAGGAGTGCCGTGCCGCAGCGGAGAGAAAACAGGCTGCCTACCTCGCAACGTTACGATCGACCACAACACGTGCGGGATGGGATAGATACCGAGAGTTGAAGAGGGAAGCGAGACGCATTTGTAGACAGAAAAAGAAAGAGGCCGAAATGCGTGAGTACGAAGAGCTTGATAAGCTGGCCGACAGGGGTAATGCTCGAAAATTCTACGAAAAGATGCGGCGGCTTACAGAAGGTTTCAAGACCGGAGCATACTCTTGTAGAACCCCCAAAGGTGATCTAGTTACCGATGCCCAGAGCATACTTAAATTATGGAGGGAACACTTCTCCAGCCTGCTGAATGGCAGTGAACGCACAACACCAGGAGAAAGCGAACCCGATACCCCAATCGATGACGATGGAGCAGACGTTCCATTGCCCGACCATGAAGAAGTTCGAATAGCAATTGCCCGCCTGAAAAACAACAAAGCGGCAGGGGCCGATGGATTGCCGGCCGAGCTATTCAAACACGGCGGCGAAGAGCTGATAAGGTGCATGCATCAGCTTCTTTGCAAAATATGGTCGGACGAAAGTATGCCCAACGATTGGAATTTAAGTGTGCTATGCCCAATCCACAAAAAAGGAGACCCCACAATCTGCGCCAACTACCGTGGGATTAGCCTCCTCAATATCGCATATAAGGTTCTGTCGAGCGTATTGTGTGAAAGATTAAAGCCCACCGTCAACAAACTGATTGGACCTTATCAGTGTGGCTTTAGACCTGGTAAATCAACAACCGACCAGATATTCACGATGCGCCAAATCTTGGAAAAGACCCGTGAAAGGAGAATTGACACACACCACCTCTTCGTCGATTTCAAAGCTGCTTTCGACAGCACGAAAAGGAGCTGCCTTTATGCCGCGATGTCTGAATTTGGTATCCCCGCAAAACTAATACGGCTGTGTAAACTGACGTTGAGAAACACAAAAAGCTCCGTCAGAATCGGGAAGGACCTCTCCGAGCCGTTCGATACCAAACGAGGTTTCAGACAAGGCGATTCCCTATCGTGCGACTTTTTCAACCTGCTTCTGGAGAAAATAGTTCGAGCTGCAGAACTTAACAGAGAGGGTACTATCTTTTATAAGAGTGTACAACTGCTGGCGTATGCCGATGATATTGATATCATCGGCCTCAACACCCGCGCCGTTAGTTCTGCTTTCTCCAGACTGGACAAGGAAGCAAAAGAAATGGGTCTGGCAGTGAACGAGGGCAAGACGAAATATCTCCTGTCATCAAACAAACAGTCGTCGCACTCGCGACTTGGCTCCCACGTCACTGTTGACAGTCATAACTTTGAAGTTGTAGATAATTTCGTCTATCTTGGAACCAGCGTAAACACCACCAACAATGTCAGCCTAGAAATCCAACGCAGGATAACTCTTGCCAACAGGTGCTACTTCGGACTAAGTAGGCAATTGAGAAGCAAAGTCCTCTCTCGACAAACAAAAACCAAACTCTATAAGTCTCTCATAATTCCCGTCCTCCTATATGGTGCAGAGGCTTGGACGATGACAACAACCGATGAGTTGACGTTGCGAGTTTTCGAGAGAAAGGTTCTGCGAAAGATTTATGGTCCTTTGCGCGTTGGCCACGGCGAATATCGCATTCGATGGAACGATGAGCTGTACGAGATATACGACGACATTGACATAGTTCAGCGAATTAAAAGACAGCGGCTACGCTGGCTAGGTCATGTTGTCCGGATGGATGAAAACACTCCAGCTCTGAAAGTATTCGACGCAGTACCCGCCGCGGGAAGCAGAGGAAGAGGAAGACCTCCACTCCGTTGGAAGGACCAAGTAGAGAAGGACCTGGCCTCGCTTGGAATATCCAATTGGCGCCACGTAGCGAAGAGAAGAAACGACTGGCGCGCTGTTGTTGACTCGGCTATAATCGCGTAAGCGGTGTCTACGCCAGTAAAGAAGAAGAATTAAGTGTACAACCGGTATTCGTACACACATAGATTGCACGAACGAATAAATATAAATATTTGTCACATACAGCACTGCAGACGTGCCATGATAAATGGGTGACATATTGGCAAAACAAGAGAACAAAGACATTACTTTGGTCAACCACAAACACGCTGGCAGCAACTTATATTTAATTGCTTCCGCTGACAAAGTAAAAAAGCGAAAATGCAATAAAACTGTGAAAAAGTAAAAAGCAAAAACTGTTTCCAATTTTAAAATTGTCTAAATACGATATAGGTATCGTTAACAAACACAAATATATACACATACATATTTACGTAAGTTATCTTACATTTGGTATTCAATCTATAGAGAAAATTACTCCACTTCTATCTACTTTGTGGTTAATAAAATATGAAAATAATGGATACAGAGCAAACATTTGGAAAAAATTTGTTTGTTATTTCCAGCATAAAACTGGCAATGATTAAGTGACATTTTATCTTTGTAAAAATGAATAAAATGTGTGAGTGAAATTTTTTCTCTATTCATTATTGTTTGTGGATCAATATGATTTTAGGCTTGGCTCATTTTATACACTACTTAGATCTCTTTTGATGAGTAACGTTTAACAAAACTGTTTAAATAAGCCAATTGAATGCAGTCATTTTTGTCATTTTGAAAAGCCGATGAGTCAGGCTGTTAGCTGAATGTGGAACTCTTCACACCTTGAGCCATCAGTCATAACATTGTTCTTGTCAGCGTTTAGATAAAGCCATAGAGTAAGGAAGATAATACTTGCTCTTTGCAAATGTGATCTTCTTGGGCTTTGCGCTATGGTATCAAAAGTAGTAAGCTTTCGTTTAGCGGGCCAAAGTGATAAATTGATAGCCTACCGGCAGACTTTGAAACATTTATATCATATTTATGTGAAATCATATGCACACACAGGTTGTTGTCGCTTCCACTTTCTATACGCAAGGCCTTGAATTATGAAGTTTAAATACACATTATACACTTATGATTTAATAGATTCAGCAAACAAAATGAAATCGACTATGTTTAGTAAATGTCGACGCAGTAAAAGTTAGCATTAGTTTATGTGCAAACGCACACACGTGTTTCTATTTTTACGCTTATACATACTATATAAACCGAGAGTTTAGCTGACATGCTTTGTAGAAAAGTAAAGCTCTCTAGTTCTTTGGTATTGCCAAATTTTTTCAAAAAATTGAAAATTTATTTGAAAACCCAGGCCGTTGAGAGAGCTCGTCCAATTTGATTTTGGCTATCATTGGGATTGGGCACACAACTCGATGAGAATGAAACTGATTTTATGTGTTGGTCACTCAATAAATACAAAAATTCGGGCTTTAATACTTTTTTTTTAATGGGTATTCAGTTTATTAGAAAAAAGTTTTCCTTTTCTTACTTGCATACATAATTTTAAAGCAAGATCGAAAGCTAACTAACTCACCGCTTCATATGTGTTATGTTTATTGAAAATATATTTCCCTATACTCAGCATTTCAATATCCAATAGTACAAGAAAAAAATAAAATTTTTTTTTGAAACCAAATATATATTCTACTGAATTTTAATTAAACTCTAGCAACAACAAAGTCAATCACAATTTACGACTGAAAACACAACCATACCATATAGTTCCCTTACGCAATGTGGGCTCTTCGTACGAATTTGAATTATAAATTTCCATTTAAATTAAGTCGAATTGGCACTTTGTAATTTGGTGTCTTGTAGAATTTCCCATGAATAGTTCAGTGTTTACAAGGACACAGTGGATTTCACCTTTAGTACTTAATTCCTTTCCAGATTTATAATACCTTGCAGTAAACAAAAATTTGTGATTGTGAGTAAATGGTATTTACTGTTAAACACCCAGAGTTGATATGTCAATTGCTGCTGTAACTGCTGCTGTATTCACAGCAGGACTTTAATACTTTTGAATATGTTTATTATACATGATATTTAGACGTGCATATAAATACTTTAACTATTAATGTTATTGCTATTTGCCCAACTATTTAAAATATTTTCTTTTTTTGAACAGTTAAGATCGCCATCTTTCCATACTTAAATTTTTCCTTATAACATAAATTCTTTTATTTATAATCTGTGGTTCTGCATATTAGCTGCTACTCTTTTGCTTTTACCATATATTTTCATGGTTAATTTATAAATATAAAAAATATTAATTCAATGAGTTTTTTACTGATTCAATACGCTCGTACAAGCAGTCTGCAAATTGTATGGGTATGCAAGCTTTATGCTTGGCTGAGACTTTTTTAGAAAATCCTTAACTTTATCCTTAGAGTTATGCAACTAAAATATATTTATTTTTATAAAAATATTGCCATTGTACGACTATCCATACAAACACTGATTACATTTTTACTTTTAAGGCTCAACTGCCAATAAATTTTTGCAATTTGTACAAAAAAGGCTGTCAAAAACCCATCCTTCACTTTTGCGGCAACTTCAGTTAAGAAATTGGCGAATAACTTTGTGAAAAACAGCTGCTAATGCAAAAATATATCAAAATAAAAAATGTGGCCATCATTGAAAACCAAATATGTGCATTCTTTTTAATTTACAAAGTGAAAATTTTATTTACCTGGACGGAAATTCCAAATGGAAACATATTTGCATTATACAATACAATGTTAAATTCTTTTACTATTTATGTGTGGTAAATTATATAAACAATACTACAGTATGTGCTTTATGTGAGCCCCTATCCGCCAAGTCAAAAATATCATACATATTTTCTCTCTAGGTATCGATTTAGTTTGTAAAAGCCTCTATGTGGTTTGGGAAAACACAGAAAAAAATTATTGCTTTGAAATCTAAAAAATGTTCGTTGATGCAATTATCTTGTTTATGTTAACCTTATCTACGTCATTAAATTAACTACGTGGTATTTTAATTTCAAATATAGGAAATTCAGAACCGTTTATATAATCTCTTATATCGGAAATAAAAATATTAAGTGGTATATATATTTTTGAAAATTTTCAAACTTTTTATTCATTAATTTTTGTTTTATTTATAAGTTTTGTAATGAGAGTCCTTATTTGTAAGAATAGAAAATAATAGAAAATGTATTTGGAATTTTGTAGTTTAATGCGTATTTACAAATATGCAGAAACTGATTCTCTCCAAGCAAATAAAAAAAAAAAATCGTTAAATTTTCTCTTGGGTCTCCAAAAACAAAGCCATTTCTTCTATTGACAAACATGCGATGTATTTCATATTATTTATCAACAATGTGTAATTCCATTTCTATTTAGATTTTTCGTTGAATAGCTCTAACCTTTGGTAAAAGTATTTGTGGTTATGTTGATTGCAGGAAAAAGCAAGATATCTCTGCGTTGCTAGTACGATAAAGGATGTTTCGCAAAGGTGTTCTATTCTCTTTGAGGTTACGTGCCTTCTAGGTGATAGTGCAATTTTGGTTCAGTAAAAAAAATTTTGTTTATTTTAGAATACATAAACTCCGAACCCAGTAGTATAAAATTTAATTAAATTCATTTGGCTACAAACTTGAGTTGTTTTGATGTAAACTCTAGTTCAATCAGCTAATAACTTGACCTTTATTTATATACGTTTGTTTTTATGCTTTTAGAGGGTTATAGCGTAATTGTGCCTATAGCGAAGTTAATCGAACATAACAATTCATTTTCTAATCGCCAGCAACTCTTTGAATGGTTTTGTGTATTCTAAGCCTTCGCAGTGTGCGTCTAATTATTAATATTATATTAATTGGGTCAGCACGTGCATTTCCATAGATGCTGTTTTATTTGAAAACGGAGTTAACTGGTGGGCTAATGAAATCATTTTTGGTCTTTTATTTATCATGCTTTTACACTTTCTTCCACTGAACGCTTCAAATTTATCAACTAGGTTTCTAAATGATTTTAGTATTATTAAAAGGTCAATTTAGACACTCAGTAAAAAGCTAAATGATTTTTGTAATTTGCTTAGAAAGAACTGATACTCAAGGTATATATTCCTTCAAAAAATTTTGTTGCTAGAAAAAAAAATTATTGACGTTAAAATCTTCCGTGTTTTTCTATTTTCTTCATTTTATCGCTAAGTTCCTTTTCCAACTGTTTGTAATTCATAACCGTCTGCAAAATTATTCAGCAATATTTCAGGTGAAAACTCGAAGCAATTGTCATGAAGGTACGTAAGAGATTTGCAATATTCAGTTTTGCCGCATGATTATTGTTCGCTCTGGCGTATGATCAACGTTTGCGCTCAGCAGTCGTCGTTCAATCGGGCATAATTTAAATCTAGCTGTGTGTGTTAAACCTGACAATGGTGTTGGTGACTTACAGATTCAGAAAAAAATGTTAGAAATATCGGAGAATTTGAAAATTGGTTAACTACACTTTTCAACATAAAGCACATATTTTGTAAAGAAGTTATTTTTACAGTAGATTCGAGTACTAATTGGACTAGTCGAATGGTTATAATTGATACTTTGGCAATTCAAGCATCACAGTTACTCCTGCACTTAAGTTGGTACAAATCGCATAGCAATGAAGTATTTCCAAATCATTTAAAATTTATAATAAATTTTACCATCATAAATATCAAAGGTGACAACCATAAAGTCCTATTGCAACTTAAATTACCTATTTTCTAAAATATAAATGTTATATCTCTATAAGGTTTAGTCTTGTGCGCACACATATTTCAAGCAAATGTGTGGTGTGCGTTGAACAATAAGTGCATAGAATTGTTGGTGGCATGCAACCACAGTTATTTTTTCATTCATAAATTTCACAGCTTCACCTTCAGTGACGTATTCCGCTTCCGCGAATTAAATAGAATTATTTGCATATTTGCGGTTCGACGTGGAAGTCGCTTTGTAATGTCATTTCAGTAAGCGATTTTGTGTGTGCGATAAAACATGAATTTTTATTTTTTATTTTTTATAATGTCAGGTTTTATATATTGTGTAGAGTTAACACAGGAGTATAGTTGTTTGCATGTACAATGCTTTTTGCTTTTGATGTAATTTATTTTTTATCATGTACTTTAACTTGCCTTTGTTTATATTTTAATTAGCGATGTGTTAAAAAAATACATGGCAGCATAACTAGTATTTACTTTATTAATTACATGAAATAAAAACTGCAGCTTTGTGGCTCACAACATTTATAAATTGTGTTTTAATTGTATTGAAGTATCTGTTTGAAAATTAATTGGCTTTTGTAATTAAAGCGTGCATGAAAGGGTGTTTACTTGTTGTGCTTGAAGAATGTTAAATTAATTTTATAATAATAGTGAAGGGCTTAAATTAGATAAACATGTTTTGTTGAATTTCAGTTCAAACATTTTCCATTACGTAAAGCTATTGTTGTCATTAAGTAAATAGTGTAGGTTAGACCCCTACACTCCTTGACTACAATACAAAAATCCTGCACGCTAGGAAATTTAAACATTTCATATCCATCAGCTTATAAAATCGCAGACGCAAAATGACTATAAACTAGTGTTTTTAAGATTTCTATACCATTTTTGACATGGGTATTCACAATACAGTTCACTTGAATTCCCTTGGCTCCCAACGATATCAAATTAATCCGTTTGATTCAGAAAATCATCTTTCAAAACAAGAACACAATTTTCACGAATAACACGCAAATTGATCAGCAATCAAAGCTGGTGTGGCTTGGGTCGCGGTAGCTTGCTCAAAGTTAACGGGATTGCTTGAGTTTTGAATCTGCGCGTTATTTGTCGTTCAAACTATATTTTAGTAATTTATGTTAGCTTAGCTGCGGTATGGCTCCAGAGTTAAATGTTTTAGTCAACCCTGATTTAAGGGATCTTTTTTGAGGATAGATCCATTTTATATATTGCTTTATTATAGGATCAATCTAATATTATTTGTAAATTGAAGACATTTTAAAGACGAAGAAAATAGGATTTTCTGACACGCTTCTTCAAAAACAAAAAAAAAAAAAAGAATATGATATTTTTAAAAATTTTTATATTATTAACCAATATAACAATCCATAGACACACTTCTGTGTCATTATAGAAGTTTAATAATTGGTTTTTCCTCGATATAAGAAAGACTCAATTAAACCAAGTAAAATTCGCACACATAACATTTTCATCAAGAGCCCATCTATCATCCGAAATGTATACTAACTTTGTTGCTCTGGACACTTATGTAATGAGTTTTGAATGTGGCTTTTAATGCTTTATTCGCTTCATTGGCGGTGAAAGTGCAAGCAGTTAACAATTAGTGAATGTGATCAACGGAATAGCAAAAACATGAAAGTTAAATTGACCACAATCAATCAAGTGGTAGAAGATATTTACACTGAAATAGGCAGCTAGTGAACCAAAAAGTTAATTATGATAGTTATACACCAACAATTTCTTGTTTTATAAACACTTAAATTTTGGAGTCACTGACGTATCGCAGTGTAAGATACGCTGCCTGGTAATAATAATATTTGTACTAAAGAATTGCGATGAAATTCATCACACTTGTACATATGAATTTTTAGACTTAATTTAATGCAACCTAAACTTTAATTGAAGAAAGAACTATTCAACTAGTATTGCTTTCAGTGCGTGTACTACTAAATATTATTCAACATTATTCTTCTGGGTGTAGACAAAGGACACAAAAATTGACACATTCCAGACTATCACAGATTTCCGAACATTTAACTTCTTTTCTGTTTCTCTATTTTACTTATAAAGGATTCTTCATGTTTTATAAATAGGTATTTTACCTATTATATCGTCTTACCCAGGCGACCACGATCGAAATAAACGCAAATTTCATTCTAACAATAATAATGTATTTTCATATTTCTGCGAATTTGTTTGTGCCGGCGTGTTGGAAATTCATCAAATTAAAATATTTTGGGTGGTTTCATAGCATACATATTTATGTATATGTGCTCTTCAAGCAATTTATTGGTAAAGCCGTTTAAATATGTAAGTACATAAGAGTATGTGTATGAAAGCAGTATTTAGTATGCTCTCCTTATACTTCTCTCTTATTTCGAAAGATTTGTAGACCATACAAAACTTATTTGCATTAAGCAAATTTTTTGATCACCTGTAGAATACGAGGTGTGTTCAAAAATTATCGCGAATAGTAACTGACAGTTTTCTTCGATTGCAGGGGTGTGGTGCATCATGAGTTCTTGCCACAGGGAAGAACGGTCAATAAGGAATATTACCTGCAAGTTATGTGCAATTCGGGCGAAGCAATCCGCCAGAAACGCACGGATTTGTGGAAGAACAAAAATTGGCTTTTGCACCACGATAACGCCCCTGCTCACACACATCGTTGCTTGTGCGCGACTTTTTGGCCAAAAACTACATATTAATGCTGCCGCAGCCCGTATTCCCCAGATCTGGCCCCCTGTGACTTTTTCTTGTTCCCCAAACTTAAGAGGCCCATGAAAGGACGACGTTATGCTTCTCTTGACGAGATAAAGATGGCATCGAAGTAGGAGCTGAAGAAGATAAAAAAAAAAATGATTTTTTGAAGTGCTACGAAGATTGGAAAAACCGTTGGCACAAGTGTATAATATCTCATGTTGACTACTTTGAAGGGGACAAAAGAGATATTCATGAATAAATAAATAATTTTTGAAAAAACACAAAATTCGCGATACTTTTTGAACACACCTCGTATGGTAATAGGTGTTTAGAGTCAATCATGAAATTACTTTTTAATGTAACAATGGAGTTTTCTTCGTGGGTGCACCTTTTTGGTATTAAACCATAAACTCAACCTAATAATTTCATGTCATGTTGATGATTGATTATGAACGGATTGGCAGAAAAATTTTATATTGTTACCTTTCTTTTATAATACAGACAATACACAACAAAAGAATAAAAAAAAATAATTATGCATATTTTTCCAGCGTAAAAAGGGTTACTACGTCAATTTAAAAAGGATTTTAATACTTTACTAATCATTAAAATTAGGATTTCCTTTGGAGGCTTTCAACTGTCATAACTATAATTATTTTACTGTGCAGATAGGGCAAATTTACAAAAAGTAATTGGAACTCAAACTCAAATTAGCAATTACCGTTAGCAAAATGAGTCTTATTTGCAAGCGGTTCAGCTCGAATATTATTTTTGTACTATTTAAGTTTTATATAGGTAACTGTTTTTGGGGTGTCAGAGAACAGATCTTTAATTAGTCATTAATTTGTAGCCATAGTTTTCGTAAATTGGTATTGATCTTCTTTCATATATAGCTCAAAAATGCGTACTAAGTCTTTAACAAAACAATCCATGTTGATATAAATACATACTTCTCTGCTGATTTGTAGGTAGAAGTGTTAAATCTTATGTAAGTATATTTTCCAAATCGTAAATTATTCGGGTTAGTCAACAGTTCAGGATACATATTCATTAATTATATTTTTCCTTTTCGGCAAACATTCACATTCTCATTCTAGCGTTTTGCATTTCATCCCAAATATTTCAAGTCATTTTATATTCGTTAAATTTAATTTAAATGCATATAGTATATTAAATGGATTATAATATATGTAGAGCTTCATATGTAATATGTTTACTAACATATGTACATTGTCTTGTACCTCAGATGTATTATAAAATTGTTTTAAATTTTATTGTTATTCCCAGTTGCTTTAAAGCGAGGTAGTACATTTAGTTTACTCCCACCAACAGAGTAGTCAGTAGAAAGTTTGGCAGTTAAATGTTGAGTTGTTTGTTAGTCAACTAAAGTCTGAAAATTAAAAATGCCTCGGACCTGGGTTCATAGAGTTTTACGACAGCATGCGTGTTTTTTATAATTTCAAATGAAATGTTGAAATATGTGTTCAAAGCTTTGTTTGCTGAATGTGCTCGCTAAAACAGTGCTCAGTGCATTTTGAGTTCGGTTGAGCTTCTGAGTAAAACGTATGATGTCTGTCAATTAACTCTTTTTCTAGTATATTTGTTACGTTACACCTTTTTGATGATTTTGATCACATAACTGAATGTGTGAATGCACAATTATCGTAATCAAAATTTTCTATTGTTTTCCAGTTTTATAAGTGTAAAAATAATTGGAATAAAATATATATAAATACAATTTACCAATTAATCCATAATCTGTGAACATCCTAAATCATATTAACGGGTGGGCCATTTAACGTTTTAAATTTGAATTATCTATATTTCGACATTGGAAACATCAAATACCATTCGGAAAGTGACAGATATTTAGTAAAAAAACTAAAATTTACGAAATGAGTCGCTATTTACTAGAAGAAAACTGGGAAACATTGAAAACTTTCTTCCAAAGTTCGTTTGACCGAGGATGGTCAATTTAACCGAAAAATCATCTTTTCGGACGAGGATCATTTCCACCTCCACGGTTACGTTAACAAGCAGAATTGTCGCATTTGGGGCACACAAAACCCGCACAGAATTGTCGAGAAGCCAATGCACCCAACACAAATCACTGTATGGTACGGATTTTGGTCTGGTGGAATCATTGCCCCATTTTTCTTCGAAAATAAAGAAGGAACCGCAGTAACCATCAATGAGCGATATCGCGCAGTGTTAACCGAATTTTTCTTTAAGCAAATTGAAGAGGAAGACTTGGACAACATTTGATTCCAGCAGGACGGCGCTAGGTGCCATACAGCAAACGCTACACTCAATCTTTTACGCCGTATCTTCGAAAATCGCATAATCAGCAATAGAGGTGATAGGAATTGGCCTCCCAGAAGCTATGATTTAACTCCGTTGGACTATTTTCTGTGGAGAGCTGTTAAAGATAAATGTTACGCCAACCATCCAGAAACAATTCAAGATCTAAAGTACGAGATTCAAGCTGCTGTAGCTGCCACAAGGCCTGAAACAATCGAGAAAGTACTCCAACATTGGGTGGATCGGATAAGCTACTGTAAAATCGGCCGTGGTGGTCATTTATTCGAAATTGTTTCCTACAAATAAATTTCATAAAACAACCTTTGAAATAAATGTTAGAACTTTCAAAAATATCAAGCCGTTTTTTTTATTGACTTTTTAAATTTAAAATTTTTTATGGCCCACCCGCTATGATCGCATGACCCTGTAGCTGCATAAATTCCCTGCTTTTCGACCGAAAAATCTACAAAGCAAATATTTTTCATTAGAAAACACGACTAGTTAAAAGAAGTGAGTTTTAGTAACAGAATTTTATACTCTGTTATAATTTCAATAGCCTTTTTGCGATTGTATACCTAAGCCTTGCTAAGTGCATTTATATGTTCACATTAGCGCACCTGCACGCATAATTTGTGACAATCCTTTAGCTTAAATAGTTTTTTCAACTTCATAGCATTGTTGTTATAAGCACTCATTGGGTATTACCCACTACTTATTCACACTCATGTTTATTGCTAAACTTTTAACTGCCCTTCCATTTAGCGCACATATACCATGAGGTAAGGCAATTATACTCCCTGCAAACGGTGGTCTGGACAACGCCTTCTCATATTGTTCTCATTGTGTTCTCGCTGATGAAATAAATATGCTTTTAAATACTCACAATTGTGGCAACTCACAAATAATATGCAAAAACTCACATCTAGTACATATGTGTGCAGTGAGCATGTGCAGGAGAGGCTTAGGGCACACTGTGCTGTGTTTAGGGATTATTAAGCATATATGTATGTGGTTGGCCCCCACATGATGTACAAGTACTGCACTTACGTAAGTACATAAGTTCATATGTATATATGTATGTGTGCATAACAAGCTGTATGTGATATTCCATTTGAAAATTTGCATACAAATCCTTTACCATTGTAATATAATGGCCTTTAAAATTTTGTTAGAGCATTTCAAAGTTTGTTGTATCAACTTCGAATAAACGCAATCCGCTTCGTTACTTGAATATATTGTAACTGGTTACTTTGTCTGTTATTCCTGTAAAATTCAAAGGTTAATGGGACTGGTATTGTAGAAAGTTGTATTACTTAGCCTTGAAATAAAAAAAAAAATCTATGAAAAATTAAAAATATACTTATAATTTATCTCTTTTCCCTGCTATGAAAGATTTTCAGTAATTTTGTACTGCTTGGGTGACTTGCAGCGACAATTTCATTTGTAGGAATCAGGCCTTGGTTGGAGAGCAAACTCTTATTAAAAGGTTATCTACGCACGATGTAAACGCAAATGCTGCAAGGCAACTTCTTAACTAAATATTAAGGTCGCATATGTGAGTATATCATTACAAATTACAATTTCTAACGAACTTTGAATTGAAGCAGTCTTTTTGGATTCGTTGGTGGTTTCAAAAAAAAAAAAAAAAATAAAATAAATAAATAAATAAAATAGGAGAAAGTTCCACGCCAATGTTTAATAGATATTTGGTTGAATTTAGTTTTTCTGAAAATAGGATTTTATGAGAAGCATCTCATATGGTCTGTAATAGACTAGAAAACTTGATGGATCTTATAGTACATACCTTTGACATGCCAAAACTTATTTTCTTATCGCATTTATATATTCATTTGAGTTTACTTCTATACCCCCACACATTATTCAGGAAGCAATAATTTAAGTAATTTTCTTGTAAAATACGTCGCTTATACGCCGTGGCGTCTTTAACCTAAACCGAATATCATAAGTACAAACATGTGTACAAGTATTTGCTTGCCAACTTTTTGTGCATGTGCATGGTATAGATATTGTAGGTCAAACATATTTGAATTTATGCTTATATCTTTGCATTATGTTCATTAGACAACGATATGATATGATATGAGATTTTCGCAAAATTGCTAAACCAAGATTTCATTTATTTGATTAAGATAATGGTAAACAACTGAAGCGTGCGCAAATGCATTTATTGAGGTATGCATGATCCTTTTCCTTAAGGACTTGTGTTTTAGATTATATTTGAAACAGTCTTTCGTAAGAATCAAATTTTAAATTTGCGACTGCAGATTTGAGATTCACTTCATCTTGAATATTTAGTGATTCTGAAAGTTTACAATGCAGAAAAACTGTTTTTAAAATTGATCATAGTCCTTTATTTACTTTATACAGTTTTGTATGCTACTTTTGGCTTGGAAGATGCATCGTGGTACGCTTCCTTCAGGACTACAGTTTTAATATGGACTTCAAAGACTGGACGAAAGTTTGAATTAGTATTAGTATAACCCGCTTTAAATGTATTTTAATTTTTGTAGGAATTATTCAAACTACCTCTTCCCTAAATGTTTCTTCAGTTTTGGTAAAAATAATATGAATAAATAATAAAATCGACATTTTTCTTTTTCAATTGTTCCATTATAAAAAGACTTGAAAACTTGTGACTTGAAATATTTCAGTTTCTTTTCAGTCTTTTTTGTATTTTTTCTCTCACGAATTGTTTCAAAAAGTAGTTGGACTGAATGAGCTTATTGATATCTTTACTTTGTTCCTTTCTAACTATCAACACATGTTTTGATAACAATCTGAGTGGGTGTGTATATGATAGTACTTGTATGAATGGTATGTGGGCGTCCGATAAATTTGCTTGTAGCTTGAGTAGTTGTGGCTAGTTAAATGTGTTTATTAAGTGGTTACATGGGTTTACGAGTTTCAAAAAATCTAAATTTTTTATTAAAATTTTAAAACTTCTCTAGAATATTGTCCAAAATTTTCAAGTTGATGCCAGTAATCCTTGTGCGCTCGAGTCTAGCTAGACTAAGAACGCTATCTTCAAACACGTTTTTTTTTTTTTAAACTACGTTTTTTAAGTTGATTGGCAAGAGTTCTCGAGAACTGCTCAACCGAAATTCATAAAATTTTACACAAGTCTTGGACGAAGGATTTTTTTTAGGAATATAACTAATTGAGGAACTTGTCGCTAAAATTTTCATTGATATTTTAATTTTTTGTAAAAATGTCTGCCAAAAATACAATTTTCAATTTTTTTCCTTCGTTTAAGCGCGCCAAGCGGAAGCATTTTCTTCCGAGGATCAGCGTAATTGGCGTCCCAAAGGCCGAGTTTAAAATATTTTGTTTTTTCAAAAATTTCAGAATTTGTTTGCTAAGCGTAATTTACAACAAAATACATTGTTTTTTATATGAGAAAAAATTGCTTAAATAATTGTTTTTTCACGAGAAAATCCATGTAGCCTCTTGAATTAATACAAATAATCTGGTTAGAATGCTATTCTGCGATTGACTAAAAGCTTTAAAACTTGGCATCACATTTGGAAGAAAGCGATAATATACATACATACATATGTATATGTGAATCCAATTCCATAATCTAAATATAAGAAAGAACAGCTTGCTAATTGCATACATCAATTAATGTCATCATCTTCTGATGTGTTCATGTAACTGTCCGTTCGAGTTTGTTTAAAAATCAATTAACAACTGCCAATTTGAGTGCAGAGGCATTAAAGTAATAAATTCGTTCAGATTAGTTTTTGATTCGTAACTAGAGCTCTTACCCAGTCGAAGCTTCAAAGTAACATGTTTTTCATATAAAAAATATCTGTTATTTTATATTTTTTTAAGAAGTACTTTATACTCTTAGTACTAAAGAGTTTACAAATCTTAGCGTTAATGTATTGTATTAAGGTAAAAGCTTATTAAAAGCTCAGTTGCAAATACTGAAAATTGGGTTGCGATTTACTGAGCTCATTTGTTTGAAAAACTTTTTTCTAGAGGTTTTTCCCTTTTATATTACTTCAGTTATCAATCTAAACATGTTATACAAATATATATATATATATATACTAAGAAATTTTGAATGTGTGTACATTATCAGCTCAGTGTCTCTACAATTCATGTGAACATGTCCTCTGAAGCATAAAACAACAGACCTTCACATTTAGCAACAGAAATTGAAATATTATTCTTGCAAGACAATAAACGCAAGTGAGGCCAGTGATGAGTTAGATTATTTGAAGCAGCTAGCAACTATCGGCGTTTGCAAGTATTGTTCGCTTACATTTAGTCATATGTCATAATTATACAACATAATTATCAATTGTTTACGGTTTGCTTGTATAAATTTTGTTGGAGATTCAGGTCAGTCATATTTATACTTAGGTTGTTATTTCTTCACGTGTGTAATAAATAAATAAATTAAATGATACAAATATTAGCTAATGAGCTTCATGAAACAATATAAAAACCACTAAGTGCACCTTGAAAAAGAAGAATAGGAAATACTGCAAAATATGTAAATATACTTGTATATCAAATGTGCACAAATAGGAAAATATTATATTATTGCAAAGCTAGTATTTTCTCGGTATCTCACTAAATGTTCAAAGCTTGAGAAAAACACAATAAAAAACAGAATACAGTTGTACCTCAAAACACAAAACCACATTCTACTGGTGTAGTTTAAAAGTAATTACAGATGGAACCTAAATCGCCAGAGCATTATAAGTTGCGCATACGACAGGTCTCACTCTACATATTCATATATCAAATTACAAATGTGTTCATAATTTTATTTATTGCTATTTTTTGGCATCTAACTGTTATTATGAGAGAATATTTGATATATATCTTATGTCTATCAACCACCTACTTAAATCACGAGCAAAAGTAAAATCATAACAGTGTAAACGAACTGGCTGAACCCACTGTTTCAAGCTTATGGTATATTTATATCTCATTTGCGTTTGCATTTTTGTTCTCTTCACATTACTTTGTCTAGCCAGCGAATAAAGTTCATTGTCAGTTTATGGGCAGTCAAATCTTATTTATCATTATTTTTATTGCCATGATAAATATTACCGTTACCAATGGAAGGCAAGTATGTTTATAAAACTTTTAGGCAATAGTTTAGTTTCTACCCAAAAACAAGCTGATTAATATCATTTGTAATGTAAAGTACAGAAATATTTTTAAATAAAACTTGAACAAACCACTAACAACGGAAAAACACTATTTGAATTACTGAATATTCATTGTAAAACTAAGTCTGTATTTTTAGTTGTATTTTATTTATTTGTATCATCCTCTCGCATTCCTTCTTACTACTTTAAAGTCACTTCCGTTTACGCTTACCATTTTGACAACATATTTAACAAATAAAATTATATGTTATCAAAAATGACAAATTTTAATGATTATGTAGAGAAATTTTTTATTTAAATTTTTTTATTGCTACTTGTGTATTGGCCGTCTTCAGATTGCCTTTTTCACTAGTAGGGACCATAATTAATAATAGGTTAAACCTAATTGGACATGAAATTACAAACATTGCGTAGCAAAAAACCAGTGTTTAAAAAGATGAAATTTTAATCTCTCTTCAGCTGTCTGATATTGTCAATTAAAGCATGCGCCATCTTAATCAGATGTTGACTTGTTAATCGCATAAAGAATGCATGATAAACCTTGGTATAGAAAAATACAAACAACAATATGAAAAAAACAGATACTTTAAAAAGTTTTAAGCTTGAAGAAATTAAAATACTATATGTTTTGATTACAATCTGAACTTTTGATGACATTTGGGTGAGTAAGAAAGTGTCTCTTCTTCTCATTTATTGGAGTATTAAAGTGTGCCTGCAGTAAATGTATATGCGTGACAAGTGAGCACTTGTCGGTCGTCCCACACATACATATGCTGGTGGTTTACGTAGTTGTGGCCACTTAAATGTGGTTGCTTTATTACTACAAATAATTTGGCTCACTTATATGCAAAATATATAGTATTTCGGAGTTTGTGGTTAGAGCGCTATAATTACGTATCTTCTTACTTAAACTGGCGTTCAATTACGAAGAATTTACAAATTCAATACATAAATTAATGCTATACAATCTTTCATGCAATATTTCAACGATATTCTATATATGCGTGCATGTATATGTCCGGTTGAGTATGTAAAAAAATATGTTAGTACTGACAATTTGTATTTAGAGAATTTGCGTAATGAATCTACTGGTGGCAGTTCTTGAAATTTAGTAAAAAATATCATACATCGGAATTTTTTATATTTGTGAGAGAAAGAAGTTTAGAGCTACGAAATTTTTCAGACAGCAAAAAGTTTATTTTTATTTTTGCCTGATTTTGGTTTTAACTACAAGCAAGAACTGCGTGAAAAGGCCACTTATAATATATTTCATAAAGTTACTCGAACAAGAAGCACTTTTATAAATGATTTGGTTAAATATTGGTGGGGGTATCTAAGGCTCAGGGTAAGGTTATCTCTTTGTGTCAAAATTTATTACAACTCATAAATAGTAAAATTATATTTCAAATAATAAGCATTTGCTTAAAACACATGTTTATAAGAATCATTTGAATACATGCGTACAATTTTAAACAGATTCTTCCTCAAAACTAATACAATTGCTAAGTATTTGGTATAGTAGAACAGAACTGTGATCAAATACGCAGTGAAATTGATTATAACTGGCTCAGTAATCAGTCGTTGAGTATGTATTATACCACGTGTAGTCCAAAAGACAGATGTCATAAACTTTCCAGCCGCCTTTTTCATCTTTCTCACCTGAGAACCGGTTCATCATGTGCAGACCACCAGAGTGACTGTCGATTGGACTCCAGTGGAAAATGATGGAGCTATGTTTCTCTTGTCACACCGACGCAAAACTTCGGCTTTATTCTGATAAGAGAGCACTTAAACACTTCTCAGAATAGGTTAGTGGTTTTTTTTGGTGGATTATGACCTTGCGAGTCACCTACTTTGCTCATTTCGCCTGTTTTTAGCTTAGCAAATATCTTTTCAACGGTCATTTTCCCAGAGCCCAAATTCAAAAGTATTTTCCCCAAAAAAGCAATGCTTTATGAACACGCGAAATGCTTTATGATCCATTTTTTTGTAAACTAAAACAAGTTGCTTCACAAACATGCTTTACCTCTTAACTAATAGTTACAATCCCACTAATAGAAATCATGTATATGGTAGTAGTAGTATTACATATATATGTATCATGAAGCTTTATGGATTATTTGATTTAGTGGTATTGACCATTCTTGAAAATACTGTTGTTGTTATCAATATATAAATATAAATATATACACATATATATACAAGGGGTGCATAACGCGAAAGCAGTGTTTTCATAGTGTACACAAACATTTCCCAAACACATTGATCAAAAAACCTTAACAACAGGAACAGTTATTAGTGCAAATATTATAAATGCCACAAAATAAATACAGAAACACATACGTATATAAATAAATACATAATATACATATTCGTTTTTACCACAATACACATTAAGTTTATATTTTTTTCTTTGCCCATTTTCTCATTGCTGTCAATATTCTGCTGTTAACCTTAGTCGTATGTCACAACTAGTCAATTGCTTACAGTTTGCTCGAATAAACTTAATTGCATTTTCGGGTCAACGATTTCTATATTTTCGCCTTATTTTCGCTTGTGTGTACTAAATAAATATAATGAAAAAAAAAAAAATACATGTGCATACGCGAACTAATCCATCAATTCAATCAAATAAAATTCTTGTATGAAATATTTTGTATGTATGTGTGAATTCAAATACTATAAAGCTACGTGCTATGTTTAAGTCTAACTAATTTGTCTGTCATATTTATTAAATACATACATACATGTAAGGATATATAAAACTTAACATCAGTAGGCACCGCACTATTCGCTTGCAACCCATTGCTACAGCGCAAAATAATTTTGCTTACCTGTAATAAACAGACCATAAATTGGTAATATTATCGTGAAAATGCTATTTATTTACAAGCATAATGTATAATCTACAATTATTCCACAGTATTCTACAATATATCCACTATCTGGCTCAATAATTTTCCTAGTGTAAAAAACAAAAATTAATGAAAGTGGTTGCCTCAATCTGTCTATCCTGTGGTAGTATGAATGTTCCTTCGAAGACCCAGATGTGATGAATATTTTTCACTTCTCGCAAAGGCATTTGCCTTTTTATACCCTGAACAGGGTATATTAAGTTTGTCACGATGTTTGTAACACCCAGAAGGAAGCGTCGGAGACGCTATAAAGTGTATATATAAATGATCAGTATGTTGAGCTGAGTCGATTTAGCCATTTCCGTCTGTCTGTCCGTCTGTCTGTTTGTATATATACGAACTAGTCCCTCAGATTTTAAGATATCCTTTTGAAATTTTGCAAACATCATTTTCTCTTCAGGAAGCTGCTCATTTGTCGGAACGGCCGATATCGGACCACTACAACATATAGCTGCCATATAAACTGAACGATCGAAATCAAGTTCTTATATGGAAAACTTTCACGTTTGACAATGTATCTCCACCAAATTTGGTATAGATTATTTTCTAGGGCAAAAATGTAATCTCCGAGATAATTGTTTAGATCGGTTAACTATAGCATATAGCTACCATACAAACTGGACACATAGTTACTAACAGAAATGCACCTGTGAAGGGTATTTAGCTTCGGTGCAACCGAAGTTAACGTTTTTTCTTGTTTCAAGTTATTGATGCCCTGTGCGTATATGCAACAATCTTAATCTGTTTGAATTTTGCCGGCAGAAATATACTGCTATTTACATTTCGCAAAGTGTCTCTTAACTTACTTGTATACAAGTACTCATTTTGCTCCCACTGTTTTATTTTGTGATTTCCGTCTCATTTAACAAGTTGTAAATTTCGTGGAGACTTATGTAGCGTGTGAAAAGTCAAAATACAAAATAACACAAAAATTAAATATATTTTTGATAATTAGTAAGTAATAATTTGTAAATTTACAGCTGTAAATAATATTTAAATTTATAAAAAAATTAGCTGCACAATTTTCTATCTTTTGACTTAATAAATATTAATATAAGTGAAATATTTATGTACCTGTCTGAAGATCTTTAAAATATGTTCACTTCGTTTGATGTTTATAATGTTTGAGTGTAACTTATACTCATATTTATATCAGTATTGGTAGTTTGAATTTTCTTTTTGGGTGCTTAGTTTAAAAACACGACCTGTGGAATTTTTCATCAAATGGCATACATCGAGTGTATGTGCAGCTGGGGGGCTATAACTCAGTAATTATTAAATCAAAATTATATTAATTATACATGTAGAAAGAGTATCTAACAAAGTACCATACGTAATTAAAAAAAAAAAAAAAAAAACAAATTCGTCTTTACGTAATATGTTCAGGTTGGCATGACAATGATTCTTCAAAAGTGAATATGCTAATCAAATGATCTGTATCCCTTACTCACATGTTGGTTTTAATGCAGATCAAGTGGATCGTGTATACATACGAGTATTCGTGTTGGCAACGTATGTACTTAGGACTAATGAGTTCACGGTATTTTTTTTTATCGTAAACAAATCCAGCTACATACATAAACATATGTGACCTGGTCTACGGAAAGGGGGCTTAGGTGTCAAAAAATCAATTTTCACTTTTTAGTTGATTCGGATGGAAGATTATTTTTAACAGCTGTTTCCCAGAAAACAAGTTTTCGCACGTTAGCTCCCTTTTCGTAGACCAGGTCACATATATGCTTTGTCATTCCCTTACATCTTTTTGTGTCATTCGCAGTATGTGTAAAGTTGTTCCGCTTTATGTGGAATAAAATGAGTTGTGTTCTCCTCCAAAGCGTCCTCTTGCCTTTTTCATATTTCCTTGGATATTTATGTGAATATACATATGTATATAAGCATGCATATATATTTATTAAAGACTTAACAAACGATTTATAAATGCATATTTCTACAACTCATTTGAACCAAATAGCAGAGCTTAGCTCTAACCTTTGTTATTAAAAAGAGAGTGATGTAGTAAGTGTTTTTCGCGCATGATGAGAGGTGTAAGACGTCTGAACTTTGTCGATTTCAAGTCTTTTGGCTGAATTTTTCAATTTTTTTGTATGTATATCCTGTTTATTTTTCGGTGACAGTATTTATCTAGTTATTTTTAGTTCAATTAATCCGTTTTGCAATTTAAAATTGTGTAAATACGTTGAAGGTAACGTTCGCATACACATATATATACATATTTATGTAAGTCATCTTACATTTGGTATTTAATCTATAGAGAAAATTTCCCGACTTCTATCCACTTTATGGGTAAAAATTGTTAAAATATAAAATAATGGATTCAAACTAAACATTTTAAAGAAAAATTATTTAGTCACTTCCAGAACAAAACAAAATTCTATTCATTTATACACTCCTAAGATTCCTTTTGATGAGTAATGTTCAACAAAACTGTTTAAATAAATGCAGCCATTTTTGTCATTCTGCTGTTGGCTTTATATGAAACTCTTCACACCGTGAGTCATAACATTGTTCATGTTCATGTTATATAAACATAAAATCATAGAGTAAAAAAGATAATTTGCGAGTGTGGTTTTCTTTAGTTTTGCGTTATGGAATCAAAAAAACTAAGCTTACGTCTAGCGTGCCAAAATGATAAATTGATAGCTTACCTGCAGTCTTTGAAATATTTATACTAATCTGAAATGATATGCACACATCAGTTGTTGTCGCCTTCGCTTTCTTTACGCAAAACTTTGAATGATGTGGTATAAAGTAGTATTATATACCAAATGCTATTTTATGGACTCATCAAGCAAAATGAAATCGACTTTGTTTAATAAATGTCGACACAGTATAAGTTTACACAAGTTTATGTGCAAAAGCACATACGTGTTTCCTTTTTTACGCTTATATATAAATCCAGTGTTTAGCTTAGACACGTGCTTGTATTTAGCACACGCAAGTAAAGAAATATTCAGATGTGTTCATATACGATAACGATAATATGATGATGGCTTTCACAAAGCGGTATTAAGTTTGTGCAAGTATCATTTGAATAAATCTAAGAAAATATTTATACTATAATTTTGTGATATATATTTTTGAAGTATGTTGCCCTATTATAGCAAGGAACAAAATAAGTAAAAAATGAGTTCCTGAAACCATTTTATCGCTTTCTATATAGAGGTGTATGACACATTTCCGCCTTGCGCAATTGTTATTTGTGTTTGGAGCAATACATATATCTTGTTTATATTTTTAGTATACCAACTAAACATTTTTATAAAATATTTTAAGCATTTCGATTTGTTTAAAATTTTAGTAATATATGTGAACTGGTCTACGAAAAGGGGGCTTAGGTGTCAAAAAATCAATTTTTTTATTTTTTTTTTAAATTTTTTTATTTTTTTTTTACACCTAAGCCCCCTTTTCGTAGACCAGGTCACATACAGTAGCTAGAAAAAGTAAGTTATCAAAACATCCAGCGCTGTTTTAAATGCTCTATACATTTTTGCGTTATCGAATATAATTTTTTTTGGATATGTTCGGAAAGTACCGTTATCAAAGTACCGCAATTGATGATTTTAGTGGCGACCGCGTGTCTGGAAAAAAATTTGCGTCGCATTCTATAAAAATACTCAGTGACAAAGCGTGGACAAAGTAAGTTATCAAGTGCAGTAATTGGTGTTTTTCAAATTAAAACTTAAAAATAAATTACAAAAAAGCATTTAAGGTGAAAGAATTTATTATTTCATACATTTTGAAATTGAATTGGTAAGTAAAACATTGATTTTTGTTTTTATTTAATATTTTGAAATATTGAGGCGATTTATTTACAGCGAATTTAAAAAAATAAAATGAAAATGGTGAATTTTAAACAATTAACGAATGAGGAGCGTTCAGCCATAATTAGTTTGCATAAAGATGGTCACACACAGCGTTATATTGCTGAAAAATTTAACAAAAGCCAAGTCGCAATATGGAAAGTTGTTGCAGGCTACAACAAAGAAAATCGAGTCATCAGGAAGAAGAGACAAGGGCGCCCAAAAATTACAACGGAGAGAGTTGATAAACGAATTTTGGATATTTCCAATTCTGATCCCTTCAAATCAGTTCCAAAAATTCGCGCACAGCTTGTAAAAGAAGGCAAGAAGGCCCCCTCAGTGCACACTGTCCGTAATAGATTGCGCCAAGCTAATATTCACGGCCGCGTTGCAAGAAAGTTACCCTACCTAAATGAGGCGAATAGGAAAAAACGACAAACATTTTATGAAGAGCACATATTAAAACCTCAAAATTTTTGGCATAAAGTGCTCTGGACTGATGAATCGATGATTAGACTTCGTTACTCTCACGGTATGGTTTACGTTTGGCGCTCACCCGGAGAAGAACTATCATACAGGTGCACTCTACCCACAGTTAAGTCGGTGGAAAAAGGCTTAATGGTTTGGGGGTGCTTATCTGCGAATGGCCCTGGCAATATTGTAGTCCTGGAAGGAAAAGTTACTGCTACAGTTTATTTAAATATTTTAAAGGAGCACGCGATCCCCGAGGGTCACCGCCTAATTGGCCATGATTTCCTTCTTCAACAAGACAATGCGCCAATTCATACTGCGAAAATCATCACAGAACATCTACAAAATGAAAATGTGAGTGTATTGAAATGGCCTCCTCAAAGCCCTGACTTGTCACCAATTGAAAATGCTTGGACAATCCTTAAGATGCGTATAGCTGAAGAGAAACCCCAAAACCTGACTGATTTGAAGGACTGCATCTATAACATTTGGAACAATTTTCCTCAAAATGAGTGTTTGAAGCTTGTCAACTCCATGCAACAACGATTGGGTCAACTAGCTACACGAAATTATAGACATTGTGGATATTAAAGAATTTGATAACTTATTTTTTCTACATGCAATTTACTGTATGTGTTTATGTTTTCCTTTTATAAAAGCAAAAAACTAATGTTTTGTTTTAAAATTACTTTTATTAAATACTTTGAAATATGGTCTCAATAAAAAACAAATATTTTGTCTGAAAAATGTAGACTTTAAAATTGTATTCACTTCGCTGATTTATATTTCACTTTGATAACTTACTTTTTCTAGCTACTGTATACAGTTCTGTTGACCACTCAACAAACTATACTAACCACAACAAAGTTTTTTTCAGATTGATATATAAAAAAGCACTCACTTTTGTATGAATGTTTGTCTCATGTATGTTGTACATATATAGACTTAACTTTGACTGCAAGTGACTTAGTGAGCAGTTTTCAAACATTTCTTTAATAAAGCTGGTACATCATTTCTTCCTTTAGTTCGATTCCTTTTCTCTCTTGTTACTCAATTTAAGACCAAATTTTTTTTAAATTTTTTCATTGTTTTTAACTTTCAACTTTTAGTATAAAAGAGAGAAGAATTTTTAAATAATATATTTTAGCTTTAACAGAATGCTAGTATTTCCAGGTATATCTTATATCAAATCCTGCAAGAATTTATTTGAAATATCAAGAGACTCTTCCTCTCCATTGGTAGGGCACGCGCAAATTGATTTTGGCTGTCTTTGGGTTTCAGCATAAATTGTGATCGGATTGAGACTGATTATATGTGTTGGTCATTCAATCAATACAAAATTCTACGCCGTAAGATACTTATTTAAAATCCTTTCTAAATTTGTTAATTTCTCCCCACATTCCTTTATTAAGTGATTTCATTTCTGTAATAGGTACAGCATTTACATTCCTGCTCTGACTCGAAATGCAGATATTGACTTACCATGCTTACTTTCAAATTTTTAAAATTTTTGTCACAATCGGTTATCTCCACGTACATTTGCACGTAATAACTGCAACACTTTCTTACACAATAAGCATGAAAATCCTTTAGACTTAGCTAATATTCTAGTCGAAAATTTTTGGCAAAAATAACGTGCTGAAATTGCCGTCTCTTCAGGATCAGTCACAGCTGGCACAAACGAAAAGCCTTTTAACCGAGAGCATAATATTAGTAAAAATATTCTCTGCTTGCATAATGGGCATTCAGTTTATGAGCAAAAAGTTTGCCTTTTCTTACTAACATATATAATTTTAAAGTAGGTTCGGAACCTAACTAACTCACCGCTTTATATTTGTTATGTTTATTGAAAATATATTCCTGTACACACAGCGTTTGAATATCCAATGCTTTAACAGAAAAATAAAATTAAGAAAACTAAAGTCAAATATAAATTCGGAACCATTCTACTGAATTGTAAACTATAGCAACAACAAAGTCAATCAGAATTTACAACTGCAAACACAAACATACGACGCCGCTCCTTTACGCAGTGTGGTCTTTTCGTACGAATTTGAATTATAAATTTCCCTTTAAATGAAGTGGAATTAGCACTTTGTAATTTGGCGTCCTGTAGAATTTCCCATGAATAATTCAGTGTTTATAAAGACAAAGTGAATTTCACCGTAGTACTTAATTCCTTTCCAGATTTACAATACCTTGCAGAAAACAGAAATTTATGATTGTGAGTAAAAGGTATTTACTGTTAAACACCCAGAGTTGATATGTCAACTGCTGCTGTATTCACAGTAGGACTTTAATATTTTTGAATATTGTTATTATATATTATATACAGATTTTTATATAAATAATTTAACTACTAAAGCTAAGTTGCATAATAGCTATTCATTCGCTTTTACCATATGTTTTCATGGTTAATTTATATAATAATAAAAATATTTAAATATAAATTACACCGGTCAACACGATTTTTGGGTCTGACATCTACATGTTAAATTTTAGTTTCTCCTATGACAAAAATAAGGAAAATAAATTTTTTTCCGGTTAAAGTTTGCTTTCATAGAATTTAGAGCAATTTTTCGATTTTTTTCTTACTTTCTAAAGTATTTTTACAATTAACGCTGGCGAAGTGAGGTACCCAATTTTCATTTTGATTGCTGACTTTTAGGTTGAAATAGGCCTCATAGGCTTCGCAAAGTTTGAAATTTGTTGATAAAGGACATTTTTTACTTCTAACTTTAATAAATGCACCGCAAATAAAACAGAATAAATCAACATCATTTTTACACTGACTTGATGCCATTTTTTAGCTGAGTAATACACTAATATTGTTGTTACAGCTATAATAAACAGGTTAGCATTCACTACTGTGCCTCCTCCAAATAATAATACTGTTTACTTTCGGGTTAATCAAAGTGCTGCCATCTTTGATTTATGAAATAAATTAAAATATACTTATCGATGTAGATCAGCTTAAAGCAAACTTTAAGAACTAAAGATTAATATTCAAGTGTTTTTCAATGCCTAGAATCAGAAATCAAGCATGAGAACAGAAACAAAAAAAAATATATTTTTTTGTCGACCGGTGTCGTCATTGTGTTTTTGTAGTGATTTGATACGCTGGTACACGCAGTCTGAAAATTGTATGCGAACGTAAGCTTAAACTTGGCAGTGAGGTTTTTAAAAATCTTTAACTTTTAAAGTTATAAAGTTGTAATATATTTTTATACAAAAATATTGCTTTCATACGATTATCAATGCACGCATTGCTTACATTTCTTCTTTCATGGTTTTGTTGTCAATAAATTTTTAAAATTTTTAAGAAGAAGGGTGTCAAAAACCCATTTATGCCACTTTTATGGCAACTTCAGTGAAGAAATTAGCCAATAACTTTATGATAAAAATATGTAAGTTATCGATAATTCAAAAACACATATTTCGGAAATCAAATATGAGTAGTAATCTCTTCTTAATATGGAATTTTATTAAACACGAAAAATGTATGACTCCAAAATGTAAAAAAAAAAATGTTTGCTGATGCAATGCTCTTTTTTATTTTCATTTTATCTGCGTACATAAAGTATACTACTTTGTGTCAATTTCAAACATAAGAAATTCAGAATCTTTTATTTAATTTCGTACATTGGAAATACAAGTATCAAGTAATATACATTTTTGATCATTTCTGGACTGTTTTGTCTAATAATTTGAATGTTATCGATTGCATTAAAATGTGTGTTCTTATTTCTAAGAATATAAAATAATAGAGAATGTATTTGGAATGTGGCAATTTAATGCGCATTTTTTAAATATCCAGAAAATGTTTCTCCCTTAACAAATAAGATAATTTCGTTAAATCAAAATAATTACTTCCGTTAGCGAGCATGCGATGCACTTCATATTATTTATCAACAAAGTGAAATTTCATTTCTAATAAGATTTTCCGGTGTGCAGCTCCAACCTTTTGTAAACATATTTGTGGACATATTGATTGCAATACAAAGCAGGATATCTATGTATTGCACTCCAATCCAAGATGCTTCGTTCACTGATTTGCGCTAATGTTCAATTCATATCTTTGAAGATGCTTGCCTCCAAGGGGATTGTGAAAATTTAGTTTATTTTAGGTTACATACCTGTAAACATTTTCGATAGTTTACTCAGAACTAACAGCGATGTCAAATTTAATTAAATTCATTTGGTTGCAAACTTGTATATTTTGAAGAAAAATACTTCTTTAATCAGCTAATAACTTTATCTTTTCTAATATAAATTTGTAATTATACCTTATTATATAATTGCGTAATTGTGCCTAAAGCGAAGTTAATCTAGCATAATAATTTATTCTCTAATCCGAAAAAACTCTTTAAATGGATTTGTGCATTTTTAAGCCTCCGGAGTATGTATGCGTCTAATTATTAATATTAGCTGCAGTTTTGTTCGAGCATATAGTTGATTAGTGCGCTAATGAAATCATATTTACTCTTTGTATTTTCCATGCTTTTGCACTTTCCTCCACTTGAATGCCTCGAGTTTATCAGTTATGGCTTTAAATTATTTCGGTATTATTAAAGGTCAACTGAGGCTCTTATTTGTTTGTTTTTTAAATGATTAATTGTGCGCGATTTGTTTAGAGAGATGTGATACTAATGTATTCTTTCGAAGATATTTTTGTTGATAAACTTTGTTCAAAAAACCTTTGGCTAGTTTACAAAAAGAGTTTTGACCTTAACCTCTTCCACGGTTTTCTGTTCTTTTCGTCATTCCTTAACTAAATTCCTTTTCTAACGGTTAGTAATTCATAACCGCCTGTAAAATTGTTGCAAGTGAAAGCTCGAGGCAATTGTCATGAAGGTACGGCGTAGAGGAATTGCAATATTCAATTTTGCCGCATGATTATTGTTCACTCTGGCGTATGAGCAACGTTTGTGCTCAGCAGTCGTCGTTCAATCGGGCATAATTTAAATCTAGCGGTGTGTGTTAAGCCTGACAATGGTGTTGGTGACTTACAGATACAAGAAAAAAGTGCTAGAGATATCGGAGAATTTGAAAATTGGTTACCTATACTTTTCAACATAAAGCACATATTTGGTAAAAAGAAAACTTATCTTCTTTAACCTTTACAGTAGATTCGAGTACTAATTGGACTAGTCGAGTGGTTATATTTGATACTTATGCAATTCAAGCATCACAGTTACTTCTTCACTTAAGTTGGTACAAATCGCATAGCAATAAAGTATTTCCAAACCATTTCAAATTCATATAGAATTTTACCTTCACAAAAATCAAATTGGCAACCATAAAATCCTATTGCAACTTAAATAACCTATATTCTAGTAATAAAAACTTAACCAGATTTTTGAAATAGTTGCAAAACTGGAATAAAAATGGAATGCTTATAAAAATCACATAATTCGGTGACAAATATGTTTAATAAATCATTCACATTATTATTGCACTTTTGAGAATAAGTTTAGGGGTATAAATATAATTATATGCAACAATGTTAGTGACTTTTTTGTCTGCCCACCGCAGTAATTTGTAATCCGTGGGCTATTTCATATCGGTTCATTTGATTTACAGTGGTCAAATAGTGAATAAATTATAATGCAATGATATACGACTTGAAAGCTAATACAGTTGACGCCTTCACCTTATTGTGTTATCTCTAAGTAGTCAGAAGTTAGCCTAAATCTCCGGTAAATAATTCGAAAACTATTTTTCCTTTTGAGACTTCTTTTAGTGCAGATGATTATTTAATATGAGAGTGTCATAGTTCTTATTGCTGAATTTTTGTGTTATTCATGAATCATGTATTCATATCTTTTGACTCAAAATCAATCCCTCAACTTACCCAACACCTAAGCTAAGGTCTGGACTATTATTTTTTACCAACCTTAAGGAATAGTAGCCTATTGCTTAAAAAATAAATTCTTTGAACTTGTACTGCCCTCTTAAAATTTTTTTTTTAAGATTCAGTGACACCTCATTTCTATCGCCTTTGTATTTAAAACTTACTTACGAAAATTTAATAGATATTTATTTCATTTATATATAAAAATACCAGTGCTAGTAACTAAGCAGAGACTACCATATGTGACTCTTCACTTAGTTACAAAATAATCACGTAATTTAGTGAAATGGTTCCTCTTTGTTCTCCAACTCACTTTCACCTTATAATTTTGCCACAATCCACTACATTGGAAAAATTGTTCGCGGAAGGTATAAACGGTATTGCCGCTGTGTAAAATGACTGCGGTTGGCACCTTTTACGTTTTGCTATATTTCTCTTCGGGTGTTTTATATTTACAGCTGAATGAGTATGATCGCAAATTTTATTCTCGGTGTTTTGTTTTTAGAACTGGTTATTGATACTTAACATAAGCACACCTGTGCTTGACCTACTTCCATCTGGAAATTTTTCCCTGCTTCAGCTTCTTCCCAACTTTTCATTTTTTTTTTTTTTTTCGTGTGAAATTATTTTAGGTTTCTTCTGTAAGTTGTAATATAAAATTTGAAATTAATCTTTTAATAGTTTTGTTCAATATAGCTCAAAATATGGAAATAAAATTATAG
Organism: Bactrocera correcta; assembly: GCA_027475135.1. NCBI lineage: Eukaryota > Metazoa > Arthropoda > Insecta > Diptera > Tephritidae > Bactrocera > Bactrocera correcta. Next base: position 36,133,875 of record CM050323.1, read on the forward strand.
TTTTAGAGATGCATTTAAGTAAACTAGCCCTTAATTCAGTGAAATTATACACTCCTAAGGCAAATGTACATGCGTCTATACTTATACTGCTGCGCACAATACAAAAAATTCGGGTACATACGTGGCTTCTAGCGGAACAAAGTTCTCACCATTCTTGATTACACCTGCCAATCATTCAAATATTTCATCAAAACATTCTTCAGTTAATGGTTAACCATTTCTTGTGCAAATTGCTCTGAATATGCGTTCCTAATTGTATCCCTAAGTTAACAAATTTATACAACTGACCAGTTAGAAGCAACTTTCGTTTAATTAAAACACTCTTCGCATTCCTAATTAAGCACTGGTGAATACCATTATTATGGAAAATTTAGAATTTTAATGTAGCAGGCAAAGCATTAGTAATTGTTTCCAAGTGTTGGTTTATTTGCATCTAATGCTTAGTACAAACTTCATGTATTATATAATTATGCACTATTTATGCTTTCACAAAATTATCGAACAACATTACGAATATTTAAATAAATTGTATTTACTGCATTTTATTTTATTTGCCTTAAAATAATTGTATATTTGAGTGTGAATGTGGTACAAATATCAACTGTAAATTCTCTCTAAACAAGATAGAATTCTGAAGGCGTGTGAGTAATTAAAGGGAGATCCAAGAAGATAATAACAAATATTAATTTTTCATCGCTTGGTTTTCCTCCTAAAAGTACAATAAAACGTAATAACAGATTTAAGTCCAGAAACTTTCGAAGAACAAATCAGTTAATAGCTTATAGAAGTATTAAGTGACAAAAATTCATATATATCAGTTGATTTAAGTAAGCTACAAGAATAGTAGCAGCAGCTTCCTAAAGTCAGAATAAAAGGAAAGCACAATATCTTTCATTAAACAAATGTGGTTAAACGGCAACAAGTCAATGGCGTTGTGCCAGGAAAAATTAAAGACAAAGAAATAGCAATAATTTTTGAATGCAGACACTTTTTGAGAAAATCCTTAAAATATATAATATTATATGAATGTTATGAATCCACTAGAAATATGTATTTTAAATTTGTAACGAAAGGAAAACTAGAACCTTATATTGTAGGATGTCATATTATCTTTACGATATATAGTATGTATATGAAGTAGCGAAATTCCGCTGTACACGTGCCGAATTCTTCATTAGTATAAATGTGATGAGTTTTTAATGAAAAATTTAAACTGTTCCTTTTTTGGAAGAACGAAAAAGTTGTCATTAGTATTCTTCTAGGTATCCAAGTGAAATAAGTTTGTTTTGTCAATTTTGTATGGAAGCGCATAGTTAACTACAAAGAACTTACCATACAAGCAAAATGATTTTAGAAATTTCCAAACTATAAAAAATTTAAGCAGATATACAGATATACGTTTATTATACAGTATATGCAAATTAATGTACCCACACCCATTCAGAGTTGAAATTGAACAGAAAAGCTCAAACTCATCTAAAAGAGCATTTTCAACTAGTCGCATAAATACACATATGTATGTATTACTATCCAATGACAGACGGAATAAATAGCTTCATTTCTGATGATGTGATGCCTTTGTATTGATTTCCATAATTTACTGAATCATGTTTAGATTTCAACTTTGACTTTCAGACATGTGAGTGGCTGATGTATGAAAATAAATTATCATATTTATTTACAATGTGGGTTTATGATGATGAATGTCATAGCTAAATGCCACTTAAGAAAATTTATATCTTGACTTAGCGAAAAGGCACATATTTGCATATAAATTTACGTAGACGTCACACAACGCCCATATCATGGCACGTAATCAATCTTAGTCAAATTGTGGTCGTTTTTATTTTTAAAATGTGCATTAAAGGAAAAAGATTATTAATTTATTTCTTCTTGAACATGAAACTTTGTTTTATAAAGTAGCAAAGTATTGGTAATATAGAAAAAACAAGTTAAAAAATCGTGGGTAAATTAAAATTAAATGTAAAATTGAATTAATTGGCTAGTAGTTGAGCGAGGGAAATTCGTTATAACAAGTTGTTGTTCATATCATTATACTACAAATATCAGGAAGAGGAAATTTGTAGGATAGCACGATTTAAAATTACTTGCTGATTTTTTTAACTGTGGTGTGATGACGTAGTATAATGAATGTATAACTTTTTAAAGCACCACACAGTTTGAGCTAACAACTGAATTCAGACTGCATATAATCCATATAATAAAAACATATATAACTCCAAGCAGTCTTCGTAAAAAAAATGCACTAAATTCCCTCCATTGGCGTATAAGTGAACACGTGTATTTGCATATATGATTAGCGTGCTGTTTGGCAATACATCAATAGCGAAAGTTAATTCACTTTACCTTTGAAATTAATAAATCACGCGCCTAGCGAAATTGTTTGCCATGTCGTATACGTAACCTTGTATTTATGTGTGACAGTCATGCAGAATGATTAAATAATCTAATGTATTTTAATTTATACTTTTAAGGCTACTAAGGTTTAAGCTACAAAACGAATGCACGCGAATATCTCGTTTGCTTAGTTTACAGCACGTTAATTTATTTCATATTCACCAGGATATTATTTAACACGTTAAATTGCATTGATAATAACCCCACGTAAAAATTGTAAATATTCAGTTGTAAGAAAAAATATCTTAGGTATCGGGAATGCAGAATTTTTATTGGAATCAATTGTTTTATTAATTCTAAGTTTTGTATATATGGAATATATGCACGGACTGTATTAAATAAGTTCACTTAGCTGTAAAAGTAAACAACTAAAGGCAATATCTATAGAGTATTTAAGAGAATTGTATAAACACTTCGTTACACCCAATTCATAACCTCTAACTCACAACTACTTCAAACTGTGGCCATTATTCAAAGGCTTGTGAAAGTAGGTGGTTGTGCTGCCCTTTTAGGCTCAATTAGCGCGGGATTTTGGCCTATGTAACAATGAAAAGTTTGTGAGAAAGGAGGTAAAAAATTGTAGATAGTTGTGATATAGCGTTCCATAGTTAAGTGAGCAATATAATAGTTTACGACATTTGCCAAGTGATAAGAGCAACATGTGCCGTACAATTGGTTTCAAGTTAAATTAAAGACGCGACAATAAGTGAGAAAATTGAAAGCTATACGACCCCTACGACGCCACTAGAGCGGCATTGCCGCTAAGGCAATCGCACCATTTTTATAGCCCATCTTAGATAGTATGACCGCCGAAAACAAGAAACTATTCGCCACTGCAGTAGATGTCTTGGAATATAACATTCACATTGCTGTAAATGCTTTTATTAGATTTGATTACACGCGGCGTATAAAATGTTTTAACCAAATGAAATTTCATTTCATGAAAAATTAGTTTAAAAGTACATTTTCATTTCTTATGCACTTCGCTACAATTTACGGTGGCTTTTGTGGTCTCGACAAAGTGCTGTTTCTGAGAAGGCAGTAAGATAGGAGCAATGTGTGAATAGATTTTTTGTTTCTAGTACCTTGGTGTTTTCAGTCTTTGTTTATATTTAAATATTATTTACTTTCGATTCAAAATAAATTCGCTTTTAAAACGCGCTATTTCTCTAGTAAATATTTGCACAGCACATATGTGCTCAGAGATGGCTTTGGATAAGATGACATGAGGTTAAATAAGATAAACAAAGTTACTGTCTTTAGACTTTGAGACATTAGCCTAATTAAAATTATTTCCTGATGCCCCTGAACTCAGCAAAAAGTGGTTTTTGGAGACTTCAATCGAAAGTTCACAAATTTAACCTCTAAACAATGTATGAATATATCAAATTTAAAACCGACTTAACATTCTTAGGTATTTTCTGTCATTTATATCGCTTTTAACTAATGGCATTAAAAATCTCTGTCTTTGTGATACTAGCAACTATAGTACTTCATTCCCTACTTTAAGACCTTTATTCCACGCGTTCATTTTATCAAAAGCTTAAAAATTACTTTGACTGGCCACCATTTTGGTTATCATGTTTTATGCCTGAATACCTGAAAATGTTCTTATGAACATATGTTAGTGACAGAATTATTTTCGTCCATGTTTCTACATGTTTTTGACACTAAAAGTCTTCTCAAATACTTTATTTTAATTTTTGATCTTTATTACCTATATTTATTAGTCATCACCAGTTGAGCTACCCAGAAGGGTTTCCGTAAATTTATGTAAAAAACAAAAGATTATTTTGTCGCATAATGTGCACGTCACTGGTCAACATAAATAGTTACATTACAGCATTTCCAGGAATTTTGTTGGAATTTCGAACATTCGCTGCAGGCTAATAAAGCAATTTTTCGTAAAACCCATGGGAGTGCTAGAACGTGCCGTTAGCGAAAGTTCTTTACACAGATTAGTGTATGTATTTTCTTAATTCAAAGTGTATATTTATTTTAATACTTGTGTGAGCAGCTCCTGTCAGGGCAATAATTTTTTAATTTTCTCTGCAAAATTTTGAAGCATATATTAAAATTATTTAATTTATTGCTTTAATTCAACATTAACAAAATTTTCAAACATTAACAAAATTTTGTTTATGGAGTTTACTGTTTTGGCATTTATAGGGCTCAAAGGTGTAATTTTGTGGTATTCCTCAGGAAATGTAGAAATTAATTACCTTTTTGATTTTTTAACTTTCTTTGTCACGCATCTGAATCTTAAATTATAAGTTGGCATAGCACTCAAAGAGCGTTTCTTTACTTCCTAAATATTAAAAAAAATATTTCCGTTTACTTTTCGACTGTTAACACACTGTATTGAATGATGCATTTATACAAAAAGAATACAAAAAAGCCTCGTACTTCTTTAGTTTACAATAAAATAATTAATTTTTTATATATTTTACTTTCTTTTTTAAGGGACAGCACGAATCACCGATTTTGAGTAACATGACCAAAAATAGTTTTGCCACAATCTGTGGTAAACAACCACTGCAACATAAGAAGCAACCGATTGAGAAGAAAGGAATTCACCGGGTGTAGACTGAGTGTAGACGAATGACGCAACACAATAAAGAATGCAACAGCAAATGATTTTGCGCCAGCGAAACTTTTTCATAAAAAAGCCTTTTTATCATTTAAGTATCATTAAATAAAAAATACAGGAAATTGTAGAAAATAAACTCATAATACAGCATAAAAACTTTTAATTTTAATTAATATTTATTTCATTTTACAAACTAAGATCCGCCTTCTCAATTACTGGTTAATAGCCATCTTTCAGTCAAGTTCTGGTTCAAAAAATTCTTTATCGAAAGAAAAGTCTTAAGTTAACCAGTACCTAACTGCCAAATGGCTCTTACCCAGAATATGAGAATATTGAAGTCTTGCTAATAGTTAATATTATTATCAAAGCAGTATAAATAACTTTAATAAACTAAAAAGCAAGAAAAAAAAATATAAAAATAATGTGAAATATGTAAATAAAAAAACAATAAAATAATAAATATTGCTGACCGAAGCGTAAAGAACTTCAGCACCAAAAACTTATTTCACTGAAAAATATATTGAAGAAGATTAAATAAAGCAAAGTGGATTTTATCATTATATATATGTGACCTGGTCTACGAAAAGGGGCTAGGTGTCAAAAATAATTTTTTTTTTATTTTTTTTCAATTTTTTTTTATTTTATTTTATTTTTTATTTTATTTTATTTTATTTTTTGACACCTAAGACCCCTTTTCGTAGACCAGGTCACATATATATAATGATAAAATCCACTTTGCTTTATTTAATCTTCTTCAATATATTTTTCAGTGAAATAAGTTTTTGGTGCTGAAGTTCTTTACGCTTCGGTCAGCAATATTTATTATTTTATTGTTTTTTTATATTATATTTTTTTTTTATATTATACATTGATTTTAGAAAGAAAAAGCATCCACTTAAAATCAAATATTATTTAAAAAAATTATAATCTGGTCACCCCAGCCACTCGGAGTCGCTCTCAGTTTCAATTCCAAATTGATGATTTTCACCAGACGCGCAAAATCGCCCAGTTGGCAGCTGCCACGAAAAATCTACTTTTCTTGTTGCATATCCCCAAGGCGCAAGTAACATCTGTATTAACAGCTGCAGGACAACCGGAAGTGTTGGCTGCTAATACATACGTTCACAAGTATAACTTCTTTAAAATAGAAACGGTTACACGCATTTTACCAGCAAATGAAAGTGGAAGCGTGCAGCAGCAAAATAAGCTACTAACAATCATCAACAAGCAAATGGGGCAAATGTTTTCATTGAAAGTGTAATACATCAAGTCTCTGTTGAAAATTATTAATTTTACATTTGTAATGCAAGATGAAAGGACAGTTGCCTTTCTTTTCTCTTTAATTACGCTTTAGAAGTGTTATATGTTGACAAGCAACATTACAGGTGCATTTAATACTGATCACATTCATAATGTTTGGCGACTTTTTTTATAAAAAAAGTACCACGCTTCTGTATATGTTGGAATTCAGTGCATCACCCTAGTACTTTTCTGAAACAATAGTCCTTCGAGTGATACCACACCTTCAAAAAATCTAAACGAAATCGCTATATTTGGCTTACCAATATCTATACCTCGGTTATGTAATATCTAGAATTGAATTCTTTGCTCAGCCAACCTGTCAGATTGTGGTCAGTTACCAGAGTACGTACTTGTGATGGAAATAAGTAACTGAAAATTCACAGTAATTTTGCTTTGCATTTCGGCATAAAATACTTAAGGTCTTTTATGGTATATAGAGAGTACGACCCTTTTCTTTTGTGCTTTGTCAGCACTAGCTTCAAAAATTTTTAAAATACCATAAAAGACTTTAAGTAATGTAATTTATGCCGAAATGCAACGCAATAGTGCTGTGAGATCCACAATGAGGGAACTAGGGCAAAGTTGGTCTTGAATTTTCCACCTTTTTAGGGCATTTGTTAAATACGAATTATGAGATCTCAGAAGACACATGTTGATTTAAGCTACAAAGAAGGAAAATCAGCAAATTTGTTTAACTTAAGTATTCATACATTGGAGTATATTCTGGAATTAACATAAAGCACACTTTGCATTTCCTGTGTAGTCTTTACAATATACTTTCATATTTTCATTCAACATTTAAAAGCTTGCCTTTAGTATTATATGTATATAGCAAAACAGTAAAAAAATCCATGATAGCCCACTGCGTATACGCATGGATCGAATTTGAAAGCGACCATGTACTATATTTTCTTGCACTAAGATGGTGTGAATGGACAACTGACATTTCTGTCAGACACTCACAAGTTACGAAAGTGACATAAGAAAGGTAAGAGAGAGACACCGAAGAAATATAGTCTATTATTACACGAAGCAACTTTTGTTGCGGCAACTCTAGGTTTATAGGCGAGGGGGCGACGAGGAGAGGAGAATCGCGCCGAATTTCCAGTGTTCAGCAACTCGCTTTGTGTTCTTATTCGTAACAGTTCGCTGCGACGTTTTTCGGCATTCGTGTTCTTTTTTTCGTAGTATAGTAGTATATTTTTTTGAAATTAATATTTTGAATATATTTAAAAAATTTAATTTCATCTTTTGGTAAGTAATTTGCAAATATGTATACAGATATACATAATATAATATAAATATTTTAGAAAATGGAGTATGACGCAAAAATCGAACTAATTAAAGATATTGTGAAATGTATGGAGAAAGCCATACAAGTTGACTCAGACGATAGTGAAAAGGGTGATATATGTGAAAGTCTGTCATATAATCTTTGTTTTAATTTTGAATTGTAAATAAAATGTATTTCTTAATTGACAGAACTGATTAATATATGTGATAGAGTGGCCCAAATACCTATAAGGAAAAAGAAACGACAATGGGTTAAAGTAAAGAGTAGACAATGGGTTAAAGTAAAGTGAATAAAGAATGAGAAAAAAACTCGAACAGAGTTGCGCAACACAAGTTGCTCGTGTGAAGGTAATGGGCGACAGCAAAAGAGAATCGCCCGAGAATTAGCAACAAAAGTTGCTTCGTGTAATAACAGACATATAAAATTAAAATGCGTAGAATACTTGCGAACACATGCTTGATTGATGATTGGTTAGTATGTGGCCACTCTCAATCAGATTGAATTCTTTCGATAAATTAACCGGCACTTGGGCATTTCAATTAAGACTACTTGTATGCGTGGAGGCTCTTACTATTTGCTTACTATTTATGCAACATATAATTCCGGCAAAATTTTAAAAATAATAATGAAAATGTTATACTTGTTCACATCACCAACCTCATCGTTCTTTGGTTAGTTCCTATGTGTGTAAAATATCGATAGATGAGAGCGAATCATCCTGGAAATTCCATCCCTAGACTGGACTTTCATTTCTTTCCATCATAAAATAAATAAATCAATAAAAATAAATTTATTGAGGCTTCATTTAGATTTCTAAATAGTTTGATTTTATTGTAAACTCCATATTGTGCATTGTAGCTAATTATGTGCTGTAGCCATTCAGATATCATATTAATGTTAGTAAACAGTTTCGCTAATCCTATACATGAGGATCAATTGTGTAAAGTAGTCAGTATAGTTATGGGAATATGTTGAAAACGCTGATCCTAACCGATATTTGGTTTTATCAACAAGTCACCTAACAACAAATACTTCACCATATGAGTAAACAAAAATATCTTTTTATGCTTATTTGAATAAGTATTTTGTCATGCATTTAATTTTAATATTTTATGCACTAAAAAGTATACCCACTTGAAGTTCTATAAAAGCTTACGCTACTCAGATATTTTTTTAAATTATTATTCAATTTATTAGATATTTTTTTAATTATTGCCTAAGGTAGTATAAATAATAAAAATGGTTTGAAAATATAATTTGTATGTGATGTTCAATGTTTTCTCTCAACTTTTCATAACAGTGCACTCGAGTTCTTTCACGGCGAAATTTAAGCGCCTAGCCTTGTCATCTCTAGGGTAGAATGGTTTTGAAATTGACAATTAAAAATATTTGAATGAAACTCACTGTAGCATATTCTTCTAGAAGTGTATCCGTTCGAACAAGCCTAAGAACTTTATAAGACGTATTTTAATAATAAATGAGTTAAAGCCATCGCGTTTCCAGAAATAAAGTAAAAGTACACACTCTCGTGTTTTCAAACCAAAAAAGCGGATTTCTTCCACTGATGTCGAATGCCAAATGGTGGTAAGAAAACTCAATCCCTTTGCAGTTTAAAAAAGGCAACAAAACAACTGTTGTTGGGTGGAAAATAGCATATTAAATGATACTTCAAATATCCCTTTTAGTATAGAGTATAGAGTAGAAATCAATATAATTCTTGACCATGTTTCACTTCAGAGTATTAATTGATGAAAAATTAGTTCCACTAATTTTTACAGAGAAGCAAATGAAATGTCACAGGGGTGCCTATGAATATATACTATATATTTGAACGTTTTTGTTTCATTAATGCTATTACAGTGTTTTTGCCGGGCTGTTAGTCCTACGTAGCTGTTGACATGTACTCACGCCATTTAGTGTTAAAGTTGTTCATTTCAGAGTGAAAATTTATATATAAAAAAATTACCACATAATTTTAAATTTAAATAGATTTATTAAATCAGTTTCTGTTGTATAAACCTTATTTTCTATTAGTTCAAAAACATTTATTAATTAGTATGGCAGTTACAGCGGAGATATTCAAACGATTTACAAGTTGAACTTGTATTTACTTCTTTGTCAGATCTTTAGTGGCAGTGTTATCAGAACTTAAGTGTAACTTAAATAAATTTACTTCTCTTAATAAATGGAAAACTAAAAAAAAAACTTTGTATAAATAATACATTTGGCAACTTTGTAAAAATATTTCAATGGCCAATTCGGCTTATCCCACAGTTCTTGCGCAGAAAACGTGTAATGTGTTTTCAATGAAACTCTATTTATAATACTAGTAAGAAAATAATCTGCTATTAAAATCTGAAAGCAAGAAATGTTTTTCGGAAAAGAGTTTACGCGTCCTTTCAGTGTTTTATAATTGTTAAGCTGTTAATTATTAAATTGATGTGAAAAACATACACATTTCCTGGATGGTTTTTTGTATAGTATGTTGGTTTTATACATATATGAATATCTATATGCTTTATACCTATGCATTTTTTACAAGTTCACCGATTTCCCATTATGATTACATTTTTTTAATTAATGGATGAGTATTTTTACTGTAAACCTCTGTTGCTATATTTCTAGTAAAAGAATGAATATATTTGTTTTACAACATTTTTTGGTTCAAAACTTAAGTCTAAAAATATAACATTGAAAATAAATGCACATATATACATTTGTGTACAGTTAATAAAAAGTGCACGTGCAAATTAAAAGGCTGCATTATTTATTGTTACACAGCTCCGCTAGTAGCCAACGTTACGTATACGCCACGTAGTGATGTGATTATTATAGTCATCATGAATGTTCAGTTATGTAAGTTTTTCTTTTAGTTTTATCTTGCTGAAAGAAGGATATTTCTGCGAAACCGATCCAAAGGCAAAGAATGCTGAAATTCTGCTAAACATAATTACGTCAAGAGCTACTTTAACTGAAATAATTCAGTTTCTTAGTAAAACTGCAATTTAACTTAAAAGAGCGAATAACTTATACGGAAATATATGTGCATAAGCATTCCATTTTAGAGCTTTAAGAAATAGTTTAGCTTTGACCGAAGATAAAATAAATCTAGAGTTTCAACAAATTTAAAGTATTTTCTTAAACGTCAGCTATAAATTTCGCTTTACAAGATACTTACATTTATTATTATTTAATTTAATTATTTCACTGTTATGTGTTACCAAAAATTTATTTATAAAGGCTTAAATGTGCTTTCTTACTCATACTTTAATTACTTAAAGTTTACATTTAATAATTATTTTTTATAAATTGTATGCAATGAACACTAAAATTCATGCTACTGAATTTTAAATTTTTTATAAAAAAGGTGTGGAGCAAGAAATTTGGTATTTCTCACTAAACGGATATTTAACGAACATTTTTCAACTATTATGCTTCGTAGAAAAATAATAATTAACTTTTGATGATCATAAAATAGTTGAAGCACTTCGCTGAATGAAACTAAAAATACCGACAATTAAGCCTTCTTCCGCTAGCCTAGTTTAGCTGCTGCAAACTAAATATAAACTGTGACAGAGCTTTTCATTTTGCATTCATTAGATGTGACCAACAAATTGGAGAGGAGGTGTGTGACTCAAAAGTGCTGACGAAACACGCTCGAGTGAATCAAGCTCGAAATGAAGCAAGTTGTCCAGCGGAAGTGTGAAATTTCCATTCGCAACTGTATCAAATATTGGAAGCAAACTCATCTTTTGTGTTGGCCAGGCTGCTGCAATCAAGATCGTAGCCATTTTTTGCCCGCGGTTAAAATGGTTGAGAGTTAGAGGTGACTTTTTCCTAGAAGCCTCGTGTTGTCACTTTGATTACTAAAGTTTTAGTGGCCAAATATTCCTGCGAGCATTTCATTTGAAGTTCTGTTTGCTTTTAGACTAGTTATTTGTTACACTTATATAGAAATCAGAATCATTAAAAGCAGATAGAAAAATAGAGGGAAGTCATTTCTTCGCTTTATGTGCTTTATGCCGTTCGTTTCAGGCAACACTGCTTAGATTATTTACCATTAATTACCAGCATTTTCATCCTTCTGCATGCCATATATTTCCGATTATTGTAAATTTAATCACTTCGCAATTCATAATCACAAATGATTTAAGAATAGACGTTATTTTTCAAAATTTGCATTCCACTAATATGACACATATGTTTTCAATTATTAATTTGTTCGAAATTGTTTTTGTATCGTCAAATTAACTATTCAGAATGTGAAATATTTAATTTACTATCGGCATTTCAGTAATACAATTTTTATGGGAGAATATATTAGATGCGTAATGTACAAAATTATTTATGTGCATGTGCTTACAGTAAATTATATGTACAAAATGCAGAAGTAAATATAGAGTGTAAGGTATGTCAATGATTGACTGAAAAAAGGTTTTTCCGACTCACCTCAAATTGTATATATACATATTGTATATGCAAATGCCGTGAATGCCAGCAGATTTGTATTTATATAAGCATATAAAAGTATGTAAGCTGCTAGTAGCTTCATTATTCCTTGAGAAAGCTTCGATATTAAATAACTCCACCTGAATATGTATGACGGTTAGAAAAAAATAATTTTAGTTAAAAAGATTTAAATTAAAAATTTCATGTAAATTCATTTAACTTGTGCTCTGGTATTTAGTGGAGTTTCATACGAATAATTCAGTGCTTACAAAGTCTTAGGAGATTTCTTCCACACTCCATAATTTATTTTTGAAACTACTGAAGTTACTGTAAAGGGACATTTTGGTATTAATTATATTTTCAAGAAATATAAAAATATATTTTAAGTAAAGAGGGACGTTATAATTGAAATAATAATAAAATGTGGTTAAAATTATTGTGTTGTATATTTTTCCCATACTCAGCTAAAGAGCGAGATTGTCATTTCTGCGATAAAATTTATTGAAAAAAGTTTTCAGCTTTTTAGAACCAAAAACAAAAGCATAGTGTTTTTGCAATGACAGACATGACAGTTTGAATGTTTCTAGTAACCCTAAAACAGGAAATTTTATTTTTGAGAAAAAATTTTGTACTGATTTAAATGAAAATTCAGAATTTCAATCAAGGAACCGCGATATTTGCCTATTTTAACTTACCTTTGGACCTAAAATTAAATATTTATCAACACAGAACATTGAGTTTTTCAATCTTATTTTATTAAGTATAAATTTTAAGTCATTCCATGCTTCACAAGTTTGAACTAGCACATAAATATTACAATCAACTTCACCGTAACCTGGTTGTAAGGCCTTGTGATTCGTTTGTTGTTTGCTATGCATATACATATATACTCGTATACTCTTCAGGAATATATATTACAAAATACGCGCATGCCAATGATATGATGCAGCATGTTTTGTTAGCAAAGACTTAGCTAACCATTGTAGTTATGCCTTCAAGTGTATTCTGTAAATAAGATGAAAACGTCAATGCTTGATTAGAAAAATAAAAAATGTTTTGTGATATAATTTTCACATTTATTCTTGTATTAAAAATATATACATTAATTAGTAATTTTATATATTTCATTTAATCTGTATCAATAAAAAAATAGTTTCCTTCATGACTATAGACTTACAGCTGACTTTTAGATAAAATTTGTGAAAATTATTTTACGCAAAGAAAAGATTTAGATTGTGTTTATTGTTTGTCAGTTTTAACAAATTTTTCTTCTAAAGAGTAAAGACTACCTTTATTACAAACATAAAATAATTTTAAAAGTATTTTGAAGAGCACAGATCAAATACTAATTTCTGAAATTTCCACAATATTAGTCTCTCCAAGTAAATAAGAAGAATTCGTAAAATAGTTATATTTATATTTGTGGCTATTCTATTCTATTCTATTGACGCAAAAGCGAAACACATACTTATGCAGATGTCTATTTATTAGTACAATTTAGTACACTTCTAATTAAACTTTCCAGTGAGCAGTTCAATCAATTTTGCATGTTTAATATATTAGTGGACATACATATTGAATATCTATGTATTTACTAGTGCTTTATGGTTGTTCAAATAATGATTTGCTTTTATGTTCAATTCATATCAGGCATAATGTTTATATTCTACTTGTATGGGATTGTACAAAATTAATTTAGCTGCGAGGCATAAAACAAAATTCGAATATTTGCTTAGGACCATAATCGCTAACCAAAATAATGAAATATCGTATTTAGTTAAATTAGTTTTACTGTGGAATTGAATTATTTTTAAATATATATATATTTAAATAGTAGTTTATTAAGCGAATAACTCTAGCTTTCCATATAAAACTATTTATTAAAAGCGTAAGAGTGGCACAATTAATTAATTGTTTTCGAATTTTAAGCCTCTAGTTTTAGTGCTTTATTTTAAACATCCTCTTTTATTTAGTGAGTAGTGAGTATAATTTTAGATAAATTAAAAAACTTTGCCTTTTCACTTTTCTCCAGAAACTCTTAAAATTTATTAATTCAATCGGTGCTTAGTATAAGTACAAAAGAAGTTTTAACGATAAAATTATTCATTCTTCATCATTCTTTCAATAAATACTTTTTCCAATTGTAATTTGAACCCGACTGCAAAGTGTTTATTCATGTTTCAAGTGAAAGTTCAGAGCATTATTAATGAAGGTGTGTCTTTAGGAAATTGCGATATTCAATTAATATTACTCACCTTGGCGTATAAGCAACTTTTTACGCGCTAATTTTTTCGCTGATTTGTATTATTTAAATCTGAATGCATTTATGGGCATATTATACATTGACGACTTTTTGAATTATAAACATTTTTGAAATCAGTAATTATTGTAAGTGGCAGACAAACAATCGTCTTTTCATTTCCAACAAAATCAATTGACAGTTGTACAACTTTTAGCAGAAAGTACGAACGTACGCAATAATTTCATTACTCAGCAGAAAAACACGTTAATGTTGGATTTTTGGCCTCACGAAAAGCTGACTAAAATCCCCCACAGAATATTTGCAATTGATTTACCTGAGACTCAAACTGCAGCAATAAATCGTAAACCAACTATGAAAAGTCAATTCCAACTCAATCACAATCATCATAATAACTAACCAGCGTTGGTTTCAATATTGGATTGAAAACGCAAATTTCTGTGATAAGTACAGCATATTGTTGTGACAGAAATTGCCAATAAATCACATCAACTATTGTTGAACTCAAATAACTCTTCTGATATACGTAGGTGAATATATGATTATACCTGACTGAATGAATGAAAGCTTAAGCCACCGACTGCTGTGTAATATTTTTGATGTGCAAGTGCTGGATAAAGTGCATTTTAATGACAGGTGATTTCAAATTTGACACTCCTCACACAATAACAACATCAGGAAAAATGAATACTACCTCACATTGATCAGACTGAAGATGGTTTCATTTCAGGTGTCTATGTTGAAAATTGGTTTTTGTGGTTTTGATCTGAGATTGCGTTTAGTGGAAGTAGAGCTCCAGTACAAGTCGCCGTAACTAGTACATCAGAAGGTGTGTTATGACAACTAGAAATTTTCCAAACCGATAGTTGTTATACATGATTTTTTGTTTCAATGATGGTTTATACTTCTAACAACAAGCCTTCGATTTGGCAAATTAGCAAACTGTGTATATACCAGTTATTGTAATGACGAATACAAGCATTTATTTCGCCTTTATTATACAAATTCACACTTAATAATCCTTTCGCATATTTTATATAAAATTTTATTTATTTCAACTCACTGTATGCTTGCTTCATAACTCATAAAAAGTCCGTGACGAAAATCGTAAACCTGAAAGCTGTAATGCTTTTACATTTCGACGGTCTCAAAATAAATCCTTTAGATTTATGACCACAAAGATTAGTAATACTTGTGAATAAGATAAAGAAAATAAAATTGTTAAGAATTACAATATTTTTTAAAGTTTTAGGTGACGTTTTTAAGCTAAACAGTCTAGTGACATATTTAGCAGCGGCCCTTTTTAGATTTTCTGTTCTAGTAACTACTGCGTTGAAGATGCATTAAAGTAAGTTTCTTTAAAAAAATGTAAATTACAACGATTCTCTGCGGTATTATCCGAGTATACAACACAAGACTGCTTTGGAGCTGTTGGAACAACGATGAGGATTGTGAAAACATTCCTTAAGTCCTAATGACCACTTGGCGGCTAAGAGTATAATAAAGTGTAAAACATCGCTAAATTTCTAGTATAGGTTCAATCTTATATGATGTACGTCATAAAAAAAAAATTGAACCTCGGCATAAAAGAATAATAATCTATAATAATGCCTCAATGGGTATAAACAGATTAGTAATAAAAGCTGCTTTATAACATTTTCACATACCAAATTTTATATGTCGTATCAGAGTCAGGAATTCAATCATTCTTAGTGATCACACGAAGCAAAAGTGCAGCCATCTCACATATTTCACACTTCAGTTGGCTGGAAAGGATTAGTGACTTCAACAATTCACGTGGTTGAGAGTTGACCTTGCAATACGATGTTGTACCAATCCGCTCAATAGATTAGCATTACTCAGGGCTCACATAAACGATACTGCAGCAAACTAAATAAACCTGTGACACGACTGCGTTTGGGTCTTTTTACCTCCTGCAGAAGTTTGTGTTTGATGTTACATATTCTATGTAGCCGTATGAGCATTCGAATTCAATTTTCGCTTGCGTTTTGCTTCTATAGCCAATAAATGATACTTATTGCAAATTTAAGGCGAGCTTTTTTCCAGCTGAAATTTTTTCTGTGCTTTAGCTTTACGGCCTTTTTCCCAATTTTCACAGTTTACTTGCCCACTTCGTGTGTATTTTTTCGGGTCACTTGACTGGGTTATTCCTCTTACACTTTTTTGCTTGTGAAAACTCAGCAACTCCGGAATAATTGTTCATCTGTAAAACGGAACGAAAAATTGCAAAATTTATTTTTTAATTTTCATTTTAATAAGAATGATGTAGTAAAGAAATTATTGCAATGAAATTTTAAATATTTTTTTTTCTCTCTTTGAAAAATAAAATGACAAAAGTTTGTTTTAGAGATGCAGCTATATAACTACAAAACCATCATGTGATGCAAACTAAGACTTTCAGAAAGATTACAGTTAAAAAATTCTATATTTCATACGGTGACGAACTTGAAATACGTGTTTGTGGTTGTGTTAATGCTCAGTACAACTGTTATTCATATAACAATGGCAACTCGAAACGCATACAAATGCTAGCTAAGGGTACAACAGCCATTATATTTAATTAAAACATACTTCGCATTGCACGTTACGCATTCATGAATGGCGTTATAATGGAAGTTTTTGGAATTACAATTTGCTAAGAATGCATTAATGAAATAACGTGCAAATATTGGTCTAGAGCTTGTCTGTTTCTGAGTCATTGCGGAAACTGCATTCGAAAGGAAGCCCAGGTATTTACGCTTTTATGATATGGATATTTATGCATTCTTAAATAAATTAAATACCACTTCTTACATAAACACCTCTCTGGCGTGGAATAAAGTTCTGCAAGCCCTAAAATAATAAATTCATCAAGTTAATTTAGCATTCTGCTCAACCTTAGACTTGCTTTCATATATGCAATCAATTATCAGATTTGTTGTTTCGATTTCAAAATAAATGTACATCCTAATGTACACGTATTAACTTAATTGCCTAACCCAAATCGCACATTGCTAATAAAGGGGTTTTCGTGTATTTTCGCACGGCCAGTGGTCATAATGCCTAAAAAATTTGGAAGAGGTGTTAATTAAGAGCAAGAAGAGAAATTTAGGCTAAATACCAAAGATCCATTCATTAACCATTGAAGTTAAGTGGCACTTGCTGGCAACAAGCTAATGGCGCTGATATAAAAATATAAGAATACGAGTTTATGGGCAGGTTAGTTTGTATTTGCTTTTTGTATTTTTTGACTTGCAGATTTAGCGTGTTAACAATATAAAGCTGCAGGTCGTTTAGTATTATTAGTTACCCTAGAGTCCATAAATTTTGTAAACTTAATAAGTTTAAAACGGAAAGGGAGGGTTTGACTTTACTAATTGCAGTTCAGTGATCATTTGGCACGTAATAGCGGCCGTTAAAACCCTTTTGTTTTTCTTTGTCGGAAATATTTTGATGTCTGTGTTTAAATAACCAGGAAGTGGACAAGGGTTAAGGTGGAAAAAGCTCTTACTGCTATAAATGTGAGCGTGATTTCATCAATGACAGTGTCGCTGAAAAGAAAAGCCTAAACTCTTCA
This sequence comes from Bactrocera correcta, assembly GCA_027475135.1. Taxonomy (NCBI): domain Eukaryota; kingdom Metazoa; phylum Arthropoda; class Insecta; order Diptera; family Tephritidae; genus Bactrocera; species Bactrocera correcta. The sequence continues at coordinate 36,151,765 of CM050323.1, forward strand.
TGACCCAGTAGCTATAACACCCTCTATTGAATATGTAAACTGGATTTTACGGTTGAGTTTAAAAAATGGAAAAAATTTGTTTTTCTTTGCAAATTAAAGGACATATGAGAATCAAGAAAAGGAAAGTTAAAATAAAGAGGAAACATTAATTCCAAGGCAAGACAGAAAAAGTACTTACAATGTTATAATCAGTGCAATAATTAAAAAAAAAATATTACTATTTGTTTGACACATTCGAAGCTGGGTTTATACCTTTATCATAACCTAAACTAAAAATAATTTTCGATTAAGCTGAACTCCACTGACAGTAAACAGTGAAAAATGACGCTTCTTTGCTGCACTGCTTATAACAAATATTTGCTTGTCAGGTGCATTAATTTCTATAAAATCCTCAAATGTTGCGAACATTCAAATTTATTGCATAAAAGCGTTTTACATTTTTTCAACTTCGATTCTTTTGGCATAATCTTTTTCTTTGCTTGATATTTTATATGTATATCTTTTGTAAGAGTAGATACTCTGAATTCATTTTACGTTAAATAAATATAGCTTGTTGTTTATTTTGCTGAATATTTTAGGAGAACATTTTTAGTTATGAAATCTCCTCCGGATTTTCTTCTTCTTTGAAAATCCGTTTATTATTGGTTTAGGTCGGTCTACTCTCTCAATAAAACTTTTCCTACAAATACCTATTTTTTGTATTGCCCACCAAATTTACCACTTTGACAATTTCATTATAGGTACCTAGAAGAATACATATGCATTGTAGTTTTATTTTCTTATGTACAGTCAGACGAAAGAAAATCTTTCAGTTTCGCAATAATATCTTAGATATATGGGAGTTTATATCAATACTTATTGCTTGAGAAACTGGTCTTCAACATGCGGTAATGTTTTATCAACTTAATGGCCCGTCACTTGACTAAGTGATATTGGTATAAAATCTTTTAAATACACTTTCATTTCCATTTACATCCTTCAAATTAGAAAAAGCTTTTCATAAATCAATATTTAAGCCCCATAAATACACATTTTCTAAAAGATTTTGGACACTTGCTGCAACCCATTCATAAATATTTAAATACCTTTCATACTTTCAAATGCAAAGTGATGCCAAGGCCGAGAAGTTGACTCTGCTCTGCTTTGCTACATTTCTCAGTTTGGATTTTTTCACACTACAAACACTTTCACAATTTGTCCAAAAGAATTTCATCTTCACTTAAATGAAAAAATGAGTAAAATAGGATTTTTTGCGATTTCATGCCTCTGCACATGACTGCGAAAGTAAGGGAAAGCTGTGAAATGGTGATGAGTGATGAACCAAACACTTTATATGAATGAATGGATTTTACATGAATTTTTTTTTCTTTTCATATAAAATGGATACCACGTGTCACCAATGCCATGCCATGTATGCCACACACTTCTTAGGACATGACTTAGGACAATATCAAATGATTTTTTATAAATATTGTGAAACTACGGTGAAAGCATAAATTATCTGTTGGTTGCTACACTTTTAGCGAATCGTATTTCTCCGCCTGTCCCTGAAAATTTATATATTAATATGTGTATGTTAAGGAATATAACAAGTAAGCCTATCCATTCGAGCGAAAATATGCATTTAAGGTTACAGCTATGGATGAATTTTTACAATATCTTATGTATTTGTGAAGCAAAGAAACCCCTCAGAATGCATGCCTGATTTCCCATTAGTATGAATTTTATAATTCTTGATTCGTTGCAAACTAATTATAAGTACCTCATTCGGGATATAAATAGTTTTGTCTATTTGATACAAAAGAACGAAGTAAACTAGAATAAACTTTTCTTTACTTACCAAATTTTAAAATAATATAACTCAAATATAAAAGTTTGTAAACACATTCCGATGATCGCACATTTAAAGTTAAAATTGAACAAGAAAAGTCATTCACATAAAAAAGGAAATTCACAAACAACTTAAACACAAATATATTCCCCATGAATATATGCCAGACGATAAATTTGTTTCTTCCCACAACCAAGAAAATAATAAAAAGCTATCATATGTGTATACACATTTGTCGTTTATATTTATTTACCAAAAAGGATGCCTTTGGTATTCATTTTCATAATTTATTGAATCAGTGTCATATTTCAACTGTGATTTTAGGAGGCCGAGGCAATATCAAAGGTTGATGTATGTAAATAAATTGCGATATCAGTTATGAGAGCTAAATGCCACTTCAGAAGAAATATGCATTGACTTAGGCGAAAAGTAGATGTTCGTGGTTATTGATCGTATGCATCCTTGTCACAGTTGGGTAACGAAATACTATATTTGAGCGTTGTGATATTTTATAAATCATTGTCTGAAATTATTTTCAAAATATGGATGAAGTGATTGTACGATATCATCTTCCAATAGATATACTGAATAGAAATGTATATTTGCCGCTCAATAAAAGGAAAACATAAATCGAGTTTCTGTAAAAATAAAAAAAAATAGTAATTCTATAGTAAGAAAAACTTATTTGCAATGAAACTATATATTGACCTGAACGCTGAATTAATTATATATAAAATCCTTACTTAAAATTTAGTTCTACCAAAAGCTGGTCGTTTTTCGTGGGACAAACTACTTTAATAAATTCAATTTCCCTCTTATAGTTAAAATGAAACTTTTTATTCAATAAAAGCAGATTGTTGTTACGATTTAAAAATTTTTCATCCATATTCTGAGGAACAGAATGTTAACAGCTGACTTCTAAGACACTTCCGAAAAACCACAGTCTACTATATGCTATAAGCTTTAGGAAATAACTCTACGCTCGATAATACTTCTTTGACAAGTAATATAAAAACAAGTAAGGAAGGGTTTAGTTCATGTATAACAAAGCATTTTATACTCTTACAATTTTGAAAATTCATAGTGGTGAACACTTTATATTAGACTAGAAAAAATGTTAACTTCAGCTGCATTGAAGCTCGAATATCCTTTACAGTGGCATTTTTTATAGCGTAAACGGTTATAAAAATCTGTATTTTGACATTGTTCGAACAGTTTGTGTGGTAACAATATGATATAGGGATGCACTATGTACAATATTTAGCTAGATTGTAATGTTGTCTTGAACATTTACCCCTGCCAAATTTCGTGAGGATATATTGTCTAATTAAAAAAGTACGACAGCATATTTAAAATGGTCCAATATCGGCGGTTCTAAGTAATAGTCAGTTTCTTGGAAATCAAATACATGCAAAATTTCTTTATATCTTGATTGTCAGTGTTCCCTTTGTTTACATTTTGTGGGACCAATTGCCCTTTGCCTAGGTCGATTACCTTTACATTTGTTGAGGAGTAACATTTAGCTAAGACATCAACCCGTGTTTACATTTGTGGTTAGTGACCCTTTTGTTTATGTTTAATGAGGTCAATGACCTCTTTTTTTACATTTTGTGAGTCAATGATACTTCTGTTTATCTTCAGCCAAGTCTACAGTATTTGCTTACATTTGGAGTGACTACTTTACTGATATATAGCCAGCTGGCTGTTAGCTTTCCCTGAAGTAAACTTGTGATTTAAAGTCGCATTTCATCGAGGCTCGAGAGTCATCTGAGCATTGATCAAGATGCAGACAAAAACTGGTACAAGTGGTTTTTTTTTGTTCTGATTTGAGGTGATGGTTCTCCCATTGAAAAAAGTCTGTAAAAAATAGACAATATTACCGTTCTCTGATGCTAAGCGGTCTTCGAAGTGGTTTGAGATGATTTTTGTTTCTCAGACTATGATTTTTTGCGCTATACATTCTTGTAGGAAACGAACTTTTCATCGCCTGTATTCTTTGATTTTTGATAAGCAAACCACAGTCATTAATGCGCGTAGCAAATTCCGTTCTGTAAGAAGAGGAAGAACCCATATGTAAAGCTCCTAAAGTATTTCTAAACTTTATAGGTGCATATGAACGGTCGGATTAGACAAACAAATCTTTCAGCAATATCAGGAGTTATTAATTAACAACCTTAATCAACCCACAACTTTATTTTATCCACATCGGCTTCAGAGTCCTATCATTATGTGCATACTGAAGATCGAAATTGCCGTGACGAAATTCTGTAAACCAATTTTGGCATTTTTGTTCGGTCAACTCATCTTCTTCTTACACATCGCATAATTTTCCCTTGCTTAAACTGCGTTTTTACTCTTTTGATAGTAAAACATCAAAATGTTGGCCATGCATCAATGCAGTTTTTGATCTTAAGAAAATGTTTCACAAACAAGTCTTACGATATTAGATATTCAAATGTTCAAACGGTTAAATGCAAAATTGGCTGTGAAAAGATTCGATACTTTCAGCTGTTGTCATCAACCGAAATTATTTACAGAACGGTCCAATATTTTCACATATATTTTATCAGTTTTTAATGATATTATTTTACAAATTCTGCAAAATTAAAGTTAGAAGCCAAGGCTTAAAAAAATTATAAAACCTTTTAAGATTTTACATATATAAAAATCCGATAAATTTACGTCTAATGAATTAATATTTTCTTCTTACATTTTAAACAAAATTATTTTCTTTATTTTAAATGCAATATATTAGATTTTTCGTGTTTACTTAGATCAAGGATTTATAGGGAATTTGTTTAGTTCGCTTAGGTTGTAACTCTGGTTGACTGTGTAAATCTACGGTTTTTGCAAAGCTGAGAAGTGACACCTGCCTCACCTAATGAAGTAATAGCTAATTAAAGAAGTATTGAGATACTACTAGTGAACATTTTCGCAACATTACAAGATATGTTTAAGTAGTGAAGTTTAGTATCCTGATTTTCATTTTACTAAACTTTCTATGGATCAGTTAGAATTGTCGAATTAAAATATCTTATTGTTTAAGATTTTTGATCGAACATAATTCGAATGCAGTTAACACAAAAGTGGAATTCATTTTAATAAGTTGTGGATAAAGTTTGAAGAATAAAGAATTTAGCACCATACATAAAAATCCAAAAAGTTATTAAGATCGTAGTCTTCTACGTTAGTGTCGTTAAACTCATTAAATTTATCACATTATAACTAAAATAAAAAAACCATTTTGAATTCTGAATCATTTCAGCTTAATTACAGCAAATCCGAACAAAACCCAAGCAAGTGGTTACTTCGTTTGAAGAACGTATGTAAAAATTGTATTCTTCCATTTCGGGGTGTTTTAGAACTCACCGTGCCTTCGTTCACATGTTACTGTTTGCTTTTCATTATCCATGCGTAATAGGTGGGACCTTCACTAGCTGACCTGCCTTTCTGGCTGCTTGTATCTATAGAAAGAACAACAACAATTTTTCAGCTTTAGTGTGAACCGGTAAACGTGAATAATTTGGAGCTTTTCCGGGAAATGTGTTGGAATTTCGTTAATTCACTTTGGGCCAATAAAGCAATTTTTTGGTAACACCCATGGGAGTGTCGGCAGCGTACTTGGAGCAAATATATTGTACACAAATTGTGGCGCGTATAGTTGGCTATTAATTCAGAGCTTATGTGCGTTTTAATATTCGTGTCAGTCAGCTGTTAAATTAGTTGTTCCACAAACTTTTGCTACAATTTGGAGACACAATAAAAAGTTTTAAATTTATTGTTTTAAAATTTTCTAAAGACTATCTTAAGCAAATTTTATTTCATATGATCTTAAATATCACTTATAAATTGCTAAAAATTAACAGTTTGAGCCATTTTCCAGGTTGCTAGTACAATTAACTAGTTTGTGGTCACGTCAATTATTATTTAAGTAAAACATAAATACCATGTTTCATATATGTTTGTGCACAATTAAAGCATACAACTCAAATACTGTGCTATGCTGCTTATTTTAATTCGGCTGATGACCGCATGCACTTTTCCACTGGTGGCCACACGCATCTATAAAAAAATGAATCGGATGCTTGATATAGTAGCTAGTGAAACACGCACAAGTAACAACAGTAAGTAATAACAGTGCTCTAGAATTATTAAAAAATAAGCTCTTGTTTAACAGTATGTAAAAACACTACTAACTATAACAATCCATGGTATTAACACATACGTCAATTTCATAACCATACTTGACATAAACGCATCAGTTTATAAGTTAAAATACATATGTATTTTGATTTTTGATCAATTCCCGGTATTTGTTACTCAATATTTTATTTGTATGTGTGCCATGAATGTCCAGATTATTTACCGGTATGATTTATGTGAGGATAACGAACATTGCTTATTTGCATGAGGAATTCTGATCACACGCAGCTGAACTATTGTGAGCAACAGAGTACAAATTATTTATTAATAAAAAGTTGCAATCGTGTTTAACAAAAACTAGCTTCAGTGAGAAATCACCAATATATTTCTTTTATTCGTTTTCCAGCTGGCAGATAATCGATGGATTATTGACAGATTTTCTGTAAATTGGCCATCAGCACGAAAATATTTCGATCAATGTGTGAATGATGTAAATAAGCTACCAGAAAGCTAAATTCAAAGAAATGAATACATACAAGTATATGTACATACATAAATGCTTATATGTTTTGCTTTCAAGTGGCATCTGTTCAAATGCCCTTAAGTAAGTTGATAGTTTTCATAAAATATTTTTGCGACAGGATATCGGATGCTTGAAATAGCCAGTTAACTAAACACACATATTTGCAATAACAAAATTTTTAGAAGAAATATTTTTCTTTTCTTACTTTTGTGGATCGCCAGTTAAAGTGTGTAAGAATTTACAGATAATTTTTTTATTTTTTCATTTTTAAAATAATCTCTTTAAATATTTTTCAATCCGCTCTAATTGTTCTAGCTATTCCTATAAGCATATAATATAAAATATTTCAAAATTTCTTTTGGCACAAATGACATAAGTGATAGAGAAAATGATAAATATATAATTTGTATATTAATCTATAATTTATTTATTCTTTCTTTTAGCTAGTGAAACATGTGTGCCTTTCTCCTTGGAAATTTAACAAAACAGAAATAATTAAGCTGTACCCAGGCCAACAGGCGAAGAAATTAAACAAAAATTTAACAGCCATAACCTAACCGTTCACGTATGGCGAGAGATAACGATCATGTGGCATTCGAACTAAAACTAACTGGCTGGTAATTTCTATTATATGAAAATAAATACGAATAATACATATTATTAGCAAAATCAAATAAAGTATTGAACATACATATATTATAATTAATTAACCTTAAAAATAAAAAATTAAAGTATATGGTCTGTGTTTAGTAAGTAAGTAAGGTAAAGAAAAGTTCTGCTAATAACTAAAAAATATTAAAACAAAGAAAAAAAATAATATAATAATTAATAATAATATAAAATAATTTTTCACTTAAAATTGATTGAGTTAGTGGTAAGGATTTTTACATTTATATATGGTATACATGAAATTTTAAATTATGGCACTAAAACAGAAAGTTTACAAATAAAAACGAAACCGCAACAGCATTTTTCTAAAAATACGTAAAAATTTCATCTGGTCACCCCAGTCACGCGAAGAAGCTCTTACGTTGAAGCATAAATGGACGATTTCTAACAGGCACCCAAAGCTGATTAGTAGGTAGCCACAGCGAAATAATTCATTTTCCTGTTGCCTACCTCAAAGGCGCAGATGAAATGAACTGCTTTAGCGACAGGCGCAGGATAACCGGAAGCAAAAACTGCAGGCGCATTAAGAGGAATAACTTTGTTTTAATAGATCCCATTCAATAAATGAAAGGACAAGTCTGCAGCTTTATAGCAAGCTATTAATCGTTATTAACAAACTACAAATGGAGGACATATTTTGAAAGAAAATAGGATATTTCAACTTTGTGGTAATAGTTAATAATTTTACATGTTTAAAGCAAGATGAAAGGGCTTTCTTCTTTCTAATTTCTTAAGATACGATTTATATATGTTTACTGTCACAAGTTCCTTAAATTCAGATAAAACTTATTTTTTTTGCTCCACTTACTTATCGTTAAACTATCAAGTTTGTATGCTTTTTGAAAGTAAGTGCTACACACTTATTCCATTCTGACTTTTTTATATTTTAACTGACACCAAAATCTTTGAAATCAGTAAATTTTTTCAAAAGTTATACCGAATAAATTAATGGCATTTCTATATCCACCAACGATTGGAGTTGCGGCCGCGCCTCGAGGATATGCAATAACAATGCATTTGTAATATTTTACCAAAATCGAATAAGCATGTGAAGGTAACCAGAAGTGATTTTTTTTTAATTTATGAATAACATATATTGTCTCTTAGGTGCAAAATGAACACGACATATTTATGTAAACGTGCACGAACATACTATGCACATACAAGACACTCTTATTCAAACAAACTATTTCCAATTTATTTTATTTACCAATGATCTATTTCATGTATGTATATAATAATATGTATTTCATTATTGTGGTCACTCTATTCTTACAGGAGCACGAATTCGAATTTACACGTCTCAATGTTCTCACTTGCTTTTGCCTCAGCATGCAAAAAACCATCAGCACACGCCAAACACATGATTTGATAAACAGCGAAGGCTGCCGTTATTCGTGTCAATGGAATGTAAACAAATCGTGGTGACGAGCAAAATTAGTACATTCGTTGTCGTGTAAGAGTAAATGTTATTATGTGAAAAGAATTATTGAAAATGGGTAATGTGTAAAATAAAATAGTAAAAAATATTTACAAAAGTATAATATAAGCTTGAGAAAATGTGAAAACTATAATAAATTATTTAATATAATGTAATTTGAATAAACATACATAACTCAAAAGTAAAAAATAAATGAGTTAAAAAGTGTGTTGTGAAAGAGAATACAACTTGCTTAAATTTATACAAAAGTGAAGTTCAAGCTAAAGTATTTCCAAAGTTGAAATGCAGAATATGTGTGTGCAAAAGGTTGAAGATAAAACTGAAATATCGAAAGGGCTTCTAAAACCCAACAAACAAAATGATATTACCGGAGGTAAGTGGGAATTTTTATTATTATGCGCATTTGTATGTAAAGTTATAGCACAAAAAATATATCAAAATATTTTTATTTGGATGACTTATCAGTGAAATAATTTCAAATATTTTTTCACAACAATTACAAAATTTTTCTTTAGTGTCTGAAATAACTCTAGAATGTTGCTGATGCCAGTGTATTTGTGCCCAGCTGTAAGTCCTAAAGTCATAGTCTTAAAACTATTTACAGAAATCGTCAACCAAAGGGATTTTGATATACAGAACATAGTTTAAGGGGTTCTATAACTTAGCACCCATTGCAATCTCGGTCATAGACAAAAAGAGTTTGTAGAGGGTTCTGCATTATCCTAATACAACTGATTCTTATTTTAGAAATACAGAAAGTTTTGTCTATGCTGTTTCAGAAAGTTTACCATAGATATAACAAAATTGTAACGAAGTGGAACATCCTTTGGAGACCTTAATGTAAACGTTAATTATATTAAGGATAAAGCTTTATGCAGTTGTTGGGACAGATTTGTCTTACATCTTACCAGAAATATCGCTTACATTATGATTTATTTTTTATTTAGCTGCAGGTTATTACATTCGACAGCTTATATTTATATACATAGGTTCTTTATCTGTTAACAACTTTAACTATGCGGGAGTGTTAAGGCTAAACAAATAGTGAAATAGTGACGTCTGAATAATGGTCGCTAAGATTATTCTGATATAAAAATCGGAAGCCATTTATTCATTGCAATGATACATATGTACATATATAAATATTTGAAAGTTACCAATTCTATTCAACAAGAATATTTTAAATTTTTCCTGTTCAATTCAAATTTAAAAATGTTATTTACTTTTGTGGCTGCACTAACATTAAAGCCTAAGTGCTTTATAAACAAACGTTATTCGCTGAATAGTAAATAAAGTTTTCATTGAACCTCTCATGGTCAATTTACGACAAAATATGCTAACTGAAATTCATGTAACTGTATAAATTAGGTGGAAATTTGTGCATTTCATTTGCAACTTTACAACATAGCGGTTATGATATTGCAAAACGGTAATCAATAGAATGTTAAGAGAAAACATTTAAAATAAATAAAACAAATAATAGTTATGAATATACGAGTATTTACCCAGACACTTTGTTAGATACTGATATGAGCAATATCCGCATAAATAGTTCGAGGCTCTAAATACATTAAAACCACAGAATAAATAAAATAAATTTACTGGAAATGAACACACACAAATAATAAAATTCACAACCATATATGATTATTTACAAATATGATGTGAAATGCATAAGGACAAAATTAGTTTGCGTTTCCAAAATAACATACCTACATACATACGTAGTATGTAGTTCTACAGCAAATAAAGCTTCGAATTACACATTTTACTATGAAAGTATTTAATTTAATATTAAAAAAAAAATACTAATTTAATGAAATCCAAACCATGTTTTTGTGAAATAATGTTTTATTTACATTTTGTTCTGAAGCGAGAGAGAAAATTCATGCTATATTCATTTGTCAGACTGACCATAATGATACCATATACAGCAACTGAAAGCAGTGGATCAGAAAAATATAGCTAATTACATATGTGTGTAGTATATTCTTGATCAGTGAACATCTAAATAGCTTGTACTAGTGGTTTATTTTCTTGTTTTGTTTTCTAGCTCATACAAACAAAATATTTCAAATTGATTGGAAACCATTGACTGGAATTTATTTATTTGTCATACTTTGCTGTTAAAAAAAAAAAAAAAAAATGAACGACCGGAATCAAGTTGTTGAAAGGAATCCTTTGAATTGCTGAAGGATATTATAGCTTCGATGGAATCGCAGTTATTATTTCGGGGGAATGTTTAGTATCGCGCCGGTTTAGTATCGTTTATGGTGAAAAAGGGGGCGGGGCTACCTCCCCTCACGCCCCCTTATTGGAAAGAGGAAGTATTGAACATTTTAATAAACCCCCCCTCGACCCCCTAGAGCCCCTATTGACCTGTAGGGAGCCCTTTGAAAATGACCAAAAATCAGTGTTTTTGCTCATTTTTCCATACAAACTGAAACCAATGCAACCCAGCCAACATTTTTGTATGGACAAGAAATCAACACCGGGGTGTATCAAATTTTTTTCGCATAGAATTCCCTTTTGCGTGGGCGGCCTTCGGCATTTTGGTTTTTCGCATTATTGAACTCAACGCAGAAAAAGGTGTATTTTATTTAAGGATTTACAAAGAAATTAACAATCAAAAGTAATTAAAAACATTTCTAGTGGTTTTTATAATATATAAGTAATATATGTGCGTGAAAATGTATCCATATTTGGTTTGGTACAATATACAATAGATGAAAATGCACCAGCATATATTTAGAAATTTGCAAAAATGGCAATTTTTAAAGTGAATTTGTGCAAAAATTTGTGAACCGATTTTTATAAAATATGCTTTAAAATAAAGTTCGATAATTTAAGCATACATGCGTGTTTAAAATTTTCAATTTGGTTCTCTCGTTTAGGAACGGTGAGCGAAAATTAACCGGCGCGATACTAAACCCAACCCTTATTTTGTCTTGTTTGTATTAATCTCTCCTCAAAATGATCTGTTTATAATTTCTTCAAACATAGTGTTATTGGTAAAACATATATACGAAGTTAAAAAATTCATCCGTCATTTTCTGCTCCCGTGCTTCTCCCTTTGTTCAAATACCACCAATGTGTTTTTTCCGCAATCTCTACGTATTTTTTATTAAGCTTCTCATTTTTGTAGCGAATAAAATTATATTTTTCAATTACTGACATTTCTTTTGAAAAATAATTTTTGGAATAATTTCAAAATGTTGTCAAGTTGAATTTCAGAATTTTTTTTCTTAATAGTATTTAATAATATATATATTTTTTTTCAGAAAATAGTATTTATTTTTCAAAATTTTACAGAAAAATCAACTAAATTCTTCAGATTTTGTAAATCACATAAGTTTATTTGCACTTATTGAAAGAAATAAAATCAGAATTTCAAACTAAAAATTCTTCTCCATATACAACATAAACATCTACAGTAAATTTACCAGAAATCAACTCAGTTGTGTTCTTTCTACACATGTCTATAAATATAAGTATTTACCTAGAAACTGTATTGATATTTTTCTAGTAGCATAACTACCTGCACTCATATGCTAAGTAAACTGTAAATATCGCAAATATACATCAGACGGACCGGAAACTATAACCATATTTACCAAATAAGCACCGACTTAAATAACACACATCGTGTTTGCTTACAAAATATTAATGCTTCCCTTGTATAATATAAATATTTGCAAACATGTGTACCAACATGATATTTATGTGTCATAGCGGTATTTATTATGCATGCATTATATATGTATTTATGCACCCTGTAGGAACAAATGTTATACAAAACTACAAAACTATTATTCACAGTTTTTTTGCCTCTGCACCATATAACAGGACGGGAATTATGAATGACTTATAATGTAAGGTTTTTGTTCGTTGAAGTTGCACCTGCTGACAGAAGTTATTCTGCTTTGGTTTATGCGTTAGTGTCTATCTAAGATAGACGAAATTATCTACGACTTCAAAGTTATGACTGTCAACAGTGACGTGAGAACCAGCTAACGATTGGGACGACTGTTTGTTTAATGACAGGAGATACCATATTTCGTCTTTCCTTCGTTCACCACCAGACCCATTTACCTCGCTTCCTTATCTATTCCAGAGAAAACAGGACTAACGAAGCGGTTGTTGAGGAATGATATCAATATCATCGGCGTACGCCAGTAGCTGTACAATTTTATAAAAGATGGATATCAAACATCCCAATGCTGACGGAGCTTTTGGTGTTGCTCAATGTCGGTTTACACAGCTGTATTAATTTTGCGGGGATACCAAATTCAGACATTGCGGCATAAAGGCAGCTCCTTTTCGTACTATCGAAAAAGCAGCTTTGAAATCGACGAAGAGGTGGTGTGTGTCCATTTTCCTTTCACGGGTATTTTCCAAGATTTGGCGCATGGTTAATATCAGGTCGGTTGTTGATTTGCCAGGCCTAAAGCCACATTGATAAGGTCAAATCAGTTTGTTGACGGTGAGCTTTAGTCTTTCACACAATACGCTCGATAGAACCTTGTATGGGCTTATCCCACGGTAGTTGGCGCAGATTGTGAGGTCTTGCTTTTTGTGGATTGTGCAGAGCACACTTAAATTCCAATCGTTGGGCATGCTTTCGGCCGACTATGCATATTCTACGAAGAAGCGGATGCATGTTCCTTATGATTTTTTCGTTGGCGTATTTGAAAAGCTCGGCCGGCAATCCATCGACCCCCGCTGCTTGGTTGTCCTTCAGGCGGGTAATTGCTATTCGAACTTCTTCATGGTCGGGCAATGGAACGTCTGCTCCATCGTCATCGATTGGGGAATCGTGTTCCTCATCTCCTAGTGTTATGCTTGCACTGCCATTCAGCAGGTTGGAAAAGTGTTCCCTCCATAATTTCTGTATGTTACCAGATCACCTCCGGGGGCTCAACAAGAGTATGCTGCAATCGTGGAGCCTTCTCAGGCAATCTTTTTTCTCTTCACTACGACACGGCACTCCTCATCGTAAACTAAATTTTATAAATTTTATCTCCATATGTCAGTTAACATGTAATATATTTGTCATGTTAAAAGTCTGTTAACATCAGAGAGATAGCAGAGGATCTCAGCAATTCTTACGGATCGACTCAATATAGTAAATTTTTTGGGTATGAAGCGTGTCAACGATAGGTTCATAACAAAATCATCGCCCAGTCACCATATTCGCCAGATGTGGTTCCCTCCTGAGAGACACAACATATAAAAATCGCCGCTATTGGCATCGTAAACAAACAGCAGTAAAACATAAACTGCATAATTGACATTGCGTTGAAGAAAAAGTTTGACTAACCTAGAAAAAAATGTTTATTCGAATCCAAATCATATTTGAGCATAAGTGCTAAAAACAGTGACTTAAAAAAAACTTGCTGAAAACATTTAAGCTTTCACCATTTGCTCCATTTCTTCTTTGTTGATTTTTTTTTTTTTGCTTTGCTTCAGTTTTGGTTTTCTCTCCCTGCACTAATCTACCTTTGTTTTTTCACTTTTTCATTCTCTTGTGTATTATTCTTTCATCACTGTTTTCCATTTTTTTCAGTAATTTTTTGTGTTAATTTTTTTCTTAAATTTTTTTTTCACATGTTATATCTTTTGTTTTTTTATGTTCTTCTCGTAATTTTCTTCTGTTTTAACTTCTCTTTTTTATTCAGTTTATTTGTTTTTATTCTGCTTTGTTGTCTTTTCGGTTCGCTTACTTTGTACTCGTAAGTAAGCTTAATATAGTGAGTTGCATGAAGTTGGATATCTCAAAAAAGTATAATTTTGAAAACGTCCAGAAGCTTTTAGAATTTTACTATTACAAGCAGATCTACATATATTATTCATGCATTTTAGCCAAACTCACTTGAGTTACTAGCAAAAATCTCTTCTTCAACTAAAGGCAATAATGCTTCATAAAATAATTTTTACCAATAAACTTGATTCGAAAGTTGTCTTCTGCACTTAAGCTTATTCGTATGTTATATGTATACTTATAAAATTAAATATTAAAAGCTGGAAAAGTGAAAAAAATTTTCGTTCAGCACAAGCAGCGCCGATAAACTGTAAGGTGAATGATTTCAGCAATTCTATAATTAAATTTTCCGTTGCAAGCATGGCCGCGCAACATTTTCGCGGATTTCTTACGCACAAATATCGTTGGTTTGATGGGATTTAAGCGGAACGCGTAGTAATTATCTACCGATTAATGATGTTATATATGTTTACATGCTGTACGAATATATGTACATCAGTAGTTATGTAATTTCATTTGATGCCTAGGCACGTTTCACCTGGCTGTCAGCCTATCAGGGATATACCAATGCGACGCAGCAAATGTATGAAAGATGGAATGACTGAACGAGTTAAGAACCTTCTTGCGTAACTTTTGCTTATAACTTCTCTTCGCAATCCGATTTATATATGTGTGTGTTTGAATGTGTATGTGTAATTAAAGCCTGCTACTCAAAAGCTCAGCTTTCATTGATTCACTTTTTTTTGGCTTAAAACTCTTTTGGTTACCTTGATTCTGCCGATGGCTTACAGCCGGGCGCGCTCTTCCATAGGCGTGCCAGCATGCACATGTACAAGAAGAAGATCAGCGTTAGTGGTGTAACGTATGATGAAGCGGTAAAACAGACCTGCAAATAGGGAAAATACGTATCTTCTATGAAACACATTTGCTGCAGAAATGTTTTTCTTAAATAAAATACCATATAAGCAGACATTTCAATTAAATAAAATTGACTAAATTTGTTACATAATTAACTCTACAACCTATATACACAAATCTTAAATTATTACTTATGTATTATATATGCATGTCACATAAATTTCCATGGCAAGTTCCCGGAAGCTCATTCATTTACTCATTACTTTATGTGTTTGTATTGTAAATTGATAGCCAGACATTTTATCGCTTGGAAGCTTTGAAGATTACATGTACACAGACATTTACTTAAATATAAGTTCTAAATTGTTGTTCTAGTTAATCGCTACCCACTTTTATTGCCAGTCATTTGCACGCTCATTTATTAGTTAACAGCTAACTGTTGTGCAATTAACGCAGCATTCAAACACGCTGACAAATCTGACGTAATCCAATTTAATTCAATAAAGGAAAACACAATTGCACAGTGTTAAATTAAGCTGTCATGCTTCGTAGATCAAAGTTCTTCAATGCGATTGGGTCTAGTATTTATTGTATATATTGCAACTGGAATAAATTAATTTTTGATACCAACTCAAAGATTAAATAAGTATTTTGTTATAGACGAATGATTTTAGGTAGCAAATAATCTGAGAAATAACAGTTTTTTAGTTCCGAAAAGTAAATAGGCTTTGAACAAACCACTACAATCCAATTGTCTATAATCCATTAATAAATGATGATCCATTTCTATGTTCCCTACTTAAAAAAACACAGAAGCTGCAAACTTATTGGGGAATGTTTATTAACATTTGAAAGAACATTCTATTGCATTTATTTCTTGAAGGTTATATCTCTCAAATATTGCCTGCGCCTACATCTCAGATGCCCTGCCTATTCAGTCCAATTTCAGATTCGTTCGAGCATTTAGACTAGTAACGGGCGGATGACATGGGTGATGTTTTACTTCAAGGTCCGAATCGAAGCAGGATTGTCTGCATAGACTTTAGACTTTACATAGTCCATGGGAGAAAGTGAAACGGTGTGATATCTCGCTAGCTTGGTGGCCAATCGTACGTTTTCAAAACGTGAAATTATCTAATCAGTGAAGTGTTCTATTAATAAATCTATCGATTGATGCGATGTGTGGGAAGTGGCGCCGTCTTGTTGAAACCAAATTTCGTCGAGAATGCTCACTATTGACGGTTACGTTCTCACCGGCATAATTTTTGAAGATATATGGACCGATGATTCCACCGACCCACCGAACCGTTGTTTTTCTGGATGAATTAGCAAATCTTGAATCTCTTCAGGTTGCTTTTCTTTCCAAATTCGGTAATTTGGCTTGTATACATTTCCATTGAGTCAGAAAAGGGCTTTCTCGCTGAACAAAATTTGGCTCCAAAGCGTCGGAAGTTCTTGGAACTTTTGAAGAATACGTAGGACAAAGCGATGTCACTTGGGAAGCTGCTTCTTGCACAAGCTGTTTTTGTACCCTTTTAATTTAATATCTCGACGTAAAGTGCGCCACATGGTTCCATACGTCAGTCCTTTGTTGCTGCGAACGGCGTCGAATGGACTCTCCAGAATCTTTGTGTACTCTCTTAGCTACGGCTGCTATATTTTCTTCACTGCTTACTGGACGTGATCTCTTCGGTCGAATATTATCCAATAATGAAGGCTGCGTCTCAAAAAAGGTAATGATGTTTTGAAAAGTACGCTCAGTAGGGGCATTATGTTGACCATAAATTGAGCGAAGAGCGCGAAAAACACTATTTACAGAACGTGAATTTTCGTCATAAAGTTGAAGGATTCGTAAACGGTGTTCAGGCGTAGGTCTTTCCGTGATGAAATGCCAAACAACAACTCCACAAAAAAAAAAAAAAAATAAATAAGCACGACAGCTTGACACGATTGACGCGCGATCTGTCAAAGGAGTGCGGACTGGTTTAAGCTCAGCTTTTTCTGGATCAACTACAGTTCTTATCCTCTTAGGATATGGATATATATCAAAATTTTCTCGAAAGCAGTCGTACTTGCTCCATGGCAATTCCAATACTCCAATTTATCTGAATTTTTGAAATGTATTTCCCATAACGTTTTCAACCGTAATTTATTTACAGTTACTATGGCAGTCAACCTGACTATGCGCTTGTTATTCCTTACTGCGAAATTTATTGTTTCACAATATCTTTGTTCGCTTGCAATTCAGCAAAAATAACGTGGAAATATACAGGTGTTTTTACATGCTGCCTCCTCTTCGCCTTTTTGACAACTTGTAACCAATATGGATACAAGTGCCGCTCCATTTGCATTTCTGTTTTACTCGTCTGATGTTGTAAGCGACAATATGCTTGCTCGTTCGCACTTTATGCACGCCTTTATGGGTTTCCTGGAGTTACGTTTTCCAATTCATTGAATTTGATATTGTAATTTTGTTTTCGAATTCGAAATGCTGACGACTGCTGGCTAGCTTTATTCAACTTATTTTTGACTTTACTCGGAATTTTATTGCTGAATTTATTTGTTTGTCCTTAAAAGGCAGCAAACTTTAATAACATGATTTACGCGTAGAGCTATAAATGTTTTACAGTTATTTGGATTTAAAAGTGCTATTGTTGACTAGGCGGAAGAAAAGGTATTAAAATTGGTTTCGCATTCTATATACTATTCATACATATATTTTATGTACATATATTTCATTATGTCTTCTTTTCCTTTTTAAATCGTATTGCTTGACTAATCTTTAAATCTGTTGTATTTTGGAATGCCTATAGTCTTTAAATATTTTAAAAATATATTTCCACTATGATAAATAGTAGATGTTAGTGGAGAGCTGAGCAGCGACTTGAAAATGATCCAGATTTTCATCGAAAAATCATCTTCCGCTATCAGGCTACTTAATAGCTGAATAACTTCGTCAATAAGCAAAATATTGGTCGACCAGCAATCCACACGTACTCCACGAGTGCTGCCTGAAAAAATACCGGTTTGGTACGGTTTATGGACCGACGGCATCATTGGGCCGTACTTCTTCCGTGATGATCAATACTGGCACGTTATTGCGAATGGGAATCGCTATCACTCAATGTGAACCGAATATTTTTTCTCGAACTGGACGATTGATGACCTTCGTACGAATATCGAGAATGAAATTGCAGCGGAATCGGCCAATTTATGCTTAACAACCGTCGAAAATGGGTTAAATACATAACTTTCTTTCACAAGAATAAAGAATGTCATTATTGATATCCCAAACCATTTTTTTTTTATTTAAAAACTTTTGTAGCGCTCTTATTGAAAACCCCGTTACTATCTAAAAAATTCCTATAGCTTTCAAAAGCCGCTTTGATATATTTTCCATGATTTTTAGGAAGTTAGGTTTTCTAAGTTAGAGGAATTACCATGACGTTGCATGACTCATTATTTTATCATTTCAAAATTCCTTCTACCATATTCCTTTTTAATATGCTCTCTCACATGCACTAAAATAAGGCGCAATCAACTCTCTTTCCAAACATTCAAATAATATTAATTTAAAGTTCAAAAAACTTGTTGCGACTTTTTAAATGATTGTTGTCTTCTGGGGTTAATTGAAAGTGAAAGCTCATAAGCGACACATTCGCGAATAAATACCAATCTAAACAAAATATATAGATGTTTGCCGTTTAACAGTATATAGATTAATAACAGTTATAAATAAATGTCAACAATAAATTAGCAAGTTATGCCAACCTATTTCCTTTGTCGACAGTTGATAATAACTTTCAGAGTTCATTGCATTTTGGCTGTCGTTAATATATTCAAATATACAATTATGTGTATATGAAAATATTTGACTGAAATGACAACTGCTGCTGCTCGAGTGTCGAATACAAATAAATATTTTCATTGCGAAAAGTTGGAGGACAAACTTTTAGAAATCGCAGTGATTCAGCAAGAAGTTCGTTAATTTAATTATGAGCTAATAGGATATTAGGATTATAGGAATATAGTGTCAAAAAGAAAAAAAAAAATTAATAACAAATACATCCTTATTTTTATCCTGAGATATTATTTTTCAAATATAAATTATTTAGTTCTTAAATCCTGAACTGTTGTATCAGATAATATTATCATTAAGGCAGGAGCACACGCGGAAAGTAAAGTGTTTGCAGAGTGTTCTTGGCACTAATTTACTTGCACATTTTTTAAATTTTTTTTTCGTTAAATAATTTAAATTTCAGGAAGAATTTAACTTGTATTAATAAATGTGGTTTAGGTTATCATGTACCATTATTTTTGCTTAATCTGATTCGGGTGCTTAAATATATAATATGTACACTTCTCCACAACAAATTCAAGAATCTTATTTTAACAGATTATTCCTTTTTGCCTTCACTTAATTGGACCGAAAATTGTTGATTCATCTTTTAAACGTAAATTATATTCCAGCCTTGGATTATTCGTTAGCTCTCTCATGCTAAGTTACATGTAGCACATGCAACAAGATGAGAGAGATATTGCCATTGTATACCACGCAGACTCTTTAAATTTATTTATTCACAATAGAACATGAAGAATATGAAGGAATAAGATCTAATAAGTTAATTGTAAGGAATAAATTCATCGTGAGTATAATAGCCAGTTCACTTCATAGAAAAGAATAAAGTTACGTGGGGAACAAACACAGTTCATAAAAAAACTGGTTATCGGAATTATATCACAAAATAGGCCTTCGAATGGTCGCATATCATGAATTTTCCGTTTACAATATGAAAAAAAAATTTGTTCCTTTGCTTAATATTCAAACCTGTCTCAATATATTTCATCTTAATGTACTTTTGGATATACTAAGTACTTCACTTCCTTGGCAGCAAATAGTTTTAAAATATTACGGGACAACTCCCGGGCAAATAAATAACATAAACTTGGCAATAATAAAAAGGGAAACAGAATGCAAGTTCAAGACCATCACAATAAAACAAAAAAGAACGAAAGGTTGTTATCACATGCAGACAGTGTGAGCCAGGCCAGAAAAAACATAAAGCTCTTTCGACGGGCTTTGCTTACGTTTGCTTACGACAACTTAAGTCCAATGAATTCAAAAGTATTTTATTTGTCAGAAATAGCAGCATAAGTTACTACGTTTGTATGTACTTAAATATTTTTTATATATTTATATTCTTGAGATCCAACTTAATAGTGACATAGAGCTGCATAGTGTTAAAAATTGTGGTATTACAAAAATTTGTAGCTAATTAAGCGTGTCACTCTTTAAAAGTGAACGGTTGCTGAGCAAAAGATGCCGTGCTTCAATGAGTTCTCAATCGGGGGGGAAAACCCAATATTCGTAGAAGTGCTGTATGTATGTGTGTACTTAGGTGAGTGTAAAGACAGCACAGTATTACGATTAGAACTACTTAGATGAGACGATACATATGTATCTACATACTACCACATGTAGTTGCGTTGAGTATCGAAAACTGATTCAGATGAAAAGCTTACTTAAGTATGCTATCGATTCGTATGTCCTACCGATTCGAATACTTAAGTAAGCTTTTCACTAAAAATATGGAGACTTGAATAAAACCCACACACTTCGAAAGTGTTTCTTACAATAGAAAGTCAACCACAGATCTGTATATCTGGTATAAAATTTAAAAACTTCATACACAAATTTGACGTTTGGCATATTGAATAGGTACATATAAAGATGTTGGCTGCTTGTAAGAAAAATATACAGTGAGTGTATTAGCTTGCTCGCTTTTGGTAATGACACCTATATGTTCCGGTATGTCGGGTACTTTACCATCTTTATTATTGATACCCATCAAACGTTGGTCTTGTGGCAATAGTTAGAATGTCTGTGTTATTATCCTCGCTTCGCTTCATTTCCTTACACCGGATGCTTGTCTAGCTCGCAAACATGAAAGCAATTCCGCAAGTATGCTTTCGGCGAAGTTACAAATAAATTGTCAAAGAAGAATATGAACATAATACATATATAAACATACATAAAAAGTAATACAAACGTATTTGCAGCGCATTTGTTGATAGTCTTATAGGTATTTGATTACTTAAAATTAAGCTGGCACTTATTCTTGATTTATTGGTTAATTACCTTTCGTATACAAGGTGTTTTTTAAAGTAAACACGACTTGAAAAAAAATAGAACAATGGTTTTTTAATCAAAATGGTCTCCTTCTGCTTCAATACAGCTCTTTGCACGGTCCACAAGCATGTCGAACGAGTGTTCTAGCTCGTTGGCCGGTATGGCCATCAGTATGCCAGTGCAAGCCTTTTGAGTGGCCTCTACGTCTGCATTCCGTTCATTTTTATGGGCAAATATATTTTTCCGATAAGGTAAAAGTCGCACGGTGCTATATCGGTGAATTCGGGGAGTGGTTAATGGTTAAAATGTGATTTTTTGAATATTGGATTCTGAGCAATTTTTCGTCGTCAGTCAATTTGTGCGGAACAAACCCTGCACACACCTTTCGTAAGCCCGAATGTTCGGACAAAATGCGATAGAGTGATGTTTTGGAGATGTTCTATTACATTTCCATGAATTTCAATAATGATTTCGGCTGATTTTTGCTGAATTCACACAGAGTTTTGCTGGAATTTCTGGTGATCACGGATTTTGATTGGCCTACATGTTGATCTTCATTTATGTCCTCACCAACAATTTGAAAACGTTGAAACCACTTGTGCACTCTGCCACGGAATAGGCAATCATCGCCATAAACTTTTTTCATCAATTGAAATGTTTCGGTAAAAATTTTACCAATTTGAAAACAAAATTTAAAGTTGACTCTTTGTTTGAAGCTCATTTTCGCACCGATAACACAAACATACTGACATTTGAAACGCAATAACTTCACTTCAATTGAAGAAACGCCATAAAGTTCTCACTGGACAATCGATAGAGATAGCAGGCACTAACGCACCAGTCGTCATAGAGATGCGCCACCAGGGGACACTAGATTCAAAAAGCCCCTTTGGAACGCACCTTGTAATTCTAAAAATAGCTCTGTTCGACTAACACAGGCTTATTACTAACTGGTCCCATAAAAGCTGTGTATAATTTCTAAAATTCGAAAATTAACTTTAATATAAGAAAGAGAAAGCCAAAAGTAGTATAAAATTTGGCCGAATGACACGCATTAGCTCATAACTACATAAGGGTTCTACATTTTTTCCCATTGACCCTTACCATCCGCAAGTATTTTAAAGTGTTTTGCTCACTTACAGCTGAATGCTTGGTTGCCTTCGAGAAAAATAAGCTTTTCGCTAAGAGTTGTAAGTGCTTTCTGCAACCGTCACAATTCAATGAAAAGTCAACACTTTTTATATACATATATTGATCCTAGATTATTTACTGATCTGCTGAGAAGAGTGATATCAGCACGACAATTGTGCGAGTAATCTGCAAAAAATACCACGATGTTTACAGTGAGCTCCAGTGACGCAAATCCTTTTATACATAAGTGGCGGCCGCAGCTGTGCAAGTGCCTTTAAGTAGTAGTAAGTAGCGAGTGCTCTTAGCAATTCAATCAATATACTTATCTGTAATACTTTGATTTCTGCATGGCGCCATATTTCGTTCTATTTGCTTGTAGTCGGTCAGGCTGTGTACAAAGTGATGGTTTCTTCTATATTAGGGAGTTGGTTAAAAGTTACCACGTCGTGAGCAATGAAACCGATTGATGTTGAATAATATGTTAGTCTATTCTACTTGATATTCTTGCCGTCGAAGTCTTTCCAAAAGTTTTACGACATTTGCCGAGGACAACTTCTTCCTTTTTTCGCCACCGGTTGCTCTTCTTCCCTCATTAGTCCTATTGTGTTCGGTTGATATATAATTTAGTCACCTATGTACAAGTTGGACGCAGTTGACAAACGATCATTCTGAGAATTTGATGACCATCCCACAATGAGATATCTGGTAAGGTTAGGTTAGGGCACAATAAACCCTAGATCACAGTGCAATCCTCATTTATTTAACTAATCTAATTTAAGTTAGGTGAGACGGCTGCTCAAAGATCGCACGTGGACTGTTATATGTAGTCATTTGTGAATTCATAAAAATGGAAACCTTCTGTGTTCGAGCTTATAAAATAGAAATACGCTTATTAGCCAATACAAATTTGCACAAGATTTTAATTTCCACTCCCTTCAGTTCGGTGGGACAGGGATGCGCTCCCAAATGTTTAAGTCTTGACCTCCCAAACGCTGGACAGTCAAGAAGGAAGTGGTGAGCTGTTTCCACCGCATCTTCTTCCTTACAACTTCTGCATATGACGTGTTGTAAGATTGCCAACCTTATACCTTATACCTTACGTCAATAGCACAATGGCATATTAAAAGCTCTACAACTAGGGAGAGGCTAGCCTTACTGAGGGCAAATAGACCACTAGATCTCCTGCTACGTTCTTGGGCCAAAAAACTTTTGCGACAGCGTATCTACCGATGGTGGCCTAGCGCTGGCAAAGTTTCTGCTAAGCCTAGCTATTCAGTGGTAGAACACATGACTATATGGGAGCACCGACTCGCTACGCCTTCAACCGATAGCGGTTCTAGGGTATCCTTCCTTGCAGCTCATCAGATTTTCAATTTCTTGCGATTCCTCTCTGGCCCGGCACCCATACCAGTCTTATAAAAAAAACACTTGATGCTATTGATTGCGAGGTTAGGCACTCCTCGACCTACCCTGAACGCAATGTAAATGTGTTCAAGGGTAGTATCACCGTTGTGCTGTCTGAGTGAATGGTCACTTTTCTGAGGGAGGCTGCAGAAGATCTACTATTACCTTAATGGCTGCAAGCCCAGCTTGGCAGACACTGCAATAGTCAGTTGAAATGGAGTTGATAGACAGATCCAGAGGGTAAACCCCTCCACCAAGCTTTGAGATGTTCCTTTCCTCCAACGGTTTCTTCGCACCCACAGCTCCCTCGTCGCCATATGGGCAGAGAAGAAACCGCCAGAGTTCGGTATGAGAACTCCATGATCTATTTGTTAGTGGTCCGGTATCAAGTGTGAAGATATCTGAGTGTTCCGATACGTGTTCTTTTAAGAACCCAGACTATCTGAGTTTGATAGCCACTTTCGCAACCATATACCATATAATATCGGGTTCCTAGGTGAAATATTCAATGGCATATATAATTTCAACTCGACTACCGACATATTTAGAAAATTCTTAAAGTAAAATGAAGTTTTTTTTTATTAAAAGTTGTTTGAACACCACAACACCAATAAAATAAAGCTTACATCTCTTTTCTAACTTGTCTAAAAAAAACCGACACTAACGCAAGAACAATGTGTCGAAACTCTTCATGTTAGGTGAAAAAGAGTTTGTTATAAAAAGTGTATCACTTGCCTGAAAAGCAACGAGAATCCAGATTCCCTCATGCGATGAAAAGACACGCGCTGTGTAATTGCGTAGTACAGTTGAACGCAGTGCGATAACGCCATGGGTATGGCAGATGTCATAATGGCCACCCAAGCACAAATGATGGCACTGCAAAAAGATAAATGTGTTAATGACATTTTCTCTCTCCTAATTCCCTCCCAGTTAAATTAGCGATATGTAGGTTAATTTAAGTATTGTGTTGTACTCACAGCATCGGTGCGTAGCGTTCGGATGTACGACAGCCAAAAAACGATCGAGAGACATCAGCACCAGCGTGTAGACACTGTCATGACAGGTGACGACAATCATGTATTGCACAAATTTGCACCACAAGTTGCCGAATGGCCATTCGGGCAACACATAATCGTTTGCGGTGAAGGGCACACAAAAGATGACGAAGAGTATATCGGAAATGGCTAGATTGATAATAAGCAGGTTGGTGGTGGAGCGCATCTGCTGGTTGGCGACGACAACTGTAAAAAAAGATAAGATTAATTTAAAATTTGTTTAATAATTGTTCAATTTATTAGTTGGTTAGGTTAGAAATGAATTATTTTTGAACCTACGTAATATACTACTATATACAAGTATACTCTACTGCGATTTGTTTGAAAGTAGAGGGACTTCTAAATCAAGAAAAGTTACTACTATGTAGGTTGCATTTTATATTGATAGATTTGGCAATCCTAATTCTGCAATCTGGCAACTCACAACTGTATCGTAAATTTTTTGATGGCATACATACTCAGAACGTCATGACAAACGAGCACTATTTGTGTAGCTTACAGTAACTTAAAATATTCTTCTCGACAAATAAATTAAATTAAATCCCGAACATTTTCGCTCGATTATTTTTTACAACTTTCGAAAATTTTAAAAATATTCGTAGATAGCAAAATTTTAAGTCCAAGTGCCATTTACCATATGACCACTCTACTTGATGAAATGCAGCCACTTTTCCTCTTACCAAATGCAAATTGTTTTCCTAGGGAGCCCATGAAAAATGTTGCGTTGAGTGACACATCTTCAGCGCCATTGTAAACAAAGTCAGAAGAGTTTTTGAGAGAGCTTAGAGAGAACAAAACGCTTGCCTTACTTTTGCGTTGACAGTTTTTTGTTTGGGCTTATTTGTGTCCTCGAACACGTCCACACAATCATACACATTTCAACCAAGTTTGACATGAATCTAAACTTTTGCTTTGTTCTAAGCTGTTGCGCAAATATAGTATGATACAAACCTACAACGACATGCGAGTATACATATGTAAATATATTGGCGCAAGGTTTCATCAAGAGGACATCAGTGAAAAACAAGCTAAGCCATGTCAAAGTTGTGGTTTACAAATCCCAAAGACCTTTCCTTGCATGTAAACAAATTAATCCATGTGTCCTTATATACTGCGTTTTTATTTGTAGTACCTTTATAGATATGTGATGAAATTTATATAAATTAAAGCAACCTCTTACAACTTTTCAGTTATCCCGAAGTACAAAACTCAATTTGCTTTGAACTTTTTGCAGAAAGTTAGTACAACTAGATAGTATGAAAACAAAGTTGTAAGTCATTTAAGTTAAAGCAACTAATCGCACACGGTTAAGTCCTTCAATATTTATATTAACACATGTGTGTACTATGTATCACTAACTGTCTCAAGGTGGATGCTTAATTGTAACATCAGCAGAAATGGCAACAACATATCCTTGTCCACTTGTGTTGTATGTAAGTGTGAAAGCTATACGCAAGCAAGTGTCGCTCTAAAATGTAGTAATATTTTAACAAGAAAATACGTGTTTCGGTGGAAAATGTAAGAGCATACAGTCTGCGTCATAAAAATGAAACCAAAACGGTCTTTAATGTATAGGCGATCCAGTTCGAGGTTCTCTAATTGTCTAATGAAAAACACAGAAACTTGAAATTTAATGGAAAATGTTTATTAACATTTGAAAGAACATTCTTTGGCATTTATTTTTTGAAGATTATCTCTTTCCAATATTGGCTGCGGCTACGTCTCGTGACCATCCGTTCAATCCAATTTTCGATGAATCGTTCGAGCATTTCGACTGATAAATGGCGAATAACACAAGTGATGTTTTGTTTCCAGACTCGAATCGAAGCGGGATTGTCCGCATAGTGTTTAAACTTTACACATTCTCACAGGAATTGGTGTGATATCTCGATCTTGGTGGCCAATCGACCTTCCCAAAACGTGAAATTATCTGGTAACCCAAGTGTTCTCTCAGTAAAGGGGGAAGTGGCGCCGTTTTGTTGAAACTAAATGTCGCCGAGAACACGAGCTTAAATTTTAGACATCAAATAGTCAGTTATCATCCCCGTTGATGTTTACGTCCTCACCGGTATCATTTTTGAAGAAATATAGAAGGATGAGTTCACAGGCCCACAAACTACACAAATCGTTATTTTTTTTTTTTGGATGAAATGCCGATTCTTGAGTTTGTTTTTCGTCTCAAATGTGACAATTGTGCTTGTTTTCATAGTCGTTGAGCCAGAAATGGGTCTTATCGTTAAACCAAAGTTTTTTCAGAATCGTTGGATCTTCTTTGATCTTTTAAAGAGCCCTTAGATCGAAGCGATGTCGTTTGGGAAGCTCGAGCGGCTTTTGAATTTAAGATCTCGACTTAAAATGCACCAAGTCGTTCCATACGGCGGTCCGGGTTGCTGCTAAGGGGCTCCAAGTCAAGCCACCACGGTCTTCGTGTACACTCTAAGCTAACGTTGGTATAGTATCTTCATTGTGTGCTGGGCGTGATCTAATCGGTCGAATATTATCCAGTAATGAATGCTGAGTCGCAAGATGAGTGAGAGGCTATTGAAAGAAGTAGCTCTACTTGAATCACCCGTTATAAAATCTCACTGAACTCACTCAGTTTCCCCGGTTCTCACTGCCTTTTCTCGGCTTTGACTGGGCTCCAATTTGCTAAATTTTCATCTTACTATAAAAAACAGTTCCTTTTTTCTTCTCAGCAGCTTTCATTTATTGCCTTTCAGTTGCTCCCATTACCCTTACTGAGTTTCATTGCCTCTCCCTGGCTCTATGAGCTTCTAACTGGCTTTATGTAATTTTGCCTTCCCGTAACTCGCTCACCCTACTTTGCTGTCATTGGATCTATATCCTCAGTTCTTATCGGTATTTTCCGCTAGCTCTCACTGGCTTTCCACGTTTCTTAGTGCCTTTCTTCGCATCTTTATGGCCTTAGCCTTCTCTCGTGTATTCTCTAATTGTATCTGGCATTCATCAACCCTTTTAAGCTTATTCCAGCTAATGAACTTTTCTTAATTGTTTTTTAAATATCCTTCTTTCAAAACAATTATACATAGGCTTCTTCTTGCAAAGGGAAAAATTCAGTAAACTAGAAAATAATTAATGGAATAGGCTAAAGAGGCATGTTATATGAGTATCTCACACTGTAAATCTATGTGCAAACCTAATGGGGAAATATATTTGTGGCTATATTCACGTCCTTCCGGAAATACACTCACCCGCCTTTGGATTGTTGTGTGAATTACAAGTACTGGTTTGTGGCCAAAAAATCCATTTTTGGCCCATTTAATATATACTTGAAACATAAATAAAATTCAACCATTTTTTCTAGTAAAGAGATGTATCTCTAATATGCGTAAATATGTATTCTCTTTGCAATAAATATAGTTTTGTGGTAAGTGAAGAGTTCTTCTTTGAAAAAGTCATCTGAACCACAAAAAAAACCAAGAAAAAAAATGTTCTAAAGTGTACCAACCTATCAGCAATTGTACTCATAAAACTTATAGACTTGTGTGAGAGTAAGAATGCAATTACAACAAAGGATTGCCTTGAATGGAAGAAAACAACAACTGTGATAAGTACTAGGCTAGTCGATATACCATGGTGGACTACATGCAATTGCAAGACACAATGGCTATCAGATGAAGTGGTTTGCAAAAGAAAGGAAATTATAAAGAGAAAAAAACTATGGCCTTGACTTCCCACTTGCCACCAAAATAACGTAGGTGTTCAACAAAGCGTGGTTGCTTTGTAGCTTGACACCTGACTAGCCCGTTCCCGTACTCAATTTTGTACATATGCGCCCATGAGTACACATATACCCAACACATGCTGATAGTCATTCAAGCTGTAGTATACATCCTCTTTTACCTGAGTACTTGTAGGTTCTACACTTGAAGAGCTCTCAACGTCGGCACGCTTGTACACGCCTCAACACTTTTGCTACACTTTTACACCTGCGTTTTACGTAAGCACTCATTTATTACACATATTTTAAGGCAACATTCATTATATTCACTTTTGTTGCTGAGCAACGCTGATTGCGAACGGAAGAAAATAAAGGACCGAGGGATAATAAATTGGTTGCATTTTATAATACTTTTTTAGGTTGCTTCTTTAAAATGTCAAAATATGATTTGTTGGAATCTAATGGTATAAGTTGGAATTAATATTGGAAGTGCCAACGTTTGCTTGAGACTAATTTGAAAAAGTTCCTATGCGATACCTTCACGTTTCGTTTTCTTATTTTATACATATCATAGAGTTCTTTTGAGTTCTAAAGCTAGGGTTAGATTAATCTAGTAGACCAGTGAGCCACGCATGTACCATTTTTGGCCTTTTGCGATACCAGATGGAGTTCAGTTACTAGGTCCATGAGGAGTAGTTATCCTTTGGATGCCTGCGCTTGACGCGAATTTTAATACACTCTGTTGCCTCACTATCGATACCTCCTCCAGAGTATCATACCAAAACGCTTACAGCGTAGTCTTGCCAATGCCAGAAGAGTGCACAAGAGATGCTCCATTGTTTTCCTGGTGACTTGCTCTAGGTATTTCCTGCAGTTCTAGGACAGTGTCCAGTTCGTATTCATAGAGTCTCTAGCTCGAGATGGCTCGTTCCATCAGATTTTTAATTATTATCTTTACCATGTTTCGGTTCAGACAATGAATGTATTTTCCAATGTTGATTACGTTTTCGGATGTTAGTCATACACCGTCCTTGGCATTGAAATAATGAAACTAGGGAAAGTCGGTGGTTCGAAGTTAATGCAATTTTCCTTGGAAAATTATGATATTTTATTTATTGGAATCAATTGTCATTACTCGCTTACAACAGTATTTGCTCACCGAGATATTCATGAAGTATAGTATATCGTTAACACGTTCCTGTGTCGCTGTCAAATACCATGACTGATTTCTTCTTACAGTCATTCAACATATTTGAGAGGCTTGTTGGCAATTCAGGCCATTAGAGCTTCATTTTGACTCTAGTGTTAAAAATTGTGGACGCTTTCAAAAAAGGAATCTCCCGAATAGTTAATTTCTTCAATTGAATCGATTCCACCTGGTTAACCGGAGATCGTTGAAACTAAAAGTCATTCTTAACTGACTCTTTATTATGTTATTTCTTATTTTACATATGTAAATGGTAATCCATTTCGAGTTTTCCTACGTTTTTCTTAAGACTGTGGAATGTTTATTAGCATTCGAAAAAAACATTCTTTGGCATTTAATTTTTAAAGATTATCTCTTTCAAATGTTGGCTGGTTACGTTTTAGATGGTTCATCTAGCTCTTTAATCACTTCAGGTTGCCTTCTGACCCAAATATTGCAATTTTGCTTCTTTCTATACCCATCGAGCAAGAAATTGGCCTCAATGCTGAACAAAATTTGGCTCGAAAACGTCGTATAATTTTGGAGCTTTTCAAGAGCCCATAGAGCGAAGCAATGTCACGTGGGAAGGTCGAGCGGCTTCAGTTTTTGCACAAGCTTCCTACTTATTAGTGATCTCGATATAAAACGCGCCAAGTCATTCCATACGTCAGTCCGAGTTGCTGCGAATGGTGCCGAATCGACTGTCCACGGTCTTTGTGTACACTCTCAGCTACAACTGCTATATTTCTTCACTGCGTGCTGGACTTGATATATTTGGTCAAATTCTATCCAATAATGAGGGATAAATGGATAATGGTTGACTGATTATGCCGACCATAAGTTGAGCAAAACACATTCTTTACGGAACGTAAGTTTTCGTAATTTTCCGTTCGTGTTCTGCAGTTTCATTTTTATTTTCTTTTTAATTTTGGAGAATAATTTGTAATTTAAGGAATAGACAATGGGGAAACTGGATGTTAATGCTTTTACCTTCGACAAGAAGAAAGTTATCGGTAGAGAAATGGGAATCGAAGTCAGCTATTATGAAAAGTTGTTTACTGAACATATACTTATTACGAAGAGAATAATTCTATTGACTAAATACACCTAAACCTCTGGTAACCATTAAAATAGATAACGTATTTATAGAAAGTAAAGACAATTTGTTACTTTGCGTGTGTGCAATTGCAGAAGTAGAAAAGTTTGGAATCCTTAAACTCTACAAGTGTTTTGGAAGAGCAAGAGAATGGCCTTAGTAACAATTTAAGAATGATTTGCATTTCATTAAGTGAATTTGTTTAATTAAGTTATATCCATTAATTTTGAATTTTCATTTGACGCGCAGATCTTTTATGGTAGTAACTCTTAGAATTATGGCACATCATGAACCTTTTCGAAAATTTGCGATTTTAATACAGTGAGAGCGGAACAATATTGTTCACTGATTTTGGAATTGCGCTGGCAACCATTAAGCTGTTATCTCTCACACCCACTGCCTGCTCTCATTTGTTAACTATACAAACATATGGGTACATAAATATGAGTGTTTGCGAGGTCAGTTATCCAAATGAGCACAAACAAATATATTCAGTCAGACAACACATGTACGCACATATTGTATGCAGCATACATTCAATTTCATATTCAGTACTCACCTAAAATGACGAGCGCGTTTCCCAAAAGGCCCGCGAGGCCGATGATGCCGAAAAACACGGGCACAATGGTTGACACAAGGTGCTCCAATGGGTCCATTTCGAATTCGAACAGACCATCCCGTGGCAAAGAGCAATTTCCATCATAACCCAGCGCTGCGCCATCTTGTCCAGGGAATCCAGTGAAACTTGCGCTAGTGCCGCCTATACCCACACCATTGTCCATGGTCGCGTTAATACAGTCATAGGTGTTGTTGCTGCTCCAATTGGGCGGGCAGACTCCCGGCAACACTGCCATGGTGGGGCGTACAACGAACGATGTCGTCAGCGCGACCATAACGGGCGGCGTCGGACTCAGTGTGGGCGCGACGCTCTGATTGTGCAGCATATTTCGTTTACTCGTGTATTCCTCTTATTTGGTGGTGCTTTGTTTGCATTTGGCTACAAAGTATTGCGAAAATATGCCTAAAGGTATTTAGTGATAGCGGGAGCGTTAGAGCGCCGAAACTCAATGCTTAGTTGGTTGTGTGTTTCGCGTCGGGTCTGCGTCGTGACCAGAATTGATAATTACGACAAATTTCGGTAGTAAGTGTGAGGAGCAGATTTCGCTTGGGTTTCCTATTTTTTATTTCTGTGAAGAAAAGTCGTGGGAGAAAACAGTAAATAAAATTAATCTTCTGTTAAGAGGCATAAAATCGTGCTATCAATATACTATGTATTATAAATATTTTTTTAACGAATATAGGCAATGAACATATTTTGAATTTCACTGTCACATTAAATATTGAAATGGGCAATAAAAATGAATGTCACTGCAGATTAATGGGACACGTTCTTTTATAATCTATTTTATTATGAAATTTCTGGAGGCGGTGGTGATTAAAAAAGTATCATTCCAAATACATAATAAATGATATATTGATGTTGTGCTATTTTATATATTCATACGAGTGAAAGGCACTGAAAGAAGTAGCTATACTAAGGTCTTTTCATATTTTAATATCGGTTGGGTGGTGTAAAGCTTTGAAGCCTTCTAAACAGACATTTCTTTCCATCTTCATCTCCACATTTGAGGGAAATATTTTTCCAACGACCACTTTACAGGTCGTTAGAAACTGGATCCGTGGGGATAGCTTGGTAGCGTAGTAAAAGTTAAAAAGGGTCATTGGAGAGAATCTACCGAAAACAACTGATGAGTTGACGTTACGAGGTTTCAAGAGAAATATTGTGCGGAATATTTGTGGTCCTTTGCGCATTGGCAGCGGCGAATATCGCTTTCGATGGAACGATGGGCTGTATGAGTTATACGATGGCATTGACATACATAGTTCAACGAATCAAGAGACAATGGCTACGCTGGCTAGGTCATGTTGTTCGGAAGGAAGAGATACACCTGCTTTGGAAGTTTTCGATTCAATACGCGCCGGGAGAAGGCCGCTCCACACCACTCTCCACGTTGGAAAGATCAGGTGGAGAAGGACCTTGCTTTTCTTGGAATCTGAAGTTGGCGCGAAATTGCAAAAAGAAGAAACGAATGGCGCGCTGTTGTTAACACGGCTATAGCTCCGTAAGCGGTGTCTACGAAGATAAAGAAGAAGAAGAACTTTTTTTATATAGGTCCTCAAGTTATTGCTAATGCAATTTGTGTTATGGTTTCACAATTTTTGGTGCCTTCCCAGCAGTAAAGCGGGAGTGGGAGTGAGAATATGTTCCCTGAAATAATTAAATTGTTGCCAGTGTGTCTACACATCCTTTTTGTGCAAAATTCCTGAACGAGCTGCGGATTTTATTGTGATTTTTAGTGGCTGCTGTTGACGTACATTTGTGTGAAATGATTGACATTTTACGAGTCTTTCACATAAGCGCGTGTTAATTTAATTGTTTGCTGCCTCATTGTCTTCATCGGTTTAGCTCAGCTGTCATTTGGATGTAATAATTTCAACAATTCCAATTAGTCAGCTGCTTTTCAGTGTTCGCGTTTGCTCCGATGACAGCTGAGCGTTTTGCTTGCTCATTTGCTATCTTCATACACAATACGTGGCCATGCAAGTATTTTTGGTCTCTTTGTATGATGGGTATTAGCATGTAGACTTATTTGTTGTTTGAATATGCCTATATGTACTATATGTGTTAGTACTCCGCATATTGCGTTACAATTACTTTTCAAAGAAAATTTCTAATACGTAATTATATTTTGAACCAAGAGTTTTTGTAGTGCAACCAAACAGGCAGTAAAAAGTGATCTTACATAATGTAACGAAGACATTGTAATAAAAAAATTAACAAAAACATTCTGCCAAATAAAAAAAATTTCTATCCACTGCTTTGAATTCCACAAATGATGAATGACATACACGAATAAGTAATATCTGAATTAAAAAATCCAACAATGTAAATAATGTTGTACATTTTGGCATTCCATCATACATTTAATGTGTTCTTTGTTGCCATTGTTGTTTAGATAAATAGACGTACACGAGAATCGCCCAAAGCATTGTGTAGCGAAAAAATTAAAAAGAACTCACTGTGTAATTTTGCATGTGAATCGTTTTTTATTTACACATCTTTGAATTTCATTGCTGCCCACATTCTATTTGCTTAAATTTCTTCAGAGATTATTTGTATACGCTTAATATTAAAAATTCTAGGTTCGGTGGAGACATTTTTGTAGATTTATTTAATTTTATATGTTTGTAACTGTTTGCTTTTTTGCGTTTTTTCATAAGAGAAAGACCTTTGTATATTTTTTTTTATCAAGTCTGTAGGTACTGTGTTATGACACCTGCAAATTTTTACGGATTTCGAAAATATTCATTA
This sequence comes from Bactrocera correcta, assembly GCA_027475135.1. Taxonomy (NCBI): domain Eukaryota; kingdom Metazoa; phylum Arthropoda; class Insecta; order Diptera; family Tephritidae; genus Bactrocera; species Bactrocera correcta. Next base: position 36,186,048 of record CM050323.1, read on the forward strand.
TGCTAATTTAGAGCTAAAATGGTATACAAATTTGCTAAAGATGTGGTGACTTGTGAATATGAAAATACTAAAAATAGTATTCGATGACAGTTAAAGTCGTGGTAACTGCCACTTTAACGCCATTAAAGAAAGTTGCTGTATTAATATTGAGGATTGTGTTACAAACTGTGTTCTGTTGTAGAAATACCATTTAAGTATGAAGTGATCGCTCTAATTGTCCTGTACACCATAGTTCAAGTTTAAGAAGTAAGAAAAAGATCGGTATTTCATTCGAATTCTTCACAATCTGGCCTTTTGAAGCTACCGACTGCTTCAATCGCCAGAGAAAACCTACTATAAAAGCGGTGCGAAGAAAACAAAATTTAACTAAAACAAGTTCTTCGTCATTCCTGGCTGTTCAACTATATTGAATACATGAATAGAGTTTTATTAAAATAATGTGCTTTTATTTCAAGTTATTATTGTATCTTTTACCCTTCCAGTTTTATATACAATAACGCAATAATAATATTTTATAAACCGGGTCTCTTCCTGCAAAATTATTACACATAAACTTAATGAAGCCATTTTACAATCGCCAATAGTCGGTTCATGATATGCAACTTAGATCCACATGGATATATTATACTGAAACATAAATCAAGGTATACCAGGCGGCCCACACATGCACTAATTAACAAAACAGTAGCAAGCAAATTGTGCAACTAGGTGCAAAATTAGTAGTAGGAAGCATAATGAAATGACCTTTCGTGCTGCTGAAATTATTATTGTAGCTCGAAATTTGGAAATTTCAGTTAGAGAGCAAATTTTTGAGCTAACTCATTTAACAATACTGATAATTGCAATGCCAGTTGCCAGTGCAGTTGATAGTAAATAACTTTTTATTTTGACTGTTTTAGAAAATTATTTTCGAAAAATATTTCCTTTAGAATGCTTCATGGCTTCATATGGCATGAATGTTTCCTAGATTAAAATAAAAAATGACTGGCATTTTTGTGCTTAAAGAACACTCGTAGCCCTATCTATGGTTTCTATATGATTGTTAGTTGGGTATACCCTATAGAAGGTTTATAGAACTTTATTAATAATTTTTGTAATTTCTGGGTAATTTAGTAATATTTCATTCTAGTTGTTTAAAATTTTAAGACGTTATTCTATAGGTGAAAATTCATGCTTGACTGGGATATCAATTCATGGAAAATAAAGGAGTGGGAGAAAGACTCAGTCGTCGAGTCCTGAATTTCAATCCGTGAATGAGCATCTGACCAGAGTTTGCATCAGTGCAAAATTTTTCAACATAACACTGATTTACCTGATGCCTCGAAGAAAGAGAAGGACAATGTGACCGATGTGAACTACGGGACAACATTTTAAACCCCTTACGTACAGCTGCAAGCACAATATTAGTTGTCGTAAAGCTCAAAAGAACAGCTGGCACGACGAGGACTGTCGTGTCGCAGTGGAGAGAAAGGGGACATCTTGCCTCGCAATGCCTCCCAACACGAGCGGGGATATATACCGAGAGTTGAGGAAGGAAGTGCGACGCATTTGCAGACAAAAAAAGAGAAAGGCCCAAATGTTTGAGTATGAAGAGCTTGATTAGCTGACTGTGACTGAAGGAAGGTTTCAACACGTTGTGGGACCCAACGTGGTGATCTTGTGGCTGATGTTCAGAACATACTGAAGTTATAGAGAAAGTATATCTACATCCTGCTGTACGGCAGTGAAATTGTGACATCTAAAGATGGCGAATCCGATTTCCCAATTGATGAAGATGGAAAAGGTTATCTATTGCCCTTTATGGTGAAGTTCAAATATTATCTGCCTGAAAATAATATATCGGCCTTGGCCGATGGACTACCGGCCGAGCTATTCAAATAATACGGTGAAGAGCTGGTGAAAGCTTGCCCGAAGATTGGAACCGAAGTGTGCTCTGCCCAAACCACAAAAAGGTGGACCCCAGCCAGGTTTTCAGCCAAGGAGACTCCAGAATTAATGACAGAAATAAAATAATGTATATGAATGATCAGTGCGTTAACATGAGTCGATTTAGCCATGTCCGTCTGTCCGTCTGTCTGTCCGACTCTCAGACTTTAAGATATGGTTTGAAATTTTGCAAACGTTATTTTCTCTTCAAGAAGCTGCTCATTTGTCGGAACTGCCGATATCGGACCACTATAACATATAGATGCCATACAAACTGAATGCTCGGAATCAAGGGCTTCTATGGAAAACTTTCACATTTGACAAGATATATTCACGAAATTTGACAAGGACTACTGCTTAAGGTGATAATAGTTATAATCTCCGAAAAAATTGTTCAGAACGAATTACTATAGCACATAGCTTCCATACAAACTGAACACAGTTACTAAAAGAAATGCACCTGTGAAGGGTATATTAGCTTCGGTGCAGCCGAAGTTAACGCTTTTCTTCTTTTTTGTATCGCTAGAGACGAGTCATACACATGATCCCTTTTATTAGTAAAGCCATCTCTAAAAGTACAAGCTGCGTGACAATTGTTGGTCTGGGCCGCGGTTGTCAAAGTCATTACCACTCAGATATTTAAGCGGCAATTTCACAAGAAGAACGGCTGAGATTAAATTGATATTTTCTCTTACTGAAATTCAGATATATGTATGTATAGCCACATGTACCTCTTAAAATATGCCCCACCAATTGTGGCAATGAAAGATACTATCAAACTATGAGATAAACTTACATAAGAAAAGCAATTTCCAGAGAGTATTCGTAGAAGTTCGCACACAATTTCAACAGAATCAGTGAAGCAGTCAAATCACATGAGTTTCTCTGTTATATAGCACACAAACATTCATGGTCGCATACAACTACAAGAAGATACGTCTTTTCGCAGGAGCCTTTAGACACAAATACATATACATGTGTGAGCACAGATATCCGTTTTCAACTAAATCATGTATGAATATATATATATGCATTCGTGTTGACTCTTGCACGCAATATCACCTTAAATAAGTAACCGCGTGCTTTAACCAGAGTATTCTGGTGCTGACGATCTGTGGCAACTTCTCGGCTAGGCAACCGAGTATTTCACCACTTTATGTGTTATGAACACTTGGCTGACCACTAATTGGTATTTCCGCTGCAACAGATTTCGCGACAAAAGCATTACCAGTCCAAAGCATATGCACACAAGCGCGTAATTGAATATAACACTTCTCCTTTCATTTTGCATGATAGACACTTGTTTATAGTTGCCGGTATACTTGGCAAAGCTTATACGGTTATAGCCGAGTTAACAACTTTAGACCAGTCGTTTCTTCTTTTAGCTATTAGTCACCAATGGAGATACCAAGATCCTTCGCCACCTGATCTATTCAACGGATTGGAGGTCTTCCTTTTCCTCTACTTATATGGACAATGTGACCTAAACGGCGCAGCCGCTGTCTTCAGATTCACTAAATTATGCCAATATCACCGTATATGTCGTACAGCTCATCTTTCCACCGACTGCTAGACTCGATTTACAGATGATTTTCCATACCTCCGCAACATATAGCAGGACGGGAATGATATGGAACTTGTAGAGTTTGGACTTTGTTTGTCGAGAGAGGCCTTTACTTTCCAATTGAGTACTCAGTCCAAAGTAGGACCTGTTGACAAAAGTGACTATGCGTTGGATTTCAAAGCTGATATTGTTGCTGGTGTTGATGTTAATTCCAGGACAGACAAAATTATCTACGCCTTCGAAGTTATGATTATCAACAGTGACGTGGGGGCCAAATCACGAATGCAATGGTTGTTTGTTTGATGACAAGATATATTTCGTCTTGTCGTAGTTTGCAACCAGACTCTTAAAGCGTCACTTCCTTATCCTATCTTGAGAAAGCTTTACTAAGGGCGCGGTTGTGAAGGCCAATGATATCTATATCATCGGCGTACACCAGTAGCTGTACACTTTTATAGAATATTATATATACTTTATAGGGGCCCCGCGCCTCCTTTTGGGTGTTACAAACTGCGTGGCAAACTTAATATACTCCGTTCAGGGTATAATAACATAAAAACGATGAACTGCAAAAGAAAGAAAACAGATTGAAAAGTGTAGATGAAAGAGAATGAAGCAGCAAAAATATTGCACAGTTGAATTTTTTGTTGAGAAGGCCAACAAATTGTTTTGCTTCAAGTTTTTATATTCGATCAGTACAATGCTGGTTTCCCCCGTACACAGTGTCACATTGCGTATACGCAACTGCAAGGATTGCAATGTCTTTTATCTCAGCGACATGGCAGTGTATAAAGGTTGAATAGGCGTAACGAAATAAGTGACATAAGTAGGATAACAGAACGGAATATTGTTTGAATTTCTAAACTCAAAATTCAAAAAATAAACTTATAGATTGAAGATAGAGTAAAAATAGTGATACAGAACCGTCAAGATAATTGCTGGAATGTGTCTCTCAAAATAAAAAATTTTTGCGCGAAGTGAGAATTAATATGTAGTTGACGTGGGAAAGGCTATATAAATATATAAAGTAATAGATATCAGGTTTTTCAAAAGGAACGCTACAAAAGTAGACCGATAAGGACAGCTAATGACGCCATATTTTGCCCGTTCTTTTGACAGTTCTCTCTAGCAAGGTTCGCTATGCAAAGATATACAATCCAACAGCGACTCGAAATTATTAAAATTTACTACCGAAATTCGAAGTCAGTGGCCTTAACTTTACGACCGCTGCGTCCAATTTATGGTCGTCATAATCGTCCTGTTACATCAACAAGTGAGCTTTTAGTGGAAAAATTAAGTGCAAAATCAGTCTCTCACACAACGTTCTCAAGCATTGGGCTTTTTTGTGACGTCATTGTGGTGAATTTTGCAAAAATAGCATGGCTTACATCCATAAAAGAACATACTGACGCATGAACCGAGGCCACTCGACCACCAGAATCGACGTATGTTCGTGAATTGGGCTGAGCAATAACTAGAAAATGATCCGGATTTTCATCGAAAAAATCATATTCAGTTATGGGGCTCATTTCTGACTGAATGGCCTCGTCAAAAAAGCAAAATATGCATTATTGGTCAGGCAGCAATACACACGTACTCCATGAGTCACCATTGCTTCCTGAAAAAATTACGGTTTGGTGCTGTTAGTGAACTGGCGGCGCCATTGGGCATCGTTTGTATTTTCACAGAAATAACAAACTTCTTGGTTTTATGTAAAAAAAACGTCTTTATCGCTCTTATTGAAAAACCCTTTATAAGAAAAAACTTTCTTAATTAAGAAAATATTTAAATTTTTTAAGACATATGAAATTGAATCCTTGTCTTTGAGCAACATTTGCGGTACTTGCTATCATTTATCATAAAATATTCTATGTCTATATGCAGCAACCGAGATCGTGGATGGTTTTCAATTGTCTTGATAATAGTAGGACAAAGGTTCTGATCCGAAACTAATTCGCATGGTATTTTTTATTTTCTCAAATCCTGAATGAGCAAATTACTTGGATAGTTTAATACACGTTTTGGCTATACATGAGTTTTCCAAAAATGGTATAAATTTGTGTAATTGGCAGAAACATTATTCATAAATATGCTTTTCGCTGAAAAACATATAGCATGGGTACTTGATCATATAGTATTTATATTAACTCAGTTATATTAATTGACATTCGCTCTTAAAAACCATATGAATTTTTCTCCAATAAATTCCAGGAAAAATGTTTTGAGTTTTTCATGAAGCAATATTACATTTGAAAGTTAGTTGAAAGTCATGAATTTGATACTTTTAATGCAATTATAACTTTTACTCTGTTATTTTTTTACTGAAATAAGAATGCACATGAATATTTCCGTTTCACATAAATTTCCCCTTTCTCTCTGCTAAAGTCATACAAAAAGTTTTAAAATTTATATAAAAACTATTTCAACTTAATTCATCACAGCACACATGCCTACATACATCTAACACAAATGCACTTTTTGTTATCAATATACATTCTTATGCATATATTTTTAAATTCCCATTTGCATAATCAATGAGCTGCCATCACGTTTCGATGTGAGCTCAGCAGCAAATGGCGTGAACAAAATGTGCAAAGTTTCTAAAATATATTGTCAACGTGTTTTCAGCAGCTGCATAAGCTGGCAGTCGCTGTTATAAATATACCGTTATAAGTGTGCGTAAAGTAGTGCACATGCATACATACATATGTATCTAGTAAATCAGTAGTAGTTCCACTAAGTATTATTGAAAAGCAAATGAAGGGTTGCAGTTGCGCTAATACCAATGTATGTGTATGTGCATTAACATAGAAGCAATTATCGTGCTGTTGCCGGTGTTCATTAATCTTACATAATTAAACAAAGAAAATATAAATGACAGCTTCTGATGATTTAAACACACTGTGTCCTACTGCTTTGAAAAACCATTGTTTTTGAACTCTGAATAGCTTTTTTTTTTGCTTTTAAATTCTTGATAGAAAAATCGAGAGAATCAACTGAAAAATTAGTCTATATTTTGATGTTTAGTTCAATAATAACTGAATGTTTATAGAAAATTCAAAGTGTTTGGTTCCCATCCTCACTGTAACCTTTCATAATCCTCTTAAATTTATCCCCGTTTTGAGTTTTTGTTTTATTATTGTTCCCACATTGTTCTATAAATAGGCAACAAACTTTAAGCGGTTTTAAGGATTGTGTTGTTGTTGATCAAACAATTGCTTAATTGTACTTAAACGTAAATAAATCATTATCGCTTGAAAATTTCATTTAAAAAATATCTTTACACCACATTGCTCATGTAATCAACTGAAAACGACACAATTCATATATCCGCTGTTTGCTCAGTAATTACATTAAGTAATCAATCTGTTATTTAGTTATGAAAGCAAATTGAACTCCTTTCGACAAGTGCCGACAGTTTTTGTGTCCGTTTTTAATGGCTGTTAATTTTCCAATGAATTAATAAATTAAAAGTCAGAATAGTATTTTATCCACCTTTCATTAGTTTATAGTTTTTCATACTACTGTGGGAAAAAAATAGTAAGACTTTAATTTATTTTCGCGCGAAAACTCATTTGTTGAAATTTTTTGTTTTTATGTTGGTATGACTGCCAGTGGCAGCTGTGCCAAATGTGACATCAAAATAATCATTAGTGTTTATTACACGCTTGTCTTTCTGAAGTACATAAAGTGCCTTTGGCGATTTTTGCGATAAAGGAAATTATTCAACAAAGAATTTCCATTAAATTAAATGTTTGTCGTGAGCAAGTGTTTCTGATTGGAATAAATTATTTAAAAAGGGTCGAGAAAGCGTTGGCTATGAACCCCGTTCAGGACCGCCATTAACATCAACAACATCAATAAAATAAAAGAATTGGTGTTTGAGAATCAACGATGAACAGCCATGTATATATTTTACTGGTATCGCTGGAATATCGGAAGAATCAATGAAAATCATTCTGAATGATTATTTGGATCTAAAGTGAATGCACGATTGGTTCCAAATCACTTTTTCTCTAATTAGGATATCATAAAACGTAAATTACTGGCACAGAGTTCCTAAAAAGAGGTCGGAGTCACTCAATTATTATAGGACTCTTGGTTTTTGCACTACGATAATGCACCGTCGCATACTATGTTGATTCAAACGACCGCTGCTGGGAAGCCATTTTGAGTCAATTTAAAACATTAGTGAATCGTTATGAGCAGTGAAGTCTATTCCAAAAATTGACTTTAACAACTGTTTCGAGGATTGCAAACAAATTAGCAAAAGTGTACTTGGAGCCAAGGGGGTTAGTTTGAGGGGATCGACATACAAATGTAGGTTTTGATGAATGAATTAAGATTTTTAAAATTAAGAGGAAAGTCTTAGTATTTTTGTTCATAGTATTATTTCTATTCAAAAATTACATTAGAATTCAGAACGCATGCTCCCCTTAGTCATCAGCTTTGTTATACTGTGCAAAGGAAGTTACATATACGCACTGTAACTATTGTCGATAAAAAGGCATCGCCTAAGAATATAACTCTGAGCGTTCAAACAGACAGGTAAGTGTAGAATAAAATGAAATTTATAAACATTTTATGACTCACTAACTGCTCCTCTGCACCTATCTCGTTTAGTTGTCTAGGTTACGTATACGCCGCGGATAGCCTATTTTATTATGATTATAAATGATCGCTTATTTATTATATTATTTTATTACTTCCGCCACTTAAGCGGTAGTTTTTAAACGAAATATTTTTATGAAATTTGGTTGAAGAGAAATTGTATTATGTTAATAAGCCTTCTAAAATGAGGAATCATTAAAGCTTAACGTAGTTTGAGGAAATTGTGTTTAGCCTTAATTCAGTAAAAAATAACAAGCGTATATATAATGCCTTCCACCAGAAAAAATTTATTATTTTTCTTCACGTAATAAACCTCCTCTATATGTTTCGAGTAAGAAATACGGTTTTGTTTTTCTGACGCTGAGTAAAATTTTTCCGGCTAAATTCTGTTTTATAAGTGATTGCTGCGGTAGCGAAAGACCTTGTGTGGCGTAGATGCAATTAAACTTATTAGAACTAATTTGCATGTGCTCACTGCACAGCTGGCCTTTATTAGCACATGCATATTCATAAAAAATACAAAGAGCAGCGCTGAGTATGATCTTGTGTTTGTTAAAATACTGTTATTTTACACAAAAAGCTTCGTAGAAAAGTTTTGAAATACAGTTTTTACTTTCACTCTTAAAAGTAACGTATAAAATGCAATTAAATTCAGAAGCAAACAGAAAGTATTCGGAGTAAAAGTCCTTGAGTTTAAAGTTTATATATATGCATTGCCGTATTTGCATACTAGCTGACATGCGGTTAGATCTAGTCTGATAAGTTCTTACTCTGAGAAACATATTTTTGAAAATAAAATGCTATAAAAACGCAATAAGTCTAAAATACAGGGTCGATAGAATCCTATAAGAGGTGTTGTTAGGTTCCTGTTTTAGTACGCGTTGAAACGGTGATGCCAGCAATAATAAATTTCTTTATAAGCTAAGTGTTTTGGAAATGACGGTGTTATTTTTACACATCATACTATTATTTTAAAAAGACAATTATCATAAAAAATAATTCTATAAAATAACTGAAGGGAAAATACATGGATAAAAGCCATTTCGTCCAGAATTTACATTGTTATTATGTTACAAATAATTTTTTTTGTTTGTATTTTGAGACAAAATATTGGACACTTATATTTTTATTTCCACACAATATGAAAAATTTTGGCGTTTTGGAGAGAAATTTTTAAAAAAGTCGTTAAGGGATTACATACGTTTTATCGGTTAAAAAACATATTTTTTCAAAATTTTTTTGATAAAAAATGAAATATTTTGTTAGAACTTTTTACTGTTACAAACATACACTAATAAAGAAATTTTAAAATTTTGGACAAAAAATATTTTAAACGCAGCCATTACGACGCCATTTCAGGTGACTCTCTGATCAACTTGAAAATTTAGGACAATATCCTAGATGACATAGCGACAAAAAAATTATTTTAGTCCCGTAAACCCATGTAATCCCTTAATATAAATATCTCCCAAATAATTCAAGCTAAAATAACCAATTTTGGGCAGGCCGAATCCCTTAAGAACTCCTACCTTACTGCAAAAATCGATGAAATCGGATGATTAATCCCACTCTCCGTATAACAGTACTATTAAAAACTACTAAAATCACGATAAATCAATAACTTACTACCTTTACCCAACCGAAATATTATGAATGGATGCAGGATGCGGCACCGGAATTTTTTGACATTCGGATGTTGCAATCTGAAATCGGCCACCACGCCTACTTTCAGTACAATGCAGTTTTAAATTTTATTTGATTCTTTCAAACGAAATAACGTAAATAACATAACGAGATAAACTTTTTACGAATAATGCGCTTAAAGTATACCAGCTTGTTCCAAAAATTTCCCAAATCCTACCCAAACTGTTTAAGCCCCTACGTACCGAATATTTGAAGCCCAGTAATCGTATCTACATATGTTGGATTTTGACCGAAAGTATTGTTCAGCGTGTGAGATATTTAACTGAAAATCAGAGAGAATCATTTTCTTAAAATATTGTGTCTGTGTATCCAAAATGGGTTGAATTCGGTCAATACTTCCCTTGGTCTTTGACCTGATATAAAGATTTAGGAGCTTTCAGGTGACTTTATACTACATGAAAATGAGTTTACGTGGTTTGCTTATAACGATGCATCTTTGTGGCTAATATGGGTAAAATGGGAGAAAGCTTGACCTATCCCTCTTATAACTAAAATGAAGATTTTTGAATTTCTGGCTGGCTTTACTCCATATGACTGCCATTTTATTATTGTCATGCTAATTATATTAAATGTAGTATTGACGAAAATATGTAGATAGAATCTCGTCAACACAACTCCTAAAGTTTCAAATACTACTTTTAATGATTTTCCTTATTCTAACGAGTTTTGTGCTGAATACGTTGGTCAGTGAGTATTATTTATATATAAAACTGCTTCAAATTATGTTCTCGAGTGTAACTAGCAATGTCAAAATTATTGCAATCAGCCCATCCCATTTCTGCGCCAATATTCCCCATGACGTATCAAATTTTCCCCTTTATTTTAGTTAATGTTTTATATCACACAAATTTCGTTAGAATATACTTTTAACACACATTTAGCTGACGCGAATTAAAATATAGCAATAATGTCATTCGATATAAATCAAGAAGCTTCCAAATTCGAATGTCATTTATTCACGATTTCATCGAATAATCGATGTCTAAAAGCAAGATACTTCTATTTCAATAAAAAGTTTTGCCAGAACCTGAAAAGGTTTCGCCTATTTTGATTACTGCAAGGCGCAATGGTATAAAATGGTCGTTTACACCCAAACTTAACCTTTTCTTACTTGCTTGAATATACTTTATGTATTATGTTGGTTTTATACTGTATTTGCATATTTTTACGTTGCTCTTCACATTATTCACTCACTAAACCACTTCACTTTAGCTTAACGATAAGAACAATTCATAAGTAGTTACAAAGTGTCTTAAAGGCCATTCAATTTCGTAATTTGATTTAAGATGATTTTTTAAGAGACTTGTTTTTACATAAATTGGATTTATAAGTGCAATGAAAAGGAATTCGTATTTACACACAAAATAAATCGACATATTTCCTTCGACGTTAATATTTAAATATTATACTTAAATATTTTATAGGCATATAACTGCTAAATGGTTATGTGTGAAGAAAATTTACATATAACGAAAGGATGAAAGGACCTGGTCAAATGTATATGGCAACCTAAAATGCAAAATAACGTAACATTACTTTTAATAAGTTTACAGGCAAACGAAATATGATATAAAGAAACCGCTTACATTGAAACAAAATTTGAGTTTTGGTTATAAAAAGGTTATATGTAAATTGATTATATCTGACAGCGGAAGTTGAAAATTTTGTGCTACATATATGTAATATGATGTAGTGAACCGTAAGCAATATAAAACACAATTTCGATTTTTTTTGATGTCAGGTGGTTTTGCAATTTATGTGACGATAAATATTTTAACTTTCATATAATAAACTGAAATTAAGTTTTTTTGACAACAGTTCTTATAAAAACTGTATGTTGGATGTGAAAATGGGTTGCTTTTACTTATATTCTTTGAAGGACTTTAATGAATCCCGTAACCTCGTATAATATGTGAGCTAAATTATTTTCTACTAAATTTTTTAGTAAATTTTTTCTTGTATTTATGTACTTATCTGACATTGTGATCTATTATATGGCTGAACGGCAAGAAAATATTTTGAATAAATCCGTTTCGGCAAATTCTCACACACGACTTATCTTGGCATCATATTTTTCAATACAAAATACTAAGTGCTTTCACATTGCTCACATATATATTTATTATATACATACATATGTATCTCATATACATTCAAGCAACCAGTTCACATGCAGTAGAAAGTTTGGGTAATCTGAAATCAAAAAGTTTTGCATCTTCACCGCATTTAGGGTGTACTGATTACACAAGAAAACCAACCGCCAGCAGAAAGGAAGCCAAGCGCGGTAATATATGTACATATATAAGTAAATAAACGACAACAGTGAAAGACTTTGTTTAGTCCAAAGAAAATTTAAGCATCAAAGAGATTTAAAAAAGTATTAATTTTTTTATATTTTTTATACAGAAAATATTTTTTTTTTATATTTGAATTCATTATTATTTTTTTTTTTTTTTGAAAAAAGTGTGCCGAGTTTGTCATATTAGTCACAATTTACTATTACTAAGACCTGAAAGTATAAATCACTTAGATTATAATGGTACTGAAGTAATTTTTGTTTGCACAAAAACGGTTTAAAGAAGTATTTTTCAAAACTGTTTCTACTAGAAAGTATTTATTTTTTTCAATATTTGAATTCATTTTTATTTTTTGAAAATATTAAATAAAATCATGTACATAATAAAATTTTCAATATTTTATTTTGTCATACATATTAGTCACAATTTATTATTACTAAGCTCACTTGGCTTATTTGGATTTATTTTATTTTTGTTTTTTGGTATTTTTTGTTTTTTTATAAAAAACCACTATTACCTAAACTCTAGAGCCTTCATTGTTGAAGAAATTTAAAAGCAGTTTTCAGCTGATAAGTTAGAGTTGAACTGGCGTACACTCTTTATTTTTTATTTTCCATAAATTGAATTTTAAAATTATTGAACAATTTGAGCATTTACTATTTTTTTCTTAATCCACAGTATTAATTTTAGCTTTCCCTAAATTAATTAAATTTAAATATAATATTTATTCACATATAAACATTTATTCCAATTTTTAAATTTTCATATATTTTTAACAATTCAGTCTAATATCTCAACTCAAATGAAAATTTGTTCCTTTTCATTTGCAGCATTTTTAGAATATTCACTTTCACATAGTCAAGACAACACGCGCGCCGTAAAAGTGTCGGATAGCTGTTATTTGTTTTTTTTTTTTTGTTTGAGACTGTGAATAGCAATCACTTCAGCGAGTTGTTAATTTATTTGACATAAATTCTACCGTTAACTAGTCCTTGCACATCCGCTTAGTGAGACAAACGAAAAGAAACTAAATAATGTAGCAGAAAGACAGTTAAGCTAAGGACTACGAAGACTACGCGTGTTAAAGAGTCATTTTGGGACGCGCATTAATTCCACATATCTTTTAGGACACAGAGCGCTTGAGTGGCAACTACGAAGAGAAAGTCTGCAGGTGGGAGTGTGGAACGAAATGCAGAGAATATGTTTAACATTGGTTGTACAAAGAGATTGGTGAGTACATTCTATTTCTTATTTGAGTTGAATTAATATTCTCTTATGAGTTGTGGCTTTGAAAAAGAGAAAAAATGTCAATGCGATAAAGAGACAAGGATTTATAGATTACATGCATATAATATTTCATGAACTGTTATCTTTCATGAAGAAATACGTAGTTCAGTCGTCCTTTTGGAGAGTCATGATATAGGAGTAGGCTAGGTTTGGCAAATTAAAGTCCCGCACTTCGCCTTTTGATGCTTCCTCCTACTATAAAAAATCGTTATCAGCGAGAAGGAGGTCAATTTATTTTTCCATATTTTTTATTAAATAAAAAAAATTTTTACACTAATTTTTTGTTGACAAAAGTTAGAAGTCCTTTTACCTGCATATTTTAATGAAATATTTTTGCAACAATATAAAATAATGGAATATTTTCTATATTTTATTTAAATAATTTATGTGTTTGAATTAATTTAGTCTAAAAATTTGTTGACGCTATTATGATTTTTTCGTAAGCAATAGAGCTGTTCAGAAATGATAAAAAAAAATTTTAAATGATTTTTGATTGAAATCAAAAATTATATTAAAAAAAATTATTCTACAGCATAACTACTTATTTTAATTTTTTTTTTTTTTTATTTTGTCACTTATTTGAAGTAAACTTTACCATAAAAATATTTTCCGAAATAAATTCATTGTTTCCCATAATAGCAGTTTTTCAGAGAAGAAGCTAAATGTTGTATATAAACGTGGATTTATTGCTTATACACATGTTGCTGGCAACACCATGCATCTAAAAACCGTACTGTGTAACAAACACATGTTTCATGACAATTTTCGCTTTTCTTTGCAGCTAGTCGGAAATTTGCGTGTGTATAATATTATACTTACATATGTACTAGTAAAACCTGCGTCTCTGCTGAAGAACGCATGCGCATGACCCAATTTTCGCACAATTTTTATGAATGAAATAACTGGTATGTATCAGTTGAGAGCTGTTTTTCTATACCAATAGAAGCTGGCTTTAATCAGCTGAGCCGCAACCTTTTTTGATTACTTATACAAGTACATGTACTCTTCACAGGGTGATTACATAGAATAGTTAGAAAAGTCATTGCATTTAGTTTTTCCTTTAAAAATATGAAAAAGCATAAATTGCCTAATATATTTTCTTTCATTTATGTAATGAGGCCGTACCTATATGGTATTCTATCTACAGCTGATATTAAAGCTAAAAATATAAGCAGATCTCTTGCCAGCGATCTTGGGTCAAAAGGCTTTGGCTTCCGCGAAGCCCAGTTATCTAATAGTAGCACACAACAGGATAAGGACGTACGGACTCGCTTCCATTTTACCATTAGCGGTTGCAGGATACCTTTCCTTGCTAACTCATCAGCTTTGCAATTTTCTGTGATACCGCTATGGCCTGGCATCCATACCAGTCTTTTCAATCGATGCTATTGATAGCGAGATTAGGCACTCTTGAACCAACCCTGCACGCACTGCTAATGAGTTAAGCCTTCAGTATCGGAGCTCTATTATATGAGTGGACTTCTTTGAAGGATGCTGCACTCTGAAGCGGTAGATCTTCTGTTACCTTAATAACTGCAATCTCCGCTTGGAAGATACTGCTATAGTCAGGAAGTCTAGAGTTGGATTTGACATTTCTATACTCCTGATAATAAACCCTTTCACCAATCTGACCGCCAAGCTTTGAAAAAGCCCCTCTCCTTCAACGGCTTCTTCCCACCCATAACTCCCTCGTCGGTATATGGGCAGAGAAGGAGCCACGAGAGTTTGGTTTGGCGACTCCATGATCCAAGTGATCCGGTATGAAGTTAAAATGCCATTTTTGTTTCTCTTTGATATTCGGATTCCATGAAAGCTTTTTGTCCAGGATGAGCCCTAGATATTTGATTGTATCCGCCGGGTGAAGACAGAAGTCTCCCATTTGCGGCAGAAATTGCAGAAGAAAGTATTACACACATTCAAAATTATTTGAGGCTTAGCTTTTAGAAAATTTCAATTATTTCATGTCATTAACAAGAAGTGAAAAGAAATGTATCACAATAGTGATAATAAGTAGTATATATTTGTTTATACAAACTATGTGACCTTTCCATATTTATAGCATAATATATAATAGTATTTTAATTTTTGTTTATTTCCTTGAATATAATACGATGATTAATATGTCATTAAAATTTGTAAAATAGTTACTTCCATTATCCTACTTTATACTGAAAACAAATATTTGTAAATCGCGTTTCTGCCTAAGAAGAGCACTACAAGTACATTACTGTAATGATTAGTGCTTAGTTTTTCCACCTTGCCTCAGCAATTATGGAATAATTAATTCATATGTATATTCCATAATGTAGTATACGCTCATCAAACTTTTCCATAAAATTTGAACACGTTCGTGCTCGTGCTCTTAATGTAATTAATTGGATATTAAATATGATTTAAACCGATTATTAATTTTTAATAGAATTGGTCACACACCATCAACTAAAGTTTATTTATTTAGGACTCGTTTATAATCACACCTGTCCAGAACTTTTGACAGATGAAGCATATTGCAAGGGTTATTGGGCGAGTAGAAATATATTTTACTTTCTTAAGAAAAGTCGTTTTTGTAAAAAATGTGAGACAGAATTGGTTGTTAAGTTCGTGACCGAGATTAGTATAGTAAACTTAATAATTAATACTTATTATTTTAAGTAATTAAGGGTTATTGGACGAGTAGAAATATTTATTTTTACTTTTTTAAGAAGTGCTGTTTTTGTAAAAAAAATGCGCTGTTTTTATCATTCGTTTCAACAATAATTACTATATATGACAGAATTGGTTTTGAGGATTAGAACTAAATTCTCTCTGGTCTCGTTTTTGAAAACGAAGCGTTCGTTGTCTTACCAAGTTAGGTTTTGTGTAAGCTGATTGTCGAAGTATTATAAGCTTTTAATGCATCGGTAACAATAAATAAATAGTCTATCATTTGGGAGGAAACTGTACAACACAACATTATATATTAATTGATATTATACAAACAAATATTAACGTACCTTATACAGTGCGACACTGCGTATACGTAACCAGCATGCAATCGGTAAATAAATCAGAGTGATGATAATTATCCATTGTCTTTATATATCAAACTGGAACTGGAACAGAAATCATTCAGCTTTTGAACAGTCTACCTTGCTGGTGGCCTACATTCTTACATGTATATATATACATGCTTCATTTTCACTGCATTCTTATAGGAAGCCTTTGCAAAGTATTTGCTTTCATAACATTTTTCTTTTATCAATCATATTTTGCTGGCAAACTAGCACACATTTGTATAAAAGCTAACAGTAACTTGTTATAGCAATAAAACAATGACCTTTCACCATAATTCTCTTTGTGCACGTTTTATTCAATTTACTTGTCTGTTGGTGCTGTGGCATGAGAAAGCTAGTAGTGCACTTAGAAGCGGAATTATATAAATAGAAATAGTTTAGGTGAATGCGAAGTAAAAGAGAGAAATCGGAATTGATTTGTACTGTAATGTTGCTTGACCCATGAAGGTCATCACTACATAAAGATAACAATACATACACAATTATATGTATATAGAAACCATAGTCAGGTTATGTGTTTTTCAACAACATGTTGCTTTCATTTGTACGAGTTCATTTTGCAAGCTGAGTAATGTGACGGACATAAAGAACTTTCTACACAAAAGTCCTCAGCTTCTTTTCACGTCAAATTAAACTCCTTCCTACTTACCATTGTACAACGCAAATACTCGTATAGTCGGAAATTTCTGGCATTTCCATGCCTGTAAAAAATATCCACAGAGGCATTATAAAAAATAATGGAATAAAAAACATATTCTAAAGAGGAAATAGTTTGCGTATCATGACATTAACTTTTATACACATGGGAGTCTTGTATGCAAATAACGTTAATGGTAGGAAAATGTCACTGCAAAAAAGGCACCTTTAATGGAAAGAACGTGCGTGCTAGAAGAGAAATATATGTAAGCTGAGTTTAATACCCAACTCTTGCCTTGTGATTGCCTAGTTATTGCTTTGTGTCTTTGATAAGTAATTAATAAAATAAAATAAATAAAATTGTCCACATAACCTTGATTTTAGACCTGTCTTGACAAGGTTTTTCGACTTCATCTCACCTTTGCCACGATATTCGGCCAATTGTTCGTCTATTTCCGGATCGAAAGCATAGATCCACGGCTCATCACCAGTAATAATACGTTTCATGACATCATGGTGGTCAGAAAGCACACTTTGTTTCACAGACGTTAATGCGACACTGTTTTTCGACCTCATTGAGTGCTTTTGGTTGGGCTTTCATGCAAAATTTTAATTAGAAACTCTTACTATTTTGAGCTCGCTGTGATATAAATAAAACACGATTTTTGTTTTTTTTTTTTTTTAATTTTTATATACAATTTTATTTTTAACATTTTTGCTTATTGGCTTTTGCAAAAGTCTTCTATACAACTGATGTTTTAGTATAAAAAAATGAAATATATTAATTACATTTCCATACTGTCATATATTTATTTAACTAATTGCGTTGCAGCTATCGCAAATTAATTACTGTTGACTGCCCTTTTATCGTTTCACTGATTAACAACCATCCTTTGTGTTTTTGGCATATTTGTTTAGTGTCACTTCTTTTATTTGCTGCCCTTCCCTTTTTATTACTTTTCCTCGCCTGTGGTTTGATAATTACCCATAATTAGTTACAAGGCCTTAGTAAAAGCAAAAGTGGAGGCATTTGTTAATTCGATAAATACAATATACATAAATGAGGGTTGAACTGTGACCTAAGGTCTATTGTGCCCTCATTTGTTAAATACTTACAATTAAATTGCTAAGAGCAGAAAATAGCTTACATTCTTATAATGTTGTAAGGCTTTCTTTACGCAGCTCTTCTATATAAAAATTGTATTATATAATTTTTGGTTCTGTTTATACTAAATTTTATAAAATGTCCAGAGCATTCACTTACCTAGCTTAGTAGACTTTTTTTGTCTATTTGGTGCTTCTAACTTAGCAATTCATGCTGTGTATTCATTCATTTTCCAATCTGTGTCGAACTATGTATTTGTAACATTGTTTGTTTCATGATCTTAAAAAATGCATTTTTTTTTTCTTTTTTTTTTGAACTAGTAAATCACTTGTTCTTTTAGATACGTTTCTAGAAGAAAATACTTTTTTCAATCGTTCTAAATACAGTATTTTTTCCTTCCAGTGATGGTAAGATCAAAGCCATTCACTTTGAGTGCAATTGTCATGAATTATTATTATAAGATTGCTTATCCAACAACTGGCATTAAGTTTACTCCTTTGCGAGCAACAGTTCTTGTTTTATTGTAGCGGTTAAGCAAGTAAACTCTTGTGAATTACTTATGCAAATATAATCAGTATTGTAGAAATTCAATAACATTATATTGCCATTATGCTAATTTCTTATACTCAATTTATATCGAATTATATCACTCACAAATGGAGCCGGTCATAATAAACCTGTCGACAGATGTAAAGGCGCGTAACGTAATAATGGTAAATCTCTTGAATAAAAACTGAAATGAAGAAGTGTGGCTAGACAAACTTATTTATTATTTTTGCATATTGAATAAATTGTTATGCTTCGCAATATGTTTTACCTTCATATTATTTCAAATTGTAATTTTCCATCAGAAAATATGCAGCTCAGCGTGTGTGGTTTGCAACTGGTTTATAATACTTCTTACGATATATTCATGCAGAAAGGGCCTTAATCAGCTGGGCAAGACCTGGCCTGACATGCAAACATGTCCACAATTGGACATTACTTTTCATATACATGTGTATGATTACTTATTTTGTTGTTAGAGCTAATTTTTTTGTATTATTGATAAAATCCAGTTAGCGATTTTGGCGATTCATTATTTTATGTGTTATGTGTATTGTTTGCTATTATTAGGAATTTTTTCATATTTTCGACGGAAACTTCCAACACGTAGTCAAAAGTTTTCTTTGCAAAAAAAAAGTAAGTGTAACTTTTTATTATTCGTCAATATTTATTTTGTCGTCTCCAAAATAATCCCAACAACTCCCAAAATATCCACAAAAATCATTCAAACGGACGATCGAGAAATGTCGAGCTCTCTGGCCATCGCTCTTACGCTTGCCTCAGCAAGCACTAAATTATTAGATATACAAAATCTGAGACAAATTCGTTGTTCGATTTAAACTATAAACCATAGGGCAGTCAAGATTTCAGCTGTGCTATTGCTACACGTATGCTCCATTTAATTTTTTACTCAACCTTAATTGACGCCAGCCTTTGTCCAACAATTCTCAAAACTAATTATGACGTGAGGTGATGATAATTAACGGTGCGTGATTCTGCACATTTGCGAAAGAAATGACAGTAGTTAAGTACTATTTATGAGAATGTGCAAAAAGAGGAGAGTATTAAATTGGTTTGATTTTTATTTGATTTCACTTCCTGTAAGCTAAATTACTGCATTGAGGTTCAAGTAAACAGCTTGTCAAGTGGCACATATGTAAATTTGAATATTATCCGACTAAATATACCATATGTATTTACGAGACCAAAGTACTTTCAATGTACGTAATGATGTTTACTGTACACATCTGTGTCGCAATATAGAATTACCTAGACTCTTGGTAAAGTTAAATAAACATATGAAAACATTTGATGATTCCATTTTATGGAAGTACTCTTTAATATTTACTTGTAAAAGGAATATAGTAGTGTTCACCTTCAGTCCTCTGATTTTCTTCAAATTTTTTCATTGTATATCATACTCTGCCTACAGACGGCTGCCACAGTTCATAAAATATTTAAAAACATATTATTTAGTTACTGAGCCATAATAATTAAGCATAAAAATAAAACAAGAGCTCTCACCTAACATTTCGTCAAACGTTCTTTGTAACTTTCAACTTTCTGCTATAAATTTTCCACCTTCAAAGTACATCATTGAATACGAATTGTGTGTTATAAATATAAAAAAGAAGCCATTCAAAATAACAGACTTTCGCTGATTTCGTTTTCTGGTTGTACATAGATTTTCGATAATTTTTCTCCAAAAACAAGTTAAATGACAAATTAGCTTGAGGTTGCTAAAAACAAGCTGTGAAGGCATTGAAATTCGTTGGTTGCTCGTATATACTATATATCATAATTGATTTGTATGAGAGGCGTAATTTAAAGTGAAATCTGACTGACGTTATTTTGTACTGAAGCTGCTTGTTTACCATAATTTGTCTAGAGTTTCTGATTTTAATATAAGAAGTACAAAAGAAATATTGGAGTACTTTTTTCAGTTCAGGCAGTGCATGGATACCGGAGCGTATACGCAACATTTTGCTTTTTAACGATTTTAAGAGTTTACAATTTTCAATTTTGCAATAATAATATTTTGTTGTCAAATACGTTTCAAAGTTGAAGTTTCTTTATATAAATATTTTTTCTTTCTTACACAGATTTTATTTGCATACTTTAATTGAAAAATTAAAATTTTTTCTCTCAGCAAAATATTTACAATTCTGTTTTCATTAAATTCTTTATTTATTTTTAAATACCACACTTGAGCATAATTATTTCGCATTAATAATTTATTTTTCTTCGCCGGAAACGCATTTCCTATATTTGGCATACATTGACTTCTTTGCCGCAGTTTTTCTATATTTTCTGAAAAGTGATTCCTTACCTTCACGGAGCAGTTGTATTGCGTTTTTTTACCATTATTACAAGCGCATTTGAGTTAAGACATAATAGTTTTCCCGTTAACAATCATAATAGTACTTCTAGTAGCAAGCATATTATCAAATTATAAAACGTGAATTTTACACTTTGTCGGAATTTCTCAACAACTTTTTGAAAATTTTAATTTCTTCGCGTAAAACTTAAAAAATATATTTAACTAAAATATAAATGTATGGTACTTTAAGTATGCAATTAAAACAGCAGCCTTGTCAAGTCGGAGCTTATAGGCGTAAGCACAGGTAAAATTTAAAAATAACACTATTCGATTTTATTTAATTTAATATTTAAT
This sequence comes from Bactrocera correcta, assembly GCA_027475135.1. Classification (NCBI taxonomy): domain Eukaryota; kingdom Metazoa; phylum Arthropoda; class Insecta; order Diptera; family Tephritidae; genus Bactrocera; species Bactrocera correcta. Next base: position 36,207,451 of record CM050323.1, read on the forward strand.
TAACATTGTAATATTTAAACTTTTGCTTATAAGAGCAAGATTGGACCTAGGGGCTTGAAAAGTTTTCTTTCGACAGGAACAATTTTTGGTCATGAGGTGGCATTCTTTATAAGACTTATTAAGGCAACGTTTTGTCCCGTTATATTATTTGTTTTTTTTTGTTCTTCCCAACGGTGATGTGGGAGCCAATTCGCCAGTGCGACAAATATTTGTTTGATGACAGAAGATATTTTGCCGTGCCCGCGTTCACCACTAGAGCCATTTGGTTGGTTGCTTGGTTTTACTTGAAGAAAGTATAATTAAATATGCGGTTGTTGATGTCAATGATACATTGTCATCGATGTACGCCAGCAGCTGTACATGCTTATAGAAGATTATATGTTCTCTGTTTATCTCTGTAACTCAACTTATATAATATTATCCAAGTGCTAATTAAGAAGTCGCACGATAGGGAGTCTCCTATCTCGTTTGGTATCGAACGGCTCGAAGAGGTCCTTCCCGATTCTGACGGAGCTTTTTGTGTTGCTCAACGTCAGTTTACACAGCCGTATTAGTTTTGCGGGGATACCAAATTCAGACATCGCGGCATAGAGGCAGCTCCTTTTCGTGCTGGCGAAAGCAGCTTTGAAATCGACGAAGAGGTTGTGTGTGGCGATTCTCCTTTCACGGGTCTTTTCCAAGATTTGGCGCATGGTGAATATCTGGTCGGTTGTTGATTTGCCAGGTCTAAAGCCACACTGATAAGGTCCAGTCAGTTTGTTGACGGTGAGCTTTAGTCTTTCACACAATACGCTCGATAGAACCTTATACGCGATGTTGAGGAGGCTTATCCAACGGTAGTTGGTGCAAATTGTGGGCAGAGCATACTTAAATTCGAATCGTTGGGCATACTTTCATGCGACCATATTTTACAAAGAAGCTGATACGTACTACACTACAAGTGTAATTTTAGAATTATATTCATGTAAGCATACGCTCACAACATGCTCGGCTCACGAAACCTTCACCTGAAATGTATATGCTATGTGTAGGCTTTTTGGTAATTCATCAAGTTAACACATTTTGGGTCTTATTCAAATGAGTAGCCTGCAAGTAATTTAGTGGTGAAGCCCTTCATATAGGAAAATAATCTCTTTTATTTGTACCTTCTTAGCATGTGCATAAATGCACATATACCGTCTTCATAACATTTTATTTTAGAAATGTGTAAAGCATTTATTGGGCTTCATAGTGGTGATTATACTTTGCAAAACTACAAAACTGGTGTGAACAAGCCACAATCTCTAGCTTCTATGCCAAGCTTCACAGTTACAATTAATCAGAAATATCAAATAAATTAAATTAAAATGACAAAATTTTAAGTATTTGGCCGTCGTCGACGAATGTCTTTTTTATTTCATTCGTAATCCCTTCTGATCAGAGAGTTATTGTTCTTTTCTTACAATATTTTACGCATAACTGCAATTTGTACCCGCATTTCGATCAAAACTTTTCATCTTTCTTACTTTTGGAAAATCTCATTTCATAAAATATTAAATGTAAACTAAATGGCAGTCAAAAATTGTTTCTTTTGCATAAACGTCTTTGATTCACAAAATATTTCCGAAGAATTTCATATTTGCATAATTAGTCCAAGCATTCTTAGCGTCATTAGAAATAAATGCGCTTGGCGGTTATTTTGCTAATTGCTCAGAATATTAAATGTCTTTATTGTGTGGGTAAGTGCTTTCGCAAAGTCTTGATAAAACAATTTCAAATATTATCATTAATAAACTTCTTGGAATTTCTGTTATGTAATGACAGTTTAAAATATTTAGAGCAATTATTTATTTCAATATGAAAGCCTTTAGTTTATGTTGTTCTACAAATGCAAATACATTTCAGCTTAGGCGTTACACCATTCAATATAATATCCATTTATATTTCTAACTTCAGTGAGGAACTCAAATTACATCTATTTTTAGTTATGTATACGCAATGGTGATTAATGAATTTTCGGAAGAAGATTTTTACTAAATACAAAGAATTTATATATTTTTTATTATTAAAAAAAAAACACTGAATAATTTTAAAAGAAATTGTTTGAGTCACAAACTAATTTTATCTCGACACATGTTTTCTTTAGCCACTTAAGTGCACTCACATATGCATGCTTAGATATGTGCACCTGCATGCATAATTTGTGATAATCCTGGCTTAAATTGTATAAGCGTTTGGTGTACTTTGTGTACTACTATCCACACTTATGCGTTTTGATGAACTTTCGTCTGCACTACTACTTCACCACATTAGTTGGTACGAGGTCGGGGCAAATGGTAAAATGGAAATCGCGTTTGTAATGGGTTGGTTGCTTACTTAGTCCTCATTGTGCCCTCATTGCCGGAATAAATATGCATCTAAACACTCGTAATGGAAAAGTTTTCAGCAACTTCCCCATATGTGTATTAATATGGGCTATCTACATACTTTGTGGAGTACTGTTCCGCTTTGAGATTAGTAACTGAAAAATAAATGGCCTGCACATGATGTAGACCAATTACACTTTTGTTAGTATATGTACTCGTTTATGCATATATATAAGTTGGTAATGAGGTGTGTGGTTCTGTATTAAAGGATTTGTAGACATACTATACATACATATCTTAAACCTTAATCATATTGTAGCCTTTAAAGCTTTGTCGTATAGTTTCCAAGTTTGCTGCATCAGCTCCGACTATGCGCAATTTGCTTACTGGTCGAAGATTTTAGTTTTGTTTTTAGATATTACATACTGTGTTCGTTGAAAGCTTACATAAGCTTATTATTAATGTAAGTGGGTTAAACATTATTGATTGAAACATGGAAATGATGAAACGTTGTCTAATATGGAAACTTCAATTTAAGCCGAATAATAGAAAATGTATTTAAAGTCTCTGAAAGTGAAAAGATTCCTTATATATTATTCGTACTTTTTATTTACACTTTTTATTACTGAAAAATACTTAGAGAAAATCCAATCCAACTTCATGTACTACTAATTCGAATTATTTTCAAAGTTTTGACTGTCTTAGACAGTTCCAGAATGGAAATAATTATGTCTATGCATAATATAGAAGATGCTGTCTTTGAAATCGTGGGCTTACATCCAATAGTTTTCTTAGAAAAAGAGATGAAGTAGGCTTTAACAGGCGTACCACTCAGAATACTAAAAGTAAATGCTCGAGCAGAGACGGTGAGGAGCTGGCAAAGACGATGGGAAGTCAGTCGAACTTTCCTGCTGATCACCAAAATTTAGTCAGGGCTAAAATACCAAATTGTGAGGTAAAGTTTTACCCGGTTTCTCACAAGACATGGCTTCTTTGAATCTTATTTGAAACGAGTCAAATTGGAGAGCGATGCCGTATAAAAAATTTGAGGAGGCAATTCATTTGAAGATGTAGACCATGCATTGCACCACTATCTGCAATACGAGGAAGAATACGCCGGGGAAGAATGGACCGAACACCTAAAAACCTAATAGACCAAAATGACGTATGTGCCTGTGTTCAGGTTTTCGAGACTTCCTTCTCTTAAAAAAAAAAAAAACAAAAAGAAAGGATATATGACCAGTTTTATCAGTTCTACGATGAATGGCCAGAATTTAGGTCCACGTCGGTAAATGTGGCGGCCTAATTAGAATGACTTATTGGTGGACATAATTTAATGTGGCATGCTCAGTTTTTGTTTTCTGAACTTTATTAAAATTTCTCTTTTATGGTTTTCGTAAAAATGCTCTCCCTCTTAATTGAATTTGCCAACTGAAGTTTTAAGCATTCGATTTTGATTTATGGCTCTAAACATTTCAGCGTGATACTAAACATGCACACTTATACAAAATAATTTCCAGTGCTCTAGTTGTTCTCAATATTTCAATATCCAGCTGTGCTATTTAACTAGCTATGTCCTCTATTTCATTTTGTGTCCACAAATACTAATGTGATTCTTGTTGGCCAATACATATTTAAACCGATTTTAAAGGCACAATGTCCCTGATATATTGCAATTCACTTAAATTCATGCTGTGCCTGCGTTTGTTGTCACAGAATTTTTAATTTCCTGCACATAAATTGATGTCAAATAGTGAAAAAAGACAGAATTGAAAAAAAATACATGGAGCTATTAATTTAAGTGATTTAAGTTTCACAATTCTATAGAACGTTATAAATGCCATTTGATTAAAATGCAATATTTCTAAACTTTCATATAAAATCATGCAAAATAATTTTCTAAAATGTTTTAAATTATATATTTATATACTCACACATGGGGATTGATATATTAAAAGAGCCCTTTCAGATTTATGGCCGCGCCTTTCCTACTTTTTTTGGTCATCATTTCCAAATCATTTAACAAGTGAACTTTTACTTCTTGCAAGGATGTACTTATAGTTTGCAAGCTTATTAATGTCGAACCATTTATATACATACATATATGTTTATGCCGCGAAGGAGCATGTTACAGCGTAACTCCATACATAGGTTGCTATATATATGTCTGGACTAGGCAACACTAAGTGTTGCCAGGTGCAACCTGACATTTTCATTGGAAAGTTTGACATTTTTTAGCATAACATCACTCAGAACGTTTTATCATTTAATCGTGAATTGTTTTATTTACAAGGAATTAAAAAATTCATCTCGGCCAAAAAATGGAATTAACTGGTGAACATTTTCGTGCGATCATTTTTCACAACTTTCGACATGGATTATCACGACAAGAGTGCATCGATGAACTAACATCTTTGTATGGCTATGAAGCACCATCCTTTAGCACTGTGAAAAACTGGTACAACGAATTCAATCGTAGCCGACGCTCTCTCAAAGACGAATTCCGTGAAAGTCGTCCAAAAACAGCCGTTGTGCCAGAAAACATCGGTGCCGTACGTGAACTGATAATGCAAGACCGTCATGCAACATACCTTCAGATAGAGGCATGCCTATGCATTTCTCCCACCAGCACACATTCGATATTGCATGAACACTTGGCCATAAAAAAAGGTATGTTCTCTATATAGCAGCCCTCGTAATGCTATAGTACTTGCAAATATCTTCTCATGTTCTCACTTATCGCTTGCTGATGAAAATTCAATGACACTTGACGCTGATCATAAATACATGAACATTTATTTTACCTTCACTTCCGATATCGTTTAAAACTTGCCGTAAATATTTTTATGCCCTGAACAGGGTACATATATTAAATTTGCTAAAACTTCTAGTGCAAATGATCAACATGACGAGCTATGTATATAGCATTAGCGGCCTCACAAACTGAATGATTGGAGTTAAGTTTGTAAGGAATCTTTTGTATTTAGAAAGGGAAAGGGAAAGTTTTGATGCTTTCACTGAACGTTTTTTCTTGAATAATGATCGTTTAAACATTGAACCTGAAAAATTCTCTCAGATAATGACGCCTGCCAGTGGTAGAGATTTTATGTCTATATATTTATATTATAGTAGATACATCTTTCATACTTAAATTTGCAGAAATTTACACAAATATTCTAACGGCTCTAGTTCAAAGAACAGACAGTGTGCAAAAAAAAAACAATTCCAGAAAAATTTCTTTAACTTTCCTGATTATCAGCACAAAGTATATTCCACACATTAAATTTGTTTAATAAACTTTTACCACAGTTACACAGATAATCTGTCTTGCACTACTTTTACACTACTTTCGGGCAACTGAATATAGGTCAGCAGTATCCCGTCGGAATGACTGAGCAAAGAAACAATTTTTAACTAAATTTATTATTTTTGTTGAACCAAATTTTTCAAACTTGTCGTTGCTGCCTCCCCACTTGAATTTTAACACTCTCAATATACAGCGCTGTAAACTTTCATTGTGAACTCTTTCCATCACAAGGTTAGAAAAGTAATGGTATATCTAATACATAGAAAATCATATAATATAACATAAGTGTCTTTATATGTTAGAGTATTAGTACATGGCCACGTTGTATGCCAACATTGCAAAACTTCGGAAACGAAACATATAACTGTCAAAGTGTATGAATGTGTGTGCTGTGTGCTTGCGAGAGTTGTTTGCTCTTACATTATGATCCTAGACGGTCAAGTGTCGGTTAATTTTTCGAAGTAATTTAAAGTGATTGATAATGTTGTCGAACGACACCATCAGCCAGAAGAAATGCAATCTATGTGTTCACTTGTATGGTGACTCACCAAAGCAGTAGGTGTAAGTGTCTGTCAGCATTCTTAATACTAGTGGTTATTCCCTCAAATATATTACAATATCGTTTCTATAATTTCGTCCAACTTGAAGGACGTGTATATAGTATTATATACAACCAATAATTTTATTTGCTGAACAAGGCTATTGGTGGCAGGACGAACTGTTATTGAGGGGTTTCATCCGACGTAGTTGAATATCGTCTGACATATGATTGTTGATGTACTATGCTATCTCGTACTGTAAAACACATATTTTTTTAAGAGCCTTTAGTCCTGGGTTGTGTTAAAAGAATTTATCAAGTCGAAAATTTCTGAAAGAAGTGAGGGAAAGTCGTTAAGAATCCTGATCTTTTAAACGTTGGTAAAATTGTAAACATAGACAAGCGAGGATAAATTTGCACGAGGTTTTTCCTCAAGTTGCATGACCTTAAAATATCATTGAAAAGTTGCTTGTTTTTTTTTTTGTGTGATCTTCTTCTTCTTTATTGGCGTTGACAGCGCTTACGCGGTAATAGCCGAGTTAACAGCAGCGCGCCAGTCGTTTCTTTTTTTTCGAAATGTGGCGCCAATTGGTGATTCCAAGCGAAGCCAGGTGCTTCTTGACCTGGTCTTTCCAATGAAGAAGAAGTCTTCCTCTTCCTCTGCTTCCCTCAGAGGGTAGGTAGTACGTCGAATACTTTCCTAGCTGGAGTGTTTTCATCTATTCGGACAACATGACCTAGCCAGCGAAGCCGCTATCTCTTAATAAACTGAACTAGGTCAATGTCGCCGTATATCTCGTACAGCTCATCGTTCCTTCGAATGCGATATTCGTCGTGGCCAACGCGCAAAGGACCATAAATCTTTCGCAGAACCTTTCTCCTGAAAACTCGTAACGTCGACTTATCAGATGTCGTGTATCGTCCTCTGAACCATATTGTAGGAGGAGAATAATGAGCGATTTTTAGTTATAATGATATTTGCCTTTCTATCACTCTGGCTTGGAATTAAGACAATTTGTGTTTAGATATATTAAAAATTACGAGGAGAAGAGATTCGTTCACACACATGTCATATTTCATTAAAAACAAAATACATTAATACTACACCATATAAAAATGTTCAACATATGTTTCCAGTTCTTTCATGCGTTACTTTAAAACTCTATCTAATGCTGGCTAACACACAATAATGTGCTCCTCGAGTATCTATTATTGTGTTTGATATTTCATATTTTTATATTGACAAGTGAACAAAAGCAAGTTTACAAAATGTCCTACATAATTGTTTACTTAATAAAATGGGGAATGGTATCATAAAGGAAATAGAGTGGTGAAAGGTCTCGTGAGTTATTTTACTTTTTAATACATATATGTAGTATACCTATTTACTATGATTGATATATGTATGTATACATCACGAAAAGTCCCAAATTTAACTAATTAGTGAAGATAATCAATTCGATAACCACCAAACGCTTTCGACTAATCTAACCTTTAAGCAAAATTCGACATAGTATTTTACGACTTTTTTAATTCTTTTAAAATATTTTTAACCTACTATATAGTATGTGTATTAACTGTGCTGAAGCCCTGCTAAAATTTGTAACATGGTCTTTTCTCGAATAAGATGTATGTTGCAGTGTAAGTTGTATGGCTGCTCATCTTCTAATTTTACACTCGTTGTAAATTTCATTTCCGCCTGCTAGGCTTCAAAAACATATAGCAAAATAACAAAGGATTTGGGGTTTGTTATTCTTTACAAAATTCCAATTTTCTGTACGCCTACTGTTTGTAAACATGGTTCCCTTCAAACATAAAAATATGTTATGTGTTCTACATATATGTTATATGTCCTACATATATCTCCACATACCATTTTAAATGATTTTGGTAGCTAAAGTGTGTCATTCTTTTATTTGCTTGGTTGCTTCTAGTGAACACACTTAAGCTCGAACTTGGCAAGCATTTTTGTTCAAAATGTACTTACTCTTCATTGCAAAAACAATGGATAGAAATGTGAAATTCATGTAACTGGGAAATGTTCACAAAACCAAGAAAAAAAAAGAAAGAAATAAAAAGCTTTTAAGCCTTTAATACACAGAAATTGATTATGGGTGGATTTGTGAGCCTTGAATGTCAATTATTTGGTCACATAATTGTGTTCATGATTTTCAACTTGCTATCTTCCGGCAACAAAAGGAAATTCCTTAATACGCTTGTTTTAGAGTATTGAAAAAGAAGTGTTTTCAGTTGGCCTTGCTACTTTGGAAACTCATAACTAGCCATATGAATATATTTTTTTAGTAAATTTATTGGTCGTTTTTTTATGAGTTGAAGGCTCAAAAGCCTCACCAAACGGCAACAATCAGCTTTTATATGAAGTAGTTCGCAGTCGTCGGTCACATTTAGTGCCCGCATGAGAAAATCTTATCATTTTAAATTTGTGGGTATTGAATTCAACTACTCTACAATTCAGTTACATGATTTTTTACACCCTATAAATTCAATGAGTCGTGAAATTTCCTGTCTCTTCTCTATTCTATCCCTTTACTTTATTGTTATTTCCGTAATGTAACACCACAAAAGCTGTCGAAAGTTTGTAGCGGATCCCACTATAAATAGTTTTGATACTTTTTCTTGTTGACATTAAACAGGGAGATTGAAGGGAGATCTAACTTGTATATGGTAGAGATTTACTACTATTTATCTTCATTTGTAAATATGTACATATGCTTGTAAATATTGTATGTATGTATAATTTACGTAATATCTTGACGACTTTATAGCGTCCGTCCATTTATTTCAATTAATTTGAAAACCATTTGTCACAACTTGAAAATACTACAAATTGTTAGCTTAAACAGGGTTGCTCGTAACACATACATACTCGTAAAAATATCGTCTATCGCCAAGATAATAACTGAATGGATGGGTGCACAAAATAAAACAAATTTAATAAAATAAAAAATATACTTTTGTAATGTGATTGTGTAAAATTTATTTAGGTTGGTCACACACACACTTCTCAATTGCTGCTTGCCAATGCATATCAGAAAAAGATGAAAGAAAGAGTTGCTTTATTTCAACCACAGAACTATTTCAGTTAATGGAGCTATATCAATTTGTCCTTCCATAAAACACATACTTTTGTTGCGATTTGCGAAGTCTACTGCACTTGAACTTGTCGCACCATTTAACCTAATTTAACGCAGTCATTGATTTCATTGTGCTCAATTTGCTCTTGTGTTCTTACCAAGGCGGCGCGTGTAGACACCCAAAAAATTATCGGCCGTCAATTGCTTAATTACTTTTCCGGTTTTCCTTTTATTTCGAAAGCGTGCGTACTACGAATATTTTACGCGGTCATCTTTTGCAATTATATAATAGCGGACAGCTGTTTATATTTCTGTGTAAAATTAATTATTCGCATTTCTTTTTGCCTCGTGGTATCTTTGCCAGCTTCTTCGTTACTGTGAATGAAATAGTGTTACGTATACGCCCAGTGGCCACAGCGCTTCACCACTTGCTAGTTATTGTTATTTGCTGTAAGTGGCGAAGAGTGGACAGCAAGGTTTCTGTAAATGAATGAGAATAAAAACAAAAGTCAATGAAACTGAACATAAACTAAGAAGCAATGTAAAACCCAAACGGAATAGCAGGTGGTGAGACCCAATGAGACATGTATTTGTGAAGTACTTAAAAGCTTGGAAATAAACCACATTTTAATTTTGTTGATAAAAAGTGCTTCCAAAATGGTATGCAATTTATTCAAATAGTAGTTGTTTGAAAGTTCGTCTACAAAAGAATATTTTTTTCAATAAAATAAACTTGCGTTGAGATTAGTATCAGCTAATTTAAATGTTTCTAAAACAACTTATGAGGTAAATTTTTGAAGAACTCCAGTCAAACCATAATTTAGAATGTGATCTGCCAGAAAAATATTTTAGCCAGTAAATAATTTTAAAACATTATAGCGCTTTCGATCATTATTCTAATACAACGAATTGGTGGTTAAAAATTTAATGGTAATTTTTCCGGGGAATTTAATTACATTACATTCAAATTTACTGAGTTGTTTATTTATACAAACTTTTTTCATATTTAGTTTATCGTTTCCTTCGTTGATATACATATAATATATGTACGTATGTACGTACTATTTTCACCTGCTCGACAACAAGTATTAAGTTCTCCTCATTAAATCACTTTTCAAACATCTATTTGGGTAATGTTTTCCAAATAAAATTGTATTATAATTTTCTATTAAATTTAATGTACATTAGGAATATACGAATATATGTGACCTGGTCTACGAAAAGGGGGCTTAGGTGTCAAAAAATCAATTTTTTTTTCTTTTGACACCTTAGCCCTGTTTTTGTAGACCAGGTCACATATTATTTTTTTATACCATATAAATGCAAGCGTGAAAATATTAGCACAGACGATATTAATGGGTTCACTTTCCCAACATTTGGCTTCTTTACATTGTGACAACTGCTCTTTTTCGCACGTTTTATCATTTTCCCATTTAATCCTTTCGAACAATCACAACTGATGATGACTGTTTGCCAGATTCCGCTTTGACTCTCTTTTACTCAGACTATCCACAAGATGATGATAATTGAAGCTGCGTGATACTGCATATTTGGGGTGGGAAATAAACTAGTTTCGAACAATTTTTGGGAATGTGTATAAAGATAACGAAGATAAATTGAATTTCTTTTTATTTGCATGTCATTATTTTTGATACGGCCTCTTTTTTATAAAATAGGTAAAAAAAAATTTTTTTACATTTTCTAATTTTAAAGTTTGAAATACTTTCTAGTGTTTTCAATTCAGAGGGTTTGAGTTCATAATAATATAAAAAAAATTTAAATCATGTTTTATTACTATTCAAATCGTTAAGGGGTTAGGGGTAGTCAGACGCACGAAAAAATGGGAGTTTTCAATATTTTTTTTTTGCTACTAAATTATGTTATTTTACAAAAGCAGTAATATGACACTATTATAGAATGTGTTGACTTGAAATCACGAAAATTTCAAAAAACAAATTTATTTCCAAAGTTATAGTTATTTGTGTTGACCCAGTTCCAAAAAAAAGGTACTTGCGGTGACAAGCATAAGTCCTTGAAGATTTATCTAAAAACAATCGGACAAAAAAAAAAATAGTTTTATAAATAGATAATCCTGGGCCTGATCGAAGGATTTTATTTTGTTTTCAAAATTAATTATTTTTTTAATTAGGATTATTATTTTTTTAAATTTTTGCGAAAAAATCAACAGTTAATTGGTCTTAAAAAATCGAAATTTTCGAAAATAAAAATCTTTCGATCAGGCCCGAGTGTATTATGTATTTTAAAAGCTGTATAAATTTCACTAAAATCTACTGAACGGTTTTCCAGTTACAGTAGTCAACGATTCAAAAAACATAGTTTTGAGAAAAACGCGTTTAAACTTTCACACTAGCGATTTGAAGTGCCCGAGCTCTCTTTGTTATTTGTCGAATAACTCAAAATCTAATTATCGGATCAACGTGAAATTTTCAGAGAATAGTTTTAAGACATTACACTTAACGAAAATACAAAAAAATTTTTTTTTAGAAATTCTAACTACCCCTAAGCCCTTAAGTAATCCATCTTAAATATACCAATTAAAATTAATTTTTCCGCGTTTGATGTAAACGAAAAATGCAGTAAGAAAATTTATTGTTCATCTGGAACTAACCAATCCATCAAATTTGTCAATTTTCTTTTCGTAAATTTTACATATAATTATTGATTCTGTGGTTGTAATAAGGTCTCTGATCATATAAAAAGAGAAACTGAATTACAAAAAAGAATGCTTTGTAAACTTGAGTATAATAAGTAAGAATGTTAGTATCCAAAGCCTGTGAGTGAACACTTGAACTAGATAAAAATTTAATATTCGGTAATGGCGCTTTGACTGAGTTCATAAAATTGTGATCTTGTATGCTTTGCCCATAGATTCTCCAACCATGAAATGACATTAATTTAGTTTTCTTGTTAATATTTTTTTTTTCTTGCTACCACCCATCACTCTTAGAGCTTTGTGTCCTATAAGTTTTTTACTTTAAAGTATATGTTATATTAGCCATAAGAGGAACTCAATGTCATACATATAAAGAGATTCCTCCTTTCGACTTATCTTAGAAGAATACAAGACCACTTTTGCTGAAGTCGATTTATATTTTACCGCGATTTGACGTACTTAAACTGAAAGGAATGCACAGCAAATTAGTGTTCGAATACGAGTTACGCCAGTAATTTGATTGAAGAAGCTAAGGTAGTTCACATAAGATTCCTTATATATTTGTATGCCTAGAAGAATGCATGCATTTAGTACAAATGTTAAATAACCTAACTTCTTACTTCAGTAGGCTAGTTAATCTTCGGGTTATCATTTTCTGTCTCCAAAATTTTTGGAACACTCACATTTTGCTGCCTTTCACAAAAAGATTGTGAGTAAAATAACAATAAATATTCGTGCTTTGAGTGTTTGCCTTGTTTTAAAGTTTAACATATATCTGTCGCTTAGTCCTTATCTCTTACTCCGGCTATTTGTTGTAATATATAAGTGGTTCCTATATGTGTATAAATCATATGTACTCACATATCTTAAACTAAATTAAACAATGAGTGCAGAAAATGTTTGTGGCATGCAATCGCAGTCAATTTGCGTAATTGCAAAATTCACCACATTATTTTCCTTTTGATAAATTTTTTAGCTTCGCCTTTAAGTGACACATTCCCTTTCGGTGTATTAAATGGAAATTATTTGCATACTTGTGGTTCGACGTCGAAATCGCTTTTAATCGCATTCCTTTTAGCATTTGTGGTTGTGCGATAAAAAAATAGTTGTAAACTGATTTTTTATGCTTCATGTGGTTGTGAGTTCACATAACAGTTGTTAGATCAAACACGATTTTGGTTCTAATTTTATTTACTTTTTATCAACGAAACTTTCTTTGTTTATATTTTAGTTAACTATATGTTAATAGAAAATACATGACAGTGAAACTAATTCCAATTACATTGGCCACAAAAATAAATTAATTATATTTTAGTATTTTTTATGATATTATTTAATTTTTTATCTAATTGCTTCGAATGACACGTAACTTTATGACTTAATATTATTATTATTATGACTTGTCATCTCCACAAAATAAACAAGTTTTTTATTCAAAGTGTATTAAAATGTTTGTTCAACAATTAGTCAGCTTTTGCAGTCAAGTGGAATAAAAAATTTCGTTTACTTGTAGTTTAAAGATTGTAAATTTAATTTTCATAAATATATTTAAGCGACTAAAATAATGTAAGGGGTTATCCATTTCGAGGTTCCCTAGTTTTTAAAGAAAAAACAAAGAAATTTTAAATTTAGTGGGGAATGCTTTATTTTTTTGAGTATTATCTCTTTCAAATGAAGGCTGCGGCTATGTCTCAGATGGTCCATCCATTGAGTCAAATTTTCCATGACTACTTCCAGCATTTGGACTAGTTATTGGCAAATGACATGCGTGATGTTTTGCGTCAAGGTCTGAATCGAAGCGTGATTGTCCGCATAGACTTTAGACTTTACATATCATCACAGGTAACAGTCTAACAATGGTATGTCACTGGTGACCAAAAACACCGGCCCAAAACGTGAAATCATTTGCTCACCGAAGTGTTTACTCAATAAATCCATTGATTGATATCGCCGAGATCACGGGCTTATATTTCAGGCATCAAATAATCGGTTAATGGCTTCGTAAATTAGTGTGCATACATTCAACCAATATGTCAATTCATTACAATCACAATGTCTTCTACAATTATTGAATATCACATACTTTCTTCAGTATGTTATGAAAGACTCAATAGCAAATTAACTCAAACATTATTTGATCACATGATATTTTCGTCAAAAGTCCATTTATCATTCGAAATGCATTTACTGCACTGGACACTCTTCTAATGAGTTTTGAATGTGGCTTTTAATGCTTCACTCGTTGCAGTGCCCATTAATGTAAAAGATGATGTGATGGACAGGATAAAAAAAACTTGAAAAGAAAATTGGGCACAATCGATCAAATGGCAGGAAATAGTGAGAATGAAAGAGGCAACTAGTTATCAAAAAATATTAAAATTATTGTTTGATGGTATGATCACTCTTATGGTCGTTGGTCGTGGCTGGTTGCCAAATGTGTATTAAGGCTCTAGTAGGTAATAACCACTTACATTTTAATTCGTGGTGCTACCGACGCAGTCTATTAGTACTAATATCTATGTATTGCGATGAAATTTCTTAGAAAATGAAAGGAAATTGGAGATGTTGAGAATTTATTTTTTTCTAAAATTGCTGAATTGAATGTACGATGCAGTAACGTACACTAACAACTGTTGCCAGCACTTAGTTAAATGCAATTGTACAAAAATGTGGTACGTATATTTATTGCCAATTGCTTTTGCTCTTGAAAGCTCAATTAAGCCAAACAAAAAGGACCATACAAAATTTTCGAAAATTCTCAACGACGACTCATCACCTCTGCACCATATAGTAGAACAGGGTAAATGAGGAACTTGTAGAGTTTGGTCTTTGTTCGTCCGTCCAAAGAGGACTTTACTTCTCAACTGTCTACTCAATCTTAAGTGGCACCTGTTGGCAAGAGTTATTCCGCGTTGGATTTCGAGGCTGACGTTGTTGATCATCGGCTTACGCCAGTAGTTGTATAGAAGATTGTACCTGCTCGATTAAGTTCTGAAATTCGAATTATTTTCTACATTAGAAGATGGAAGAAGTCACGCGATAAGGAGTCGCCTTGTCTAAAATCTCGTTTGGAATCGAACGGCTCGGAAGGGTGCTTCCCTATCTTTACTAAGCCAGTTTACCCAGCCATATTAATTTTGTGGGGACACCAAATTCAGTTATTGCAGCGTAAAGGTAGCTCATTTGCGTGCTGTCAAAAGCAGCTTTAAAATCGATGAAGCGTTGTTTGTGTCGGTGCTCTTTTAAGGTTTTTTTTTTACAATAATTGGGCGCATTGTGAATATCTGGTTGATTTTCCAAGCCAAAATCCACACTGATAAAGTGCAATCGATTGGCTTTAATCTTTTACACATCACGTTCGATAGAACTTTATTAAGATGTTGATTGTGGGATTGTGATTGGGATTGTGGGGCCTCAATTTTTGTCGATTGAGCGGAGCACACTTAATTTCCAATCGTCGGGAATGCTTTCGTCGGACCATATTCTACAAAGAAGCTGATGCATACTCCTTATCAGTTCTTTGCTGAAATTCGAACTTTTTCTCGATCGGGCAACGGAACTTCCGCTACATCGTCACCGCTTGGGGAAGCGGGTTCAGTCAAATTATTTTATCATTTGTGTTGCTTTGGTATATACAAATTTTTTGCTGGAATATTATTCGAGTTAAAATCATAACAAAATATTTTTTTTTTTTTTAATATTTATATTTAATAATAATAAATAATATAATAAATAAATAAATTTTATAGATTTATACTTCAATTTATCGCAATCGTCTCACAAATACCAGACAAACACATACTTCAGTTAATTTGACTTACTTTATTTTTCCTCAACGTACTTACCAAATTTTGTATGTTTTATGATTCACACATTTTTTACTAACTTTTTCGCTGTAGCCGAGTGACCTCGGTTGCAATGAATGCGGCAAAATTAATTAATTTTTCACGTGTTGCTTTGAGCCGCGACGGCAGTTTGTATTTTAACACTCTACGAATAAGCTTAGCTAACGAGACCTTCTACTGACCTTAACATATGCGTAGGTGTGTTACTAAGTCATCAAATTATAACATTTTGGTTGGCTATAAAACATACCTATACTATATGTGTCCTGCAAGCAAATTAAAAGCCGCTCAAACGAGATGGTACACAAGTGCTTATTGTATATGCAAGTTCATGTGTGTATAAAAACAAATGAGCATTTAATATGGTCTCCTCATACTCTTCTTTTATAAAAAATTTCAAAAGAATTGTATGCTAAAAAAGTTTATTTGTGCTGAACAAACCTTTAGGTTACCTGGCGAGTAATCAGCGGACATGTATGAATGATTGATTAATGGTTGGACAGAATAAACTTATATTGTTAATTTTTCTTTATAATAAAGATTGTAAACAAGAAGAGAAGGCATAAAATAATTATTAAAATTTCTGCAGATTAGTAACCTTTTTATGAAGCAAAAATTATAATCAGACAAAACCTCGCCCTTTTTTGTAAGACATTCTATACTTTAAATTTAAGAAAAATTAGCAAAAAAAAAAATAAATAAATTCAAGCATAAGTTTATTAACATTATGATCAGTAACATGTAGAAAAAGTAAATATTTCTTATCTACGGTATATAAAAACAAACAGAAAATGAATTTAGTAAATGATCGTTTTTGAAAATTTTCATCGATTTGGCTAGAAGCTCCTCTTTTGCAGACGGGCGGTAAAACACAGATGAGCAAACAACGCGCAAATGCGTAAGAATTAGAGGTATGTACTTTGTTCCGATAAAATAAATATTTTACTGAATCCAATTATAAATTATGACAAAAACGTAGCCGGAAATTGTAAATAAAACACAAAATATTTAGCTCCATCAGCGATTTTTTTTTTATCTCTACTATTGAATGAAAACGGGTCCCACGGTGCGGAGACTTCAGTTAGAGGAACAAGAAAAAGTTAATCGCTGTTATTCATTCCGTTTTTGAATTTGAATTTGTTCGCAATCATGGCTCAACGATTATCATCGTTTAAACTCCATCAATTTAACACTTACCAAACGTTTTTCAAGCACCATATCCTTCTTTCTGTTAATATATTCATTAGTTGAAGAGCTCGAAGGTGGCCTAGAAGGAAGCATGTCTTGAACGATCTCCTGATCGCGTTTGAAAGCTTTGTATCACTCCTAGACTTGCGTTTTTGATATAATATAATCATCGTAAGCCTTTTCCAATACTCTCAACGATTCCACATATCAAATTTGGTTGGATGTGAAAAATTTTAAACAAACAACAAACATTCCGTTTGTTATTTCATCAGTCTTTGAACTCATGTTTTCTCTCTCACTTATGCATAAACAAAGTTACAAATATGCATATTAGCGTACCTGCATACCTAATTTCTAAAATCTGTTGGCTTAAACAATCGTTTAAACTTCATAGCATTATTGGTATAAGCTCTCACGGTACTTTTCTCCCTACTTATCCATACTCAGGCAAATTGCTGAACGTTAAACTGCTTAAATATAACACTATGCTCACTAGCAAAGCGTACGTTTAGTTCAAGGATAATTTTAGAATGGAAAATGCTCTTCTAAATGTGTTAGCTTTTCACATTGTCCTCATTGTGCCTTAACTGCCGGAATAAGTATGCATCTAAATATTTGTTTATTGTGGCAAACTACAGAAAAGTTTTCAACAATTCACATATACATAAATGTGTGAACATGGATACTAGGGCGAAGCTTGTCTATGCACAATGTACGGTGCAGTTCTGCTTAGAGATTACTTAGCAAAAGAATAATTGGCCCCATCATGATGCACAAGTACTGAACTTACTAAAGTTCGTAAGTACATAAATATATGCAAATGAGTTTATATGTGTTTCCGTATTAGAACATTTCTTCACAAATATTTGACGATACTCATATTGGGACCTAAATGCTTAGTTAGTTCACATTCGAAAGTTGATGTATCTACTACGAATAAACGCATTTTGCTCACATACTGCGGATCCCTGCATCGTTACTTTGACTGTCACAGTTCCCAGACTTTTAGGCAGGTATTGTAAAAAATTATATTTCTTGCCTTAAATATCAAAGGAACATACTTCGCCTTTGATTTATCAATTTTATCATATAATTCTGTTTAATATTTTAGTAAATATTCCCATATTTCTAGCGGATCTTGTTAAAATCATTTGACGTAATATACTCTTGCAACCACACCTTCTGTTTTACGGTCCAAGGCATTTTCATTGTCCTGTTTGTTTTTAAATGCTGCGCCATTAAGCTAGACATGCAATCTAAAAAATTTAATTTTAGACACATGAACACTCTGTATTTTAATTGTTGTTTGTTCAAAGGAAATTAGCGGCGATTTTAATGGCGAAAGCTGCATGAGGCTTGGCAATTCAATTAAGCTCAAGCTGTGAAATTGTTTTTATGGTGGAGCAATTTTAAGCTAACAGCTCAACATTATTGAAAAATTAAAAAACAAAAGTTTACCATGATATTTCACTTGTTTATCTCTAAATAAATAGATCACTTCTATACGAAGCCGTATTTGGCATACTCAAAAAATTAATAGATCTTCATGTGATATGAATCGAAAACCGTAGTTAATTTATTTCAAAAAATGGTATAACCACTCCCGTATTATAACAACATGCCGAAGAAAACGATCCTCAAAAACATATTCTCCTGAGCAGGTGCAGAAATAGCAAAAACAGAGGGACAGACCAAAACTTTGATGGATGGATAGTGTGGACCAGGACACTGAAGCGCCGAAACTACGCTGTTCATGTTGTCTTAAGAAAATTACGTTATTAAAGCCAATTAATAGGTTTTAAATAAACTTGTATTTCTTATATTTTAGAACAACTGATTTAGACGGCTTTCAAGAGAATACAACTCTTCATTTACAGAATTTGAAAAAAAAATTTTAGTTTACACTCACTGTCGATACTTGCAACATAAATGTTTAACAAACTTTTACACAAGTTTCTCATATCACATTATCTGTCTTACTTTTGCTGTACTTTTGGTCGCCGCATGTGGTGGTCTGTGCTTGCGGGTGGGCAGCGCATCAAGTTGCTTTAGCAAAAAGAGAATTTTTAACAAATTTTATCTCAACAAAATTGTTCAGACTTTTTCGATTTCAAGTAAACTCTTTTAATGCCAAGTTTAAAAAAGTAACTGTTACTTGTGTGCAAGTGATGTACATTTATCAAAGTTTATGGGGTGAACAAGAACGATTTGACGTTTGCACATGCCATGCATTGCTGAACTACAGTTCAGTTGCAGACATATAAACCAAAGTGTTTGAGTGTATGAATGTTTTTGTACCTTTCAATGGCATAACATTTGTTCAGGTCAAATTGCTAGACGGTCAAGTACCGATTAATTTGATTGGAAATTGTGGTTGACCACGACCACAAAAATGTAATCGACTATTACACTATTATGTCGACTCGCAGAACTGCTAGATATAAGTGGCAGTCAGTATTTCTGAAGGTATTCTTCAAATGTCGTCTGGTAATATTCCCAGACTTACTGCGTGGACGCCAATGGAACAATATCCCCAAGACTAGAGAGAGGCTAGCCTTACTGAGAGCAAAGCTGGTGGTTCCGCGCTGGCCAAGCTCCTGCGAGGCCCAGCTATTTAGTAGTGGAACACATGAGGATACGAGAGCCAATTTACTTAAAGCGGTTCTAGGGTGTCTCCCTTGCGAGCTCATCAGCTTTATAATATCCAGCGATTCCGCTATGGCCTAGTACCCATACCTGTCTTATAACAAAGACACTCGATGCTATTGATAGCGAGGCTAGGCAATAGTTGACCAACTCTGAACGCACTGCTAATGAGATCAAGGCTAGTATCGCTGTCTTTCTATCTGAGTGGATGGTCACTTCGCTGAAGAAGGCTGCGTTCTGGAGTAGTAAAGCTGTAGCTACTTTAATATATTATGTAGAAATAGAAGGTATTTTTATGTTACTTGATTTATTGATATTGAGTATACTGCAAAAAATTAATTTGTTTGTGTAATATATACAGTGGCAATAAGAGCTTCATTTCCGTAGTCCTCACAAACATATAAATCTGTAAACTTTTATGCTAAACAAGGAAAATTATAATTGATGCAAGTATTATTCATGCGATATAGTAACACTTACGGTTAGAATATTAAGTGATGCTAGTTTCTGTAAGACAGCCAACGTATACGTACGTATACATATGGTACATACATATATTATACATATAGTATATATTAAGTTCGCTATTTCTGCTTGTGTATAATAAATAATTACAACATATTTGTACAAAGAACAGAAAATTATAAAAAAAAATGATTTCGAATGGGACCAAACTCCTATTGAAAAATATTTTTTATTAAAAAATAATTTATACATTATTTTGTTTGTTTATTTCGTCCTCTGTTTCCTTTTTTTTTTGTAAAACCCACGCATATTTCTTAGCAATATGCCCCGGTCGGATTGAATGCCAATTAAACTACTATTTCAAGCGCAAGTATTTCATTGGTATCTCATTAAAAGTTCTAAATGAAGGTGGACTACAATATTCTAAAGAGAATTATAATAATGCTTTAAAGCACATAACCGCAAATTCTGTACAATTATAGCTGACAATAAATCTTCATTGGCAAATTATTTACCTGAAAATATATGTATTTAGTCAACAAATATTTATTTTTGTGTTATTTCTATTTGTTGTGCTTATTCTGGCTGCTTCACCGCAGTGCGCGGAGAATATTTGACATCAATTCATGGACACAATAAAATTAATGCTCATCAGTCACGTACATCTATTGATGAGCAAAAGCTCACTTGCATTCATATTAAATATTATAAAAGAAATCAAAACAGTGTAAACGGGCTTTTGTGCACTTATTTTGTATCGATTATGATATTATGGTCCTATTCTGTGCGATACTTTAATTTTCATTCTTCATATGATTTCGTCTTGCCAGCCTGTAAAGCTTATCGCCAGTTTATTGGCAGCCTCAATCACATTTATTACTAAATTATTGGATTACTTAGTGTTATTACTAAAACGAAATACGCGTGTGCAACAGAAAAGATAAATTTGAGTCAATGATCATCTGAAAGCAACGGTGACTACTATCGTTTGTAATTTGATTTATACAAAAGCTCTCAAATTCAGCCCAAACTGTAGTAAAATCGCCACTTATGACCTTGATGGCACACCTTTTAACGAAGTCATAATAATATTATATATATGTCACGATATTTTCAATTCATAATTTGCTGGTAACGTTAGCAACAAGTTTTCTCAAAACTGAACTAGAATTTTTAACTAAATTCTGTTAATAACCGCGAAGCTCTGTTCATGTACTGAGGCAAACTGTATAATTTTGAAAAATTCTAGTGATCGATTCATAATGCGCAATGTAATTATATACTAAAAAAGCATACACATAATTTTCTTTCATTATTCTTTTCATAAATACAATTTAAAATTGCAGCATCTTATAATCAAATTTATTTGATATAAACATGTACATTAAATTTTGGCCCTTAGGCGTATACGTAACCCGATGAAAACGGTGTATTTTGCCTGAAGAAAAGCTGAAAATTATGGCAAATTAATATTGTCAACGTGAAAAATTACTTTCGAATCCAAACTTGATTTACATGTCGCTAAAACGGGGGTTTTCACAACACGTTGACAGAATTTCTTAATGCCTGAAAATTTCCAGTTCAGTTATTGTTGAGTAAAAAAAGTAAAATTCTTGATATTTCTACACGAAAGTGTATCTTAGTGAACTATTTTTTTTCATATGGGTTATACACTGTCTTTAAGGAAAAGTACTTTTGTTTTCAAAATTCAAGTTTTAATCAAATTAATTCACCTTTGTTCCACAATTCAACTTCCATTTATATCACTCACCTGCAATTGTGGCAGTAAACGCTATGAAATAATAAACCTATCATTACTTGCCATTATATCTGTAAAAATTCTCACATTATCACTCCAATAACTCCAGTCTTATTTCTCACATTATTTATTATACAAAGCCTGGGCTCACTTTTATCTGTGTTTGTTAGTCTATAAAATGTAAATCAAATGAAAGCATTTGCCACAATCTGTCTCTGCATGTGGCAAGCACTGAATACAAAAAAATTGAACTACTCGTAGTTCATCATTCACACCTACTTTGTAAGGCTTTTGCACATTTGTATGTTAGTGGCATTGAAAGGTGGGTGTCGTCCACTGCGTATACGCAACTTTCCTAATCGGATTGTCTTTTGGCGGCAGGCAAATGTTGATCTTTGTGTTATGTGAGGTGACTCTAAAATACATAAATTTACATATTTTAACCTCTGTTTTTGTTTCTGTGTTGCTTTTATAAAGGCACTACGTCTCAACAAATTGTTCCTCTCCTGGTTTCAAATTTACAAATTTAGGCAAAGCCGGAGCTATGATCATTGATTGTTAGAAAACTGTTATAAATATAAATAAAAAACAAAATTCAAATGTAATAGTTTACATACTGATGTGAGTTAACTTTTACTTTCTAATAATGTTCTTTTATCAAGGCCTAATACTATATTTGGTAATCACTTATACCTTAAGTGCTCTTTCACATTTCTGTTAAAGATATGAACTCCTTTCATAAAATAAATAAATTAGTGAGATAGAAAGCCATTTTTGTGAAGACTTAATTCCATAAAATTGTCATACATTGAAACGTACAATGATAGTGGAAGTAACTGTTCATATATGTCAGCTAGAGTTTTGGCTTGAGAGCATCTGGAAATAGTCCCCGGTATAATATTTATTTAATAAATTCCATATATAAATCTTATATCAAAGGAATTTGAAAAATTATATTAAAAAATATCGACCTTTCTATTTATGTTATTCTAAAGATCAGCTTTGTGATCTAAAATCTTTTAGAAACGTTGAAAGAACAACTCTATCTTAATGTCGAGCGGTTAAGATAGGCGAATTCCTAATCATTCCAAATGCAGCTGTGGATTTGTTCCTTATTAATTTAACAAAATTAGTTTATATTTATACAGGATTTATTACGAAAGTACATAATAGGACTAATTTTCTCCAGCCGCGACTGTACGTCGGAGCGCACATCGACTGGATTCGGCGTACTGAGAGTGCAATCAGCAAAGGCTCATATATCACACAAAATAGCAGGAATTTGACTTCTGTAAAGCCAAAGTCTCCGCCTTTTTTTATTTTTGCAGAAGGGATAGCTTCTAAAAATGATTCACATTTTTTTCAATCATAGTAAAAGCTTTATATCGCTCAAATAACAGGTTTACCTTAAGCAAAAGTATTATTGTAGTGAACAAAACACATAGTTTTCTGTCATCTGAAATGATTTTTGTCATTTGCTTACTTGAGTGACAGTCTTCAAATACAAATTTTATTTGTTTTCTTATAACTGCTTAAATACTTTCCCTCTTTTGTGTGCTTGACTTCTTCTACAAACCAAACATTTTCTGCTCTTTACACCGAACTTTTGATTGATGGTTGTCTGGCAAGGCAACGAAAAAGTGAAAAGTGCTGGAAGCGAGAATGAAATTGTGGGTTTGGAATTAAATGTGTTAAACCAAAAAAATTTGGTTTTTTGTTGTTGCTCGTTGTCGGTTTTGCCTTGCTTTTTTTACATTTCTAATGCGTTGATGAAATTTGTGATATTTAATTGAGTCACGTACTGAAAGGGAAAATTGCATTATTTCAACAGTTCATTTCGATTGGTTTTATATTTTCCAGTAAAAAGCTGCAAATCCACGTGCAAAATTAAAGTACTGATCAGTGTTATTAAATTTTACGAAAAGCCTTAATTTTGATTGTGTAGAGAAGTGATGTAAGGGCAAACATTTCTTTAAAAAATAATAATCTAAAAATATGGTACATATTTTCCTTCATTTTCGTCCAAGACCAGTTTTTTAATGTTATTGTTATACCGGAAATCTTCAATTAAGGCTGCATGAAAGAATCTAAAACATAAAAAGCCAGTCTAATTGCTTTTACTGTATATTTTTAGGCTAATCATATATTTAAGCGAAAATTTTTCATGCCTTTAATGTTGCACTCAACTCACGAAATCACACGGTTCTTCGACTTGGCGGAACTAAATGCCTTTGAAGCCTTAAAATATTTACACGAATGTAAAATTGTTATCCCCCATTAAATTTTGTATTTTTTTAGTGCGCTTGGTTACCCATGCTGAAAGCAGAAAACAACCTTTGTTGTTATATATTGGCTAAAGAAATTCGCTCTACGCTAAAACATAGCGACCTTCGTATATTCGTATTGTCGTGCATGGCAATAAACCTCACTTACGGAAGAAACAAATTATTTTAGAAAAATATTTTTTATACTGCAGGTGTATGAGTAACTCTCTACTGTCAAGGCATGTCATAACTCAACTAAATTTTTTAGAAATTCTCCTCCAGTTACATAAAGGAATGTATTTTAATAATAGTGTTGCATTTAAGATCCTGATAAGCTGTTCAATTTACTTAAACCTCAACTGTTATGTGCTCTAAATATCTTAATATTATATCTAGTATATCTTAATTGAAATTGAATAACGCATCGGTCACATGCAATTTTTTATCATTTCTTTCCCTACTTCCAAAATTAAATTGCATTTGCATAATTTGAAGAGAAATTTAAGGATATGTGGGCAAGTTTTAAATAATAAAACTGTAATGAAAAGAACCACTTGAATAAATTAGTTCGGAGCAATAGAATGTTGCTTTCGGTATTTATATGTACACACATAAGTTCCTCGGGCAAATCAATATGTATATACTCGTATATGTATGTACACACTCTTACAGGATACTGGTCACAATAAATGAAGTGAGAAATGACTTCGGTCAACCACAGACACTGTCAGCACTTTGCATTTAATTACCAGCGCAGAAAAAGAGAAAAATAAATAGAGGAAGAAAAAAAGCAAATAAACCTACGGAAAAGATAAAATGTAAAAACCAACTAACGAGCTTCAGAATTTACGAATAGCATGTGGTTACTTGCCACAAATAGAACACATAGAAATAACTAACATAAATGGACCACCACAAAATGGCTTACAGATATAGTCTTGAATAAAATATTTAACTTTTCGATAAAATTAATTTTAAGATAAATTTAATATAACGAAATAAATTTGATAGTTAGCACCAACATATAATTATTATTGACTTTGTGACAAAATATTTTCACACGGAAATAAAAAATGTATTTAATATCTCAAAAAATAATTTGTTATTTTAAAATATAAATAATTCTGTTAATAAAAATAAATTATTTTTTGAAATATTAACTAAATTCCACTACTTGATTGCTATTGCCTTTTTTGATTTCCTTACTCCACACAGTTCTATAAACATGCTCACAAATAGCTCATTGTTGAAATCAAAGCCGACTGTATTGCGGCTTATTCTACCACATGATTAACTATTAACTGTGCCATTTATCTTATATTACTCATTTTATTCAGTCGATAAGCTGTTCAAAGGACTCAGTTGAAAAAGCATTAATTTTCAATACTGCCCGAACACAATACATTCCTTTATGGTTAAAATAAATATCTAACAGTACATTTATTCTCCTCTCTACATTATTTAAAAAATGAAATGCAGAAAAGCTGATTTGCTTCAAACTTGATCAACTCGCTTGCGTATTTTCTGTTTCTCTTCTTTAAACCTTTCACATATTCGCAAAGTAAAATAGGTAAAGAAACTCACTCTTAAACAAAATAATACCGGATGTGGAGCGGCTAACCTAGTGTGAAGACAGGAAGCTAGCAAACCAAGATAATTGAATCATTTAGCATATATTAGGTTGTCAAAAAAGTCTTGCGGTATTTGCGCATGTTGGCGCTGAAAGCGCGTAGTTCTAGTTTTATTCGTCGTATCGGGTCACGCTATACCTTTTTGGAAAGCTCATTTCATGCGTTAACACGTGTTTTATTGATTGTCATTTCTTTAAAGTCGTTCGTGAGTTATAGCGTCGCAAACATGGAGCAAAATGAAGAGAAATACGGCATATTTTACAGCACTACTACGGTAAAGGTAAAAATGCATCTCAAGTAGGGATGTCCGATATACATCGATGCATCGAAAAAATCGATGTTTCCTTTCCGATGCATCGAAAAAATCCGATGTTTTCAAAGGCATTCGATGTATTCGATGCATCGATGTATTCGATGCATCGATGTATTTTCAAGAAACATCGGATAACTTTTTTTGCCGGGCTTTTACTTGGAAACATTGTGTAAACGTTTAACAAAATAAAAGTGTGGAAAAGAATAAAATATAAATTTTTACTATTATCTTAATACGGAATTGATTGGAAAAGTAAGTATCGTAATGGAATAAGTTGATGTTTTTTTTGTATGGAATTTAATATTGTTGTTTTAGAAAAACAAACATTATGGCTCCAAAAAAAAGCGGCGTATGGAAGTTTTATGACAAAGAAGAAGGAAACAACTTGGCAAAGTGCAGACTTTGCCGAAAAAACATTAAATCATGCGGAAATACAACCAACCTGATGGGGCACCTAAAAAATATTCATAAGGCAGCTTTCCGAGAGCTTACCGATGATGGCTCAACAAAAATTACGGATTCTTTACCCTCAACAAGTTTTAAATCTATAAAGGAACCCACTAAAGAAGCAGATAGAAGTGACGCCTTGAAAGAACCTGAAAATAAAACTGTTGGTCCACCAAAACGCCAAAAAACTATTCAAGCTAGTTTTGAAGAGATTTATGCTTTCTCGGCCAATGGTGACAAAACTATTAAAATTAATAATGCCTTAGTATATATGGTGTGTAAGGATAATCAGCCATTTACTATTGTAGAGAACGAAGGCTTTCGCAATTTCCTTAAAGTGATTGAGCCGCGTTATAAACTTCCCAATAAAACAACACTCACTCGTTGGGTTGATGACAAATACGCCGCCCTATCAGGAATCATCCGTGAAAAGTTGTCGGGCATTGAAAATTTGACTTTGACAACTGACATGTGGTCAGAATCGATGTCCATGAGGAGCTTTCTTGGAGTCACAGCTCATTTCGGTGTTGGCAGTGAGTTGTTTTCTATCACTCTGGGAGTAAGCCAATCAAATGAACGCCATACATCAAACACATTGCTGAAATGCTGCTGAACACTTGCGACGAATGGAGTATTGACAAAGACCAAATTTCGGCTGTGGTGACGGACAATGCACCAAATATGGTGAAAGCTGTAGAGCTAGCCTTTGGTAAAAAGCACATACCTTGTTTTGCTCATATTTTAAACTTGGTTGCACAAAATTCAATAGAACAATGCAAACCACTACGCGAGTTAATAAGCAAAGTCAAAGATGTTGTGACGTGGTTTAAACAGAGCAACATAGCAAGCAACGAACTCCGTAAATCAACCTCAGACGAAACTAAATTAATTCAACAGGTGCCTACTAGATGGAATAGCACATATTATATGATTGAGCGATTCATCGAACTTCGTGAGATTGTTAACAATATAATCATCAGACACAAAAATGCACCAGCTATGCTGCATGCGTCAGAACTTGCACATCTAAGTTCAGTTCTACAGGTACTACGTCCAATAGAAGCTGCTACGAAGGAGGTCTCAGGTGATAAGTATTGCACTAGCAGCAAAGTAATACCACTTATTCATTGCCTCGTTTTAAAAATTAAGCCTCTGAGCTTCGACGACTCGATTGCCAAAGAGCTACAGTCTCTGGTTCTTAAGGAGATTCAGAAGAGAATGGGTGTCATCGAAAACGTAACTCCCCTCGCTATAGCCACGGTATTGGACCCCAGATTCAAGAAAATGCATTTTACGGATCCGCTTGCATGCTCTGCTGCTGTAGGAAAAATAAAAGATCTCATGAAAGCCGCAGCCCACAACACGACCAAAGATTCGGAGTCATCGGAACTTTCTGATAAAAATGAGGATAACTATTCATTGTGGGAGGACCACCACAAGCTAGTCCATAAAAGTTGGAAATTGTCAAAGGCCGATGACACTATTTCTGATGAGCTGGCCATATATCTACGTTGCCCAGTGGGTAGACTCACTGAAAACCCATTGGAAATTTGGAAGGACTTGGAGATACAGCTCCCACAATTGAAGCCAATCGCATATAAATATCTGACCATGGTGGGAACGTCAGTCCCGTCAGAGCGACTGTTTTCAAAAGCGGCCCAAATCGTAACTCAGCAGAGAAATAGGCTTAAAGGCAAGAGATTAAACAAGCTTTTATTTTTGCAAACTATCCCTAAGGAATATTGGTATTAATAAAGAATGACAT
Source organism: Bactrocera correcta (assembly GCA_027475135.1). Lineage (NCBI taxonomy): Eukaryota > Metazoa > Arthropoda > Insecta > Diptera > Tephritidae > Bactrocera > Bactrocera correcta. Next base: position 36,235,733 of record CM050323.1, read on the forward strand.
TATTTTTATTATTATAATTCTATTATTTATAATTCCATTTTCTTAAATTAAAAAAAAAACACTCGATTTTGAAAAAACATCGATGTTTCTTAAACGATGCATCGAACACCATCGATGTATATATTCGATGCATTGAATCGGAAAAAAAATCGATGTATTTCCGCAATGGACACCCCTAATCTCAAGCCGCCAATAAAATTTGTGCAATTTATGGACCCAATACACTTTCCATTTCCATCGCACAAGGATAATTTCAACGTTTTTGCTCTGGTGTAGAGGTGGTCGAAGATGCGCCACGCTCCGGAAGGCCTGTCGTCGAAAATTGCGATAAAACCGCTGAATTGGTCGAAAGAGACCGGCATAGTAGTCATCAAGCCGTTATAAACCATTTGAAGAAGCTTGAAGTCACTAAGAAGCTCGATGTATGGGTGCCACACGAATTGATTCAATAAAAATACCGCAAGACTTTTTTGACAACCCATTACTTTCTCTCTGTAAACTGCCTGCATTTGTAACAGCGTAATTTCTTTGAGTTTGAATGTTAGTGGCCTACAAAGAATAAATTCTAGGTTTCTGTCAACACACAAACATTAAAGAAGTTTGTGCAAACATCACTTTATTAAATCTAGAAAAATATTCCTGAATTAACATGGCAAAGATACTTAGTATGGAATATGCAAAGTACTTTACTTGATATTTTGTATAAAATATTGAAAACTTTTTCATTTATTCAAGACTTTTTCAATATATACAGCTGCATTGACCAAGCAAACAAGCATATTAACCACATCAAAAGCAGAGTTTCTCTATATCTGCATATATGATTGAGCAGTGGTGAAAATAGTTCTACTATTTTTCAGTTGAATTTGAGTAACCTCAATCGCCTGTTTAAGAAATGGCGTCAGTTTTATGCTTTGTTGTAAAAATATGGTTGATTGCAAATATTAGTAGTCCATTTTCTAATAAAGTGGGTACATCACAAATAAAAATACTTAAAGCGATCAAAAATCGCCCTCGCACAGTATCGCTACATTTGTGTAAATGAAAACTCATCAGTCAGTATCTTTCATTTGGCATTCACCAAATATGAACAAGACATTGCCGTGTAGGCCTGTGATACAAATATGCTGACGAAATGGCGGGTACAACACGCTTAAGGGGGACTAATTTGAAATGTCCAGATTCTCCATCAAAGGTGTAAAAAGCCCACTGGCAGTATCAGATGTTTCAAGCAAACTCGTTTTCCTGTGTTGACCAAGCTGCTGCAATTAAAACCACTACCGTTATTTTGGTAAGCGAATCGCAGCATAGAGTACCTCTGCGCTGTTTAGTGTGGATGGAAAATTGTACATGAGTTGCGAATTGTTCCTCGAACCTCGAGTTGTCACTTCGATTTCTAAGGTTTTGGTAGTACTTTAATCATAATTCCAGCGGTGGAATATCCTTGTGGGCATATCATTTGGCACTCTATTTATTTTTCTATTAATTATTTGATGCTCACAAGTTATTTTAATTCAGATTTGTTAGGCATTTTATCATGGAAAGACAACTCTTATAACCCGTTCTACTTTATTACAAAAATCCCTGTACTGTAAAGAATGCGCTTCGCTCACCTTATGGTCAATCGGCCTCCTGAGCGTACTATTCGCAACGCCATCATCTGTCTTGAGACCCATCATTCATTATAGGATAATATTCGACTGAATAGATCACGTCAGTACGCTGTGAATATATTCAAGAGCAACCATTTTATTGTGAAAAAATAACAGTTTGGTGTGGTTTGTAGGCCGATGGAATAATCGCCCTATATTTCTTCAAAATGAATAGGTGTGAATGAAGCCGACAACGGTGAACATTATAGCTCCATTATAAATGACTATTTAGTTCCTGAAATTGATCCACGTGAACACTTCGGTGAGCAGATAAATTTACGTCTTGGGCCGATCGCATGGCCCAGATATCGGATAGACTTTTTTCTGTGAAGATATGTAAAATCTAAAGTCTGTGCGGACAATGCCGCTTTGATACAGGCCTTGGAACGAAACATCAAGCATATCATTCGCTAGTTACCAGGCGAAATGTCGAAAAAATCATCCAAAATTTTACTTAATAGATGGCCCATCTAGTAGGTGTTCGCCGCCAACACTTGAGAGAGATAATCTTCGGAAAAAAACCCAAAAAATGTTCTTTCGAATGATAGTAAACGTTCCCAATTAAATTGGAAGTTTCTGTGTTTCGTTCTTTAAAACAGTAAGGAAAATCGAAATGGATCACTCTATACATATTTTAAATAATTTCAATTCGGTTTCATCTCTTTTACTGAAAATGATGACAAGGACTTATCACGCATACCTTTTTCTTATTTTTTTTTATTTTTTCACTGTAGGGTATATGTATGTGCAAATGTTTGTACGTATGTGTTAAAAAGTAGTGACATTTTATTACATATAAGGACGAAAAGCTTTTAGACATATTTAATATTCAGGTTGAAAAATGTTGTAAAAAGAAATGTGCAGAAATTGTGGTCCCCTTCAGATTGGTCACAGCTGCTACAATCGAAAAACCTTTTAACAGAGAACATTAAATTAATTTAAAGATCTTCTACGTGCCAAATTGGCACTTAGTTGTTAGGAGAAGTAATGTGTGACATAAGGGTTATTTGCTTTATGCTAGAGAGGAGATACTTTATTCTCTGAAATTATCTTCAATTACATTCCAAGTTAGTAAAAACACATAATTTTAATGAGACCTTGGATAAACCTTGGATATAACATAACTCACACGTAATTCTGGTTTGATAAAGAATATATTAATTTATTTCTAGAACTTGACAGCTGTGAGTCCAATGACTAACATATACACTAATATTCATTTATTCTAGTAGCCGAAAATTCTCTCGGTAACCGGTCAGTTTAGAACTTAGCTATATAAGTTAAAACCCAACCCTCAAAAAACGCACGGTTTTACCACTGTAAATATATTAGTGGATTTATTGATTGCAACACAAATCAAGATCTCTATTATTCATACAATTAAAGGTTTTACTGATTTGCTTGAATGTTAAATTCATATCTTCAAGCATGTCTTTCTTGAGCTTTTGTTATTTTTAAGTTTGGAATGCATAAACATATTAGAATACTTATTCAAAACCACTAGTACTCGTAATATCAAATTATATATATTGGGCCGTTAAATTCATTTATTTGGAAGTAGACACCTGTTTAATCAGCTAACAATTCTATCCTCTCTCATCAGCGGTAGTCCACCTCTTATCAGATTATCTATTAATAGCGTGCTAGTGCCTATATATTTAATGCTGCTTACTAATTTACAACAATAGTTTAAGTGGATTATTTCAAGCCGGCTATTATTAATATTCCCTTAATTAGAATATTCCCCTGCATATCAGTGGGTGCATACTTATTTATCTACACTCTAGTACTTCTGAACTTTTCTCTTCTTGAGCGAATCGAATTTAAAAGTTTCTGCATTATAAAATAATTGCTATTTCTTTGTCTTTAATTTTTCTTGGCAGAACGCCATTGATTTGTTGCCTTCAAGTGCCACTTAACCACAATTGTGTAATGAAGGATATTGTGCTTTTCTTCTATTATGGCTTATGGAAGTTGTTGCTACTATTTTAGCCAACTTAAATCAATACAAAAACATATGTTATTTCTTTCACTTAGTACTTATAAATCGGATAAGTTTTTAGTTAACTTGTTCTTCGAAAATTTCTTCACATCACGTGACCACTTATTAGTAAGGAATTTTGTTTTACTTGAATTTTTTAGTACATTTTATGGTTCATTTTGGAAGTCAAATAAGCGACGAAACAATAAAATTTATTATTACCTTCTTGGAACTCTCTTTAATTATTCATGTGTCTACAGAATTCTACCTTGTTTGGAGAAAATGTAAGAGTAGAGTTGGTACGTGACAGTTCATTTGCACACGTATCTATTCTTATTAAGAAAAATTAAACAGAGTGCTTTTATTATAATTAATTTAAATCTTATATTCTATACGAAGTTTGTACTAAACATCAGATGCAAATATAGCCAACAGTAGAATAAAATTTCAAATGCGCTTCGGTTACATTTAAACTCATAAGTTTTTATTATAACAGTGCTAAAACGTAATGCACAATGCCAAGCATGGTTTAATTAAATATAAAGAAGAACAGGTATAATCAAGAATGGTAAGAACTGTGAACTGCTAAGAGCTGAGCATATACATACATATGAGTTGAGTTGTAATCTCACTGAATTGGAGCTAATTTTTGTGTAATTGAATGCATTTCTTAAACAAATTATAATTTTAATTCCTTATTCTAAGCTGCATCGAACAAAAATATTTAATGAATAATTTAAAATTTTATAACTGATACTATTTTCACACAACCCTCTTATTAAATTACATATTAAAGAGAATTTAAATTTCTCTCCGTTTTAAAGATAAAAAATTACTTCTATTATAAGGAAACGTTGACCCTTTGTGAGCAGACAAAATATGTTAAAGTTAGAGGAACAACCCATAAGGTGAAAGTAAACTGAAACAAATCCAGAAAAAAATGACGTAAAATTGGGAAAGAGGAAGGTATACGAAAGATAGGGAAAAACCCCAGGCAACTCCAGTTTAAGTTAAGTATCAGTAACAGTATCAGTAGTTATTGAGGTGAAAGCACAGCGAGCATAAAATTCGATACTCAAACAGCTACAGAAAATAAGTTACACCCAAACAGAAATACCACAAAAAGTAAAAGGTAAAGTTTAAACCAATTTAGCGGATTGTGGCAAAACAAAGAGAAACAATTTCATTCTACTTCGTGATTATTTTTGGGATTGATGGATTCATTGTAACCAATTGGAGGGTACAACAACTGAGTCTCTGCTTTCGGTATAAATAGAATAAATCAATATCTGATAAAATTTGGTAGGTAAATATTAAACATAAAGACTTAAAGGTTAGGACCACTGAGCGGGTGTAAAATCGCATGCACTTGTTTGAACCTCAGCTGATAAAAATATTTTTTGGTTGACTACAGTAAACAAAATTATAGGCGTTTGGACAGATAAATTATTTTTTTTTTTTATTTAGTAAATAATTTCGAAATAAACTGACTATAAAAAGTTCTGAATCAATCGAAACTTTTCTACATACATACATATTCTACAGCTGAGCCAGAGACAGACTTTTTTGTGGGCCTTTTGAAAAAAATTTCATCGCGACAAATCAACTTGAAACCTATTTTTATGATTATAAAGCATATTTTAAGCGGAAACACAAAAAGAATTTTTTGAAAACTCTACGGTGACCATACACCTTGAATGAGGTAATTAAAATTATTTTGCTTTCAATATTTATTTTAAGGGTGTCTATTTTTTTTTTTTTGTTTTGGCTTTTAAGATCCAACCAATGCACTGAGTTTTCTGATTTCATTAGAGAAGAATATTGAAAAAGTATTAGAAAATCTTCTCGCAAAATACAAAGACCAGCACTTGTCTGCTGGCAAAAGACAATTCGATTAGAAATTTTCGTATACGCTGCGGGCGCCAGACACTACTGAAATGCCAAAAATGTACAAAAGACTTAGGAGACAGGAGAGACGTAGCCTCTTTAAACAAGAAGAACCACGAGAAGTGTAAAATTATACTCAGTATTATTGTGCATGCATACTTATTTATACATACATACTCGTACTAACCACATGCACAAATAAATTGTGGCAAATGATTTCATTAGATTTGTATTCTACAGACTCGGGAAAGAATTAAGTCCCACAAAACTGAGCACATGCACTGGTATTTATTGAAAGAGAAGAAGATGCCTTGTTTCATAGTTTATGGATAACACAAAAAGTGAATTCTCAAAATAATTACTTGAGGTTTAAGCTAACTGCTGTCCATTTAGTGAGAAGAAATACAATTAAGTGGAAGATTAGCCGGTATTGAATAGCCTACAGATTGCAAATTACTGCAGTGAGCAGCCAAAAATAGTCGCTAACATTGCTGCGTGAAGGTTATTTAAATGCTCACACTAAGAGCGTCATGACAATGCTATTGGAATTGCTTTTTCAGTCCATTCTTGCAAGCATTTCTGAAGTGTGTTTACTTTTTCATAGCTGAAGCGTAGGTTAGTTGTATTGCAAGAGAATTTTGTGGCTTTCAATCTGATTTTGTGAAGGTAAAATTCAAAATAAATGTGAAATGGTTTTGAAGTGGTTTATGTCTATGCGATGGTTGACAACTTAATTGGCTATACCAGTGTGACGCATGAAAAACTAGGCGATTTTCGTGAATTTTTTTAAGAGAAAGTATGCGCTTGAATATTTCGAACTTCTTTGAACGCAATAAGGTATATCTTCAGCTATATTTTAAGATTTTTTGTTTTACAAAAATGTTGAAAAATAACGGAGTTATGGGCTGTCTTCGGAGGTGCCAAAAAAAGTGCTCCAACTGCTGGCATGATTCCGGCCAAATGAGTAGCTGAAACAAACAAATTTGAAAAGTTTATTAAACTTAAAGATATTTCCTATACAATAAACTACGATCTTTGAAAATTATCAAAAATTAACAAAATGGCGTAATTTAAAAAAAAAAATCGTTTTTTTATGCGAAATTGACAATTTTCAGTCAATCAAAAAGATCGTAGTCCATTGTATAGCAAACGTATTCAAAAATCAGTTTTAATTCGAAGTCGATTGGTCAATTTCTGGTTGAGTTATGGTGCCAGCAATTTTCAAAAATGTCGTTTTGAGCAAAACGCGTTTAAAGTTTCACTTATATATGTTTGCACCTCGAAGCGGTCGCTTTTAGAACGCTACCATCAAGATACGACCTTCCCGATTTCACAGGATATTTTTGAATATATAGAATCTAAAAAACAAATAAAAATTTTTTTTTTTAAGTGTCACACTGGTATAGCCCCTTAAGAGAATTGAAATATTCAGTATAGCCGCATGATTGCTCACTGCGGCGTATGAGCAACATTTTGCTTTGAGCATTGATGGCTTATTCGTACATAATTTAAACCATAATGATAAATTGGACTAAGTGAGCATGTTGACTTTTAGGTTCGGAAAAAGTTAATAATGACAATTGGAAAAATACATTATGCATGATATGTATAGGATCAACCGTTATAAGCATCACTTCCGAACCAGTGAAGGGGTCGCACAAATGGCATTGGCATAAATTAATTCAGTTACTTCAGCGATAAAACTGTTTCACACGTGATTTCTCTCCTTTCTACCTTTTTTGCTATAGAAGCTAATTTATACCAATTTTAAAATGTAAAAAACGGTATTTTTTAGCGCAAATTGAACTTGCCTTTAACCTTCGTCCTTTTTCCCAATTTATCTGTCCTTTTTCCCAATTTATCGCCATTTTTAAGGCCGTGTACATTTGTTTAAGTTACTTGACCTTTCGGTTGGTCATCCAACTTTTTTTGCTTTGAAAAGGCCTTTCAATAATAGAAATGATGTTCCATCTGTGGAAAAGAAAATTATAAAATTTGTTTAATTTTTAATTTAAGAAGCATGATGTGGGAAAAGGTTTGAAATTTAACATTATTTAATAAAAGTTCGAAAATCGAATTTCTATACATCATACTATGCGTATGTTATATTCTTGGGTGTATGTTTAGCTCCAGTCATCCATTAATCATTGGGTCATCCATTTTAACAAAACATTCTATAGTTGATAGCTTCTTACTTCGTAAGTAAAGAGTTCTCAATATAAGTTTATATTTGTTTTGTATGCATTGCGCTGCATGTGCCAGACAGCGAGGAAAGCCTACCAGTTTTATAATTTAAATGGTTAATTTTGACACTTTTGTGGCGATTCAGCTGTGCACCATTTATCCAATCTCATCCTTTCTATCACAACACAATCACATCAAACTGTGTGTATTTTTCTTTTAATGGATGTCAATACTTGAAATATACAAGGAATTTCTTTAAGCTGATGTAGCAAAAAAATTGGGAGGGACGAGGGAGATAATTTTATAAGAGTTTTGATGAAAGTGTACTATCACATAATAAAGTTGGTAATATAATACTTACCGTTAATTAAATTAAATATGACACAATTCGTGCTAAAATTGCAAGTTATACGCCATCGCAAGAAACGCATTGCGGCTAAGGGAATCACACAATTTTTATAGTCTATCTTAGATGGTATGACGGCCGAAAGCAAGAAACTACTCGCCACTACAGTAGATGCTGTGTAACATAACTTTCATCTTGGCATTGCTGTCAATGTCCTTATTATGTTTGACTACCTTCGGCTTGCAGAATGTAAGCTGTAATCATTTGTTACTGTTGTCTTTCGAAATTTTTTCAGTTATACGTTTTATATTTTTCCCTTCAATTTTCCAATGTGTCATCAATTTTCGATTTAACGAGAATTGGTTTCCTGGTTTCCTTTAATTTTGGTGAGTTCTCCTACTTTTGTAAATATCAGTAATTTTCGAAAGTTGAGATATTGTCTTTAACCGCTGTGTGCCAATGAGATTTTGTGTGATAGTGTCACTATATTATAGTATACCGAAAAAAAAAACAACGTTCTTATGTGTATAAGCTCTTAACCACAAGTGTTTATAAAACTAACATAACCCCATCATTTATGTTTCCAAAATTTAAAAAATTTTATATTAACAAAAAATTTTTATTTTTACAAAAAAGTATCATACATCTACCTCAGGGAAAGAAGTATATGTGCATTATTGTATTGAGCGATTTCTTTTCTCTCAATAACGGTATCAATCTCTTAGGCATGCAAATGGTTTTTGTTGTATTTTTTGTTTCATTTCCATGTGCATAGTTCTGCTTTAATATAAATCCTTAGTACCGTTAGAATCAATTTGTTGTCAGTATCATGTTTTCCTTAGGAAATAGGTATAAGTGCAGTAAGACATATTAGTTCACTTTGAACAGTAAACAAGAGAAGTTAAGTGAAGTGGTGATATTTTAATTGAAAACTAGTAGGTAAAATTACTGTGCATTTTTGTTACACATAATACTTATGCCAAATGCGGTTTAAGGTTAGAATGCCACGTGCTACCCATTTATCGGAAGAGGAGCGCGGATTAATAAGGGGCTTAAGTGAAGCGGGTACAAAAATTACTGAAATAGCCGCCAGAGTGAATCGTCATAGAAATACCATCAGTAATTTTCTTAAAAATCCCGATAATTATGGCACAAATAGGCGCACCGACTAATACTGATGAACGGTGCAAGCGAGAAATTCGGCGACTAGTAAGTCAAAATAACATGTCATGCCTGGAAATCAAGACGCATTTAGATCTCAATGTAACTAGGAGAAGAGTCCATCAAGTCTTGACATAAAATAAATTGATAAGGTATGAGTCCCGAGAACCTGTGCCTAAACTTTTACCACGCCACATAAGCGCACGCTTGGCATTTGCCGATAAAATGAAATTTTGGACCGATGAGTTCCAAAATGTTATTTTTTCTGACGAGAAAAAATTTAGTTTGGACGGTCCTGATGGTTGCCATAAGTATTGGCGCCATGTACGTCAACCCCGCCAAACTCGACACGAGCGAAATCATGGTGGCGGATCACTAATGATTTGGGCAGCTTTCAGATATGCTGGAAAGTCTCCGCTTTGCTTCATTCCCACCAAAACAAATGCGGAAATATACGTGAAGCTGTTGGATGAAGTGCTGATAGAATTTGGTGAGAAATTCTACGGAGATTCCTGGATCTTCCAACAGGACAACGCCCCAATTCACAATGCCCGCATTACAAAGGAGTTTTTTCATCAAAAAACATAACTGTTTTGGAGTGGACAGCGATCAGCCCGGACTTAAACCCAATTGAAGACTTGTGGGGAATACTTTCGAATAAAGTTTATAGGAATGGCTGCTAGTTTGAAACCATTGAACAGCTCAAAGATGCTTTGCTCATTGAGTGGAATGAAGTAAGCCATTCAACATTAAAAAAATTAGTGGACTCCATGCTAAATAGAATTAATCAAGTATTTTAAAAAAAAAGGCAAGCATATTAATTATTAAAAACACAAAAATAAATTAGTTACTTAACTTTAATTTAAAATAGATCCTTATGCGCATATACTTATTTCCTAAGGGCTGTTAATATTTAATTTTTATTTCCTTTATAAAAAGCATATTGAAATTGAAAAGCTTTTTTTTTTTTTGTTAATTTTTTGTACTACTATTAAAATAAATTGTATTGATAAGTTTCAATTCATTTGCAGTAGTTTAATTTGAAATTAAGTTGATGCACATATACTTATTTCCATGAGGTATTTATCAACATACATAAGTGCTTCTCTTACAACGAAGTGTAAATATGGATTTCATGAGAAATTAGCTTAAAGGAACATTTTTGTTTCTTACGCACTTCGCACTTCCATTCACGGTGGTTTTTGTGGTCCCGACAAAGTGCTGTTTCTGACAAGAAAGCAAGGCTGGAACAACATGTGAATATATTTTTTGTTTTTAGTACGTTGTTGCTTGCAGTTTTTTGTTCATATTAACCTTAGGCTTAAATTACAATTCACTTTTTAAATCGCGTTGTTTCTCTATTAAACCCTTGCGTACTATGTTGTCCGTGTGCTTTTCATAGCACAAATATTTACTTAAACTTTGCCTCTTTGCCCAGAGGTGGCGTTGGATAAGATATAAAGCAGGAGGTTTAATAAGATAAACAATGTTCTTGCGTAAACCATAGATTCTGAAATTTTAGCTCTACTAAAAATTAATGGAATTTCCTAAGGCACTTAAATTCAGCAAAAGTGTTCCTTCGTGAGTTCTAAAAAGTTCACAAATTTGACCCCTAAATAAAATATGAATTAACTTATCATTATTTTATAAGTTTTGGCTTTTATATATATTTTTTTTGATATGCTTTTATATAAGGCCATTAAGTGCTTTTCTATTTTTGGAATTTGTGGCTACTTAATTCTTTGATTTAAAAGCTTTATTCCACACTTTCATTTTATTGAAAGCTTAACAATTACTTTCGTCGCTTTTGGGGGTCACCTTTTTGGTTATCACTTCTGTCCTTTCTTTTATTTTTTGCGATTCACGAACACAAAGTAAATGTGACGAAATAAGCAGTAATAAACCGAAAAATATATTATAAAAAATAACAAAGCAACGAGATAATAAAAAAAGAGGAATTTTGCGTATCAGCAAGTTGGATTTTGTATAAACTATAATCGTAGATATTTAGAATCAAAATTTGGTAAAAAAGAATTTTGTGTTTTAATGGTGTCAAATGCAATAGCTTATTTAATAATAATCCTCGATTTGATATGCTTTTATCTTTTTAATATATTTAAAAATATTATATTAGTATTGAAATTCTTAAGATTCCTTAACCAAAAACATTTTTTTAATCCACACTTATATATTTTTCATATTAAGATCTTTGTGCCATCGTTGCTGTAATCTTCCTCCCGCTTGTTTTATGATTTTTCGGTTGCTAAATTCTAAATCATGATAACGTCCTGCTATAATTACACTTTATTTTTATATTTTATAATATCTACGCCGCATTTGTACTATAAGCGTAAATGTTGCGTATACGCCTAGTGTCCCATCATAACAAAAGATATAGAGCAACACTTGAATTGTGTTGAAATAAAGCAGAAAGCAAATGCACAATATATATAAAGAAAATAAGAAAGCTGTGTGCATAGTCAGGTAAAAACAAATAAAAATAATTGCTGCCCGTAAAAATAGCGGAATGTCTGGCGTAGACGTTAGGGCTTAAAAAATTTCAAACTTAAGCACACAATTGGTATTGTAGGTCATTGTTACGAGTTGTGCTAAAAACAATGAAAAGTACAGAAAATTATATTTTCAAGGCTAAGAAAATTAAAAATGTTCGCATGTTAAAAATTGGTTCAGCAACTTTTAAAAGTATTATAAATGCAACTAGCCATTTTATTGCAAATTTTTACAATAGTTCCAGTCATTATTAAATCAAATAATTATGCATTATTATATTTTATTTCTTGATTTGTTAACCCAATATACACCAAGTACTGGAGAAACTGAAATTCACACAAGCAAGCTAAAAGTTGAATATAAAATTTTATATAATTTCATATTTTATTATTTATTTAATTATTTATTTAATTAAATAGTGTGTTAACGCTTTCGTACATCCCTTACAAAAAAAAACCCATCATTAATTTTAACCAACACTTTGAGGCATGAAACTGTCACTGGTGGCTACAAAAGTCATATTAAATGCCATTCATATGCCACTTAAGAGGGTTTGTTAATATTTGCATGTGTGTGGTAAAGTGGGCGAATAAGCTATTCAAAATATCTGTACCACATTGCATATTGCATAAATTTCTATTCACTCATGCTTACGCTCCTCAGCCCTCTTATTTCAAATATAAGTCGGTATTATGCGGCCTGCTACATCTATGTTTCCCCCCAAGTGACATATTCCTTGAACAAGCATAAACCGAATTAGCTCTATCGTGTCTGAGCAACCCACAGCATTAACTATCTTTAGTATAAAACAAAAGTGCTTGTTTAAGTGAGTTTTACTAGACATTTCGGTTTCTGTTAACTTCTTTCATATTTGTTGTTTATCAGCTGTCGCCAGCGGCATGAACTCTTTCGTGTTCTTTCTATGCTCTATATTTTTATGTCGACAATTTTCAAAGATATTCTTTTATTTGTACTATTATTATGTCTTGTTCGCAGTTTTTACTACTTTATTGGTTGTTATTCTTGTTATTTTCGACGCTCCTGTTGCTTTTGGTAAAAATATGAAAATATATACCAATCGGGAAGCTAGCTTCCTTTAATTATTTATTTACGATTATATAAAAGAATGGATGGTTTTATTTTTATACATTACTTCTAAACATTTTTATTTGCTTTTTTGTTCCACTTTGCAATTGCTGTTGTTTTTGCCACGCAACGGTCTGCTCTGGTTGCCCTGTGGTTATTGTTTGAATAATGTCTGCCAGCTGCATTCAATAACAAACATAATGAAATACATGTTGAGAGATTAATTCTAGTATATATGTATACTTACATATGTGAATACTCGCATGTATATATGGTAATCAGACAAGTATGTTGCAGATGTCTTTAAAAAAGTTTCTTCAAAGACATGTATTATTACATTTGGTCATAAAATAGTATGCTACGTGATAATACATACATACAAGGTCTGTCGCAAAAGAAACAGAACTTTTTAAATACAACAGTTTCTGGTAGCGCCACCTATTGGTGGGTATATAAAATAAAAAGTTTGATCTCTTGTTGACATTTCGTAAAAATTTTAAGACAATGGGATAACTACAATCGATGATATCGATCAAAAAGTGACAGCAGCTTTCGGTCATCGGTCGTAAAATGCATTTTGAACAAAGAGCAAATATTAAATTTTGTTTTAAACTTGGGAAAATGTTTGCTGAAACATCAAATGATAAAAAAAGTTTATGGTGATCAGTGCCTATCCCGTAGTAATGGGCATGAGTGGTTTAAGCGATCCCAAGAAGGTCGTGAGGACCTCTGTGACGATCAGGAGTCACTGAAAAAAAGTCGTCTTCAGAAGTCAAAAATAAAGACAATGCTGATTTGTTTTTACGATTCCGAGGGTATTGTACACAGAGAGTTCATCCCACTTGTCCACACGATTAATGCTGTGTTTTGGCCTGGTATTATGAAGCGTCTTTTGTCACGCATTCGTTGTGCTCGACCACAATACCGTGAGGCAGGGTCCTGGCTTCTGTTGCACTATAATGCACCGTGTCATCGGTCGACGCTTGTCACTGATTTTCTGACAAAAAACTCCATATTAACCATTAATCACTCACCTGATCTAGCACCCTGTGATTTTTACCTATTTGGAAAACTTCATTTGCCCATAAAAAACACTGGTTTCAGGACATTACAGCTATCCAAAACGCGACGACCGATATTCTCAAGAGCATTCCGAAAAATGACCTTAAACACTCATATAAAATGCTAATTGACCGGGCTAAACGCTGTATCGAAGCACAAAGAAACTACTTTGAATAAAAAAATATAATTTTTGAAAAATATTAATTTTTTGTTGTTTTTTAACAGTCCTGTTTCTTTTGCAACAGACCTTGTATATAGTACCACTTAAACATGTGTGTAGGTATATTTTCACTTACATACTGAAATGTAAATGTTTTCATTTGTGTCCATGTTACTTCATTAACGTAACATAATAATAGCAGGTAAATTGAGTGTCGAGTACCAAAAACTCAAATTATTGCAATTATGTGCAGAATTCATTAGAACCAAACGAGGCGAACTTTGGTGCTACTGAAATGTTACGAGTAATACTTCGAAATATGCAAATTTCATCCTCATTAACAATTTTAGCCAACTCATTTGCAGTTAAGTTGAATGAGATGTGAGTTATGCGTTTACGCAAAATTACTCAGCGATGATGTATAATTAATTAGCAATTTTATATTTGTATGCATGAAGCTTGTTTTGCATATGTTCAATATATTATTCCTACATTTTGCCTTTAAATCAAACGTATTTCAGCAGGTTCACATTTATGAATAGTCATATTAACAAAAAATTAAATTGAGCTGTGTTTTTGTTTATCAAAGAGGTGGTGAATTAGATCTATACACATTTTCTTAAATGATATAAGCGGCATAAATATATGTATATATAGTAAAAGATTTTGCTAACTCTGGATATGGTACACCATACGTTGTTTAATAGTAGTTAGAAAATCTTGAAAATCTGGAACTGATACACCGCCGTTTTTGTTTCTTTCATAACACATTATGTACCTTTCATAACTTCTGTTTCGCTGAGAGGAACAATCTTATGTCGTTGGTTGTGTGGTTTATTTAAGGGGGTATTCTAGTGTAGAAACATGAATTTCAGGTAATTTTTAAAGTGTCGTACAAAAAGGCAATTAATATTTTTACTATCCATTTTTTTAAAAGTTTTGTTAATTTTAGAAGAGTAGAGAAAAAACTTAAAAACTAAAAAAAAGTAAAAAAAATTTCAAAAACTATGAGCTGACGAAGTGGGGGGTCTCTAAAAATTTCCACGTCACCATACCCATGATTTCAACCCTCCTAGTTATCTGAAACCAAAAAGAAAAAAAAAATTATTAATCTAGAACAATGTCGCAAGGGCCGGCACTACGGAAAAGTGGGGAAAAAAAATGTTTCACAAAATGGCGACTGCCTACAAAAAAATTTTTTTTGGATCACTTTTTCTAACTATTTCGAATTTTTTAAAAATATTAAAAATAAAAATTTGGAGATGGGGCTAGTTCCAACCATAGACAAGCTTATAAAGAAGAGTTTATAAAAATTTCAAGTAAATCGGTCCAGTAGAACCTGAGAAATCATGGATATCGTTCCGAAAAAGTCAGTTTTGAGAAAAACGCGTTTAAAGTTTTGCGTTCCGGCCGAACCAGTTTGGATGCCGGGTCAGAAAAGTGCCTATATCTCCGGAAATAATTTGAATTTTGATAAATCCTCTTGTACACATATTCTTGAATAGTTAAGCTTTGAAAATATAAAAAAAATCGATTTTTTTTTTGAGTTTCTAAACTAGAATACCCCCTTAAATAACCCCATCGACACATCACCATTAAAGTGCTTTTCAGCTGATATTTAAACTACAGTTAGTGGCTAGATAATGTTGTTAGCACATAAAGAACGTAAGAAATATGCGGTTGCCAAGGGGTAAAGGTACCACATATCGTTAGAGTTTAGCCGCTACAGGGTGTGAAGCAAAAAAGTTGATAAACCTAACTAAATCACATATTATATTTCACTTTTAAATAACCATATTAGTAATTCAGCCATCATAGTAGACTTTCTTCTGAAATAATTTCAGAGCACACTTTGCTTACTATATTTAGTTTTCAACATGCGCTGTCATCTTTTCACTCAACCTTCACAAGGCTGCTCTGTACACCTTTTGGTATATATGTAGTAAAACAGTGCGAGTATGCGAAACCATAGTATTTGAAAACATTAATCATTTTTCCTGCATTGACCTAGTGTGAATGGACAATAGACGTTTCTGTCAGACACTCACTTTGCGAAAGTGACATAAAACAGATAATAGAAAGAAAGAGAAAAATGTCTGTATTTAAAATGCCATTCTCGCCAAGAATGCTAGTGAATACATGCCTGGAAGCATGTGATTGATGATTGGTTGGTATGCGGCCACTCTCGCTCAGATTGAATTCCGTCGATAATTTCAATAAATTAACTGCCATTTGGACCTTTAAGTAAGGACTGCTTGTGTGAAGCTTATATGACCAATGTAGAACATATCTACTAATATTACTTGTTACTTGTTCAACACGTTCGTGATGAGGTCGTATGCTCGAGGATTTGAGCCATAAAATAGAAGTCATTTTTATACATTTTTAGCACCCTTCCTGTTTGTTTTCTGCAATAGTGTTTTTACAACAAATACGAGACATAATTGTAATCTCATACGTGGTCATCGAACTCATAATGGGGTGCTCGCAATTGACAGGAGAATGTATATACTTATAAATTATAATCTGCTTTAGCGAGTTATTATATAAAAGTATAACAAAACATTGAAATCCTATACAATGTACAAGTATATCATCAGCATCCGTCTGTCCATATCTGACTAAATAAATTTCAATTTTGCTTATGGATTTAAAAGAGACATGCAAAAATGTATGAAATTTTAAATTAAAATTAATCAAATTAAATTCCCGTAAATACCGTATTACATACTAAATGAATTCATAATTTCATTGGCAGCTCAGCAGGTATTTAATAAAAATGTGTTAAAATAATGCAACAGTTCTAAAATCTAATACGCAGCTAATAACGGGTGATTTTTTTGAGGTTAGGATTTTCATGCATTAGTATTTGACAGATTACGTGGGATTTCAGACATGGTGTCAAAGAGAAAGATGCTCAGTATGCTTTGACATTTCATCATGAATAGACTTACTAACGAGCAACGCTTGCAAATCATTGAATTTTATTACCAAAATCAGTGTTCGGTTCGAAATGTGTTTTATCGACAAATTTTGTTCAGCGATGAGGCTCATTTCTGGTTGAATGGCTACGTAAATAAGCAAAATTGCCGCATTTGGGGTGAAGAGCAACCAGAAGCCGTTCAAGAACTGCCCATGCATCCCGAAAAATGCACTGTTTGGTGTGGTTTGTACGCTGGTGGAATCATTGGACCGTATTTTTTCAAAGATGCTGTTGGACGCAACGTTACGGTGAATGGCGATCGCTATCGTTCGATGCTAACAAACTTTTTGTTGCCAAAAATGGAAGAACTGAACTTGGTTGACATGTGGTTTCAACAAGATGGCGCTACATGCCACACAGCTCGCGATTCTATTGCCATTTTGAGGGAAAACTTCGGACAACAATTCATCTCAAGAAATGGACCCGTAAGTTGGCCACCAAGATCATGCGATTTAACGCCTTTAGACTATTTTTTGTGGGGCTACGTCAAGTCTAAAGTCTACAGAAATAAGCCAGCAACTATTCCAGCTTTGGAAGACAACATTTCCGAAGAAATTCGGGCTATTCCGGCCGAAATGCTCGAAAAAGTTGCCCAAAATTGGACTTTCCGAATGGACCACCTAAGACGCAGCCGCGGTCAACATTTAAATGAAATTATCTTCAAAAAGTAAATGTCATGAACCAATCTAACGTTTCAAATAAAGAACCGATGAGATTTTGCAAATTTTATGCGTTTTTTTTTTAAAAAAAGTTATCAAGCTCTTAAAAAATCACCCTTTAGTATTTACACTGATACAAGCGTGATTTGATTTACATAAATGCAGGATAAACATATGCTAACAATACTAACGTGGGGAAATACTTACTCTGAAATCAACTGAACTACTGCATAAATGTGAAGCACAAGTACAACAAGTAATCTAATTTTATTTTAGTTTTTAATCCTCTTGGCAAGAAAACTACCAACCATGACTAACTTATCATGGTATCATTAAGAATTAGTATTATTGAAAGATTACAGCTGTAGCTTCCAACAATATTCAGATTTTTATTTAACTAATTATATATTTTTTTTAATTTAAAGAAATATAATAGATATTTCTTTGCAAACACAAAATTTATATGAATTCAATTCTAAACAGATTTAATATTGTCCTTCATGGCGTATACGCAATAAAAACAATCATGCAAAGTTTATACCCAAATCTACTGTTTATAATTTCTTGAATTACAATACAATAATTATTGATTCAGAATAAGACAGCAGCGGCAAGGACATGCTTGTGAGTTTTGCGGTACAAACATTTTGGCTTCCTGCTTACGTTAGCTGTGGAGTTAGTGCTTAAAAGGCATATCTTGCATTATATTTTCATCGTCATGTTCAATGTAGGCACGTTCTCTAAGTCAAATAACTGCATTGCAGCTTAAAATCCTTTTTCTGTGTAAATATTGCAGGCTAGCCGACTAAATATGCATATTTAATAACTATAAACTTTATTTCAGTGCAATAGTATTCGCAATACCAAGCTGGCTCACAATATTTTTTATTTTACAAAAAAATATAGTTAAAGAGTTAGTTATTATATCTATATTTTTCATTATTCATCGCTTTTGGCATTGTATTTAAATTTTATTATTGAATCAAGAATATATAAAAATAGTAAAAAATGTATTGTACATAATTAATAAAATTGAAAGGAAATTGTT
This sequence comes from Bactrocera correcta, assembly GCA_027475135.1. Taxonomy (NCBI): domain Eukaryota; kingdom Metazoa; phylum Arthropoda; class Insecta; order Diptera; family Tephritidae; genus Bactrocera; species Bactrocera correcta. Next base: position 36,254,453 of record CM050323.1, read on the forward strand.
ATTTCACTATTTTTAAATTAAAAATTCGCAACCTTAAGCTATTTCTGACTCATTCTTTTAAATATTAATATACTATACATTTTTCAGTATCAATTACGTACTGAAATACAATAGTTCAAACAGTACATTCATTGGGTCCTTCGAAATTGTGGCCAATTATTTTTGAAAAATTATTTAAATGGTAAATTCCCCTGAGAGTGCTAGAACACAGGTTGCCAATATATGAGGTTCGTACAGGAAGCTTTAATGTCTATACAATAAAGTAAATACTTAACAATACATTGTAATCAAGTCATTGGTTTGACGTATTTCTTCAGTGGCAGTATTTATTTTATTTTTATTATTTTATTTATTTTATTATTGTTGAACATTTGATATAAATGAGGTTATATTTGAAAATATGTTATTTTGAAGTGCAATATTCAGTAAAATTTCTTTTAAATAATTATTTTTTCTTTCCGAAAAATAATTTTACATTTCTATTTTAATTAACTTTACACATGAAACTTGAGTAAATTTTCTTTCGTAGAAATAATAGTTTTTTCTTGGCGAGAAACTCATTTCCTGTGTTGGGTACAAATTTATATAGTAAATAGTGTTGCTGGTTTAACTGACTTTACAGCAAATTGTAGTTTGATTTTCGACCTTTATTACAGACGAATTTTAATTAAAACATAACGTATTTTGCGTTAACCACATTAAGTCAAGGATGAAAAAATATCCACATAAGCGAATGAGCTTGTTCTTCGTTTAGTTGAAATTAAGAGAAGTAACAATAAATTTTTACTTATCTTGCCATAATCATAATAACTTAACTCAGATATTCTAATAAAATAACTTTAATCAAAAAAATATTTTAGTCCTTTATAGATACGTATGTACATTAAACGAACACGTTAAACAAAATATGTCTGCGTTAAAATATTCGTGTCATGCAACCACTGTTAATTTACATACTTGGCTACAAAATTTTCCACATTCTTTTATCTTTTGTCTATTTCACAGCTGTGGGTGTAAGCGACACATTGCGCATTAGTGAACTAAATTGGAAATTATTTACATACTTGCGGTGTGTCGTTGATGTCTTTGCACCGCCTTCTGTTGTCAATGTGTTTGAAAGCCTTAAGTGGGCGTTTAACTCGAAAAATGTTTTTTTTTGTTCTTAGTGCGTTTAACAGTATTTAAAAATGTGTTAAGTCTTCCATTAAATTTTGTTTAATTTATTTTCCTTTTTACTGCAGCACAGTATTTAACTCGTTTACGTTTTATTGGTTATAATTAATTTCAAAAAAAAAAAAAAAATTGATTTTTTGACACCTAAGCCCCCTTTTCGTAGACCAGGTCACATATAGTGTTATGTTACATAATGTGCTTGTTTAAAAACTAAGCGATTTTGAGACCAAAAGAATGATATCTAATAGAGAATTTTGATTAATTTCTCTTCGTTAAACATAATGTTAAGGAAAATTTGTGAGAAGAAGATTATATTATTTGTTGGTAAAAGGTTATAAGATAAACTAATTTTTTTTTACTGAAATTGATATCAAAACAAACAAGGGAAAATTGTTAATTGAGATCGTTGGGTAAAGGAATGGATTTGCTGCATAAGATTTTAGTTTAATATCTTAATTTTTCTGCCATTTCCATATGACTTTTATAAGTATATGAATATTATATGGGCTTGTGGAAAAACGATATGCCTGCAAAACGTTAAATTTATACTTACGTATAAATAATTTAAAATTATGGAGGAGTTAAAATATTTTTCATATTTAATTTCTGGTGTTAAAGACGCGTAAATTTGGTGTGTTATTAAACTTTTCAAAATGTGCAAAAGTTGTTTGTTTTTTCACATTGCTTTTGAAATTACAAAATAACAAAATTTTACTGCCTATGACTTCGGTTTTCGCTCGAAATTATTATTCGTCCAGTGGCAAATTTACTTAAATATAATTCAGTCACATGCCACTTTCATTTAACGTCCATCTGTCGTTCAAAGGCCATGTGCCACACTAGACAGATAAGCTTGTTTCGAACTTTGAATATGAGTTTTAACATCTCCTTCACTTTATATGGAGATAAAGTGCAAGCATTCAACGACAAATGAAACTGATGGACGGATATGGCAAAATTGGAAATTTTAGAATGCGAAAGTGGATACCATCATTCAAGTGCAAGAAATAAGTGAATAAGAAGAAAATGAGAGTTGATGTATATATTTTATTTAAAAGTTGGTAAAGTAAGTAGGACACTTTTCGAAGTAGAATAGATTTTGTAATTTTACTTACTTATACTGAAAATCTTATGTGATATTTTTGACCTTGTACAGGCAATAGAACAGTGGGTGTACAATACATAGTCAGACCAGTTCCCCAACAATCCAAACAAACATGTTTGTATAGCATAAATCAACTAACCTTCACCGTAATTAGTACAAATATTATTCATGCGATTCAATAAACACTTACAGCTGGGGAATTCGGCCAAATTGTTTGCTTTGGGGTGGTCAACCAATATACGTATTTATCTCTGTAATGTAATCTAAAAACACATATTCGTACAAACATTCATACATCTGTATATATGTCTATATATAATTTTCTGTTTATTTTGTCATCGCCCACAATATGTTGTCATAATTAAATAATTGCTTATAGTTTGCTTGAATAAATTTAATTAGAAATTCCTGTTGGTGGTATATATGTTTTGTCGGCTATTTCCGCTCGTTTATAATTGATAACATAAAAAAACAAAAATTAGTAGATCCAATATATAAATGAACAGCATATCTATCTGTCTATATGTATATATGCGGGAAAAACTGCTCTAAACTTAAAAATAATATTGTATTTCATTTCTAATTACCGCTTTTTCAACTTTCTCTACTTTCTCTCATTTTTTAAAACCCACACACATAGCTTCGTATCAAGTTGGTGACGAACTGATTGATAACACTGGTAGAAGTGTAAGAATCTTGTTAAGGCAATGGACAGAAATGGAAGAGTGTTCTTATATCAGAAACAGAAATTTCTTAGAGTCTGTGAAACACAATTAAGAAGGACATATTTGTGGGTCCTGAGAACTAATGAAAGATGAAACATTTGAGGAAATGCTCAATGAAACTGAAATGTGAGCCTGGATAGCCTTTAAAAGCGTCTGTGAAAGACAATTACAAAGATCTTGTGACTGAACTACTTACTGCCTAAAAATAATGGGTTTCAACACGTCCCTTAAAATTCACTTTCTCCCATCTGGATTTTTCCCTGAAATTTTATGCACCGTAAGTGATGAACATGAGGAACGGTTCTACAAAGACATTTCTGCTATGGAGAAACAGTACGAGGTGTGCTCTAAAAGTATTGCGAGTTTTGTGTTTTTAAAAATTTTTTTTTTAATGAATATCTATTTTATCCCCTTCAAAGCCATCTTTATCTCGTCAAGAGAAGCGTAACGTCGTCCTTTCATGGGCCTCTTCAGTTTAGGGAACAAGAAAAAGTCACAGGAGGCCAGATCTGGGGAATACGGTGGCTCTTGCATCATTAGTGTGTTGTTTTTGGCCAAAAAGTCACGCACAAGCAACAATGTATGTGACCAGGGCCGTTACGTGGTCCAAAAGCCAATTTTAGTTCTTCCACAAATCTGGGCGTTTTCTGGCTTCGCGCAAATTGCGCATAACTTGCAGGTTCCTTATTGACCGTTCTTCCCTGTGGCAAGAACTCATGATGCACCACGCCCCTGCAATCGAAGAAAACTGTCAGTTACGATTCGCGATAATTTTTGAACACACCCCGTATATAGTAAATCTTATTTACTATTACAATGATTAGCATGATAAATGTTACCATCAAAAATGTCAAACTTTACGATAAAGATGCGAGTCGCACTAGGTACCTACGTAATAATAAATATCAGAAGCCTTTTTTTGTGAATTTAATTTTATTATATATAATAATAGTTCCTTAAGATTCTCAGATGCTAAAATTTTGCGAATTTTCCAGGTTTTAAATGTTAATTTCTTAAGCAAAACGAATTCAACTACTCACAGCACTTGCTTGCCATTATGTAAACACTTCCCGGGTAGTAATAAACAGACCATTAGTTGTCGTTATTATTGTAACCTATACATATACAATCATTATCACATAAATTTCTTTTATTTCTCAATTTACGGTCATTCCATAGTAGTTGACCTGTCATATCAGTCTTTGTGCTTTCCAAGTTTATAAAACGCAAATCAAATCAACAATTTGTTTCTGCGTTTGCTTAATATGTTTGTATGTGCACACACACAAGTCTGCTGAATAAAAATAAATTTGAACTTCTCTTGGCTTATCTTTAAATTATCATGAAACCAACTTGCAACCACTTCATAAGATTTTTGCACATTTGTAAGTTTGCAGCATTTTAACGACGTCAGCCTCCAATTGCGTATACGCAACAGCTCTAATCGGATTGTCTTTTGGTGGCAGGCAAAAGTTGTTCTTTGTGTTATGCCAGGTGTCTTTTAAACTCACACATTTTAATTTTCGTTTTTGTTTGTTTATTCTATTTTCACCGTGTTGTGGTTCTGCAAAATGTTACTTTTGTGGCTTTAAATATGGTAGTTCTGTTGAGGCAAGAAATTTGACAGTTGTTATATTTTTTTTTTTAATTTTTATGAATTTAAATTCCACGCACACAAAAAATTTTTAATTTTTTAATTTATAATTTTTTTCTATATTATATTGTCTATACGAGATCGGATTGGGGTGTCTTGCAATAAAATTTAAGAAAGTACCTCATATAACATCGATTTTTTTTCTGTTGATTGTTGTCTTGGTGTGTGTATTCTCTAGAGTTAGTACATTTCATTTTATACTTGGTTTATAACTTTAGTTTCAAAATATTCTTTAAAATTATACTAGGAAGAGACCTTTTTAATTCCATTTTTTTTTTTTTTGCGGCATTAATGTAGTCTACAACTCATACAAGAAATTTTGGATTTATTTAGTATATATACAAAAAATTGCAACACAGTAGGTAGTTAAAAGTAATGCGTTGGAATCTGCTCTCTTTGTCGATTGTCCAGTGAGAATTTACGCCATTTCATTGATTAGAAGTGAAGCTATTGCGTTTTAAGTGTCAGTTTGTTTGTGTTATCTTTGCGAAAATGAGCTTCGAACGAAGAGCCAACATTAAATTTTGTTTTAAAATTGGTTAAACTTTTGCCGAAACGTTTCAATTGTAAACAAGTTTATGACGGTAGCAGAGTGCACGAGTGGTTTCAACGTTTTCAAAGTGGTCTTGAGGACAAAAATGACGTTCAATATGTGGGCCAATCAAAATCCGTGATCACCGGAAATTCCATCGAAACTATGCGTGAATTCATCAAAAATCAGCCAAAATCATCATTGAAATTCATGGAAATGGAATTGAACATCTCCAAAACATCACTCTATCGCATTTTGACCGAACATTTGGGCTTACGAAAGGTGTGTGCATGGTTTGTTCCGCACAAATTGACTGACGTTCAAAAATTGCTCAGAATCCAACATTCGACCGACGCTTGTGACCGATTATTTGAGCAAAAATCACATTTTTACCATCAAATACTCACCGTATTCACATGATATGGCACCGAGCGACTTCTTTATTTTCGGAAAAATGCATTTGCCCATGAAAGAAAAGCGTTACGCAGACGTAGGGGTCATTCAAAAGGCTTGCACCGGCATACTGGTGGCCATACCTACCAAGGAGCTAAAACGCTCATTCGACAGGCTTTTAAACCGTGCAAAAAGCTGTATTGAAGCAAAAAGAAACTATTTGAAATAAAATACATTGTTTTTGCCGAAAAAACCATTTATTCTGTTTTTTTTTAAGTCCTGTTTTGTTTTTGAACACACCTTGTATATATATATGCTTTCTAAGGAGATCCTTCCAGGTCTTTGTTTTTATATTTTTAATTTTAGTTCATATCAAAGTTTTTTTTTAATTTTTATGAAAATTTATTAAAATATAAAATAATTTTCGAATAAATAAGGATTGAAACGGCAAGGACCTGCCTTCATTTATGGCAAATTATAAATGAAATGCCAATGATAATACGGCGTGGTACTATTTTAATTTAATAATTATCAACATAATATTTTATTAGTTACTATTTTTTTATCTTCTGGCATTTATGAATGATATATATACATACATATATATACATGCTACTTTAGACTTAACTGAGTCAGGCGCTTGAATAAATAAAACTCTTCTTCTTCTTTACTGGCGTAGACAGCGCTTACGCGATTATAGAAGAGTCAACAACAGCGCGCCAGTCATTTCTTCTCTTCGCTACGTGGCGCCAATTGGATATTCCAGGTCCTTCTCCACTTGGTCCTTCCAACGGAGTGGAGTTCTTCCTCTTCCTCTGCTTCCCCCGGCGGGTACTGCGTCGAATACTTTCAGAGCTGGAGTTTTTTCGTTTATCCGAGCGACATGACCTAGCCAGCGTAGCCGCTGTCTTTTAATTCTCTGAACTTTGTCAATGTCGTCGTATATCTCGTACAGCTCATCGTTCTATCGAATGCGATATTCGCCGTAGCCAAAGCGCAAAGGATCATAAATCTTTTGCAGAACCTTTCTCTCGAAAACTCGTAACGTCGACTCATCCGTTGTTGTCATGGTCCAAGCCTCTGCACCATATAGGAGGACGGGAATTATGAGCGACTTATAGAGTTTGGCTTTTGTTCGTCGAGAGAGGACTTTACTTTTCAATTGCCTACTCAGTCCGAGGCAAGAGTAATCCTGCGTTGGATTTCCAGGCTGACATTGTAAACAAAACTAGGAAACATTTATTTTCTTTGAAACTATTATATCTCTTTTCCTGAAAAAGTGTTAGCCAATTAATTTACTATATAGTCCTAAGCTAATTACATATAAGTATTCATTTTATTAAATATTATCGCTCCCTCTTGTATATACAAATTGTCATATCAGCATGTTTTCTCTTTAAAAAATTGAGAATTGTTTCTTCTTCGTGGAAGTAATGATCTTGCACAGCATTAAAAGCTTTACAAAATGTCCATTAACTTTAATTTAGTAGAAGAGAGTTAAATTTTACATGGAAATAATTTTGTGATTTAAAAACAAAATAATGTTCTCGTATGGCTTGCATATAGCCAGCGCCAATTTTAGAATAGCTTGCAGATACGAATTTGAAACTAAAAAATATTTTTGATTTACGAGAATCAATTTTGACATGAATGTATTTTATTTAATTTAGTAACTCAATTTTCTTTTTGGTTATAAGCAATTGAATTTTAAGTGACCTAAATTAGTGCAAAAGCTAACTGGAAGTTTATTGCACATTTGACTTTGTGTTCATTATTCCTTTTTTACCATTTTTCATTCCACAAACAAAATTTACATGTGAATTCCAGCTAAATAAGATAAAATTTCAAATAACAATACTTCAATGAAAGCTATCATTAAAATAAATTAGTTCGAAGCCGTAACCTATACTTGGCTCACACAAACATTCGTCGAACAAACAAATATAACATATACAAACATTTATAGTTAATATTGCTGCCACTCCATGATAAATAGCTGACATGTTGACAGAATACAAGTAGAGAGAAAAGACTGTGGTCAACCACAAACACTGTCAGCAATTTTTGCTTTATTGCTAGAGCGAAAGAAGAAAGGAAGAAATATGACACGCTTGTAGATGTTCACTCATTCAGATACCAAAAACTAATTTTTTTTCAAATACATTAGCTTGAATTTATATATTGCAACAGAATCAATTTTCTGCTTGAAAGATAATCAAATATGAAAATAATTGCTACAGAGAGGATGTTAAACTGAGCTTGTTACTATTTAATTACAACTGATAATAATTAAGTAGAATATATCTGCACAGAAGTGGAAAAAGTACTTAATGTCTCAAAAAAAAGTTTTTTTATTTAATTCTGTTGGCATTTATGTATGTTTTGCTTACTCAAGACTCACTCAGATCTACAATTATCTTCATTATCAGTTCAGTGTTGGAATTAACCAGTTCGCTCGCACTAATGCCAATTTTCCTGCTGTCTAGCATGACAAAATTGAAAATGGCTAGGTTACCGGCAGCCTTGGGTATATTAATTCCTATCTTAAACCACATGCATACAAAAGAAGTTTTCATCGCCGTTTTAGCTATAATAGATTATAATAGATAATTAAAATTTGCAATTTTTTTCTGTAAATATTAAAGAATATCTTAAATATGGCATTAAAATACCAGAGAAATTACTCATTGTAATATTTTTGAAATCATCACTTATAAGTTGTACTCACTTATATAAAAACCAATTTATTTACACAAAATACTTTATACAACTATTATCAATTTCCAGTTGTTTAACTTTCCTTTCTGAAGACTTCAAAGAAAATTTGCTTTTACATGAAGAGATGCAGCCTATAATATTTTTTTTCGTCCTTGAGCCATCCGAAGAAGCGATATTAAATATCCTAAAAATAGTTTTTAGTTAATTAGGAGAGCTAGCCAATATACACGATAACATTTGTTAACACTTACATAGTCTACTAACTGAAAAAATATTAATATTTCCACTCATTTACCTTCTATTGAATTATTTTCAATACCAAAAAGTGATTAAAAGAGCAGGCCCACGATCAGTATAATACATACACACATAGCAAAACGACCAAACGTATTTAGATTTATTTTTAGAAATTCACTTGAAATTCTTTGTAAAGTACTTAAACTATTTTATTTGTTGAAAACTTAAATAATATACACAGCTCTTTTGGTCCCCCAATAACCACATTGACCACAGTTAAACCAAAGTTTTATCATATTCAAATCACAATAAGTCCACACTTTCCTTCTTGTGGTCTCTACTCATGTATATACATATTCTTGTTTAACATTCACGGCAACCTAGACTTTAGAATGCGAAAAAACATACCAAACATGCTATGTAAGTAATAGTCAGCAAACTTTTATTTTGTGGTTGTGGTTGACCACTTTAACAATTCTGCAAAAAGGACAACCAATTCTTTTATAATTTTTTAAGAAATTTACCAATAAAAATATAATATATAAAAGGGGGTTAGACTATTGTATACAGCGAAATATTATTACTTATGTCTCTAAATTGGATTTGTGGAGATTTTTCTAATTGTTACTGAAAGTATGGTATTTTTGTTCGATACTTACTTGTTTAATCCCAAGGGTACTCAAAAGGAAGAAATTTAAATGAAATTTGTTTTTTTGGTCTGCTAAATTCATTTCCCCAAAGAAAGCGTTGTTGCATGTATATATATTTTGCGGTTATATATGTATTCACATACAAAAAATATGATGTATATGCATGATCTAATTTTTTCGCAACCTATAATTTGTGCAGTACGTGTACGCGAAGTTCCTAATAATATTCAAATTTATACAAAATTGCACAGTCTCTCTAATGTATGTTGATCACAATACAACACAAATCGAAAAATAAAATTATTATTTAGCATTGACAAATCTTTCAAATTTTTCTATGAAAAAGATAAAAATTTCGAAACTCGGACTTATTGCATATCTTTGTTTACTACGAAATCATGTACGATAAAATTTTTCTACAAACATTTCGAAAATGTCAAACATTACAAATTCCAAAAATTGAAATATTGTGTGGTAATACATATATATGTGTATGTTTTGATAGCTGATGGTTTGCCTATGATTTCAATGAAAGAACTGTAGCCACCAAAATACATGCCTATTGGGATATGTGTGTGTATTTTCCATAATTTTATCTTTTCTCTTTTGCTGATTTTTTGTCAATGTTAGATTGATGACTACGAGAAATATTATGAGCTCTGCGAAAACAATTTTGTACCCTGCCAATTAATTTATAACTAGACAAAAAACAAAACTATCTGTTTTCGTTTCGTTTTTCGTTCGTAAGAACAAAACAGTGAGCCGATTTACTTTATTTTATTATTTTACCAATCGTTGTGAGTTTAGTTATTATGAAGAAAATTTTGGAGAATAATATTAGTATATTGTGACAAAAAAATACCCAGAAATTCTAACTTAAATGTATGGGTAAATGATATTTTATATTTTAATTTTTAGATTATATTTTGCTACGTTGGTAAGACTCAAAATACTCAAAATTAAAATCGTTTTATCTTATTATCTCCGTTATATCTGTCAGCGACTTTAATTTCGCATTCACTAAATATGATCATTGAATATCAGAGAAGGTCTGTGATTCAAGTGTGCTGACGAAATGGTGAATACAACACGTTCGAGTGAATCAAACTCAAATTGAAGTCTGACAGAAATGTGAAATACCCACTCGCAGCTGCATCAGATTTTGGAAACAAACTTATCTCTTGGGTTGACCAAACTGTTGCAGTCAAGACTACACTCATATTTTCCAGCCGTTCGGGTGAGCAAAACATTGGCAACAGCACAATAATGGGTTGTGCAGCCGGCTCGATGAAAAATTGTGACTGTATATTGCTCTTCTACGTAAATTTTTTTACACATGTAGGAATGTGTGTTCACTTGAATTTTACTTTTACTGAAAACCTCGAGTTGTCACTTTGATTGCTTAAGTTTTGGTGGCGGATTTGCATGCGAGCATTTCATTTGAAATTCTGTTTGCTTTTAGGTTAGATATTTCATGCACATAAAGTTTCTTGTTGTTAGGATAATATATATATTTATATAGAAAAAAAAAAAAAAAAAACAATATTATAATATGTGACCTGGTCTACGAAAAAATCAATTTTTTTTATTATTATTTTTTTTTCATTTTTTTTTTTTTATTTATTTATTTATTTTTTTCTTTTTTGACACCTAAGCCCCTTTTTCGTAGATCAGGTCACATATTTATAGCAGATGCAGAAGCATTAATAGAGGGAAGCAATAATTTCGATGAAACAGTTCAGGCAATTTGATCTAGTCAATCCTGTTAAGATTTGCCATACGTACGCTAATTATATTAAAATTTAACCAAATTTTTTATACCCCTGTCAAGAAAGTATCGGGAATTTATAAATAAAACGAAAATTTTTCAATCATCAACCAAATTTATTTTATCGCCTTCAAGGTAATATCCATTTGAAGCGATGCACATGTGTCGACGCTTCTTCCAATCGTCAAAACATCAAATTTGCTTTGATGTCTTCAACTGACTCAAAACGTGTTCCCCGAAGTGGATATTTCGGTGTGGAAAAAGGTAGAAGTCATATTGGGCTTGATTAATGATATTTGTTGAGCATTTGGCCAAAATTTAACACAATTACGTTGATTTAAATTTTAAAATTCGAAAAACACCACTGAGGTCAACTGATATAAACAGCTGCTGTAGACACACTGGTTGACAGATCGCACTAATTTTTGGCATCACAATTAAGGAAAGTTGTAACAACCTAGGAATGTACTTGTCTTCCATATAAGCCAGAGATGAGTGGGAGAAATGAAGAATTTCCGATAATTTCTTGAATATATACAACCATTGTATTAAAAATTTATTGATGTTCCTCCCTCTTGATTGTTTGAAAAGATCGGTGATGGACCACAATGAACTTTTTTGCAACTTAACTCAAACCTCATACAAATTTAAATATGTTTACATTGTATATGAAAATGCCTTGGAAGCTATTCACGATTATAATTTAAATAAATATATACATACATAAGCACGTAAGCGGCTAGTAGCCTCTTCTCTCTTATACTTAAAAGAAGTTTCCTAACTAATATGCTTGACTATTAAAAAATATATATTTTTTCCTTCCATAGCACTGCAAAGACGTGGTTTCCAACACAAATATATAAATTTTTATTAAGTTTTTAGAAGTAAGTTACTTAAATTTAGATCCTAGCAACTATAAACACAACCAGATTATTTAATTCCATTATGCATTGTTGTCTCTTCATACTAGTTTGAAATAAAAATTTACATTCAAATTTCATCCATTTCTAATGTAGTGTTCTGTGGAATTTCATATGAATATTTTAGTTCTTACAAATATGTAGGAGATTTCACCTGCCATCCAAAATCCCCTTTAAAACTACCAGAATTACAGTAAAGAAAATATTCGTTACGCATGTGTATAAGCTGAGTTGCATGTAAAGTGGATTTGTTATTTGTTTCAGTTTTTATACTCATTGTTATGCACACATATTGGGTATAGCAGTCATTGTTATGCTCGCAAAACATATTTAAAGCATTTTACGTAAGGGGAGATCTTATTATTTAAGTATATTGGAAAGTTCTGCAAAATTGTAATTTTCTGTAATTTGGATCCACATTCAAAATTATTATATCAATGACTTAGTCGTCTAAACTGAGTTTATTGAGAATTAATATGGAATAACGTGTAAATTATTGTGTTGAATATTTTTTCTATAAAGAGCTTATGTTTTTTTTGCAACTAAATGTATAGAAAAAACTTTTCACATCTCCAAAAAATAAAAATTTTTCGTCAATGACAATCGCGATGGTTTTTATTTACAACTTAAAATGTAAATATATGTTTTAATAAAAGTGAAAATTGAAAATTTTCCCAGCCAAAGCAAAGTTACTTTCTTGTTTTGAGTAAACGTTTGACCTTACAATAAATATTTATCAACGCAAAACACTTGGTTTTTGAATTTTGCTTTATTAAATATAAATTTTAAGTCATTCCAAGAAATATCAGAATCAGTTTCTTTTTAACCTTTTTAAACTCACTCCTGACTTGTGATATCATTTGTTGATAAACATTGAGAATGTGTATCACATTATCCACAAATTTCTACGATATGTTGAAGAATGTGTTGTTAGTCAAGATTTAGACAGCCAATGTAGTTATGCCTTCAAATGCATTCTGTAAATAAAACAAAAATGTCAATGATTGGTTAGAAATCTAAAAAATATCATATGATATAGTTCTTATTCTTACATGAACAACACATACATAAGTTAGATATTTTGTATATTTAGTTTAATTTATTTAATGTGTATCAACAACCAAGCAGTAGTAGTAGTTACAGATTGACAGCTGACATTTAGATAAAGTTTTTGAAAATTATTTTACAGAAATAAGAGGTTGATAAACTAAAACTTCTTTTCTATACTCTGTGTCTACTTTTCTCTACCTTGCGAAAAGAAGAAACGGCTGGAGCGCTCTTGTTAACTCGGCTATAACCGCGTAAAGGATTTCTACGGCAGTAAAAAAGAAGAAGTGTCTACTTTTATTACAAATATAAAATAATTTAAAAAGTATTTTTAATTTATCATTTTGATTTCGGAAGTTTCCAGAGAATTCCATGCGAAACACATCTATAAGCAGGTATCTATTTATAAGTAAAATGTGATAACTTTCTAATTAGATTTTCCACTGTGCAGTCCAACCCTTTTGTATGGTAAATATAGTACATATGTACAAACAAATTGAATGTCTATAGCATGTATCTGCAGGAGTTTTATGGTTGTTCAAATATTGATTTGCTTCAATGTTTAATTAGTATCAGGCAGAACGTTTGTCTTCTAAAGGATTGTAAAAAATTATTTTAGCTGCGAGGCATAAAACAAATTTCCAATATTTGCTTAGAACCACTATTTTATAAGGAAAATAGTGAAATATAGCATTTAGTTAAATCAATTTGGCTATAAATATTAATTATTTTAAAAGATAATAAGAATCTTTCAATATAAAATAATCAACTAAAAAGAGTGTCTATACTGAAAATAATCCGCTAAAATAACTAATACACAAAACCTCAACAACTACTACTGTGTTTTCGAATTTTAAGCCTCGAGTGTACGACGTACTCTATATTTAACATCCTCTTCATTGAACAGGCATATGCATAGCCGTAGATGATTATTCGAGGTGTTAGTGAGTATAATTTTAAATAAAGTAAATTAATTTCTCTTTTTCACAAGCGCCCTGAATTTATTATTTAAAACACTGCTTATATGTATACATAAAAAATGTTAGTTTAAATTTATTATTCTTTGAATAAATTCCTTTTTCAATTGTTTGTAATTCAAACCTGTCTGCAAAAATATTCATTCAAATAATTTCAATCGAAAATCGAAGAATTTGTTATGAAGGTGCATCTTAAGGGAATTGCGATATTCAATGAATATTGCTCACTCTGGCGTATGAGCAACATTTTGCGCTCTGCTTTCATTGCTCATTTGTATGATTTAAATCTGCATGCATTGAGGGAAATATTGGATGGTGATGTTCTACTGACTTAGAAAAAGTTAAGAAATCAGTAGTAATTGTATGCGACAGAAAATCAAGCCACTTGTTTAGTTCCAACAAAGGCAATTAATAATTGTAAAACTTTAGCGAAGAAAAGCGAACATACATAATGCTTTCAATTACTTCAGCAAAAAAACCATTTCACACTCATATTACCTTTCCGAAATGCAAACTGAAACCCACAAAAGCCAATTCGCAACACAATTATGAAACTCAAATTGCAAAGCGTTGTGAACATTTTTAGGCTAATCAGTCTATGTTGTGATATATTTAGCAGTGTGTCTTGTTAAATTTTTCGTTTCAGCTACTTCTAACTAGATTTAAGATCCACTACAGTAAACTTCTTTAAAATCTTATAATTATAACCATTCTCAAGTAAACAACAAGAAATTGCTGCTGGAACGGCAGTGATGATGATGAAAAAATTCTAAAAATCCTAATGGCCCTTTGTGATTGATAGGGTAACTAATTAAAAAACATCTCTGAATTTGTAGTAAAGCTTTATTCTGTTATGGTGATAAATAACATTTTTATAGAATAAGTTTTCAATAAGTTTTATCAGTCATACCAATATGAGATGTCTAATCAATCGTAGTGATCACACAAAGCACACACTTCGTACCGCAGTTGGCTGGAAAGGCTCAATGAATTCAGGGGGTTGAGGGTTGACCTTGCAATAGAAAGTTGTGTCAATCCGCTCAATTTATTGGCATTTTTCAGGATAGGTATAAACGATACAGCAGCAGTCAAAGTAAATCTGTTACATGACTGCGATTTGGTCTTTTTATTTTACCTGTAGAATTTCGGCTTAAATGCTATTATATTATATGTAGCTGGATGGGTATGTAAAAGAAATAAAATTTTTGCTTCCATTTTATTTTTATAACAGATAGTTTTTACTTTTTGTAAATGTGTCGAGCCTTTTTCCAGTTAATTTTTTTCTGGGATTTGGTTGTTCGTACACTTTTCCATTTTTTCACAGTTTATTTGCCACTTTGTGTGTATTTCTTCGGGTCACTTGACCTATTGGATTATGCCTCTACCACTTTCCATTTGTGAGAGGTCAGCATCTCCGAAATAATCGTTCATCTGTAAAATGTAAAAAATTGATTTAATTTTAAATTTAATAAGAAGGATGTAGAAAAACAATCATTGAAATGAAATTTGAAATAAATTTTAATTATCGCTTTGGAAAATAAAATTATACAAGTTTTTGTAAAAATGTAGTCAAATCTATAAAATTATCATGTGATGCAAACGGAGAGATTGCAGTCCAACATTTCTATGTGAGCAAGTCCTGCTCTCAATATTCGTTTGTATGCCTTTTTTAGAAGTTAAGTCCCTAATATTTCGTGAGACCTTCGCACTAAGCAGTATTTCCATTAAAAATTAAATGCCTGCAAGAACATAGAATATGGAAGCTTCCTAAAAGTTGAGTTCTTATAATTAATATTAAGTAGAGCTTATTACCAATTTTCAATTTAAATGACATTGCAAAAAAACGTTTTTCTCTCTATGGTAGATTGACATTTAAGCTTTGAAAAATTACAAGTGACCTCTGAACCTTTAGATAATGCAATTTGAAAATTATAACACAAAATTACAATTAAGCAACACATGTTTATATAAATAAACTATAGTTTTCACATAAGCATCTATTTTTTAGAATGAGCATATTTATGTTTATACGAGGTGTGTTCAAAAAGTATAGCGAATTTTGTGTTTTTCAAAAATTATTTATTTATTCATGAATATCTACTTTGTCTCCTTCAAAGTAATACCCATGAGATATTATACACTTGTGCCAACGGTTTTTCCTATCTTCGAAGCACTTCAAAAAATCATTTTTTTTTTTTATCTTTTTTTCAGCTCCTCCTTCGATGCCGTCTTTATCTCGTCAAGAAAAGCGTAACGTCGTCCTTTCATGGGCCTCTTCAGGTTAGGGAACAAGAAAAAGTCACAGGGGGCCAGATCTGGGGAATACGGTGGCTGCGGCATCATTAGTGTGTTGTTTTTTGGCAAAAAGTCTCGCACAAGCAACGATGTGTGTGAGCAGGGGCATTATCGTGGTGCAAAGCCAATTTTTGTTCTTCCACAAATCCGGGCGTTTCTGGCGGATTGCTGCACGCAAATTGCGCATAACTTGCAGGTAATATTCCTTATTGACCGTTCTTCCCTATGGCAAGAACTCATGATGCACCACGCCCCTGCAATCGAAGAAAACTATCAGTTACGATTCGCGATAATTTTTGAACACACCTCGTATACGGTTTTTATGGAATCAGTCTCATTACTTAATTGTCATACCTCGTATGCATGTATAAAGACGGTGATAAAAAAGTAAAAATATATATGCGGAGTAGTTGGTATTTGCTCTTTATATATGGTGAATTAATTGCATATTTTACACGTAACATAATAAAGCGAGGGCTTCGTGGTTAACCCATTGATCACACCACCAAGGGTTGCAGGTTTGCATTGCAAGTGAAAAGACAAATGGTAATGTAGGCACAAATTTAGTTTCATACTGTTCTAGTATTCAATTGTCGTGATATGTTCACCATACTATATGTTAAAAATAACTCTTTTATTTATTGATTAAAGTCAGATGCAAAATTTTCCAGAAAGGCTACAGCTTCACAGCGACATTCTTTGACATATGTCCTTTTAATTTATACACATAATCGTGCGTATGCAATAATAAATATGCTTTTATAAGTTTGAACATGCACGTTCGAATGTACATGCGTCAATATATGTTCTTCTAACTTTTAAGCTTCACTAAATGCTTGTCAGCTCTATCACCTTTCATTTGACTCATGTTGTCATTTTGCCGGAAGCTCATAATTTCTTTCTTCCAGCTTGAATTACTCATTAAAATAGTTGTGTGTATGCAGAAAGGGGTTACGCGATAATTTAAAAACCTATATATAGATACATCTGCGCCATAAACATAATATTGTAGTATATGTATACATATTCCGAGTGACAAGATACCGACATTTTTGTTACGTAATCAGCGGGAATTTTATTGCAATTAAAATATGTCAAAAATTGTGTCAGCTCATGAAAGTTTTTCTTTATGTACGCACTATATACTCTTTAGTATAGTGGTAAGGACTTAAGCACTTAAAAGGCTTTAGACACTTGCTGTTACTCACTCATATTTAAATACCTTTCATTTCATATACTCAAAGAACAGCTCTTATAGTTTACTTTCCCTGCCAGTTATGCCAAGGCCGAGAAGTTGGCTTTGCTCTGCTTTGCTGCACTTCTCATTTGCCACTTTTTCACACTTCAAACACTTGCAAAATTTGTTCAAAAGAATTTCATCTTTACTTGAATAAAAAAGTGAGTGAAAAAGATTTTTGATTTTTTGCTATTTCATGGCTTTGCATATGACTGCAAATTTAAGGGAAATCTATGAAATGATGATAAGTGACGAGTCAAGCACTTTATGTGAATGAATGCCTTTTACATGAATTTTCTTTTTCTTTCCTATAAAATGGATGGCATACACACATTTTATGACAGGACATAGGACTGCATTGAATGATTTTGTACAAATATTGCGAATTCGGTATAAAAAAATACTTTTTTGGTTGCTACGATTTTAGCAATCGTATTTCTCCGGTGGCCCCGAAGATTAATATTTAGTTTTATACATATGTTAAGAAGAATAACAAGTAAGCATATCTATTTGAGCGGAACTGCATTTATAGTTATAGTTTTGCATGAATTTTTAAAATATTGGATGTATTTATGAAGTAACGAAATCTCTCAGAATAGGCATCGTTATTATGAATTTTATAATTCTTGCATAAACTGAATTCAAAGGTTCAAATTTTTATTTTCATTTTATATCCTTTCTGGAAGCACACAAACATTTTGCATTAGTGTTCTATTGGCCATAAAAATGAAGTCAAAAAAGAAAAACTTTATTTCGGCTTCGCCGCAGCTGCCATATGCTATCCTTCACAGATTTATGTTTTCTCTACGAGAATTAGATCTTGATCGGCGACTTTTTATGAGAGTTTAAAGCTATAATTATTTATCTGAACAAAATATTTGGAAAATATACAGGCGAACAGACAGGTTCTCTGATAATTTGTGTATACATTTTATAGGGTTTCATACTTTTCCTTCGGGGTGTTACAGGAGGTTTCAAACTTAAAATACCTTGATCGAAATGTTAGTGTTTGAGAATTTAACCCTTTGTTTACATTTTGCCGGGGTTAATGACTCTTTTAGATAAGTTTTGTGAGGTCAACAACCTTTCCGAGAGTCACCCAAGCACTGGCCAGGGATGGTGTTGCTATTCTTTTATAAAGAGAGCTGACAGCCTCTTTCCGTAAGGCGACCTCATGATTTTTACACCACAAAATATCAAGACGCAGGAGCCACGTAAACACTGGCAGGACATGGGGCCAACTTTACTTATAGAGCCAGTTCCGCGGAATTCACCTTTTGACTTCCAAGTTAAATGACGGTGCCTGCTTTTTCTTGTAATCCAGCTTTTAAAATCATAATACATTCCAGTTGCCTGCTTCTAGGTCTTCTATTATTACTATAGATCAGCTGTCAAACAACTTCATTGCAGAACCACTATAACACATAGCTGCCATACTAATTGAATGGTCCTAATCAAGTTCGTGAAGAGGAAACTATTTCATTTAACAAGATATTATGTTGTCAAATATCCCCCTTGCGTTTTTTTGCCTTTTGAAGTTTCCATTTTTAAAGCGGATGGTGACTGACGACAAAAAATGGATCGCAAACGACAATATCAAGCGAAAATAGTCGTGGTCGAAAGCCGGTGAATCGTCTCAAACAGTGGACAAGCCGGGATTGACGGCCAGGAAGGTTTTGTTGTGTTTAGTGGGATTGGAAGGGAACAATCCATTATAAGCTGCTCTCATATGGCCAGACGCTTAATTCTATCATCTACTGCGAACAAGTGGACTGCTTGAAGCAGGCGATCGACCAGAAGCGTTAAAAATTGCCTAACAGGAGGGGTGTAGTGTTCCACCAGGACAACGCAAGACCACACACTTCATTGATGACTCGCTAAAAACTACGGGAGCTCGGATGGGAGGTTTTATCGCATGCACCATATGCCCGGACATAGCGCGAAGTGATTACCATCTCTTTCTGTCCATAGCGAACGCCCTTGTTGGTGTAAAGTTGAACTTAAAAGAAGCTTGTGAAAAGTGGATGTTCGAGTTCTTCGCAAATAAGGAGGGGAATATTATGAAGTAGCCGTCTAGATGAAAACAGATTATCGAACAAAATGGCGCATATTTGAACTAAATCCGATCACTTTTTATAATGCATTGAATAAAGAGCAAAAACGTGGAAGGGAGATATTTGACAACCTAATATTTAAACGAAATTTTGTACAAATTTGTATTCTTGCGATCTTGGTTCCAGTGGTTTTTCATGTCCTCATTTGAGGTGAAGGTTCTTCCTCTCAAAAAACTTGGTAGAGAGTTAAATATGTAATAGTCCGATCGCATCAAACATGGATAATGGACAACGTAACCGTTTTTTGGTGTTAATCCGCCTTCAAATTGGTTTGAGATGGTTTATCTCTCCCACACTATGATCTCTTGCGCGATACGCACAACTGCTAGTTGCTGACCAACGCTTGCTGAGCTCGCACAAGTCCATACACCCAGCATCAGAGTGTTCGACTTCAGAGTAACGCCTTTTTTGGGGGAACCTTTTATAACTATTGTATTCGGGTTACCAAGAATACACAAACTCTACTTTTTTAACAAATATATTTTGCTCTCAAAATAATAAATCTCAGTCATAAGCTAGTTGTAATACTATTGTAAATTATTATTTCGAACCCATGTCGATAGGTCCAAGAGGTAATCATTAGTTTAAATTCGCCAGAATCCATTTTTATCCTTTTTACAACTCATATAGTGAATACATCACATTAGATTGAGTTGAGTAAAGAACTATCATTTTTAAGATCTTCCGCTTCCGATGCTCTATAATAAAGAAAGTAGTAACCTTTTTTAATAGCATGTAAAAAATTTTAGCCAAATATGTGCATCGGGTACTATTTATCACTAAACATATGCAGAGCATATTACATAATTATTGGCTTGAATATGCAAGAATTTCTTATTTTGCATGAGAAATTATGATAATTTACAGTAGAACGAGCAGTCGAGTACAAATAATTTCTTAAATAATAATACGAGTAGCACTAGTTTTCGACCAAAACTAACGACTATGGGGATGCTTCGCCTCACTACTGACAGATAAGCTACAGATTATTTACAGATTTTGTGAAGTGTAAAGGGTTCCACCAGCGTGAAATATTCCGAAAAATGTGGGAATGATGTAAGGAAGCTGTCAGTAAGCTTAATTCGAACAAATAAATATATTTATATAAATGCATATGTGCTTTGCTCACAAGTGGTGTCTGTGCAAATGTCCTTAAGTAAGTTAAGAGTGCTCAGAAAATGTTTTTGCGATAGGATATCGTCTGCTTGATTAAATATACTTATTTGCACTGAAGAATTTAAAAAAAAAAAATGATTTTACTTTTCTTATTTTTTTGGATTGTCAGTTGAAGTGTGTAAGAAATTTCAGAGAATTTGTTATTTTAAATTCTTTACGAAAATCACTTTAAGCATTTTTCAATCTGCTCTAACTCGTCTAGGTATTATTATAGTTAGGTATTGAATATAAAACATTTCAATATTTCTTTTAACATAAATAAAATAAATTATAGAGAATATAATAAATATGTAATATATTAATCTTTATTTTTTTTTTTAGCTAAAGGAAAGAAGCAGAGAAACGCAAGATAAATTTAACAGCCATAACTTGACCGTTGAGGTATGATGAAAGATAACAAGCATGTGGCATCTAGAACTAATCCAACAGCCGTTCTCATTCTAATTTCGATTATACACATGACTATAAATACACATACACATATCATTAACAAAAAACAAAAAAAAAGTAATTATTGAACATTCTATATAAGTAATTAACCTTAATAAATAAAAATAAATACAATATAAATTGGAATTAAATCATCTAAGCTAAATAAGTAAGAAAGGTAAAAGGTAAGCTCTGTTAACAACAAAAAAATATTGAAATAAAACAAAAACACCAAAAAATTGTTTTACTTAAAATTGACTGAGTTAGTGATAACATTTTCTACATTTATAGATAATAATAATATTAATATTATATTACATATTAAAATATTAAAATCTAGCATTAAAACCCAAAACTTAGGTGTAAAAGCGAAGCTTCAACAGCATTTTTCGAAAAATACGTAAAATCTCATCTGGTCACCCCAGTCACGCGGTGGCGTTTTTTCGCTGAAGCAAAAATGGTGGATTTCTACCAGGCAACCAAAGCTGACTAGTAGGTAGTCGCCGCGAGAAAACTGATTTTCCTGTTGCCTACCTGAAAGGCGCAGCTGAAGTGAAACTGCTTTAGCGACAGGCGCAGGATAACCGGAAGCAAAAACTGCAGGCGCATTTAGAGGAATAACTTTGTTAAAATGGAATCGATTTTGTGCGCTCTGCTAGTAAATGAAAGAACAAGTCTGCTGCTTTACAGCAAGCTATTAATTCATATTACCAAACTACACATGGAGAAAATATTTTGAAAGAAAATAGTGTATATCAACTTTGTGCTATTAGTTAGTAATTTTACATGTTTAAAATAAGATGAAAGGATGTTCGTCTTTCTAATCTCTTGAGCTACGCTTTATATGTATATATTTACTGTCACATGGCAACACTACAAGCTCCCTAAATTCAGCTAAAATTCATGTTGTTTGCTTAACTTACTTATCGTTAAACTATCACGCTTGCATGCATTGTGAAAGTAAGTGCTGCACATTCATGACATTCTGTCCCTTTTATCTTTTAGCTGGCACCAAATTTTTTGAAATCGGTTCATTTTTTCAAAAGTTATACCAAATAAATTAATGGCACTGCTTTATTCACTAGTTTTGGTAGTTGTATGTGCGCCTCGAGGATATGCATTGGCAAAGTATTTGTGGAATCTGATGATTGCGAGCTTTACTCAAAATCGAAAGCTTATGTGAAGGTGACCAGAAGTATTTTTTTTCGTAATTCATGAAATCCTAATAAATATTGTCTTTTTGCTGCGAAATAAGCAGTATATAGATTTGTATGCACATGTGCATGAACATACATATAAACATACAGTCACTCTTATTTAAACAAACTATTTAGAATTTATTTAATTTACCAATAATAAATTTTTAGTACAATTTTTAGTAAATTATTTCAAAAGGTGGAATGCCGAATATGTGTGCGGAAAAGATTAAACATAAAACTGAAACAAGAAAAATTCCTGTAAAAACACAACAAATAAAGCAATATTTACGGTAGGTAAGTAAGGGAAAGTTAATGTGTGAATTTGCCAGAAAAATTATAATAAAAAAAATATATCAGAACATTTCGTTCTGGATGACTTAGTAGTGAAAAAATGTCAAATATTTTTCTGTAATGTCTGAAATATCTCTAGAGTATTGGTGAGTCATGCTTGGTTGTAGAGAGTTATTTAGGTCCCTTATCTAACTGAATCTTATTTTTGGGCATACAAAAAGTTAATTTTATTAAGGATACTGAGATTTTGCCTGATAAAGTTATACACTCTTGTTGGGAACAGTTTGTATTTCATCGAACAAGAAATATCGATTACACTAAGATTTGCTTTCTTATTTAACTCGACAGCTTAAAACGCACATACATACATATGTATGTATGTTGATTGTATATCTGATTGTGTTCTCTGTTCTTTAAGTTCTTTGATAATTTGTAGTGATACATACATACATATGTAAATAAATATTTGAAAGTTACCAAGTGAATTCAACAGAAAAATTAAAATTTATTTCATATTCAATTCGGTATGGCAATTTTCATTCACATTTGTGGGTACATAAGTATTCAAAAGCGTATTTTTTTATCCACAACCACCATTCGTTAAACGGTAAAAGAGTTTTTCATTGATCATTTTATGGCCAATTTACCCCAAATGGTGTTAATTGCAATGTATACTTACATATATACATAAGTATGTATATCGCGGGACAATTACGCATAAAATTTGCGGCTTTACAACTTAGCGGTTATGGTAATGCAGAGCGGTAATCAATAGGACATAACAAGTTAACATTTAAAATAAATAAAACATATATTAAGGGGTCATTAGGGTAATCTTTTTTCAATTTTTTTTTTTTTTTTGCATTTTCCATTCCCTTATACCCTTAGAATTTATGTAGAAACCCACCAGATTCATAACTTTTTATAATTTATTGAGAAGTTTATGACAAAATCTTTGTAAAAAACGTGGTGAAAAATTAAAAAAAAAAATCCTTTTTTATTTATCAACATTTTTTCATGATTCTAGTAGGGACGATAAGCATTCGCGTACATTTTAAGAATAAATTGGTTATTATGTTTCAGATCATCCAAACATGAGAAGTCGTGTTCGCCAGTGAAAAAACGCATCTCATTCACCCAGCTATTTCTCCGACAAATGTCATCACAAAATTCCAAAAAAAATTGTTTATACACTCCACGATATACCTTATGATTTGTGAAGAATGTTTTATTGTAGAAAAAACATTTCTGTAAAAAAAAATTTCAAAAAAACCTACCTAAAATCCTACTGACCCTTTAAATTCACATATACGAGTATTTACTCAGATGCTTTATTATACTTTATGCTGATATGAGCAATATTATTCAAAACGGTTCGAAGTCATAAAGAAAAAAAAAACCTACAAATTAAATTGAATGCAAATGAATAGACATAACAATTAATTAAAATAAATTAAAAAAATTAAACAAAATGAAATGAATATTATTAGCAAAGACGAATTCAAGAGAACGAAATCGGTTTGTGTATCCAAAAATAAATAATGCTTAGCAAATAACTAGACACATTTTTACTACCATTAAAACTATCAAAAATTTTCATCAAGCTATGATATTTGATATTTAAAAGAAAACTAAATTTTATACTTTGCTAACTATTGAACAAACCACTTTTATACAAAAACAAACTAAATTCTTCAGATTTAGTAATTCACACAAGTTTATTTGCACTTGTTGAAAGAAATAAAATAGAATTTCAAAATAAATATACATTTTCATTGCTAGAAACTGAACTGCTAGAAATCAACCCAGTGAAGTTTTCCAACGTATGTCTATAAATATATAGTACATGCATTTGCTTGGAAACAGCATGGATATTTTTCCAGTAGCATATGAGTAAGTAAACTGCAAACAAGAAAAAATATGACAAATACACCACAGACAGTCCGGTAAATATAAACATATGTATGTGCCAAATAAACACCTACACACATCATGTTTGTTTAAAAAATATTAATGTTTCCGTTGTACTATATAAATATTTGCAAACATATATACCAACAGGATATTTTTGTTATGCATGCATTAGACATGTGCTAGTAAGTACCCAGTAAGAACAAATGTTATACAAAATTAAAAAAACTATTTTTTTAATGAAATATAAAGGTTTGTCTCTGTTTCACAACAAATAACAAAGAATTTATCGTTTTGGCAAACAGTTTCATGGATTTAGAAATATTTCAACTCTTTAAATCAATAAGGAGCGGTTATAATAACAAAATTCTAAATTGAAAAATTGGCAGCTCTCACAAATATTAGAGAGCAACATAAAATAAATATGAATTCTGACGGTCAATTTTTCTAAATACAAGTTGTTGCATAGTTAAAAAGATAAGGCTCTAATGTTTACAGAAAATTTTCGCTCATGAGTAGTGTGGTAACTTATGCCTATTTTCATGACTTCTTTGGAGGGTGATTTTTTATAGGAAAATAAAAATTAATTATCTTGAATATTTAGAGTGTTTTTATTTACATATTGAAAATTAAAAAAGATTATTTGAATAAATTTAATACTTTATCACTATTAGTATTGTCACTCGAAGTTGGAACCTCACAAAAATGCACGTGGGTGGCCCGGGTGATTTTGGCTGTTGATGTAATCTGAAATCAAATATTTTTGATTATTCTTAATCTATTGACATGTCATTCTGGTCGGAGCTACCGAAGTGAAATTTCAAGGGTATATAATAACCTCCTAATAATCCACTTTAATTCAATAAAGGGACTTAGTATTAGCAGCATATTTGTTTGATGCGATTGGCTCTCGTGTTCATTGTATCGATGTGTGTATATAGGATTTATAGCTAAGATAAATTATTACACCCTGAACAGAGTATAGTAAGTTTGTCATGAAGTTTGTAACACCCAGAAGTAAGCGTCGGAGACCCTATGAAGTATATATATATAAATGGTCAGCATGCTAAGCTGTGTCGATTTAGCCAAGTCCGTCTGTCTGTCTGTTTGTATATATACGGGTTAGTCCCTCAGTTTTTAAGATATCGTTTTGTAATCTCCTAAGAAATTGTTCAAATCGGATTACTCTAAAAGAAATGCACCTGTGAAGGATATGTTAGCTTCGGTGCAGCCGAAGTTAATGTTTTTTCTTGTTTTTTATTAGCATTACAATGATTAGAGAGGCATTTTGTCAAGGACGAATAATTGTAGGAAACATATAAGCTAAAAAATAGCACTAAGGGCTACATCCTTTGAACAAACGATTAAAAACCAAACACAGCAAAGTTACGAAATAAAAGCAGCAATCGTAGAATTGCTGCAATTGCAATTTATGTGAATTTTTGCTTTCAAATTTACGGTTACCGCGACAGTGCCCCTGCCATATATCTTTTAGTAAAGTGTATAGCCGCAGCTTTTATTATTTCTTATTTTTTTATCTTTATGTAAAATTTATTGTTTCACAATACCTCTGTTCTCTTGCAATTCAGCAATAATAACGTGAAAACATAAAGGTGTTTTTGTATGCTGCTTCCCCCTCATCTGTTTGACAACCCATAGCCAATATGGATCCATTTGCATTTCCGCTTCTCTTGTCTCATATATCAATTGGCTTGGTCGTTCGCAGTCTATGCATGCCTTTGTGGCTTTCGTAGAGTTCCGTTTTCCAATTCATTGAACTTAATATTGTCGTTTTATTTTCCAATTCGAAATGCTGACGATTGGTGGCAAGCATTATTCTATTTTTTTACTATATTCACTCTTTTATGACTGAATTTATTTGATTTTTTCTAAAAATTATATTGTAATATTCGGAATTTTACTACTACAATGAAATTTCTAATATATGCGTTTGAATTGGCTAGAGAAAAAATGGAAAAATTGGGTTCGTATTCTACGCTCTACTACCCTTTGAAATAATTTTTATGATTTTACGTTCTTCTAAGTTACTATATAATATAAAACAAGTTAAATTAATCTCAAACATCAAGAGCCTTCAAATATTGTAAAAAAACATATATATAAATTTTCGAAGACCTTAGACACACGCTCGAATCAATGCTGAATGCTGGATTGTTACTCATATTTCTTAATTTCTTTCATTGAATGCACTTGGATGCATTAAGAATTTTTTTCAATACAATAAAACAGTAAATGAAACATTTTGACAACAGCTCCATGTATTGAATAATTATTTTAAGCCGCTTAATCAAGTTTTGATGTTTTTCCAAATTCAAGAGATGAGATATTACTAGGTGGATTAGTTACAAAGTTTGCTTCTTCACAATTCGCTTCCTATGAATTTATACCCTTTACTCTAATTATCCTAATCGTTTAAGGGGGTATTCTAGTCTAGAAACATGATTTTCAGGTAATTTTTAAAGTGTTGTAAAAAAGGCAATTAATATTTTTACTACCCGTTTTTTTATTAGTTATTTGTTAATTTTAGAAGAGTAGAGAAAAATATTAAAAACTAAAAGAAGTAAAGAATTTCAAAAATTATGAGCTGACGAAGTGGGGGGTCTCTAAAAACTTTCACGTGACCATACCCATGATTTCAACCCTCCTATTTATCTGAAGCCAAAAAGAAAAAAATATTATTAATCTAGAATAATGTCGCAATGGCCGGAACTATGGAAAAGTGAGAAAAAAATTTTTCAAAAAATGGCAACTGCCTAAAAAAGTTTTTTTGGATCACTTTTGCTGACAATTTCGAATTTTTTAAAAATAATAAACATAAAAATTTTGGGATGGGGCTAGTTCCAACCACAGACAAGCCTATAAAGAAGACTCTATAAAAAGTTCAAGTAAATCGGTCCAGCAGAACTTGAAAAATCGTGGGTATCGTTCCGAAAAGGTCAATTTTGAGAAAAACGCGTTCAAAGTTTCGCGTTCCGGCCGAAACAGTTTGGATGCCGGGACAGAAAAATGCCTATATCACCGAAAATAATTTCAATTTGAAAAATCCTCTTGTACACATATTCTTGAATAGTTAAACTTTGAAAATATAAAAAAAATTTCGATTTTTTTAAATTTCTAGACTAGAATACCCCCTTAAATACTCTTTTTGGTTTTTGTGTCTGGTTTTTAATTCAACTTGTTTCTTCTTGACCGCTTACAATCAGAGAAATCAATACCTTGTTTAATTGAAATAAGTATTCAATTTGTTTGATTCCAAATAAAATAAAACCGAAAATAAAACACGTGAATATAATTTTCGCAAGATATCACAGGCTCTCTGCTGTTTTACACTCAGTCAATAGAAGCATGGGTTTACCGTACTGGAATAAAGATGGGCGGTTGAGTGGACACAACGGTAACTGCGAAGCGTTAAGTTATCTCTGATGAATGGTTATTCAAATAAATGTCTGAATGTATTGAAAACAGTCACGCGTAAATCTGTTACGCTTATTTGATGTGCACTTGAAGAGAGCGGACTTGCTTTTGAAATTTAATTACAAGTTTGGTGCGGTTAAATTAAACATATAATACATAACACTATTTTTATTTTTTCTCTGCTTAAAAATAAATGTGTAACGAGAAAAGGAGAAAACATTTAAATTTATGCTAAACATATAGTGACAAAAACATGTAAAAAATCTTAGTTCGAGTTTTTTAGTCTAATAACATAATAAGCGATCCCTGGTACGACATTAACTGTAACACCAGTGGTTTTTACTTTGTGTCCATGATTTCACTGTATGCTTCGCCTCAGAAGTCCTAATAACTTTTGTCCAACTTATTCGTATTCTTAGACTGCTCGTCACCTCCTAATATGTGGGCCCACACAAGTTCTTTTTGCCACAGTTTACCATCACACTGTGGCTTCCATAATGTTCAAATAATGTGTTGATATTTCTGAGTGTGGTAGTGCGAGCAACCACTACTTTGTATCTGAATTTCAATTAATAGTTTGACTACCAGAATGTTGGTAGTTGACCGGTAGATTAGACACACCTCCAAACCTACTTCTACCATCGAACAGTTCCTCGTGACTTTCAAAAGCGGTTTATACATATTGTGCTGATTTTTAGGAATATTGGTTTCCTTAGTTAGATGAACTAAAGCGATGTTGCATGACTTATTCTCTTATCATTTCAAATTTTTTCTTACCATATTCCTTAGGAAATTTCACACTCATTTACATTCAGATGGCGTTCTTTCACAACTCTACCTGCACTCTCATTTACTTTCACAACTTCTTTATTATTTTTTCTTTAAATATTTAAAATTTCAGAATAATTTAACTTTTATCATTCAATATTTATTTGGATTTCATTTACCATTCCTTTTGCTTAATTTGATTCGGGTGCTGAAATATACAGTTTTCCCAAAAACAGTTTCGATATATGTTATTTTGAGAGATTACTAATTGTAAGCTTAAGAATTTGTATATTGATTTAGGTCTTAGCTTCCTTTCAAACGAGCTTAAAATTGTCGTTTCATCTTTTACCATTAATGATACTCCAGCATCGGATTATTTGTTAGCTTTCTCACTCTAATTTGCAAGTTTCATCTGCTCATGATGGAAGAGATATTGCAATTGGATACCATGCGGACTGTGAGCAAAAAATAGTAAGTATTAATTCATAATTTTACTAATTTTAAAATGCTTCATTTATTCTTCAACAATGTAATCCCCCTTGCCTCCAACACACGTGTGTCAACGCTTTTTTCGATCCTCAAAACAGCTGTTGTATGAATTTAGCAATGAAGTTCCTTTAGGGAACAAAGAATTAGTCCGTGAGAAGGTTTACGTTTAGTGCTTTACTTCCCTTTCCAAAATCTAAAAAACTAGGTTCTATTTTGAAGTTGTACATCTATTTTAAACTTGACGTTTGAAATCACTAAGAGATGTACTACTACCACCAGTTATAATCGATTGATTTCGCTTATGGTTATGATGCCTATATGTACCGGTATGTCAGGAACTTTGTTATTTTTATTATCGATATTCATCAAAGACGCGCATTGCCACAATAGTTAAAATGCCAGCTGAATTGCCCTCGCTGCGCTTCATTTCCTTGCACCGGATACTTGTCTGGCACGCCAACATAAGAGCGAATCCGTAAGTATACTTCCGGCGAAGTTACGAATAAATTGTCAAAGAAGAATGTGAACAATTGTCAAGCATCACAATTGTATTTGGACCGTGATTGATGATAGCCCTGTAGGTATTTGATTACTTTGAAGGGGACATAATAGATATTTATAAATAAATAAATAATTTTTGAAAAAACACAAATGTCGCGATACTTTTTGAACACACCTCGTATATAATAGTTTGCTTCTAAAAATTACAAAAAAATTTGGTGGTTCTTAAAAATAAAACTGGACTTATTTTTGATCTCTTGGTTAAGGTTTGAATAATTCTAAGATTTGGGCTTATTACTAAGTAGTCTCAAAATACGTTGAGAATATTTTCTAAAATTAGAATCCAAAACTATTTTACTTACCCCCTTAATAATCTTTCATGGAACTACATATATAAGCATCTATTTTTCCACTACAAAAGGACATAATTGTGGATAGTTTTCATTAATAATGTATGCCTCTACATTTTCTCCTATTAACCTTTAATATCCTAGTGACTCGATTTAAATAATCTGCCGTATATCTGCAAATATTCTTAAAGTGTTTTGCTCACTTACAGCTGAATGCTTGGGTGCCCTTTTGCGTAAATAATCGCTGCGTTAAGAGTTGTAAGTGTCTTCGGCAAACATCACACTTCAATACGAAGCTAACTTTTTTTATACATTGAGACAAGACTATTTGCAGATCTCAAGTGAAGAGCAAAATCAGAACGGCAAATGTGCGAACAATGTGAAAAAAATGCTGACAATAAGCTCCATTGACACAAATCCATATAGCTATGTATATATTTGTGCAAATGGTCTCAAGTAAGTAGCAAGTACTCTTAGCAATTGAGTCAATATACTTATTTGTAATACTTTTATCTGCATGAAAAAATATTTCGTCCTTTTTGCATGTTGTCGGTCAGGGAGTATAGAAATTCGGTGCGCAAGGACATACTCGTTACCGGATGTACGACAGCCAAAAAACGGTCGAGGGACATCAAGTCCAGTGTATGGATATTGCAATGACAACTGACTGCAATTATGTATTGCATAAATTTGCAGCACAAGTTGCCGAATGGCCATTCGCGGATCACATAATTGATTGAGGTGAACGGCGCACAATAGATGATGAAGAGTATATCGGAAAAGGGTAGATTGATTCGTTAGAGTAATATAAACTTTAATTTTGAAGTATGTATGTCTTAGCTGCTTCTAATCGAGTTCTAGTTCTCAATACTACCTACTTTTCACATGAGGAGCATAAAATACTCGTAAGTTTTACACATAATTTTCCTCTAAACTCCTGATGATTTTTCAAGCGAATTCAAAAAAGTTTCATAGTACTTATTGAGAACGATTTCTATTCGTAGAAAAACTTCTCCGTTCACTTTTAAATTGTCTCTCTATTCTTCCTAAATTGAATTTATCGTTAAAACTAGACGTTTACAAAACCTAATTTCCAACTGTGGTAGTTTCTGCTAGATTTCGTAGATAAACCTTGCTTTCAAGCTAGTGTGATTTGATATGTGTACTAACATCACCAAGAGCTTACACGAGAGTCTTGCCATTACTAATATTTCGTGGAATTAGAGCTCAATTTTGTGCTTGCTTTAGTTTTTCGGCTATCGATTTTACATAGGGTGGAAAGAGGTGCTTTATTTACAAAGAAAAGGCGTGTAAGAGATGTCAGAACAATGGTATGTGAACAGTGCTACGCCTTTAGACTCGCACATAATTGGATAAAATGACAACGCTACGAACTGCTTCATTGTTGAATTGAAACAGCATGAGTACATCGAGTAAAGTTATCACTGTTGATTTTCTATTTTTGTCTACGTAAATGTAGGTATAAATGTGTGCGATACTAAGTAAACAATTTAAAGTGAATTTGGGAGACTATTCTCCTATATCTAGTCAATATTGATCTTATCTTCATCTGAAGTTTTAATTAACATAAAAGATACTTAATTTTTATCTATATTTTGAGAATTTCATTGCCTTTTTATACAAATGGCGAGTGCTAAGAACATACTATATTAACAAGGATAGTTACAGAGGCTCACTATCACCGCAAAGCACCTGAGTTTGACCTCCTTTTCTGATGTTGATCTAAAGGATGCACTACATAACCTTTTTTTCTCTTATACAAACTTAGTATATATAAAAAAGTTAGATGAACAAACCAAATTTGTTTTTTAAAATATCTTCGTTAAAATAAATTTATAACTTGGCTTTTTCTCGGTAAAGAAATATTTAATAAACTAGCTGACCATTTGATGGTCGTTAAGGGGGTATTCTACTAGAAGCATGAATTTCAGGTAATTTTTAAAGTGTCGTAAAAAAAGGCAATTAATATTTTTACTACACATTTTTTATTAGTTATTTGTTAATTTTAGAAGAGTAGAGAAAAAAATTAAAAACTAAAAAAATTAAGAAAATTCAAAAATTATGAGCTGACGAAGTGGGGGGTCTCTAGTCGGTTGGGTGGGAGGAGGGTAACTGTTGGGTATATTATTAAAAAACAAACAAAAAAAATGGCGACTGCCTAAAAAAAGTTTTTTTTGGATAACTTTTTCTGACTATTTCGATTTTTTTTTAAAAATAATAAAAATAAAAATTTGGGGATGAGGCTAGTTCCAACCATAGACTTATAGGCTTGGCTCTATAATATTTTCAAGTAAATCGGTCTAGTAGAACCTGAGAAATCGTGGGCATCGTTCCGAAAAAGTCAGTTTTGGGAAAAACGCGTTCAAAGTTTCGCGTTCCGACCGAATCAGTTTGGATGCCGGGTCAGAAAAATGCCTATATCTCCGAAAATAATTTGAATTTTGAAAAATCCTCTTGTACACATATTTTTGAATAGTTAAACTTTGAAAATATAAAAAAAATTTCGTATTTTTAAATTTCTAGAGTAGAGTAACCTCTTAAGATGCAGTCGCATATTATTTGCTTACATGCATTCTGTGTGCAAGTAAATACCTAAGTGGGTCGTTTATTTATGGTTACATTCACATCTTTCCGGAAATACACCTGCCTTGGGATGGTTGTGTGAACTGCGTGTGCTGATTTGTGGTTAGAAATCTATCTGTGGGTCATTGGCTCAACGGTGTAGGAATAAGAGAATCTGAGATACTTGAATAAGATCTAAAATTTTATATAAAATTGTAAATTTCGTGGTGAATAAAATTCGAACAATCTTTCCAGTAACAAGATGTGACTTAAACATGCGTGAATATCTCTTCTCTTTGTAATAAAAAAAAGTTCTATTAAATTAGGATCCCTTTCTAAAGTTAACCTCCTAGCTGATTCCCCCAAAATCAACTGAAAGAGATCATCGATTTGCAAAAGAACTTATGAAAATTTTTCGGATTTATCCAGTTGAAATTGTATGCATAAAACTTATAAAAATAGTAGAAGGCAATTACAACACAGTATTCGCTTGAAAAAAAAAACAAAAAAAAAAAAAACGTCATGACGCTAGTCTATATACCATGTTGTAGTATATGCAATTACAAGACACAATGACTAACGGATGAATTGGTTAACAAAAGGAAGAAATTGTAAAGAAAAAAAGCTATTATTGTATGACCTTGACTTTCCACTTGCCGTACGTGCTGAACAAAACGCAGTTGGTTTGCTGCCCGGCACCTGACTTGCCCATTCACGTACTCAATCTTATACGTATGCGCTCATAAGTACACATATACCCCACATACTAAAAGTCCTTCAAAGCATACATTTCCTTTTACCTGAGTAGTTGTAGGTTTTACACTTGAGAATACTTAAGTCGGCACGCTTATACACACCTGTACACTGTGCACCTGAATTTTACGTATTCCCCTATTTTACTGCAATATTCTTTATATTCGCTTTTGTTGCTGAGCAACACCGATTGAGAAGGGAAAAAATTAAGCGTAGACCAAAGCATTATACTTCTAAATAACTTAAACTTGATTATACTCTTTGAAGAGTTTACATGGGTTTATGACATCATTTCCGGCAGTATCTCGGAAAGAAGTGCAGTAGTTATGCAACTTAGTTCAATGCGTAGGCACGTTTCACTAGGTTCTCAGTCCATCACAGAAATTCTGAGGCGAGGGAGTAAATTAATGAATATCTTTAACACTCTTTTGCTTACCTTGATTAAACTGATGGTTTACTTTTTGTGCTTTTATTATAAGATGATGGCCAGACACTTTTAGTTCGAAAGCTGTGAATATGTCGACACAGGCATGTATGCATCCGGGTGATTTAAAAAACAATTTTTTTTTCGTTTGGTACTCTGAAAAATAGGTTCCTAGACACCTCTAAGAAAGCTTCTCAAAAAACTTACAAGTTTCATCATTCCTAATGATTTTTTTCATTGAGTAATAAAATTCATAATAAATAAAAAATGTTCCCAAAAATAATCAAACTTTAACTATTAATATCCTTTAAACGGTTGGGTTTGCGAAAAAATCATGGAAGACCTTTTTTGTAGAGAATTCAATTTCCTACAAAATCTAAGGAACAAGATATTTTGTCAAGTAGTCTGAAGCGAGTAGGAGGACCTTCTGGTATCTTTTGGTAGAATTTCGTTTTCCAATTCGATAGTATCATTTTGTTTTTGCATCTGAATTATTTTTGACTTTAATCGGAATTTTATGGCTGAAATGAAGAAAGCTTGCGACAGAAGTCCCAAATATTCTACAGTTATTTGGAATAATAAAAAAAATTTAATATTAGTAGAATCCATCATTGATATTATTTCATAAAAAGTCTTCAATAACTGTAGATTTGAATCCAAAAATAAAAGCATTTGTTTCGAGATCCACTGAAACTTGGCAAAGGCATTTACACACGCTTTTATTATATCTCCATCCATCAGATAATTATTATATGCCCATCGAAGGATGACATTTTACTAACCGGATTAATTAGTGCCTTAAGTATTTTTCGATTTCGCGCTCAAATAAAATAAAACCGCAAAACAATACAAACCAAAAAATTATGGTTAATATCACATGCCGCTGTCAGTCAATAGAAGTATGGGTTCACCATTCCGTTAGGGTGGCGGTTGAATGGATAAAACGGTATTTACGCAGCTTTACGTTATCACTGATGAACGTTTGTTCAAATAAATGTCAATATTTCAAATAGTCACGAGTAAATTTGTCACGGTTATTTGCTGTGCACTTGAAAAACTACAGTCAACATATTCTCACATGTAATTACAAGTTGGGTGCGGTTGAATTAAATGAAAGGTTCAAATGAATGTGAGCAGAGGATTGAGAGATACAAACACACGCTACAAATGTGTATATATATGTATATAAAAATTTAGACACAAGATATAGATGTAGATGTTGCATAACTCAGTTTTTTGTTACTTTAAAGTTCCTCCTATTATATTCTCCTTCATCTTACTCGATCCCTCCTCAATAATTGTATATTCCGGCTTTGGACTAAATTGAAAGCGAAAGCTCATGAGCATCTGGGAATCATTACAAATGAACATACATATATACATACCAAAATAAGTACGAGAATTATGGAAATTTATTTCCTTTGTCAACACTTGCTAATAACTTTCAGAGTTCATTGTGTTTGGCTGTCGTTTGTATATTCAAATACATAACTGGAATTATATGAAAAAATTTGAGCTTTAAATTACAACAGCGATTGCTCCATATTGGCATTGAAGTAAATATTTTCATTGCGAAAAGTTTTAGGATAAACTTTTAGAAATAACACATCATTACAAAGTTCAGCAAGAAGTTCTCTAATTGAATTATGCCAGAAGTGCTATGGAATTAAGTGTGAAAAATCATATGTAATAATAACAAGCACACTCGTTTATGAAAGCTATGTAAAATATCAGAATGCACCTACGTTTAAAATTTCATTTGGATATCTCCAAAACTGACAAATAAATCTTCATAATTTCTGAAAGATAAACTTCATCACGATAAAATCGATGGCACGAAACGGATTTTAGGCTCATATTCTCTCTGGTCGAGATGTTCAGATCGATCCGTAGAATGCTTAACACATTTGTCATTCTTCTGTTTTTTATCCCTGTAAATTAACCTGCTCTAGTCTGTATAGTTGGATAATCTCCTTCATGAAACCGAATAAAGTTTTTGGAGGACTAAATGTATTTCACAAGCAACTTCATAAGAAGAAGAATATCTACATAACGTTGTTCAAATACTCTCATATCATTTCATAATATTCTGGTTGTACTCGCCATCTTACATATATTCACACATTGATAAATACAATTCTATGAAAAAAAGTCATGAGAGCAAAACAAGCTAAGGCATGTCAAAGTTGTAGCTAACAAATCCCAAAAATCTTCCATTGCATGTAAACAAATTAATTCCTGAGTATATGCTCTTTGGATATGTACTTTACATTTACATTGGTTTTTCCAAAGTACAAAACTTTATTTTCTTTAAAATTTTTTCCCGAAACTTTGTTAAATTTTATAAAAACAAGCTTGTAAGTAATTTAAGTTTTAGCAACTACTTGTACGTGGTTAGATGCTTCAACAATATACCAACGCAACGCAGATATAAGTACTATATGCAATGTGTGTATCATACACTGTTATTTCAAAGGAAATCTCTTGGTGTAGTTGTTACATCAGCAGAAACGACAGGAACATAAGTGGACAGGTGTAAGTGTGAAAGCAAGCGCCGCATCAAAATGTAGTATCATTTTGAAAATATAGAATACGTACATAAGTTTGTTAAAAATGTGAGAAATTGCAATATGTGTCATAAAATTGAAACCTATACGGAGTTCAAAATATTATTGAATAAAATATTATATGTTTCTGAACGATTTTACATCGCGTATAGTAAATCTGATAGTAAATCTGATTCCTAGTATACAGAGCTGGTTTATCCCCGGCTTTTACCGGCCCTCGTTGGATTTAATTCGATCTCCAACCGGTTCTATGTAATTTTCGTAGACTTTTATCGAATCTCAAAGGTTCTTCTCTATGGCTCTCACTGTCTCACCGGTCACCCGTTCTAATTGACTTTCCCGTTTTTAATTGACTTTTCTAGTCTCTCAGCGATTCTCGGTGAATACCTTGAATCTCAATGACCGTTGCGAGATTGCCCAAAATTTGCTTAGTTCTTATATTTCTCAGCAGCTCACTGAACTTATTTCTGATAATGAATTTCTTTCAGTTGTTGTGTACCTAATATTAGTATCCTAATAGTGTTCTCCTCAGAGATTGAAAAACTCAATGTAATAGGAAACAATCGAGGTAAATGCATATATTTGCATGTTAGTTGCTCACACTGTAAACCCATGTTAATATAAGCAATCGTGTAAGTAATAAGAATTGGAAGTCCTGGACCTGGCCACAAATTCGATTCATTGAAGAGTTTTTTTTTTCTAATTTTCTTGGTACGAAATTATCATTTTGACAAATGAAAAGCTTTTGAACACTTTTACGAAATTATCGACTCTGCGGTGAAGAAAAAATTCTCTGAAAAGTACTAGACTAGTCGATATATCATACCATGTTTAATGTACATGTAACACAATTGAAACAATGGCCACCAGGATGTAACATAGTTTGTAATGAAGAGATAAAATAAAAACAGTATCACTGAATGACCTTAATTTCCCATTTGCCATCAAAAATAACATAGGTGCCCAACAAAGCTCTGACGGTCGGTAGGATGGTGAGTAGACTTACAGCACACTTTACTAACCAATTAGCCTGCCTAGACTTACACAGACATATTTGACATAGATATTTACTTACTGATAATCGTAAATGCCGTAGGTTCATACACCTTTACCTGAATACTTGTTAGTTCTACATTTTAAGACTAGTCAACGCTGGTGCGCTTGCATAAGTCTAAACGCTTTTGATACACTTTTACACCTGCGTTTCAGGTCAGCACTTATTTTTTTATAAATTTTTTTACTGAAATTATATTCACTTTTGCTTCTGAGCAACATTGATAGCGAACGGGAGAAGTTAAATTTGTATCAAAGCTGGTAATTTTGTTGAAATTTGTATAATATTTTTAAGTTCTTCCTATGAAACTCCCAACGATGATTTGTTGGAGGTAAACTTTGACTTTGACTATGACTTATGACTACTATCACAGTACCGCTTAAATGCGGCACTAAAAGCAGATTTTAAATCAATTGACAATTGAAAGCGCGATTCCGCAATTTTCAATGCAATAAACGTCAGTTGTCATCGAGGACGATACACCGATAATAGCGGTATTCTTCGAAATCTTCGATGACATTTTTGTAGTTTGCTTTAATGTGGCACTCATCGGTGACTTCTTTCAGCGAACATTGCTTTGAATTTCGAAAATTATAAAAGTTTCCACAATGCAGATAATACAATGTGCATGGCAGTAGTTACTTTTATATCATACAAAAAGTATGTAGAATTATGATGAATCATGAACCTTTTCAAAAATATAAAATTTCTATACCGTCAGAGCGTGAAAATATATTTCAATAATTTTGCCATAAATGTTGGATCTCATTGCGCTAGCAACCACCAAGCTGTTATCTCATACATCCACTGTTTAAACTCATTTGTTTTCAGTGTCTGCGAGGTCAGTTATCCAAATGAGCACAAACAAATATTTTCAGTCAGTCAACACACATACGCAAATACTGTATGCGACACACATTCGATTTTCACAATTTTACTCACCCAAAATGGCAAGCACATTTCCCAGTTGGCCCGCGAGTCTGATGATGCCGAAAACTACGGGCACAACGGTTGACACAACGTGCTTCAACGGGTCCATTTTAAAATAAGACCATTCCGTGGCAAAGAACAATTCCCATCATTGCCCACTGCTCCGCCATATTTTCCATGGAATCCGTTGTATAATGCGCTAGTGCCCCAATGCCCACACCATTGTCCATGAATGCGTTAATGCAGTCGGTGTGTTGTTGGTTCGAATGGGCGGATGGGCGGATTGGCTCCAGACAGTACTGCCATTGGCGGGCATACAGCGAACGATGTCGTCAGCGCGACCATAACGGGCGCTGTCGAACTCAGATTGTGTGCGAAGCTCAGATTGTGCAGCATATTTCGGTTTATCTTGTATTTCTCGCATTTGGCGATGATTTGTTTGCATTTGGCTACAGAGTAATGCGAAAATTCGCCTACGGATGTTTAGTTGGAGTTTGTACGCGCTGTAAATGTTAGTACTCATTGCTCAGTTAATTTTGGGTTTCCTATCGGATCAGCATTGTGACCAGAATTGATAATTGCGACATATTTTAGGAGTATATGTGAAGTGCAGATTTTCATTCGGTTTCTATTTTTGTAATTTTATTTTTCTGTAAAGAGAAGGCGTGGTAAGAGGCACAAGTTCGTGCTATCAACATACATATGTATTGTAAATATTTTATTAACGAAAAAACACTAAAACACATATTTTGATTTTTTCTGTCATGTTAAATATTGAAATAAATGAAAAAAAAATTATTTAGTGAAGATTAGTGACACACATTCTCATGGGCAGGCTTCCCAACAATACTACAGAAAATTTCCACGAGAAACGTATTAGCATTATCAGTTATAGTCAGGCGATATTTTCGGCAATAAGCATTTAAAATTAAATAAAAAATGATACTGCTTAACAAGGTTGCCACAAAAAATAAAATTTCATTACTATGGATCCCTGGATATAGGTGCTTCAATTCCCAGTAACAATTTAAGGCAGCTAGGAAAATCTCAAGAGATTAAGGTGACTGCACAGGTTGGTTTACTGTATCATAGATCTGACTCGTCACAGCTCTGTATTTCTATGAACGCATAGCAGAGACATACGAGCACAAATAAGATAGTGAAAATACACATCACACCCAGGACTTTACTAAGCCTGTTTTATTCAACTGGGTTAAATTAAATGTTATGAAGACATTTGAGGTTATAGTAGGTCACAATTTATTTATCGAATAAAAGCTACTGAAAAGTTCGTCATGTCATATTAAGGTTTAAGGCCAGGTTCCTCTAAAAAACGTAATTTTTTTCAATAAATTTTATTTTTATTACGAAATATGTTGAGTAATCAATTTTTTGTTACATATGAAAGTATATATGTTATATTACTTGAAAACATTTTTTTTTTTTTTTTAAATGGCGGTCCTGAAAATGGCTGCTGAAACTCATCCGATTCGTAGATGGATGACATCATTTCTTGGAAAAGAAGTATCTGAAAGCAAAAAACAAAACGGTTTCATATTCTGTAGAGAATTAGCTACGGCCTGA
Source organism: Bactrocera correcta (assembly GCA_027475135.1). NCBI lineage: Eukaryota > Metazoa > Arthropoda > Insecta > Diptera > Tephritidae > Bactrocera > Bactrocera correcta. The sequence continues at coordinate 36,294,442 of CM050323.1, forward strand.
ACCGGAATGAAACATTTTCAATGAAAAACAACAAAATTGCGGACTTTTGAATTTATTTAACCCTTTTTTCACTTTCAATTGTTTATAGCTTTTTTAAATAATAATGAATATATCTGGTTCTGCTTCAGGTCATAGCAAGGCATCCGAGCGGCCGGCTTTTATACCTGCTTCTCGATCTTGCTGACCTTCGTGGCTAATTCTATACTATTTCTATGACTATACAGTAGCAATTTTTAAAAATTTCGATTTTTTCAAAACTGTTTAGAGGAACCTGGCCTTAAACTAGGTTACTTCATCAACATTTTGTAAGTAACTGTCTCATACATTAGCATCTAAATTATTATGAATGCATATGGTATTGTGGTCTCCAATTTCTGCAGCAGTAGAGAAAAGAGAAGGAGAGAGAATATGTCATTTGAAATAATTAAATTGTTGTCTGGTCTTATTCCTTTTCGTGCGAAATTTCTCTGCAAATTAAACAATCTACCGTTAATTGTGATTTTTAGTGGCATCTGTTGTTGTACATTTAAGTGAAGTGATTGACATTTTACGAGTCTTTCACATAAGCACGTGTTAATTTAATTGTTTGCTGCTTCATTATCTTCATCAGTTTAGCTCAGCTGTCATTTCGATGTATTAATTTCAACAATTCCAATTAGTCAGCTTCTTTTCATTGTTCGCTCAGATGACTATTGAACTTATTGCTTTCTCATTTGCTTTTGTCTTTCTTACAATAGGACACAATACGTAGCATGTAACATGAACTTGTGGTCTCTTTGTATGAAGGGTATTAGCATGTAAATTTATTTGTTATTTAAATATACTCAAATATGTATATCAGTGCTCTCTAGGGAATTGCACTAGAATTACTCTCTAAAGAAAATTTATATTATTTAATTACAATTGAACTAGGAGTTTTAAATATAGCATTAAGCTTCAGTTTCTTAATATGTATTATTGTATTTTAATTTTTTTAATTTTCTTGTAAGGATGGTCATCTTAACTTGGTTATATATTTTTTTTATCCTTTTCGAGTTATTTTAAGTCCCAGAGTCCTTTATTAAAACATGCTTTGTGATATTGGAAGCTAAGTTGAGCTTTATATATATTTGAGAGCATTATTCAAATCGAGAATATGAAAATTTTAATACAGAGATTAGTTCATTGCTAAGAATCTGTAGGCCAGCGTACACATTAAGGGGCTATACCAGTGTAACACTTTCAAAAACAAAATTTCTTTTATTTTCTTTTTCGCTTATATTTCCATAAATATCCTGTGAAATCGAAAAGTTCGTATCTTGAATAGTTTTCAGATGGCAGCGTTCTAAAGAGCGACCGCTCGGAGGTGCAGACACATATAACTGAAACTTTAAATGCGTTTTTCTCGAAACAACAGTTTTCAAAATTGCTGGTGTCATAACTCAACGGGAAATTTTTCGATCGACTTCAAATTAAAACTGACTATTGGCGAATACATTTACTCCACAATGACTTACGATCTTTTTTATTGATTGAAAATTGTCAATTTCGCATTAAAAAATTACAAATTTTTTCTTAAAAAAACGATTTATTTCATTACGTCGTTTTGTTAATTTTTGATATTTTTCAAAGTTCGTCGTTCATTTTATAGGAAATATCTTCAAGTTTAATATACTTTTCAATTTTTTTTTTCAGCTATTCATTTGGCCGGAATCATGCCAGCATTTGGGGCCCTTTTTTTGGCCCTTCCGAAGACAGCCAAAAACTCCGTTATTTTCAACATTTTTAAAAAAACAAACATCTGAAAATATATCGGGTGATTTTTTTGAGGTTAGGATTTTCATGCATTAGTATTTGACAGATTACGTGGGATTTCAGACATGGTGTCAAAGAGAAAGATGCTCAGTATGCTTTGACATTTCATCATGAATAGACTTACTAACGAGCAACGCTTGCAAATCATTGAATTTTATTACCAAAATCAGTGTTCGGTTCGAAATGTGTTTCAAAAACAAATTTTGTTCAGCGATGAGGCTCATTTCTGGTTGAATGGCTACGTAAATAAGCAAAATTGCCGCATTTGGGGTGAAGAGCAACCAGAAGCCGTTCAAGAACTGCCCATGCATCCCGAAAAATGCACTGTTTGGTGTGGTTTGTACGCTGGTGGAATCATTGGACCGTATTTTTTCAAAGATGCTGTTGGACGCAACGTTACGGTGAATGGCGATCGCTATCGTTCGATGCTAACAAACTTTTTGTTGCCAAAAATGGAAGAACTGAACTTGGTTGACATGTGGTTTCAACAAGATGGCGCTACATGCCACACAGCTCGCGATTCTATTGCCATTTTGAGGGAAAACTTCGGACAACAATTCATCTCAAGAAATGGACCCGTAAGTTGGCCACCAAGATCATGCGATTTAACGCCTTTAGACTATTTTTTGTGGGGCTACGTCAAGTCTAAAGTCTACAGAAATAAGCCAGCAACTATTCCAGCTTTGGAAGACAACATTTCCGAAGAAATTCGGGCTATTCCGGCCGAAATGCTCGAAAAAGTTGCCCAAAATTGGACTTTCCGAATGGACCACCTAAGACGCAGCCGCGGTCAACATTTAAATGAAATTATCTTCAAAAAGTAAATGTCATGAACCAATCTAACGTTTCAAATAAAGAACCGATGAGATTTTGCAAATTTTATGCGTTTTTTTTTTTTAAAAAGTTATCAAGCTCTTAAAAAATCACCCTTTAGCTTAAAATATACTATATTATGTTTAAAGAAGTTCGAAATGTTCAATTGTGTAGTTTCTCTTAAAAAAAAAATCACGAAAATCGCTAATTTTTCATGTGTCACACTTGCATAGCCCCTTAAGGTTGTAGTCCCACCTATCAGGCAATGAAAAATTAGCTTGCCATTACAAGAAATATAAAAAGTTAGCACAAAGAAATAGTAATACCAACATGCTGTCTGGCTAGTAATTTTCTTCCGATTACTTCACAATTAAAGATTTTTTAACTTGAATTTAAATTAAAAAATTCCGAAAAGTAAATTCTGTAGTACTTCTGGCATTCTGTCTTGTATTTCTTATGTTCATTGTTGCTGTTGTTACTTAGATAAATAAGGGTAGATGAGAGTCGCCTCCAAGCGATATGAGATGAAAATTTAAAAAGAATTTTCTGTGAAATCTGGCATGTGAACGATTTTTTATTTACGCATCTTTGAATTTCGTTGCTTAAGGCGTATTCTCATGTAATCACTTTACAAAATCCATTTTTTTTATATTGTGATGGTAAAACCTATTGAAAACATGCTGTGAAAAATTCAGACCGAAATTCATAGTATTTGATAAGTTACAGCTCATAGTTGCCGACGTGTCGTAAGCGATTGTCTACCAGACGCCATGACAAGTCTGCAGCTGCTACGTTCCTAAACGCATATTTCTCGAATCATCACTTTCTGAAACTGTCTAGTCTTAAAAAAAATCTATACAACCGATTGCTTTAAAATTTACATATGTTCATCTACTCATTTATAGTTATAGCCCCTGCCAGAATTGTTTATTTTCGAAAATATTTTCATATTTTTCACAGTTTTTAACGAAAAAAACAAAATTTTCAGGACTTTTTTTTTGAAGTTCGACATTTTTTTTTATGAAATTGATTATATAATCATCATAATACGCACTACTGAATAATAATCCTTTCGATTTTTTTCAGACAACATGAACAGCCGCTATCACCATGTGTAACTACTTTTTTTTGCTGGGGACTACTTTGATTTAAAAAATATATATATTAAAAATTAAAAAAAAAAAAAAAAATGCGTACATTTTAAAATACAAATAAAACTATATTAAAAAAATTAAAATGATTGAATTTTGTTGTCGTATAAAAAAAAAATTCTAAAAAGTAGCGAAATTTATGCGTTCCCATGAGAGTACCCCCTTAACACCCTCCTTTTGCTTCATTTTTATTAAAGATTATTTGGGTTCAATAAAGACGTTTTGGTGTCTTTTTGCATTTTTCTTGGAAAGAGACATAAGATCTCATTGAAGTGTCTTCTTTTCCATGTTAGGTATATACTTGTAGTTCGTTATGTCGTTGGCTTGTTGCTGAGGTTGTATAAGTATTTCCTGCCAATTTGGAGACAAATACAAACTGTGTTCTGTTGGGCTCTGAAGGAATGTTGTAGATATTATATTATTATTATATATATCGTTTACGAAAAAAATGTTTACTAATGACCAATCATAGCACAAAATGCATGAACTAAGCTTTGAATTTCATAAGCACTTTAAAACCTGGTATGGTCTTTCCAGACCTTCAGAGAAAACTCGTTATGAAAAGGTTATGAAATTTCGCTATAACAGCTGGACCGTCATTCATGGCAAATATGCTAAATACATGCATAGAATTTTATTAAAATAATGTGTTTTTATTTCATATTATTATTATAACAATCTTTAGTCTGTCTGCCGTAAATACAATGACAACATAATAACATTTTGGAAACTGGGTCTGCTTCTGTAAAATTATTTCACATTAATTTAAAGTAGCCATCTTGTTATTCATCACAGTGCGCAGTTGCATCTATGAATAAATTAGTTACTATCGCTAGCGCGCTGTTAGTTGCCACATGCAATTTTAACCTAGAATGATATACTATACTGAAACGTAAATCAACTGCCCACACACATACTAATTAACATAATAGCAGCACGCAAATTGTGTGTCGAGCACCAACTTAATTAATGCAACTACTGTAGGTGCAAATTTAGTAGGAAGCATTATGAAGTGACTTTTGGTGGTCCTGAAATTTTATTATTGTAGTTTGAAATATGGAAATTTTAGACAGAGAGCAAAATTTGGAGCTAACTCATTTTACAATTCTGTTAATTGCAATGTCAGTTATAAACGCACAGTAAATTAGGCATCGATGGTGGTAGTAAATAACATATTCTAAATATTATATAATATTGAAGTAGATAATCGTACTTGGAATCAAAAGCGAAAAAAAATTTTTTTTTGGCTGGCGATAGCGCTGTCTCTGTCGTGAATTGAAACAAATTTTGAAGAACAGCGGAGAATATTATAACACAGGTTCGCATTTTCCGGTCCTTTATTCCTTCGAAAAATTATGTTTAGAGGTGGGAAGAATTTTCTCTTTAAAATTATCTCAAACCGCATAGCCAAAAAAATGATTATCACAATATATAAATACAATATTGAAAGAAGAACTAGTCCAAAATATGATTGCTCACAAAATGATGGATTCCCAAGGAAAAAGTTTACACTTCAGACTGGATTCCTTCGATAACTGCCTGATATATATATTTAAAAAGGTTGTGTAAAAACTTCTGATTCGCTCGAAGTAAACAACGCTTTGGTTTTTTAACACCAATTACACTAAAACAACATATTTCATATATTTAAAGTTTCGACCCTCAAGAACATATCCTCCTAAGGATTTTTAAAAATTAAATATATATATATAACTTAAAATATCTACAGTTACTTTAGTGACGCAGTACCTAGCCCGGTTCGGTTTGACTCACTTCTTTAAACGCGTTTTTCTCCAAACTACTTTTTTCCACACGGTACCGGTATTATCTCAAGTTCTGTACACTTCTTCTATAATCTTTTATCGTTTCTACGATCGTGTCAAAATTTTTGTTTTTAATATTTAAAAAAAATTCATGAATTTCAAAAAAAAGCGTAAAAAATGATTTTTATTTTCAGGCATTCGCCATTTTTCAAAAAAAAAAATTTTTATTTTCATATTCCCTGAGGTAGGGGCTACAACAGCATCCTTACTGATTAAAATTTTTTTTTGATTTTTTTTTTTTTCAGACCACCAGGAGAGTCAGGATCAATGTCACCAGGATGCGCCATTTTTTTGCACCTGTCTCTCTCTTCTCCCTACTTATTTTAATTTTTAATATGTTTTTGTAAAATTTTTTTTCTGTATTCTTAAGATATCAATAAAAACACCATAAAAAAATGGATGGTAAAAACATTTTTTGGGTTTTTTTTTTTTTTTTAATTCAAAAAACTGCCCAAAAATTGATTTCTAGACTGGAATACTCCCTTAAATATTCGTAGCACACATGCATAAATATATGTTCATATGTGATTGGTTGTGTGTTATATTAAACATGCGTGTGTGCGTATGCCTTCGAGTGGTAATGCTATTGTCGCGAGCTCTGTTAAAGCGGAAACACCAATTAGTGGTCAGCCAAGTGTTCATAGCACATAAAGTGGTGAAATACTCGGTTAGCTAGTGGCGAAGCTGAAACAGGTCGTCGGTAACAAAATGCTCTGGTTAAGACATGCGGTTGCTCATTGAAGGTGGTATTGTGTGCAAAAGTCAACACGAATACTTAGTATATAGTTCTATATATGTCATATACATATTATATACATAGTTGAAAACATATACTTGTGTACGCCTATATATGCACACGTATTTATGCATTAACGCTTTTGCATAAAGAAGCATCCTGTTGCTCTACATAGTTGTAATGCAAACATGAATGAGTTCATTTAACAGAGAAACTCATGTATTTTGACTGCTTCACTGATTCTGTTAAAATTGTGTGTGAACTTCTGCGTTTTCACTCCGGATATTGATTTTCTTATGTAAGTAGTAGTGTAGTTTGATATTATCTTTAATTGCCAGATTTGGTGTGGAATATTTTAACAGACACATGAGCACTGGTGCGTATACGCAACTATAGGAAACGCACGAGTGCAATGTCATTTATCTCAGCACTCTCCTAACAGAAAAAGTGGAAAAAGAAAATAAATAAAAACAAATAGATACAGAATTAAATAAAAGTTTAATTATATTTTAGTTTTTGCAGAAATATTATTGAAATGCTATAAATTTCAGTAGTTGGCAGAAAAATCGAGCAAAAATGTACTATTGGCTGAAAAAAGTATAGCATGGATACTTGATCATAAAAAATCTCAATTATATTGAAACAGATTCCCCCTAAAAAGCCATATTGATTTTTCTACAAGTTTTTGATTAAGCGATATTATAATTCAGGGTGCGTTAAAAACCCTTCAATGGACAATTTTAATGAATTTTGTCGCTTTACTTAATTTTCGCCTATTTCTTTGGTTAAGGTATACACAAAGTTTTTAAATTGAAATAAAAACTGTTTGAACTAAATTCATAACAGTACACATATCTACACACGCCTACATACATTTACTTTAACGATCTTTCTATTACAAATGTACGTAAATATGTGTAAATGCATTTGAAAATTCCTATTTGAATATGCAATGAGTTGCCATCACGTTTCAATGTAAGCTTAGCAGTAAAAGGCGCAAAAAGAATTTGAAAAATTTCTAAAAAGTGTTGCCAACGTGTTTTCAACAGCTGGCAGTCACCATTATAATGTACCGTTGCACATGTGTTCGTAAAGCAATGTGCATACATACATACCTAGAAAAGGAAAAGCAGTTCCACTAAGCATAATTGCCAAGCAAATGCAGTGTTGCGGATGCGCTATTACTAATATATATATACATACATATATAGTATATGTGAGTATTAATGTGACAGCTATAATCGAGCAATTTCCGCGAGCTACTGTTATCACATAAATAAAATTACATAATTAAGGAGGTATTCTAGTCTAGAGGCACGAATTTCGAGCTTTTTTCAACAATTAATAAAAAAGAAGCACTAGATATTTTTGCTATCCGTGTTTTTATCATTTGTTTATTAAACATAGAAGAGTACACAAAATAAATTAAAAAAGAAATTTTCATCGAGTAATGCGTCCTCGAAGAAAAGGGGGAAAAAAGAGGCCGTGTCCTCATCGTCATGACTTCTACCCTTGTCGTCATCTGAAAACAAAAATAATGACAGATTCTTAATGAGTACGAATGTCCCTATGTCGCGAAGCAGCAAAACAAAAAAAAAAAATCATAAAATGGCGGCTTCTCAAAAAAAAAGGTCGATTTTTTCACAAATTTTTCAATTTTGCCGATTTTTTTTTTTAATATTATAAATTACATTTTTAGAGCTTGAGATATTGTGGCTACCGCATCAAAAAAAGGAGTTTTGATAAAAACGCGTTTAAAGTTCTACGTTATACGATATTCGCTCAACCGGTCTAGTTGCCACGTCACTAAAATGGCTATAACCCTGAAAATAATTTTAGTTTTGAAAAATCCTTTTAGGAGATATTTTTGAATATCAAAACTATCGAATTATGAAAAAAAAATTCGATTCTTTCAAATTTCTAGACTAGAAAACCACTTAAGCTTCAGTTTGAACAGAAAATCTAAATGACTGTACTTATAATAAGGCTAGATCCATTTGACTCAGAAAAAGAATTTACTTTTTAAACTCTTATTAGCTGTTTGAAAAGTAGAAAGCCTTATTAACTTAAATATGATTCTAAGTTTTGGTCTTATTCAATGATAACTAAATGCTCATAGAAACGTTAAAAATTACCATCCTAATTTTTAACTATAATCTTTCATAACCCTCTTAAATTTACTCACGTTTCCAGTTTTTTTTATTTTTTTCCCACATTATCTATAAATATGTAAAAGACTTTTAGTGCTTTTATATCTCTGTGTTCTTGCCACTTCAATGCCTGGTTGTACTCAAAATATAAACAAATCATTATCGCTGGAAAATTCCATTTAATCTTTACACTACATTGCTCTTATAATCAACTGGAAGCGATGCAATTCATATATTCCGCTGTTTGCTCTGTGACTACATCAAGTAATTAATAAGTTATTTAATTATGACAACAAAGTGAACTTCTTTACACAAAATCCCACAGTCTTTGTTTAAGTTTTAAATGGTTATTAATTCATTAATTAATTATTAAATTATAGAGCACTATAGCATTTTATTCATGTGCCATTAATTAAAAGTTTTTTAATGTATACATAATCATATTTTATAGTAGAATTAAGAACACATCCTCCACTTACTCATCATTTTTTGTTATATCGAGCAAAGGATATTACTCATACGCACTGTACATACATATGTATTGTGTACAGTATTTGCATTTATATATATATGTATATGGGTGTGCTGTGAACTAAAATGTACATTGTAGTTTTGCGCTAAAAAATTCATACCCTAAAGATATGACATTGTGTAACTGTATACAGTACAAAGATAAATAAAAGAAAATTTCTCGTGTAAATTTACAAACGTAACTAAAAATTCGTAGCCAGCTGTTATACACCTAGCTCGCTTGCTTGTCAAGGTTACGTATATGCCATGGTTAAACAATATGATGATCGTTATAAATAATTGCTCGTTTAGTTCTTTCATGCACTTTCTTTGGCTGGTAAGGCGATAACTTGCTATTAATATTTTTTTGGAGAGAATTTACAGTGTATAGATTTGTTCTAGTGGTTCAAGTGGGAGCCAAAGTGCGGAACAGTAATTATCGGAAATCAGAGACCCTCGTTTCTGAACTTTTATTCAGTGGAAAATTGCATAATATATTTTCACCGCAGAAAAGATGTTATTTTTGTTCTCGTGAAAAACCTTATTCTCTATTATTTGTGTGTAAGATATATGGCTTTCTTTTTCAGATGCTGAAAAATGCTATTCGCAAAAAATATAGTGAATACTTGATATTGAAAAAACGGACAAAAATAGATTAATTGAAGCACAAAGCCTCAAAATAAACCTGCTGTCTCAATCTGCAAAGGTTGCAAAAAATGGAGTCCTTGAAAAATAAATTTTAATTTAATTACGATAATTAATTTAAACAAACTAAAATTTTATAAATATTTGCGTTTACATTGCTTGGGTAATTTTAAAGCTAATTTAAACATATTTCTTACATATATTTTAGTTGTTCCATTAATATTTTTCGGGCATTTAACTATTATTTTCCGAGATCGAATATATTTTCTTTTCTTAGCTCTATTCCAACATGTCCCACTGTACATGTAGAGGAAGACCTTGTATCTACTCTGTACAATTAATTAAATTTATTAGAATTAATTTGCATGTGCTCACTGGACAGTTTCCCTCTAAAAGCGCACGCACATTCATATGTGTAGAATACATACTGAAGTATTGAGTATGTTCAGTCATGTTAAAATACTATCATTTAAAAGAAAAACTTTTAGAAAAAATATATAAATGCTTATATTACTCACACCATCCAAAATCGCTCTCAAAGTCAGTCAAAACGCCATGCCTTTAAAAATCCTTTAAGACATACACTTTTATGTATGAGATGGAATAAGAGGGTTTACAAGAAGCTAACTGCAATCACGTCTAATTCCCATGTTATACAATTTTAAATTCTCTCTGATTCATCCCTTTTATGTATTTAGATCAAGAAGCAATTAATGTAACCGAATATATGGACCTCTGTATTTATACAATACTTGTAGTTCACATTTTACTGCAATTAGCGGTCAATGTGTGAAATATATAATCGAATTTCAGTGATAATCTTTCCCTGACTAAGTTATGTCTCTGTGTACAATGAGTTTCATCGGGTCAATACTTCACTTAGCTCCCATATGGACAATATGACGATTTTCGAACTTCCATGTGGCATTATACCGCATAAATCGGACAGGATGTGAATTATCTCAATGAAAATGAGAGAACGTGTTTTGCTCATAACAGTTTATGTTTATGCCTAAAATGTATAAAATTGGATAAAAATTTGACTTCGCTCCCATATAATAAATGTGAGGTACATAAATGAATATCAGGGAACATTTTATTTGTATATGGCATGATAATTATATGTGGTATTAGCAAAATTAGATAAACTCGGGTTGGTACTACCCTCAAATGCCATATACTTTAAATAGCGATTTTCGTTTTTCTAGCAAACCTTATGTCAGGTAGAATATGAGTATGATGGTCAGTGCATAAATACTTGCCTGGATTTCGATTCTCTAATTGACATTTTGCCTCTTAAGGTTTTGTCGCTGGCTTTGATTTTTGCAAGTTGCAAGAGTGAAGTAATATTCGGTTTCATACGAACTTATTCCTTCCTTACTTGTATAATATACTTTTAATATTCCGCTAGTTTTATAGTCTCTTCTCTGTTTTTATGATCTTCTTCTCGTAGCAGCAGCTTCACTCACTAAATCACTTCACTTAATTTAACTAGAAGAACAATTCATAAGTAGTTGCAAAGTGGCTTAAGAGCCATTGAGTCAAGTCGTTTAAGGTCACATTAAGACTTTTTATTAGAACTTTTTATTTAAATTTCAGCTTGGATGAGTCTGATGAAAAAGAATTCATTACCCATAATAAAGCACACTTTTGTGGTCCAAAATATTTTAATAATGATGAAAATTTATAAAAATAATACGACAAACAAATTACGTTTGAAAAAATGTTCTTAAATATTTCGGTTTTAAAAATGTTTATACTTTTTTAAGGAAAATATTCTTTAAATAGCTTTATTAACATATCATATTAAAAAAATAAAAGTAAAGTAAAAAAAGTAGTCAAGTGTAGAAGAAACAGTTAATCGAAAGTTCAAACCTTTTTCTTCATCTAGAGTTGCATATATTTTTGTTTGGTATTAACTTTTTTATAAAATAGGTGCCATTACCTAAAAATTGTTATGCCTTTACTGCTGCAGATATTGAAAAGCAGTTTTCGACTTTAAAGTGAGAGTTGAATTGTAACACACTTTCTGTTTCTAATGAATGGAAATTGATTCTTAAACTATTTCAGCATTTAAAATTTTTTCTCAATTCACAGTATTAATTTTAGTCTTTAAACTATCATATTTGAACAGCTCTATAGCATACGAAATAATGTATACACTTCCACTCCAACAAATTTTCAAATTTTCACTTATTTTTTGCATCTGCGTAAATATTTTAACTTAAAAAAATTTTTTGGCATTTCATTTACATAAATTTCAGGAAATTTCTTTTCGCATTATTAGCCAACAGGCGTGTCGTAAGGTTTTTTGTTTATGTGTTATAAAATTTACCGTTAACTAATCTTTGCACATCCGCTTATTGAAACAGGCGAAAATAAACTAAATAATGCAACAGGACACACAATTCAGCTAGAGGATGTGTGTGCTACAGAGTCCTTTTGGGACGCGCATTATTTCCACATTTTTCTTTGGGACAAAGAGCGTTTGAGTGGCAACTACGAAGAGAAAGTCTGCAGGTATGAATGAGGAAGAGATTAGGAATCAGATTAACTTTACAAAGAGATTATGGAGTATTTTTTATTTGTAATAACAATTACGAAGAGAAAGTTTATTGTTGTAAGCGTGGAACGAGTTGACGAGATTATTCTCACAATTTGCTGTAAAAAGAGATTGGTGAGTACATTTTATTTTAACTTTGAGTTTTTTTAATGAATATTTTCTTATTCTGAGTTGTAGCTAAAAAGAGAAAAAACATATGAAAGAGTTAAAGGAGCAAAGATTTCTTGGATTTATAGAGTACATACATATTATATTTTATAAACCATTATCAGCAAGTTGGCGGTCACTTTAAATATTTTCATATTTTTTTGTTAAAAATAAGAAAATATTTGTACTAATTTATTATTGACAAAATTTACAAGTTCTGCCTTCATATTTTAATGAAATACTTTTGCAATATTAAAAAGTATTGGAATATTTCCTATATCTTATTTAAAAGCTTGACGTCTTTCAACTAATTTAGTCTCAGATTTTCAAGTTATTAATTCTTATTGCACTTAAAGACTGTTTTGGAAAGAAATTTTGGTTTGAGTTAATGTCCAATAAATCTCCAGACAGTAATATAATTTTCTTCGCATGCTATAGAGCTGTTCAAATTAAAAATTAATTAATTGATAACTCTTTTTATACCCTGAACAGGGTATATTAAGTTTGTCACGAAGTTTGTAACACCCAGAAGGAATCGTCGGAGACCCTATAAAGTATATATATAAATGATCAGTATGTCGAGCTGAGTCGATTTAGCCATGTCCGTCTGTCTGTCCGTCTGTCCGTCTGTCCGTCTGTCTGTATATATACGAACTAGTCCCTCAGTTTTTAAGATATCGTTTTGAAATTTTGCAAACGTCATTTTCTCTTCAAGAAGCTGCACATTTGTCGGAACGGCCGATATCGGACCACTATAGCATATAGCTGCCGTACAAACTGAACGATCGGAATCAAGTTCTTATATGGAAAACTTTCACATTTGGCAAGATATATTCACGAAATTCGGTATATATTATTTTCTAAGGCAACAATGTAATCTCCGAAGAAATTGTTCAGATCGGTTGACTATAGCATATAGCTGCCATACAAACTGAACGATCGGAATCAAGTTCTTGTATGGACAACTTTCACATTTGCCAAGATATATTCACGAAATTTGGTATAGATTATTTTCTAAGGCAACAATGTAATCTCCGAAGAAATTGTTCAGATCGGTTGACTATAACATATAGCTTCCATACAAACTGAACAAATAGTTACTAACAGAAATGCACCTGTGAAGGGTATTTAGCTTCGGTGCAACCGAAGTTAACGTTTTTTCTTGTTAAATATGAGATTTTTGTTTTAGTGCTATATTATACAGCATAATTACTTAATTTTTTATATTTTGTCACTTATTTGTGGTGCACTTTGTCATAAAAATATTTCCTGAGAGAAATTCCATTTGCTACTCATAATAGAAGTTTCTCAGAGAAGAAGCTAAATGTAGTACATAAACGTGTATATATTGTTTATAAACATGTTGTTGCTAGCCTTAGCCAACACCTAAAAACTATGCAAAAACCACATGTTGCATGATAATCACCGCTTTTAATTTCAAACTTTAAAAATTCTTGCGACAAAGTTTGAGTAACTCAATTAGACGATTAAATGTAGTGATTTTAAATTCGGCATATTTTTTAATAAAAATTAAAAAATAATAAAAATTAAAAAAATTTCTGAGAATTATAAATAAATAATTTTGTCGCGGGAATTTCTTAAAGTTTGAAAAGGCAACTTTCTGAGTGTATGATGGTTATTTTTGAGAAAAGAAAATTAATTGGTGAAATTTTAGTTTGAATGAAACAACGAAAATTCCTATGTTAAATGTAAGGGAACCGAAAAAAATAGCGACCCCTTAGAGTTAAGCTACAACGCCTGCTTTGAGGGAGGATCACTGTCAATCACTAACATTTGAAGGAGTAAGAGTTTAAAAAAAAACTTAAAAAAAAATTTTTTGAAACACCATAATGTGTATGATAACAGAAACTAAAAACTCTATAGATATGTAAGATAAAATCTATAGAGTTTTTAGTCAACTTATTGAAGCTAAAACTCAATTTTTTTGATAATACGTTATTTTGCATCTTAGGTGACGATAGCTACCAGTAAAACAATAATCTCTTTACTGCAGAGCTCATGCGCATTTCTTAATTTTTGCATAACTTTTATGAATGAAATGTTGAGAGCTGTTTTTTTATACCAATAGAAGCTGGCTGTAAGCAGCTGAGCCTCAAAATTTTCTGATTGCTTATACATGTACTTTAAATAAGGTGATTTCATAGAATGTCATTTAATTTAATCTCTCCATTAAAAATATGACAACCGTATATTGCAACCGTACCTATATGGTATTTTATCCAGAGCTGATAAGAAAAAAAATCAAAACTATATGATAATAAACTTTTAGAAAATTTCATTTATTTCATGTCATTAACAAGAAGTGGAAATGAATGTAAATCAAGAGTCTCCAATATCACTCTCTCGCTCACTAAATACACTCATTTATACAAACTTAATCTTATTAGCCTTAATCTGGCCTTTCTTTATTTACAGCATAATTTACAATAAAATTTTAATTATTTTTTGTTTGCTCTTATGACATGCGAGGTTGCTTGTTATGTAATTAAAAGTTGCAAACTAAGTTACTTCTATTCTTCCATTTAATATTAAAAACAAATATTTGTTCATCATGTTCATGTCAATGTTTCTAAAAAGAGCAATGTAGGTAGAATGATTAATGTTTATTTTTTACAATTAATTCAGTCTAAGCGATTATGGGATAATCAATTTATATATTCTATAATACATGCTCAGCACGCTTTTCCATAAAATTTGAACCCGTTGGCGCTCGTGCTCCTAATGTTATTACACGGATATTAAATATTAATTAAAAGCTCATCATTAATTTACCCCCCAATTTGTCACACATTTCCACCTTAAGCTTGTTTGTTTAGGACTTATTTATAATCAACTGCGTTCAAAACTTTTTTGCAGATGAAGCGTATTGCAAGGAACACAGAGAAAGTAGAAATATATTTTTTTTTTTATATTTTTAAGAAGAGTTTTTTTTTTTTTTGTAAAAAAGTGCAGTTTTTATCAAACATTTTAAGAATAATTTTTTCGTTATCACCATGATTACTGTAGTACACCAAGTACTAAATTGTTTGTGGCTTAGTATTTGAAAATGAACAATTTGTTGTTTTGTCAAGTTAAATTTTGGGAAATCTGACTGTCGAATTATTGAAAACTTTTTATGCACCAGTAACACGAATTGATATGACCTATAAATTTTAAGATTATTTTCTGACAAAATTGTATATATTACTTGATATTAAACAAACTAACGCTAATGTATTTTACACACTGCGTATACGCAACCAACGTATAGGCGGTTATTAAATCAGATGGAAGATAATTGTACTTTGCACTTATTTATCCAAATAGAACAGAATAAAAGTTAGCAATTGAGCAGCCTTCTTTGTTTTCGGAATACATTTTTACATGCACATATGTACATACATTTTTCACTTTCACTGCATTTTTATACGAACTCCCTGACAACGACTTGCCTATGTAAAATTTTTCTGTTATCAAATTACTAAGCAAAACTATCCTTTCGCCAACAAATTGGCTCACATTTATTTCATTTTGTAAAAGTTAACACTAACTTGCTACAGAACTGAAACAATGACCTTTCACCATAATTCTCATTGTGCCCTTTTTACTTATTCAATTTACTTTTCTGTTTGTGGTGTGGCAATGGACAGCTAGAATGGCACTTAGTAGCGGAATTGCATACACAAAGACGGTCTAAGGGAATGCGAAAATGAGAAAAATTAAAAAAAATGGAAATCGATTTGAACTATAATATTGCTTGACCCATGAAAGCCATCAGTTCATAAAGATATCAAACCTTTAAAACGCTGTTTCAGTGGAAATGTTAAACGATTTGGGAGGCGTTTAGAATAAAATAAAAATAATTGAATGATTGCTAGCAATATACAAGTATAAACATTTTTTTTTTTTTTTTTGGAAAATAATCAACAATAAATTTTCTGAACAATCACGAGACCGGAGAAGTTAAATATCGCTGAAAGCTTGATCCACATACAAAGTGAGATAATGACTTGTGGTTAACTGAAATATATCGCAATTTGCAGAAACATAAAATATAACTGTCAGCACAAATGGCGGCCAAGTTCATCGTCATTATTAACTGTTTGTTTGACTTAGGAACACAGTGCACGCAAGTTTTCTCTACAGACTGCTGTTGCAATGTTATTACGCTTGATATTGCACTACATACAGATATATAGTATCTAAGTACATACATTGAATATATGTAAATACATATACAAATGTATGTTCATCACGTTTTGCGTTAAGCAGCAACATGTTGCTTTCATCTATGTGCGCTCGTTTTCCCAGCTGAATAATGTGACGGACATAAACGACCTTCTACTCAAAAGTCCTGAGCAACTTTTCATGTCAAATTAAACTCTTCACTATTTACCATTGCACAAGGCAAATAAAGTTGGACATTTCACGCAGTTTTAAGCTTGAAAAAATGTCCGCAGAGGCACTATAAGAAAATAGTGGAATAAAAAAATATGTTAAATATGGAATTGTTTGCATTTCATGGCATTAACTCGCATACCCATAGGAGATTTGCGTGCAAATTGCGTTAATGGAAGGCAAAGATAACTGCAAAGCAAGCAAATTTAAAGTGCTATGAAAATATAAGTAAACGGCAAAAAATATTAAATGTATTGAAAGAATGTGAGTGCTGGAATAGAAAAAAAATTTAAGCTGAATTTGATAATCAACTCTGGGCTTATGATATTAATTAATGATTTGTCTCTGTGATAATTTTTATAGAAATTACTTATAAAATTATAAAATTTGTATTAATATATTTATTCGTAGCAAACATAAGTAAAGTAAGATTTATGTTTAACAAAATTATGTCTTTATTTTTATTTTATATATATATTTTTAACATTTATATACATTTTCATTTCTTTTTTTTTGCATTTTTGCTTTAGTTGCATTCACAAAGGCCTTTTATTAAATTCCACTGATTGATTTAAGTATAAAAATGCATTTTTTATTAACTACATTTCCAGACTGACAGATATTTTCTTCATAAATTGCCTAACAACTGTTCCAGATTAATTACAGTTGACTACCCTTTTGCCTTTTTGCTGATTAACATCCATCTTTTGGGTTTATGCCATATTTTTTCATCGCCACTTATTTGATTTTTCGCCCTTCTTTTTATTAATTTTTCTTGCATGTGGGTTGCTAATTAAACATAATTAGTAGCAAGGCCTTAGTGAAAGCAAGGTTATCTTAAAATTAAGCTGAAAGCATTTTTTAATTACTTACAATTACATTCTTAAGAGCAGAGAACAACTTACATATAATAATGTTCCAAAACTTTCTCTACGCAGCTCTTCCATTAAAAAATATATTATATTATTTTATTCAATTCCTAACTCTTTCAAGTTTTTCATAAATGAAATAACTGGTATTTCTGACGAGAACTGTTTATCTATAGCAATAAATAGAAGCTGGGTTCAATCAGCTGATAGTCATTATCTTCTACATAATTGCTTATATACATCGATGAATTATGCAAATTTGTTATATAGATGAGTTAGAAATATCATTAGATCTTCCTTTAAGTGGGGAGCCTGCTTTAGAGGCTTAAAAAATCTATATTTTCAAGAATTTTTTTGGAAAGGAAAGATAAGTCTGATTGAAATGAAACTTTTAGGATTTATTTTTATATATATGAGGGGTCTTCTCAAATTTTTTTATTATTATACATTAGATATTCTTCATGTTTAAAGAAATTTACGGAGGCGCTTCAAGTGTGCAATTTCTGTGTGGCGGGTAAGATGAAGGTTGCAATTTTCATGTGAAACAAAAGAAATTTTCAATTTTCGATAGTGTAATTCCTAGGTGAACCAAGAAAATTCAACAAAAAGTGAAAAATTCAACAATTTTTCGCAGATTAAAAAAAATGCATTTAAAAAAAATTACTTTAAATCGTTTAAAAACCGGATTAATGTTAACTTTGTTAAGGTATTTTAGGTTCACCTAAAGAGAATTAAATTCCAAATAAATACAAAATTTTAAATTCGAAGATAGGGCGTAAAAGATTGAGTGTAGCTTTCGCTTTATGGCTTGTAGCGCCGTCCTGCTGGAACCAAATGTTGTCAACGTCTTCCTCTTCAATTTGCTTGAAGGAAAATTCGGTTAACATTGAGCGCTATCGCTCATTGATGCTTACGGCGGTTCCTTCTTCATTTTTGAAGAAAAATGGGCCGATGATTCCACCAGACCAAAATCCGCACCATACAGTGATTCGTGCTGGGTACATTGGCTCCTCGAAGATTACGTGCGGATTTTCTGTGCCCCAAATGCGACAATTCTGCTTGTTAACGTAACCATCGAGGTGGAAATGAGCCTTGTTCGAAAAGATGGTTTTCGGTAAAATTGACCATCCTCGGCCAAACGAACTTTGGAAAAAAGTTTTCAATATTTCCCAGTTTTTTTCTAGTGAATAGCGACCCATTTCATAAATTTTAGACTTTTACTGAATATCTGTCACTTTCCAAATGGTATTTGACGTTTCCAATGTCGAAATGCAGATAATTCAAATTTAAAACGTTAGGTGACCCACCCTATTACTTTGGGAACATGTTCTTAGATTATTTTTAAAGAGATTTAAGCAAAACAAAAAAAAATCGATTTTTAAAAGCTTCTAAAGCAGGCTCCCCCCTTAAGAACATAAAATATACATTGATCAAATTATTTTTCGTCATATATAAAGTAAAAGGGCATAATCTATATATATGTAGTATGAAATCTAAAGCTTAAGTGTAAACAAAAATATGTTTATTTTTAATTAAATTGAGATTATACCTTTTTATGCAGCTTCAATATGTAAATTCGATATCTGCAAAATATACTTTTCGCATGTCATAGATGGAGCTGTATTAAATTATTTCAAGAAATTTTAAGCAAACTACTTAAAAACATAACATCCAAGTGTAAAATTATATCAGGCTTAACTTCAATAGTTTTCACAAAATTTCAGTTATTTCATTTTATTAACAAGAGCCGAAAAAAATATATCATCTATTAATCACAATGACTATGTGAATTTACACGTTTATGAAAAATTAATCCTAAATAAACGAGACCTTTTCATGTTTATAGCATAATATTCAATAGCATTTAAGTTCTATTGTCTTTGCTCTAATGAAATTCTAGGTTGATTAATATGTCATTAAAAGTTGCAAACTAAGGTATAACTATTATCCCACTTTATATTGAAATTTATTATTGAAAACAAATATTTGTAAATCGTGTCAGAAACATGTCTCTAAAGAGAGCAACAGTACATTACTGTAGCGATTAAGGTTTTTTTTTAATTTATTTTATTTCCATGCGATTATGGGATATTAAGTTCACACATTCTACAATTTATCCCCAATAAACTTTTCCATAAAACTTGAACACATTGGTGCTCGTGCTCTTAATATACTTAATTATACATCAAATATTAATTAAACCAATTATTAATGTTCCATCAAGTTCGACACACACTCTCATTAAAAGTTTGTTTATTTAGGACTCTTTTATAAACACATGTGCCCAAACTTTTTGCAGACAATGCAAGTTGCAAGGGCCACAGGTCGAGTAGAAATATTTTATTTATTTTTTAAGAAGAGCTGTTTTTGCAAAAAAGATCCATTTTTTATCGTTCGTTTTAGGATTAATTTCTATCGAAGACAGAACTGGGTTTGAAGCTGGTAACCGTGATTAGTCCAGTAAACCTAGTACCTAATTCTCAATGGTATGGTATTAGAAAAAAGCAATAGTTGGACGTTTTACTAAGTTCAATTTTGAAGAGCTGAAAGCCGGATTATTGTGAATTTATTATGCACTAGCAACAGTCACAGTATGTATTATTTATAAATTAAAAATAAAAAAGTAAGCTTTAAATTTCTTATACATTGCGACATTGCGTATACGTAACCAACATATAATCGGTATGTAAAAGCAAATAAGTGATAATCATCTTTTAAACTCATTTAGTACATTAAAATGGAGAAACAATTCAACCTACGAAAAGTCTTCTTTGTTTGCGGAATGCATTCTTACATGCACATACATATATTCTTCACTTTCACTGCATTCTTATACGAATCCCTTGGCAAGAATTTGCCTGCATAACATTTTTCTGTTATCAAATTACTCAGCAAAACTATCCCTTTGTCAACAAACTGACATACATTTTTTCCATTGTGTAAAAGCTAACAGTCATTTACTGTAAAACATTGAACTGATAGTTCTCATTGTGCCCTTTTTATTCAATTTACTTATCTGTTAGAAATGTGTCATTGGAAAGCTGGTACTGCACTTAGTAGCGGAATTATATATAAAGCGATGGTCTAAGTGAATGTGAAGTAAAGAAGAATGATGCAAAGTGTTTTGAACTGTAATGCCATCGCACAATTTGCAATACTCATTGGTGAACCGTAAAGGGACAAGCTATTTTAGTAAATTTTATCGGTAGTGTAGTGCGGTTTTAAAGATTTTTGTTAGTTGCTGTAAAAGTAAATATTATATAATACGAATAAATATATTAAAGAATGTGCGCACTCGAATAGTTATAATAAAGAATAACTGTTTAGTGAGTTTCATAACCGTTTCTAGCCTTTTTATACTAAATATGGGTTTTGAGTCTCTAAAAAACCTTAGAATAGTTACATTAGTATATGGTACACGATTTTGAGCTTTTAAATATTAAAAAAAAAATATCTATATAAAATGTTTGCTTTATTAGCATTCGCAAAGGTCTTTTATTCAACTTCATTGAGGGCTTTTAGTATAAAACTGAAACTTTTCATTTATTACATTTCCATTCTGTCAGATATTTTCTTCACAAATTGCCTAACAACTGTTCCAGATTAATTACAGTTGACTGCTCTTTTGCCTTTTCGCAGTTTAACACCCCTCTTTTGAGTTTTTAGTATATTTTTTCTGCCACTGTTTTTTTTTTTTTTTTTGTTTTGTCTTCCTTCCTTTTATTATTTTCCCTTGCCACTGGGTTGGTAATTAACCATAATTAGTAACATGGCCTTAGTAAAAGCAAGGTTATCTAAAAGCAAAAGTGGTGGCATTTGTTAATTATTCACAAAAGCGAAAACCTCGCTTCTAAACATGTAAAATCGCATAAACCTCTCAACACAGCTCTTCCTTTAAAAAATTATTTTTATTGCATTTAAGAAAATGTTCTTTTTTACAATCAAAATATCAATATTGTTGTAAATAGCTTACCTATAAATTAGGTTGTCAAAAAAGTCTTGCGGTAGTTTTGCTAGTTGGCGCTGAAAGCGCATAGTTCTAGTTTTATTCGTCGAATCGAGTCATGCTATACCTTTTTGGAAAGCTGATTTCACACTAGCACGTGTTTGATTGATTGTCGTTTCTTTTGAGTCGTTCGTGAGTTATAGCGTCGCAAACATGGAGCAAAATAAAGAGAAAATACGGCATATTTTACAGCACTAGAAACCATAAGGGTGAAAATGCATCTCAAGCCGCCAATAAAATTTATGCAGTTTAAGGACCCGATACAGTTTCCATTTCCACCACACAACGATGGTTTCAACATTTACGTTCTGGTATAGAGGTGGTCGAAGATGCGCCACGTTCCGGAAGGCCTGTCGTCGAAAATTGCGATAAAATCGCTGAATTGGTCGATAAGACCGGCATAGTAGCAGCCGGAGCATCGGTCAAGAGCTGCGCATGAGTCATCAAACCCTTATAAACCATTTCAATAAATTCAATAAATCATTCAATAAAAAAACCGCAAGACTTTTTTGACAATCTAATATATTTTTCGCCCTTTTATTTACGATACGTAATATCTAAATGTATGAACTTAATAGTTATGTTTTTTCTTGACATCATTTTATTTAGTTTTATAGAAAATATAAATAATGGTCAAAACATTCTATTTAGACGAAGACGATCCACGTGAAGGACAACCAAAATGCGCATCAGCACCGGCAATCATAGCCAAAAAACAGGATACGGTTTTGGAACATCGTGGATTGACCGAGAGATAATTAGTAGAGACTCTACACATCTCATTAGGCAGTGTGAGTTATAACTTAAGTGAAATGTTGGGATTTAGAAAGCTGTGTGCACAACGGGTGCCGCATTCTCTAACAATGGAACAAAAACACATTTGAATGCGACTTTCTCAGCAACATTTGGAGCGTTTAAAAAGGATGAAGTGGATTTTGTGTGTCGATTCATAACTATGGATGAGACTTCGACCTACTACCACGATCCTAAATCAAAACAAGAGGATAAAGAGTGATGTGAACCTGGTTGTTCGGCTTCGAAACGAATTCGTGTCCGAAAATCGGCCAAGAAGATTATGGCAACAGCTTTTTGGCATGCGAGAGGAGTTTTGTTTGTGGATTACTTGCAAACTGGTAATTTTGAATATTATTGCAACCTTTTAGACGAGTTGAAGGAAAAAAATTCGTGAAAAAATATCCGATTTTCAGAAAATAAAAATCCTTGCAAAATCACAATAGCATTTTGACATTGGCTAAAATCCATGAATTATAGTTCGAATTGTTTGAGTATCCACCGTATTCACCAGATTTGGCCTCAAATGACATTTGCTTACAGAACTCAAAAAATGTATGTGTGGTAAGCATTTTTCAGCAAATGAAGAGTTCATAGCGGCTGTTGAAGCGTATTTTGCAGACAACCGGATTCTCACTTCAGGGTTGGGATCCACAGTTTGGAGGATCGCTGGAGCAAGTGTATTAATAATGTTCAGAGAGATTTTACTGAATAATAAAGTATATTTTGAAACAAAAAGTTGTTTGTTTCTTATCAAACGACAGAACTTATTGAACAATCTGGTAATTAATATTCTAGCAAAAGCCCATTTATTAGCTTTTATAGAAAAATCTATTATTATATCTATCTATTAATATATTTCAAGAATTTTATAGTCTATAAGTAGAACGTGTGTCAATAAGCTGTTCTTTTGTTTCACTTTAATTCACCTGAAGTGCTCTAGTCTCTTTCCTTATCATTCCAAATATGTAGATGCCTGTCTGAAGTGCTGCCAACAGTAAGCATTTCAAATTTCTGAAACGTTTCCTAAACGTTTTCCAATTAAAATGGTATTACAATTTCACTTAAGATTACCAAGAGTTTACGTGCTTGTGGCATGTGCAAGCACTTATGTAGCTATGACATAAGCAGCATTAAGCAAAATTTCAAAGTCGCTGTTTCCAACGTATTCATTTCTTCATTGCAAGTACGCACACTGTACATTGTAATTGATTGCTGCTCGTTTCTGCACGTTTTCTCCATTTAATATTCTCACTTTTATTTTTAACTTTATCAGATAACACTTTTCATATCCTTTTCAGAGACTAATTACGAGGAGAGGTTATGATAATTGCAGATGCGTGATTTTGCACATTTGCGGAAGAAATTAAAATAGTGAAGAATTCTTTAGGAAAATGTGGAAAAAGAGAAGGAGTGTGAAGGAGAAATGAGTGAAAGGCAATTAATAACAATACTTTAGCCAAAATTATTTAAAGGACACGTGCAAGAAAAAGAAAGACAAAAATCGTCTCACACCACCAAATTCATCAAACTACAAATAGTAATAAGTAAGTAAGTAAGCTCTCCAAAATAACAAGTACTTCATATAATTAGTTAAAAACCTTTACATGTGCCATCATTAAACGGTCACTGACAGATAATATGAGCAGCTGCGTGACGAAAAATGTGCTTGTTAAGAATTCAGAAATTTAACTAAGTGGCGTTAGTGAGACTAGTTAAAAGACAGCTAAAGACATGACAAAATTTACCCCTTCAGGAAAAAAATGATAAAAAAAAGGACTATGCATACAAGTTATGTTATCAAATAACATTCGCCAACAAAATTTATGAACCAGCTAATTATAATGAAAAGTGTGACTATTTACATAGAAGTCGAATCATATATGCGTAAGCGTACAGAAATATATTCTGACTGCGCATCACAAAAATTTCCTTTCTGAAAGAATGGGTATGCCACTGTGTCAAAAGCATTAGTCGTGTACTGGCTGATAATTTTTCTGAATAATTATTGTTTTCTTCTTAATTCACATCATGTTCGAGTGTATTATTTGCATACTGAAATAAATTTTAAAATAAAAAAAGAGCAATACAAAAGTTCTTTTTTCGAAAAAGCAAAAACAAATTGGGATATCAATAAACTTTTTTATTCCTGTGAAAGCACATACGTACGTACGTAAGAAATTGAATTCCACAGCATGTACTTTCACAGAAATAAAGAATTTTATTGATATCCCAAACCGTTTTTGTTTTATTAAAAAAAAACTATTTATAGCGCTCTTATTGGAAAATTCGTTACCTGTAATACGTTGTGGAAATTTCAGCAATCTGATATAAAAATTAAAACAGTTAAAATCGCATTTTATGCATCTTGAGTACACATATAAAACATTTATGCGTGGAACAAAATACACATATGTACATATGTGGTTTATACTATTTGTGGCACGCAACTGTAGTAAATTTACATAGACCCAAAATGTTCAAGATTATTTTCACTTTCACAAATTCGGCTACGAGTGACACATTCTACATTCGTGAATTAAATGAAAATTATTGACACACCTATTTGTGGTTTGACGTTAAAGTCATTTACGAGACCATTATATTGCCAATATGTGTTTTAGAATTATTGTGTGGTTATGATTCGGAAAAGTAAGATATTTTTAATTGCGTGTGTGATTTGATTAACATTAGGGAGTGTATTCGGTCAATGTGTTTTTTTGCAATTTTTTGTTTTAATTGTATCAAATTATTAATTGTTATTATCACATCATTTGACACAATTAATTTTAATTAAAAATTTCTCTCTGAATTAAATAACAAAGAAATAGTATCAATAACAACACACAGTTATTATTTGTACTTCGACTGCCTACCCATATTTATTTGTTTTTTTAATAACCGTATATTAATTTTCTGACTTTCAAAGTCCAACAACAGTTTGCAATTAAAATAATTTTTTGTGTGATTGCTTAGTAACTAAAGAATATTTATAGTAATATGAATAATAGAGAATAGTGTATTTTGAATGCATTTGCGCTTTGTTTTAACATAAGATTGTGGTGAACTTGTAACTAGGAGCTTACATATGTAAATTATTTATATGAATCATTTTCAATACTATTTTGGTTTAGTTTTACTACTCTTCTCTTCTTCTTCTTCTTTACTGGCGTAGACACCGCTTACGCGATTATAGCCGAGTCAACAACAGCGCGCCAGTCGTTTCTTCTCTTCGCTACGTGGCGCCAATTGGATATTCCAAGCGAGGCCAGGTCCTTCTCTACTTGGTCCTTCCAACGGAGTGGAGGTCTTCCTCTTCCTCTGCTTCCCGCGGCGGGTACTGCGTCGAATACTTTCAGAGCTGGAGTGTTTTCATCCATCCGGACAACATGACCTAGCCAGCGTAGCCGCTGTCTTTTAATTCGCTGAACTATGTCAATGTCGTCGAATATCTCGTACAGCTCATCGTTCCATCGAATGCGATATTCGCCGTGGCCAACGCGCAAAGGACCATAAATCTTTCGCAGAACCTTTCTCTCGAAAACTCTTAAGTTCGACTCATCGGTTGTTGTCATCGTCCAGGCCTCTGCACCGTATAGCAGGACGGGAATTATGAGCGACTTATAGAGTTTGGTTTTTGTTCGTCGAGAGAGGACTTTACTTTTCAATTGCCTACTCAGTCCGAAGTAGCACCTGTTGGCAAGAGTAATCCTGCGTTGGATTTCCAGGCTGACATTGTTGGTGGTGTTTACGCTGGTTCCAAGATAGACGAAATTATCTACAACTTCAAAGTTATGACTGTCAACAGTGACGTGAGTGCCAAGTCGCGAGTGCGACGACTGTTTGTTTGATGACAGGAGATATTTCGTCTTGCCCTCGTTCACTGCCAGACCCATTTCTTTTGCTTCCTTGTCCAGTCTGGAGAAAGCAGAACTAACGGCGCGGGTGTTGAGGCCGATGATATCAATATCATCGGCATACGCCAGCAGTTGTACACTCTTATAAAAGATGGTACCCTCTCTGTTAAGTTCTGCAGCTCGAACTATTTTCTCCAGAAGCAGGTTGAAAAAGTCGCACGATAGGGAATCGCCTTGTCTGAAACCTCGTTTGGTATCGAACGGCTCGGAGAGGTCCTTCCCGATTCTGACGGAGCTTTTTGTGTTGCTCAACGTCAGTTTACACAGCCGTATTAGTTTTGCGGGGATACCAAATTCAGACATCGCGGCATAAAGGCAGCTCCTTTTCGTGCTGTCGAAAGCAGCTTTGAAATCGACGAAAAGGTGGTGTGTGTCGATTCTCCTTTCACGGGTCTTTTCCAAGATTTGGCGCATCGTGAATATCTGGTCGGTTGTTGATTTACCAGGTCTAAAGCCACACTGATAAGGTCCAATCAGTTTGTTGACGGTGGGCTTTAATCTTTCACACAATACGCTCGACAGAACCTTATATGCGATATTGAGGAGGCTAATCCCACGGTAGTTGGCGCAGATTGTGGGGTCTCCTTTTTTGTGGATTGGGCATAGCACACTTAAATTCCAATCGTTGGGCATACTTTCGTCCGACCATATTTTGCAAAGAAGCTGATGCATGCACCTTATCAGCTCTTCGCCGCCGTGTTTGAATAGCTCGGCCGGCAATCCATCGGCCCCTGCCGCTTTGTTGTTTTTCAGACGGGCAATTGCTATTCGAACTTCTTCATGGTCGGGCAATGGAACGTCTGCTCCATCGTCATCGATTGGGGTATCGGGTTCGCTTTCTCCTGGTGTTGTGCGTTCACTGCCATTCAGCAGGCTGGAGAAGTGTTCCCTCCATAATTTAAGTATGCTCTGGGCATCGGTAACTAGATCACCTTTGGGGGTTCTACAAGAGTATGCTCCGGTCTTGAAACCTTCTGTAAGCCGCCGCATTTTTTCGTAGAATTTTCGAGCATTACCCCTGTCGGCCAGCTTATCAAGCTCTTCGTACTCACGCATTTCGGCCTCTTTCTTTTTCTGTCTACAAATGCGTCTCGCTTCCCTCTTCAACTCTCGGTATCTATCCCATCCCGCACGTGTTGTGGTCGATCGTAACGTTGGGAGGTAGGCAGCCTGTTTTCTCTCCGCTGCGACACGGCACTCCTCGTCGTACCAGCTGTTCTTCTGCACTTTCCGAAAACCAATGGTTTCGGTTGCAGCTGTACGTAAGGAGTTTGAAATGCCGTCCCACAGTTCCCTTATACCGAGTTGTTGACGAGCGCTCTCAGAGAGCAGGAGTGCAAGCCGAGTAGAAAAACGTTCGGCTGTCTGTTGTGATTGCAGCTTCTCGACGTCGAACCATCCTTGTGTTTGTTGGCGTGCGTTTTTTGCTGCACAGAGGCGGGTGCGTATTTTGGCTGCAACAATATAGTGGTCCGAGTCGATGTTAGGACCTCGGAGCGCACGCACATCTAAAACACTGGAGACGTGTCTTCCGTCTATCACAACATGATCGATCTGGTTGGTGGTTTTTCGATCTGGAGACAGCCAGGTAGCTTGATGTATCTTCTTATGCTGGAATCTAGTGCTACAGATAACCATATTTCGGGCCCCGGCGAAGTCGATCAGCCTCAGCCCATTTGGGGATGTTTCCGCGTGGAGGCTGAATTTACCGACCGTAGTGCCAAAGATACCTTCTTTGCCCACCCTGGCATTGAAGTCGCCAAGCACGATTTTGACATCGTGGCGGGGGCATCTCTCATAAGTGCGCTCCAAGCACTCATAAAAGGCATCTTTGGTCACATCGTCCTTCTCTTCCGTCGGGGCGTGGGCGCAAATCAGCGATATGTTGAAGAACCTCGCTTTGATGCGGATTGTGGCTAGACGTTCATTCTCCGGAGTGAATGATAGTACTCGGCGACGGAGTCTCTCTCCCACCACGAATCCAACACCAAACTTGCGCTCCTTTATATGGCCACTGTAGTAAATGTCACAAGGACCTACTCGTCTCTGTCCTTGTCCCGTCCATCGCATTTCTTGGACGGCGGTGATGTCAGCCTTTATCTTTACGAGGACATCTACCAGCTGGGCAGCGGCACCTTCCCAATTAAGGGACCGGACATTCCAGGTGCATGCCCTCAAATCATAGTCCTTATTTCGTTTGCCATGGTCGTCATCAAAAGGGGGGTCACTCATCCGAGGCTTGTTGTTGTCTTTCATTGGGGGTGTTTTTTTACGTGGCGGGTCCCAAACCCAGCGCACAACCCTATGCAGGGGTGTTTCGCCTTCTCACTTTAGCTCGCCTTCAAACGGATGTTCTTAGGCTACCCAGAGGATACTTGGTCAAAGACCGGAAGTCGTGAGCTGCTTGAGTCATATGTAAAAGAATCGTTTCTGGCCACTCCCAAGTGAATGGCGATCAGAGAACTTTCCTCACTTGCGTGAACTTCTACACATGACCCCATCTAGGAGTTTTACTACTCTAAGGATCATAAATTCTCTATAAGTTTTCAACAGCTCTCACAATTAAGGGATAGGCGAGGCTTTTCCTTATTTCGGCTTGTATAAATTATTTTTTTTGTCCAACGCCAGCAATAACTTACATTTATTTAGTAAAAAAATGTACCATTATAATAAAGAGATACAAATTTTAGCTTAAAAGTTGTTCAACAACATTTTAATTTATTATGCGTAAATAATTTTTACCACCAACTTATTTCAAGTGTATTCACTTGCAATTTAAAGGAAAACAATTTGCTATTATTGCGATTATAATCACCTTTTTCGAAAGTAAATATGAATATTTCGTGTGTTTGAGACACCTCAGCTGAAACCATTATTTGTTGCACTTTTTTGTATTTTAAAAAGAAAATGGTTGTATAAAAAAGTTTTGAAATGTTCTTCTGATTCGATTTTTAAGGGCTCATTAATGAGTACATACTACATGTTAATTCCACAGTATTCTTCACAACGAAACTAAGTTGACCATGACAATGCTTTCTATCCAAAAATATTTCGTCGATATTGTCTGAAGTAATTCGGATCAATCATCCAATAACCTTCGAATGGTGTACTGGACATTTAAGTCTGCGTCGATTTTTTCATATGCCTCTTAACATTTCATTCACTTCATTGACAGATAAAGTGCAAGCAGTCAGGAATAAGTGGAACTGATGGACTGTTGTAACACAAAAAACAGAAATGTAGGCAGGAATATACACCGTCAACCAGTCGCAGTAAAGAAATATTAAATTAAATAGAATGAAATTTTAAGTGAAAAATAGAGTTAAGTTATATTGCTTGTAATATTTACTTAGTACATATATCATCATATTTTCATATATTTTTTCATATATGACAAGAAAATCATTTAAATTAAAAGTGAACCTTAATCAGAATCTATTTGGTTTCAGTTCATATGAAACACTTATTCATGTAAACAATATATTTTACTTTTAGTTTCAGTCACTATGTCAACAAAAATATTTTTTTGCTACTTAACTACTCTAATATAAAAACAAATGAGTTCTGAGATATGCTCGAAACAAAACAGTTGCGAATTACCATATAAAACAAATAATGCAACAATATCGCACAACTTACGCAATTTCTATATGTTGCAACATAGCTTACCCTACATTTGTAAGTACATGTGCACTTTCAAATTTTTGTGTGTTATTTCTCTTGAGTTGCTTATGAGTTGTGTATACGCACCGGTGCGCCAAATTTCATTTAAAGTTAATATGAGTTATTTCTCATACGTGCCGTGGAAAACAAAAAACAAAAAAACAGAATTTCTCAAGATTTAAATACTTTTAGGGTTTCTGTGTTAACTTATGTTCAGGAGGAAGAAAAATGTCGAAAAAATCTTAACAAAATTTAGCTGACACATATTAAATTTTTAATATAAATTTAAGAAATAAATATAAGTCTGTAAAATATTTCACTCTAAAAATGTATAGGTGTGTATATACGTATGCAGCTATATATTTTCATATTTTTAATGCGAACAAGTATGCCACTTTACCTATCTTTACGCGTTAATGAAGTGACCTCGGTTGAAATAAACATAATTAAATTAATTAAAATTTTGTACCTGCTTCTCTGTACTGAACCACAAGCGTAATTTCACAAATATATGCATGTAAGCATACACTTACAACACGCTGCGCTTATGAAACCTTCACCTGACATTTACTATGTGTAGGTGTGTTGATTTTTCATCAAATTAAAACATTTTCGGTGTTGGCCAAATGAGTCGCTTGCAGGCAATTCAGTAGTGAAGCACTTCAAATATGAAAAACTGTTACAGATGTATATACGTATGCCGCATTTATACATATCGTATATTAAAAATATGAAAACATTTGTTGAAACAAGAAAATTACAGAGTACAGTTGAGTAATATAGCGTGGAGTTGGTCTCAACAAGCCACAATGTGACAACAAAGTTATTCTCCGCTCACTTACCTTTTTGGCATTAAAATTACAGCTGTTTTTTTAATACTTATGATAAATTACCGTTATTCACTTATTTTACACAATAGTTTAATCATCGTTGCCAATGCGCTAAGGTCCATTAATCTTACGCAAAACCTTTCTCTCGAACATTCTTAACGCCGACTCATCAGATGTTGTCATTATCCATGCCTCCGCACTATACGACAGGACGGGAATAATGAGGGACCCATATAACGGGTGATTTTTTTGAGGTTAGGATTTTCATGCAGTAGTATTTGACAGATCACGTGGGATGTCAGACATGGTGTCAAAGAGAAAGATGCTCAGTATGCTTTGACATTTCATCATGAATAGACTTACTAACGAGCAACGCTTGCAAATCATTGAATTTTATTACCAAAATCAGTGTTCGGTTCGAAATGTGTTTCGCGTCCGTGTCCGATGAGCGATGAGGCTCATTTCTGGTTGAATGGCTACGTAAATAAGCAAAATTGCCGCATTTGGGGTGAAGAGCAACCAGAAGCCGTTCAAGAACTGCCCATGCATCCCGAAAAATGCACTGTTTGGTGTGGTTTGTACGCTGGTGGAATCATTGGACCGTATTTTTTCAAAGATGCTGTTGGACGCAACGTTACGGTGAATGGCGATCGCTATCGTTCGATGCTAACAAACTTTTTGTTGCCAAAAATGGAAGAACTGAACTTGGTTGACATGTGGTTTCAACAAGATGGCGCTACATGCCACACAGCTCGCGATTCTATGGCCATTTTGAGGGAAAACTTCGGACAACAATTCATCTCAAGAAATGGACCCGTAAGTTGGCCACCAAGATCATGCGATTTAACGCCTTTAGACTATTTTTTGTGGGGCTACGTCAAGTCTAAAGTCTACAGAAATAAGCCAGCAACTATTCCAGCTTTGGAAGACAACATTTCCGAAGAAATTCGGGCTATTCCGGCCGAAATGCTCGAAAAAGTTGCCCAAAATTGGACTTTCCGAATGGACCACCTAAGACGCAGCCGCGGTCAACATTTAAATGAAATTATCTTCAAAAAGTAAATGTCATGAACCAATCTAACGTTTCAAATAAAGAACCGATGAGATTTTGCAAATTTTATGCGTTTTTTTTTTTAAAAAAGTTATCAAGCTCTTAAAAAATCACCCGTTAGTTTGATCTTTGTTCGTCGAGATATGACTTTACTTTTCAGTTGTCTACTTAGTTCAAAGTAACACCTGTTGGCACGAGTGATTCTGCGTCGAGTTTTATGACTGATATTGTTTTTTATGTTGATGTTGGTTCCAAAATAGATGAAACTATCTACGACCTCGAAGTTATGACTGTCAACAGTGATGTGGGCGTCTAGTCGCGAGTGCAACGACTATTTGTTTGATGAAAGGAGATATTTCGTCTTGCCCTCGTTCACTGCCAGACCCATTTGTTTTGCTGCCTTGTCCAGTCTGGAGAAAGTAGAACTAACGGTGCGATTATTCAGACCAATAAAATCAATTTCGTCGGCGTACGCCAGCAGCTTATAGAAGATAGTACCTTCTCTGTTAATTTTTGCATAAAAACAGCTCCTATCGTGCTGTCAAAACCAGCTTTGAAATCGACGAAGAGGTGGTGTATGTCGATTCTCTTTTCACAGGTCTTTTCCAAGATTTGCCGCATGGTGAATATCAGGTCATTTTGATTTTGCAAGTCTGAAGCCACGCTGATAAGGTCCAATCAGTTTGTTGACGATGGGCTTTAATCTTTCATACAATCCGCTCTATAAAACCTTATATGCGATGCTTAGGAGACTTATCCCACGATAGTTCACACATGTGGGATCTCCCTTTCTGTGGGCAGAACAGACTTAGACTCCAATCGTCAGGCATATTTTTAACCGAGCATATTCTGCAAAAAGCTAATACATGCTCCACATACATGTTACTCGCCACCGTATTTAAATAAATTGGTCGACAATCCATCGGCCAATGCCACTTTGTTGCTCATTAAGCGGGTGTTTCCTATTCGAACCTCGTCATAGTCGGGAAAATGGAAATGGATATTTCATCGTTTTCAATTGGGCAGTCGAGTTTACCATGTATAAGTATAAAGTTGTATATACATTTACTAAGCAACTGCCTTGTTTCGAGACCAAAGACCTCTTCTCTAAATGTTCCTGTCTTTTCGTTAGGACCCCAGGCTCCACAAGGGTTGTTTACCGCGTCTTACACAAGAGTTGCTTATTTGCCAGGGTGCGCGGCGAGTATGCGGAAGTAAGAATTGGGTATGGCCCTCTAACTGTAACTGCTTACCCAGAGGATTGACTATACACCATTACAAACCGCAATTTAGGTATTAATATCTTATGTATTTTACCAAAAAATTTTGCCACCACAATTTTCACCTGCCGAAGCAGCAACGAATACCAAAATCTATAATTTAAAGTTCTGAATAGGCCATATCTTTGTAATAACTTTATCATCGATAAGTATCATATTAAATGCCTAAAATTTTGCGATGTTAAAAGCTTTTTGCTTCATGTAGCTACGTATCAAAATAAAGCACTTCCTCTTAATTATTAACCTATGAGTTCACATGCTCTAGTTGCTGTCTTTATCGTACCGCACATGTAGCCTGGCTGTAGCGCAGCCAACAACAGTCTCTTTACATCTCATTTCAAACTTCTGTCTTCTTAACGTTTTCCAATTAAAATGGCATTACAATTTCACTGTAAACTGCAAAGTAACCATGAGAAGCCATGTGCTTCCATTAAACTATAAAAGATATTCCATGCATCACATTTAGTGTTGCTTCACGTTTTCCCCATTTAGTACTCACGTACAATCTCAATTGATGAAAGCCTTTATCAGCTTACACATTGAAAATCCTTTCCCCAGACTAATTACGAAGTGATGTGATGCTAATTGAAGCTGCGTAGTATTGCACATTTGTGGAAAAAATAAAACTAGTTCTGAATTCGTTCAAATAAACGTTTGGAACGAGAAGCAAAGTAAATTTAGTTGCCTTTTTTATTCTATTTTTTTTTTTTTGTTTTTTTTTTTTTTTTTTTTTTGCAAACTCTTTACTTATAAGTAGTAGTATCACTGATGAGTTCGGTGATTATATATATTGTGAAAAACAAGTTTACAGTAAGAAGAGCAAGGTAGGCATATCTAATCGCATACAAAAACTGCTAATTTTTGACGCATTTATATAGCAAAAAATGGCTCAAACTTTCCAAGAGAATACTTAGTTGAAATGTTAAAAAAATAGCTTTAGACACGATAATTAAAAATAATTGCTTAGTCGAAATCAATCAAAGGCACGTGGAAGAAACAGAAAAACAAAAAACCGTCTCGACCCAACAACTCCATCAACATGGCAAGTAACTTCTTCTAATTACTTAAACATCTTTGGATGTACCGTTGTCAAACGGTCATTGACAGGGTAATAAGAGCAACTGAGTTACGAAAAATTTTTGTTAAATCCTAGTAAGCATTAAGAAACTTAACTAAGTAAAAGAGTTCGTTTGAACGAATATTGATTTCTGCAGCTAATGCCATGGCAACATTTAAGCCTTCGGGGAATAGTAGTTAATGCAAAAAAGCCAGAAACATGCTTGATAATATTCACCAACCAAAACATTAAATCAGTTAATTTTAACGAGATAGAAGTGGTGTAGGTTCCCACTCCAGTCTTTTCTGGGAAGAGATATACTGTTGTGGCAAACCGAAAATTTTGATTAGAAACTACTGCAACAGTGCGAAGATGCTAACTTGTTCATCCCGCCGTCTTCCTGCGTTTCGGACAATATATACCTATCAATGTTGGCATAATATTAACATAAAATATTAATTAATTCCACCTGAAGGCGAAAATCTCAAACTCAATTAAGCAAGTTACACGCATTCAAGTTAGAATAATGGAAAGGTAATTTGTACTTACATTAAACAGTAACAAAAAGGAATTTAAAAATATGTACACTTTTTAATGTAGCGGGGTAAATAAAAGCGCTACAAAAGCTTTTGGCTTGGACATCAATGAAATTTGCTTGCTTGTAAGTACATTTTATCATTATGTTTGAAACTCGATTTATTTTGCATGGCCACCACGGGCACGCTTGAAAAAGTTTCGACGCTGAAGGCAATTTTCAACAATTTTCAAGGATAAGTCAGGCGATACTTCCGCAATTTCACGTTCGATATTCGCACGAAGTTCATCCATCGTCGCTGACTTGTTGGCATAAAAAATAGACTCGACGTAATCTCACAGGAAACAGTCTGCCGGCGTCAAATCGCACAACCGAGGCGGCCAATTGACTGGCACTTTTCGTGAGACAACACGTTCACCAAGCTTGGTTTTCACGTTTCAAGCTTGGTTGTGATATTCCTGTTAGAACTACATATTATCCAAGTCCATATCATCCAATTTGGGCCAAAAATGTTCGGTTATCATTGAGCGGTAGCGTTTCCCATTCACAGTAACGTGCCGCTCATGATCATCATAAAAGAAGTAGGGTTCAATGACGCCGACGGCCTATAAACCCCACCTTAACCTAATTTTTTCGGAATGCAATGATGACTCATGAAGTACGTGTGGATTGCTGCATGAGCCATAACTCATATTCTGCTTAGTGCAGCCAGAAATGAACCTCATCGCTGAAGACGATATTTTAAGGAAAATCCGCATTATTATTAAGTTGTTGCTCAGTTCAATTCACAAATATACGGTTAAGGTTGTCAAGTGGCTTCAGTTCTTGCGTCAATTTGGTCTTATAAGGATTGATTACATGGTAAAATGGCAAACCTCGTTGTAGAAAAAGGTTAAAAGAGCGGGAACAAATATTGCGTTGTTTGCTCTCCCTATCGGGTATATAGTAAACGGAAGCATTATAACGAGAAAAACATTTTAAAATATTATAACTTAACCCATGTAGCATATACGCAACATTATTGAGCTCACTAAGTTATGGGTGCATATTTAAACGCAAGCACAAGGTAGGAAATATTGACTCAAAGTGAACACACATTTCAATTATTCATTGGTTAAAGTCAGTAGCTGCAAGACTTGCTTATTATGAGAGCAGTACCGGATGATAGTTGTGCACTGTATGCATGTATTGCGGCAGTTTTCAAGATTAAGCCAGTCAATTTCAGAAAGCCAAAATATTAAAAAAAAATAGTAATTAATATCTCAGCATATTGATTTAGAGTAGAAGTGAAACGCCTCGCTAGTAATTTTCAACTTTCAACCATAAATTTTCTGCCCACGAGTATTTCATTGAAGAGAATTTACCGTATTGCTATGAGCAAATATAAGAAGCCATTCAAAATACAAAAAAAGTAGCATACTTTTGCTGTTGTCGACTAATGCTTCCTGGCTGCTCATAAATTATAGGCAAATTTTTCTCGGAAAACGAGTTACGTGGCAAATTAGCTTGAGCGTGGAAAAACAAGTTGCCAAGACAAGTCGTTAGAGGCCGGCGCTTGTAATTTATTTGTGCGCGAAGGCACGTACTTAACGCGAAATCTGATTGAGATTACTTTGTACTCAAGCTTGTACTTGTTTACCATATTCCTTTTTGAGTCATTATTTATTGCGCCCAAAATATTTTGAATGAATGAACTTTGCTGATTTTTTGAAAGAAGGGCACAAGAAAATGTGCATAGACACTGGGGCGTATACGTAACCTTTAAAATTTTAGTAATTTCTGGAGATTAAAATTTTCAAGTTGGTTAAGGAAATATGTTATTGATAAATTAATTTTAGGTTAAAGTTTCCATATATACTTCACCATTAAGTACATTTTCTAATATATGCATATATGTATATATATGTATGTAACACTTGAGTTCAAATCTTTCGGAGGGATTGCTTTTTCAACTGTGGATACTCATGTCCTGTATTTGGCTTATATTGACAAATTTTTCTTCACAAATTTTCTTTTTGATCCTAACGAAAGCTCTCTCTTTTGTAAACTTCACAAAATGTAACCTCTTCGAATTATTTTCAATTATTGCATATGAATTTTAATTAAAATATGATGGTAATGGGAAAATGGCACTTCCTGAATCAAATATGCAATAAAACTGGACACGAGTGAACTATAGTTAAGAAAAATATTATGAATACTTAACTTCCATATATTAATAAATCAATTGCAATAGTATTAATATTAAAATATATTGCTTCCTAAGTCAAAACTTGAAGAGAGTTCGCAAAAACCCATATTTAGGTTTCCTAAATAAATTCACATACAACAAAAATTTAATTTAATTCATAAAATTGTTAGAAAGATTCCCTCACACACATATTCTATACATTATAATGGTATCTTCTTGATTCATTTCGAGTTGCAAACATTTTTAAAGAAAATACACAGAAACTTCCATTTATTAAAGAATGTCCCGATGTTTTCCTCCAAGACCTCACAGCATCTTGGTGGCCAATTGACCGGCCCAAAACGTGAAATGATCTACTCACCGAAGTGTTATCTCAATAAATCCATTGATTGATGCAATATGTGGGAAGTGGCTCCGTCTTGTTGAAACTAAAACTCGCCGATTTCATGAGTTTCAATTTCAGAATCTCACACCGAAGCAGCAACAAGTAAGACTTGAGAGAGTGAAGGAGTTGCTTCTCTTGGCCGAAAGCCGTCAAATTCGGAACATTGTGTTTTCTGACGAAAACATTTTTCCAATTCAGCAACTCGTAAACTCTCAAAACGATAGGGTGTACTTGACCGACTGTTCATACGAGAATTTAAGTCATCGGTTGGCCACCAAGAGGCAGCACCCGCCACAAATAATAGTTTGGGTCGCTAGCACTGCAGATGGGCGCTCTCCAATTGTTTTCATCGAGCCTAGCGTCAAAGTAAATATGAGATATAGAATCATCCGGAAAGTGTTCTGGAGGCTGCTTTGAAGCCGTCGGCAAATATTTCTTTCGCAAACTTTGGACGTTTCAGCAAGACTCAGCACCGTCTGACAAAGCGCGAGTGAACCAAGAATGGCTGAAAAACACAGTTCCGAACTTCATTACGACCACACAATGGCTCTCGAATTCACCAGATGCGAATCCAATGAATTATTCTCTCTGAGCCATTTTGGAGAGCAAGCTCCGAAGTAAAAAATACACCAGTCTCGAAATGCCGAAGAAAGCCATTGTCCGTTAGTGGGCCAAAATACCGGCAAGTCACATTCGGCCAGCTTGCGATTCGTTTTTTGACCGTCTTAAGGCTATAATTAAGGCAAAAGGTGGTCATATCGAGCAAAAGTGAATTGGTCCTGAGTTTATGATTATTTTCGCACATTTTGTACTTTAAAATAAATAAATATAAAACCGAATTTATGGCTTTTTTAATTAGTTACAATTCGAGTGCTGTATGTATAAAGAAATGTACATTAAAATACTTATGGCATCTAACCACAGACAATTTTCATAACTGTACATTTTGCCGTATTATTTTCCCTTTTATTTATTTCACAGCTTGGCGTTTAGCAGCACATTCTGCATTGATGAATTAAATGGATATTATTTAAATCCTTGCGCTGACACATTAAAGTCACTTTTAGAGGTCATTTCTTTGTTATTTCTTTGTACGATTTTTATCTATATTTTATTTCGTATATTCTGCGAAAATTTATTTGTTTTGGGAATGTTTTTTATTTTGTTTTTTTAATCACCTTTTTCATTATTTATATTTTATTTGATACAATTATTTTTAATTGAATTTTTTTTGCTTATTATTTTTGCATATTTATTTATTTGTTTTTTAAATAACCCAATGTAGCAATTTTCTGACTTCTAAAGCCTGACTGCAGTTTGTGGCTAATTAAATTTTGCTCGTTAATTTAACAATTAAGTCATTTTTATAGCAAACGCTACAGCGTATTGTAGAATAGAGAATTTTAATTGCATTTTCGCTTTTTTGTAACATCAAAATGTGGTGAACTTGTAATAACGAGATTACATGAATTATTTAAATATTTTGTTAGCTTAATTAGTTTTCGTTATTGTAACATACAATATATATATATATATATATTTTTTTATACATATTTTAGTAAAAAAATTGTATCGTTGTAGTATATGTATCTAAATTTTATTTCCAGACTTGTTTCACAACTTTTAGGCGTTTATTAATAACTAAGCATCAAAGCTTTTTTTTATCTATTCACTTAACCGAACCTTTGCTCTAAAGATTTCTTTGAAATTTGGTAGTATACTTTGCAACATAATTTAATTCAGTTTAACATAACTTTTTGTCCATAAATATAAGCTGTCCGTTGGCAAATTATTGCAATCACTGAAAATAAATTTTTCGACAAACGTCCATCCATCATTTGATGTCCTTCTAATGGTGCATTAGCCAGTTAAGCTCTCGTGTCGGATTCTGACTGTGACCCTTAGTGTTTCGTTCACTGCATTGACAGCTCAAGTCCAGTCTACAAATATAAATGGAACTGATGCACAGTTGAAACAAAAAGTACAAAAATGAAAGCTGCAAATTACGCCACCGATCAAGTCACACCATTCAAAAGAAGTGATAAAGAAGAATTGTACAAATTTTTTAGTATAAAAGATACATTCATGCACAAATTAAATTCAGTTCAATGGCTTTTTTAAACATTTCTGATTTCTGTCACTCTACCAAAAAAAAAATATTTTTCGGTACTTTACTTCTCTAATATAACAACAGAAAAGTTCTTAGACCTGTTGAAAGTATAAAATGTTGAGACTTGTGAAATAAATGTTTACTTTTGTCAATTGTTGTGTACAATTATTTCAAAAAACTTACTTATTCGCTGCCTGTTGCAGTAAAGCACATGCGGACTCAGTTCGTTTAAATGTGCTTTGTGTTATTATTCAGGTTGCGTATACGCACCATTGAGGCAATTCTATTGAAATTTGTTGTCAGAAAAGTTCTGTGAAAATGAATGAAATATAAACCGTTTCAAAATCTAAGTAATATTCAGATTTCTGCAATGGTTTGTGTTGCAGTAAGCAGCAAAAATTTGGCGGACCCATACCACACTTTTACTAAAAATTAAAAAAAAGAAAAAATTTTCTAATAAAAGCCGCACATTTATGCTTATAAACTCTCTTACTCGGTTATATCATAAACACTAACTTTTCAGCTTAACGCTATATATTTTTATACTTTTTAACGAGAAATGATTTGCGTTTTTCACCCCTTTACCTATTTTTAGGTGGTGGTGAAGTGACCTCGGTTGAAATAAACATAATTCAATTAATTAAAATTTTTTACTTTCTTCTCTGTGCTAAACCACAAGTGTAATTTTATAAAAAGCATATATGCATGTTAGTATACATCCACAATATGTTGAGCTTATGAAACATTCACCTGAAATTTAAATACTAAGTGTAGGTGCGTTGCTTATTCACCAAATTAAAACATTTTACGCGGTTGCCAAATGTGTCGTTTGCAAGCAATTTAATGTTGAAGCCGTTCAATTACAAAGAAAGCTGTACCAGTGCCTTTGTATTTGTTGACATGTGAATGCAATCATATAAGTATTTAATATAACTACCTTTATATAGCTCTTATATATATGTAAACATTTTGTAAGACAAATATATGCGTGAGCAAACTTTAAGATTACCTGTGAACCTGGGAATATACCGTGAAGTTGACGCAATCAAAGCACTAAATTACTTTTTTAATGAAACAACAAAGCCCTTTGATCTCTAACACAACTTTTCGCATTCAAGCTCCAACTAAGTATTAATATTTATGATGGATTACTGTTATTAGCATAATTTCAATAATAGTTTAATACTAATATATACACATTTATATAAATATAAATAAAATGAAAACATTGTGTCAAACTCACCCTGCTAAATCCGCTTAGTAAACCTGGATCATAAATGAGTTAAAACTTCTAAAAACTTAAAAAGTTTAATACCTGATTAGACTTTATTATTTATATATTATTTAATTTTGTAAAACTTTCAAACCTTTAGTAAAAATATACCTCCTTTGCACCAATTGAAATTTCGTTGGGTTATACCATCTCTTGGTTGCAGTCTTTAAGGTAGCAATAGATTTTATGACCATCCACTCAGATAGTCGAGCGGCGATACTAGCCTTGAACTCATTAACAGTGTGCTCAGTGTTGGTCAAGAAGTGCCCAACCTTAATATTAATGGCATCGATTGTCTTTATGATAACACAGACCACAGCGGAATCGCAGGAAATTGTAAAGCTGATGAACTAACAAAGTAAAGGCACTCTACAGCCACTATCGGTACAATGAGAGCGGGTTGATGTTTCCGTATTCTCTTGTGTTCTATTACTAGATAGCTTGGCTTCGCAGAAGTTTGACCAGCGCTGGGCCACCATCGGTACATGCGCTGTCGCAAAAGCTTTTTAGCTTAACATCGTTAGCAAGAGAAAATCTCTTTGCCCTCAGTAAGGCTGATTTCTTCCTAGTTAAGGGGCTTTTAAAAGGTTAATGCCCTATTGAGTCTTACCAGACACCATCTGCAGAAGCTATATCGAAGAAAAGGAGACACTTTTTTCGGACTATATATATATGTACTTTCAGATATCCTATACATACATACTTAGTATCGTTTTTATTTTTATTTATGCGCTTTAGCCGTAATAATTTCTATACTATGATTAGCTAGCTCAATTATAATTAAATAGGAAGTTTAGCGAAAGGTGACGAAAATTTAAATATTAATAAGCGTCGTTAATAAAGTTTTACATCTTCTATCCGGCTGATCTTGAAAGACTTATTTTACCTTTGGGCAATGCCAGTTTGAGTAAAATTATCAAATTACTTTGTTTTTGTCATATTTTTATCGAAGTGTCTAAGTCTGAGCTAGCTGGGAATAATTATGCTTTATATGTAAATCCCCTCATTAAAGTCTGTAAGCCCGTCTGTTATTGTAATGTTTGTTTTTCACACAAAATTTACTGTACAATTGTATATTGCTGTTAGAAATGTCTGCCTAAAGGGGCTATACCAGTGTGACACTGTCAAAAAAAAAAATTTTTTTATTTGCTTTATCGATAGAATATATTTCCGTAAATATCCTCGTGAAATCGGGAAGGTCGTATCTTGAATAGTTTTCGGATGGCAGCGTTCTAAAGAGCGACCGCTCGGAGTTACAAACATATATATGTTAAGTGAAACTTTAAACTCAACGAGAAATAGACCGATAGACATCAAATTAAAACTGACTATTTTTTAATACATTTATAATACAATGGACTAAGATCTTTTTGATTGATTAAGAATTGTCAATTTCGCATTAAAAAAAACCATTTTTTTGCTAAAAAATCTATTTTTTTTTTTTTTTCAAAATTTCATGTCAAAATAGTTATTAGTGTTTGAGATATGTCTCGTTTTGTGAGCTGCTAAAAGTGAGTTTTTCGTTTTTTTCGATGTCGAAATTTGTTGAGCAAAGAATTTGCATTAAATTTTGTATACAGAATCAATTTTCCGCTGCGGATACGTTGAGGATGCTGCAGAAAGCCTTTGGTGATAAGGCTATGTCTAAAGAAAAATGTTTACAAGTGGTGTCGAAGACGAAGAGCGTCCAGGGCGACCATCAACCTTGACCGACGAAGCTCACGTTCAACAAACCAAAGATTTGGTGTTGAAAAACCGTCGATTAACAATTAGAGACCTTGCTGATGAAGCTAGCATATCGAAAAACTCAGCCAATGCCATTTTGAAGGATGTTTTGGGCCTCAAGCGCGTCAAATCTCGACTGGTACCGAAAACATTGAATTTTTTGGAAAAAAGGCGTCACGTTGAAGTGTGGGAAACGATGCTTTCCGAGTTAGCACTTTTTTTTTTGGCACCTCCGAAGACAACCCATAACTCCGTTATTTTTCAACATTTTTGTAAAAAACAAAATCTTAAAATATAACTGAAAATATACCTTATTACGTTTAAAGAAGTTCGAAATAATCAAGGGCGTACTTTCTCTTAAACAAATTCACGAAAATCGTCTAATTTTTCATGTGTCACACTGGTATTGCCCGTTAAATATTCTAATATTTTAATATGCGTCAAGCAAATCAAATAGGTATGATAATCTTTCCTCTTTTTGATATATATATTTTAATCTTTTGTGGAACCGCGAACTTAAATGGTAATCAAAATGGTAATTAAAAGTTGTTCTTTTGCAATTACCAAGATAACTTTGATTTATTAAGCTTGTCCGAAGAATTTCTTATTTTCATAATTAATCAAAGAATTCTTCTTGTCATTGAAAGTAAATATGTTTGTATGAATTTTACTAATTGCTCGCAATCTTAGCAATTAAACATGCACATTAGAGCAGTAAGTGCTTTTGCAAAAGTTTTGAAGATACAATTTCAAATATTTTAATTTATCATATTTTGTTTATGTAACGGCGGTTTCAAATATTCAAGACAATTAAAAAGGGTTGCATACATGTTTAGTGCCGCAAATGTTATTTCAGCGATATTTGTGTGCTATAATATGCATAAAGAATGCCCATTTATATTTCTAAATAAGTAAATATTTGGTTGGAGAACTCAAATTGCACCTCATTTTGGTTACGTATACGCAATGGCGGTCATAACCGAGTTTAAATAATTAATGGAAGTGATTTTTCATACGGTAGTTTAAAAAAAAAAAATATTTTGGGAACAAATCTTCGTTTTTTTATATTATTTTTATAAATTAAAATTACCCGAAATCTATATTTCTTTCAGCTTTAGTGTTAGTTTTGAGGCCAAAAATTACATCAGCATATGTTGATTCAAAGAATTTAGATAATATTATATTTTCAAAACCTAATCACAAAA
The DNA here is from genome assembly GCA_027475135.1 of Bactrocera correcta. Lineage (NCBI taxonomy): Eukaryota > Metazoa > Arthropoda > Insecta > Diptera > Tephritidae > Bactrocera > Bactrocera correcta. Next base: position 36,338,061 of record CM050323.1, read on the forward strand.
TAATTTGCAAACACAGTTTTTAGAGTGACAAACTAGTCTACTTTCGACACTTATTTTCTTAAGCCACTTAAGTACACCCACCTTTTTAAGCTCACATATGCACACCTGCACGCATAATTTGTGATAATCTTTTGGCTAAAATATACGAATAAATGCTCGCGCTACTTTGCAAACTATTTATCCACACTTGCGCTTTTGCTAAACTTTCGTCTACACTAATACTTTACCACAGTAGTTAGTAAGAGGTCACGGAAAATACTGAAATGGAAATCGCGTTGGGGTTAGTTGCTCACGTTGCCCTCATTTTAAATCCGCTACCGGAATGGGTACGCATCTAAACGCTCATAACGGAAAGTTTTCAACAACTCGCCCATACACATATGTAAATTTGTATATGTGGCTTATCTACATACTTTGTAGAGTGCTGCTCAGCTTTGCGATTACACAACTGAGATATAATTGGCCTGCATATGTTGCAAAACTACTGCAGTTTTGTTAATGTAATGTATACGTTAGGGTGATTCAAGAAAAAATTTTTTTTTTTCGTTTGGTACTCTGAAAAATAGGTTCCAAGACACCTCTAAGAAAGCCTCTCCAAAAACCTATGAGTTTCATAATTCATAATATTTTGTTTCATTGAGTTATAAAACTCATAAGAAATAAAAATTTTCCCAAAAATAATCAAACTTTAACTGTTAATATCTTTTAAACGGTTGGGTTTACGAAAAAATCGTGGAGACCTTTTTTGTAGAGCATTCAATTTCCTACAAAATCTAATTAACAAGATATTTTTTCAAGTAGTTGGAAGCGAGATATAAATTTTTCTATCTGATACTAAGAAAAAATAGAAAATTGTATGTACTGTATGTATGTACCTTCCCGTTACAACTCATATTTGGAGAAGCTTTCTTAGAGGTGTCTAGCAACTTATTTTTCCGAGTACCACTCGAAAAAAACATTTTTTTTTTTTTTGAATCACCCTAGTATACATATACCTCAGGATATGTATTTGTGTGTGGCCCTGCATTAACAGATTTGTATACATTCGTTTAACCGTAATCGTACTGTAGCCTTTAAAACTTAGTTTGTACACTTTCAAACTATTCTGTATCAACTTCGACTATGCACAATTTACATACTGGTATATTATTTTACTTTTGTTTTATGTTAATTTGTTTGTTGCAACGAACTATCTAAGCTCAATTCTGATGCAAGTGGGGTGGACAATCGAAACATAAAAATGGTGAAACGTTGTTTAATAGTGATATTTGAGCTTAAACCGAAGTTACCATAAAATATACATATATATAAAGTATGTGAAAGCTTAAAGGATTCTTCTTAATAAACGTTAAATGGTCCTTTTTTTATTTAAATTTTTCATTAAAAGGAGAAAATACGTTGTCATTGCCAACGCGAATTGTTTCCATAGTCTTAACTGTCTAAAATCTGTGTGCGCACGAACTTAAACCTATGTATAACCCGGAAGATGCTGTCCTTATAAAAGCGAACTTACTTTCATTAGATATCTTAAGAAGCCTGTAACAGACTTTTTACTCAGAAACCTAAAACAAAATACTACTCGAACAGAGACGGTGAAGAGCTAGCAAAGACGATGTGGAGTCAGTTGATGATATGTTAAACATTGTTACTTAACCCAAGTTCTCCGAGGACATTCCTATTTTAAAGCTTCTTAGAAACGCATCAAACACGAGACTGATGACATTGGCGGAGGCAATCTAATGAAGTATGTGAGGCATACGTTGTTTCACTGCCCTGTCCGCAATGTGCGCAAAAAAGGCTTTAGCTAAATAGCACATTTTCTATAAACCCAACATCTTAAATACTAGTAGTACAAATGGTTATAGCTCCGAAAGTCTGAAAAATGCAAAAGCAACAGAACTCCCAAATAAAACGGACCACTAGATGAGAGACAAAGAAACGTATACCAAAGTATGGTATTTTCAGCATCTGTTGTGTTCACAGGCCAACAGAGACGTGGTCAAGTAGTTACAGCTCATCACTAAATGCATTCAGGCGATTACAAATGTATGAGCTCAAACAGCCGATAAATCAAATTAGTGATGCTGATTCCGGGTAGATCAGTACATTATGGTATCAGGTTTAGTACGGATTAAAGTTTCACACTGACAATGAGTTCAGGCTTTTGATGCTTCCTTATTCTAAAAAACAAAAAGAAAAAAGCCAGAACAAAATGTATGGCCAATTTTTTTTTTAGAAATTTTATTTTGTCTTTACAAACACTAATATTGTTGTTATTGGTGAACGCATATTAAAGCCTTTTATGGCCATGAAGTCCGTAATATATTGCAATTTGTTTAGATTCTACGGTGACTGCATTTGATAACACAAAATTTAAAATTTACAAGACATAGATTTGTACGAGGTAAGAAGCAAGTAGAGAAGGTTTAGTTTCGGGTACAAGCGAACATTTTATACTTTTGCAGCTTGCAGGAATCAAAGCCAATGAAATTCTTTAAGATGTAAAATGGATCGGAACCCAAGTAAATTTACATGCACATATACTCTATTTAACTAATACACTGACGGACAAATTCGGTATAAGGTTTGTTAGAACAAGTAAAAATTGGCTTTGTTCAGGTGCAACCGATTACTCGAGTATTGTCTAGCCAGTATAAAGTCACCTGGAAGTTCGAAAATCTTTATATTATTATTTTGCATGCAAGCTCAGCGAAGTATTGACTCGATTGAACCCATTTTTGCTAAATAGAGTTACTATTGTCAAGAAAGGATTCTCTCAGGATTTCAATTATATATCTCACACATTGGCCGATATTTTCGATCAAAAGTCGCCTATAAATGCTGGGGTCAACATATTCGATACCTAGAAGCTTGAACAATTTTTTTAACTAAAAGTAGAGAGTGTCACGCCCATCGTCCAATTTTGATCATGGCTCCTTTAAGATCTCTCATAAAATCTAAGAAGTAAAATTTAATATCTCTGGCGTATTGATTTTTGTCGCTTTTAGTAGTTTTTAACAGTAACGTTATATAGGGAGTGAGCAGGGTTAGCATTCGATTTCACCCATTTTCGTTCTATCAGTAGGACTGCTTATAATATTTGATCTTAGCGAATTGGGTTGTTGTAGCTTTAATGGCTTAGCAGATATGTACATTAAACTTAGATTAGGCGGGGCCACGACCACTTTTTCAAACATTTTTCCCACAGGTGCCGATTGCTACTGTTATCCCCTGTGCCAAATTAGAGTTTTATATCTTAATATATTTTCGATTAATGTGGTTTAATGGGTGTGGCAGTCAAATTACGACAATCTACGAACTCGTAATATTTTTTTATACTATGTAAGGTACCTACACCAAGATGTGCAGAAATACAGTCACTCGGACTTAGAACTTTCTCTTTATCCTGTTCATTTATATAGTATATATAATCCTAAATCTAACTTGATAGGAGAAAAAAACTATTGCACTCTGAAGCAAGATGTTGCACAAGTATAAAAATCCCTCCAATTTTTATTCTTTTAGCGTATATATACCCACACATAATAAGAAATATATTTGAATATTTCAGACTTATGACCAAACCATTCATACCTCGTTTGGTTATCACTTCCACGTCACTTAACATGCGAACTTTTACCTCTTACAAGGATGTACTTATCGCTTGCAAGCTTATGAATATCGAAGTGTTCATGACGTGCAGTGGCATTTTACGGCGTAACTCGTTCAAAATTTCCTGCCCATAGCACATGCAAATATTTTCTCACGTTTCTAACTACTCACTTGCTGATGAATATTCAATGACACCTGAGGCCTTTTCGCTGATCATGAACACATGAATATTAATGTCGGTTTCACCCGCTTAATAGTTGCAGCAAGTATTTTTATACCCTGAGCAATATATATTAACTTTGCCAGCAAGTTTGTAGCACTCAGATGGGAATATCGAAGACTCCATAAAGTATTAAATAAATGATCAGCTAGATAGTGTAAAGCTGCCTTACAAACTAATTGATCGGAATCATGTTCTTGTAAGGAATACTTTGTATTTATAAAAGGTATTGCAGCTTCGGTGCAATAGAAATTAACGTTTCTTATCTATACAGCGATTAAACATTATTTCCCAAAAAATATCTCAGATAATGACTGCTGCCAGCGTTAAAATATTCTATTTAATGCTAAAATTGGTAAACATTTTCAACAGTAATCTAAAGGTTCTAGTTCAATCAACAAGTCCCCTCTGCGAAAAAAAATTCTCAAATTCTTTATCTTTTCCTCCAATGCACCATATCTCCCACACTTTACTTTTTCTTGAAAAACTTTTACCAAAGTTACACACACAATCTATCTTGCACTACTTCTACACTTGTGGCCAACACCGGCACATGTGTTTACCTCTGGGCGGGTGGGTGCATGTTGACCAGCAGCATCCTTTCAGTATGACTGAGCAAAGAACAATTTCTAACAAATTCTAGTTCAAGAAAGTTTTTCAGACTTTTCGTTGGTACCTCCTCACTTGGGCTTCATCACTCTTAATACAAAGCGCTACAAACCTTCATTGTTAACTCTTTCAAACACAGAATAGAAAAGTAGCAGCACTTTTGTGTATACATGGCATGAATATAACAATGAAAAGTATACAAAAGTATTTAGATGTATGTGTATAAGTTTGCAACTGAGTCGGACAAGTGACCGTTGTACTCCTTCAGCGCAGAAGTTTGAAATTTAAACACAAAACAGTCAAAGTGTATGAATGTGTGTACTACAGGGTAGGCCATTTAAAGTTGACCCATTTGCCCATTTGCCAAAATTAAGGCGTCGCGGATAATCAGCTGGGTTTAGTTTTTGTGCCATTTGAATTTTATATGGAAACATCTTCAAATCTTTATGAATTATGCGTCGGAGAGTGGTGCGAGAGATGTCTAATTCCTGAGAGCGGCGATAACTCGATGTCGATGGAGTCTCCTCAATACTGGCTCGTACAGCTTCGATATTTTCATCAGAACGTCTTGTGCGTTGTCTGGATGCATGACTGGCATTACTGAGATTACCGGTGTTCACAAATTTTGCGTATAAAGACTTAATTGTGTTCTTAACTGGAGCACTTTTCACTTTATTTTTTTTGCGAAACGCACGTTGAGTTAACACAATTGAAAAGTTATTTTGAATATAAAGCTGAACAATTTCAGCGCGTTTTTTTGGAGTGTACTGTTCCATGGTATAAATTGTCTTTGAATGACGCTTCTAACGTGGTATGACATTAGCCGATTTGTCAGCGCTGTTAAAAGTTACAGCGTTGCCAGATGGGTCAACTTTAAATGGCCTACCCTGTACATATGTGCTTGTTTGAGTTAATAGCTCGTATATTATAACATTTGTTGCGGTTGATTTGCTGGATGGCCACGTGTCGGTTCTTTTTTCAAAGTAATTTAATCTGTTTGAAAATATCGGTAGACCACACAATCTTCAAGAAGAAATGCAATCTACATATGTGTTTAGTTGTTTGGTGACTCACCACACTAGTAGGTGTGAGTTGCAGTGAGAATTCTTAATACTATTGAATGTTTGGTTTTTGCCCCCACTGTACTCCAAAATTGTTTCTGCAGTTTCGTCAAGCTCGAATGGCATGTCCATTACTTGCAACCAATAATTTTATACGCATGAGCAAGACACTGCCGAAGTGCGAACATTTGTTGAAGGATTTATTCCTTCGTAGCTAATCTAGTCCACAGTATACGAACTACGAATACTAGAAACTATTCTCTTTCTTAACGATACAGAATTATTCAGTATTTAAAGTTCCTATAGTGGCCAGAAAATGTATAGTGTATAGAAATATGATTTTATTGTGACGAAGAAGTACACGGAAACACTTTTCATAAGTACTTTTTGGGACGCCTTTCAGCTCCTTCAGCGCATATTGTTTTATTTATTCGATTGATCATATTTCAGTTTGGGTAACAAGAAAATCACACGGAGCCAAATCTGGTAAAAACGGTGGTTGATCAATGGCATTCACTGCGTTTTTGGCTTTAAGCCCGGTCACTATTGTGGCTCAAAGCGATCGTGCGTTATCATTGGTCTCACGCAAACGCCTCAATACGGCCAAATAGAGCTCCTTATTGACCGTTTATCCTCCCGCAACAAATTCATGAAATATTCACGAATATCGAAAAAACAATTAACATCACCTTGATTTTAGCGGCTTTGGCGTGATATTTTTGAGTGCGGGTCGCTGTTTCCCTCTTTCGTTGATGATTGTTGAGTTTTTTCATTGTCAAGCTCATACACTTGTGTCGCATCGGCATTTATAATGCTCTCCATGAATGTGGAATCGGAATTCACACGATAAAGCAAGTCCAAAAATACATATTTTCGATACTCTTTTCGAAAAAATTTTGCTTTATCGGGACGAGTAGTGTAAACACTTATTTTATATCCAAAATCTTCGCAGGGACTCGCGAGAGATGTCGAGCTCTTTTTCCGTCTCTCCAACAGTTGCCTTAACATCAAGCACCACATCCTTCACCTTTTTAATATTTTCTTCGGTTGAAGAGGTCGAATGTTTTCCAGAACGAAGTAAGTCTTCAACGATCTCTCGACCGTCTTCAAGGGCTTATGTTCTTGATAAATTTGTATCACCGTAAGTCTTTTCCAACATTCGCAATGATTCCGAACACGAAATTGGAGGCAAATTCTTGGTTTGATAATTGTCAAAATTTCTGATGGCACTCTATAGAAGGAACTGTTGGAAGATGATCGGAATACTACCCGGTCACTGGACTGCGGAAATTTTTACGAAAAAGTCACTAGGGAAATAATGGAGCGTGCACTTTTTGCGCATTGGCATGACTACGCAGTAAGCATCTGAGGCCCTACGATGTGATACACTGGGTGAGATGTTGATAGTGAGGCCACAGAGTCTGCTGAAATTCGAGTCAAGCGCAGGCATTCTGAAGGCTGACTACCTCATGGACGTAGTAACTGAGCTCCATTCGGTATCACCAAGGCACAAGACTGGTGTATGCATTTTTGATGACCTACCAGACTAACCTAACCTAACCTATTATGCTAGATGTACGTATGTATACATCGCGTAAAATCCCAAAATTAACTTGTAAATGAATATAAGTAAATGTATAACCACAAAAACATACTTATACAGTCAGAATAAATTGACATATGTAGTATTCTACGACATTTTTCCTTTGACTCATTTCAAATAATTTGAAAGTATTAGTAAAATACTGCTGACATTCTTACCAAAATACGCGTTTTCTCAAATTAACATTGTTGTCATACCAATGTCCCAGTATTATTTGTGTGGCTGCTCTTTCTCCAATTTCTCTGCCACTCTAACACTTATTCGCCGCCCACTACACTTCACATACCTAATGTAGGATTTGCTTGTTGTTATTCTTTACAAAATTCCAATTTTCCGGACGCCTACTGTTTAGAGGTTTAGGTTCACTTCACACAAAATAATATGTTATGTGATCTACACATATCTCCACGTAAGTACTCATGCGCCCAAATGGTTTCGGTTGCTACAGAATGACAATCTTTTATTTGCTCTACTGCCTCCGTAGTGAACACATTTAAGATCGAATTTGGCAAGTATTTTTGTTCAGAATGTATCAGTGTAAAGAAAATTAGATAGGAAATATAAATGTGAAATTCGTGTAACTGGAAAATTGTCACAAAAAAAAAGAGGAAATAAAAATTTTAAAGCCTCTAATACACAGAAACTGATTGTGTGTGGACTTATGAGCTTTGGATGACAGTTACGTGGTCATAAACCTCAAATAAAAATGTTCTACTATGAACATTACGGCATCGAATAGAAAACCGTGAACACACCTGTTTTAGAATATATAAAAATACGTAATTTCATATGTAATTTCATAAGTTGTTACTACTATGGAGACCCATAAATAGCCTTATGAATACAAGAATTTTTTAACTAAGTAAATTTATCTATCGATTCAGTCAATGAAGGATCAAGGATACTTTTAAATGATTAACAGTCTAGCTAGTATCAATCAGCAACCATCAGCCTTTATGCCGATGACTGCGCTCATATTGAGCGCCCATAAGTCCGGCCGAACTGCATCACCTTATTGATGTGCCGTTGTAGGTTGAATAAAGGCTGTAAGAGAATCTAAAAATTTTTAATTTTTCTGTATTAAAATCAACAGCTCCAAAACACAGTGACATGATTTCTTACGTACACCCTATAAATTTGCTGAGGCGTGAAATTTCCTGTCTTCTCTTTACTATATCCTTCAACTTTGTTATTATTTTTGTGCTGTGGCACCACAACAGCTGTCGAAAGTTTGTAGCAAATTCCACAGTAAATCGTTTTAATACTTTTCTTGTTCACACTAAACAGACAGTTTGAAAGCGGAACTTATTTCTGCAAATATTTACTGCTGATTTCCTTCGTTTGTCAATACATATGCTCGTAAATATGTATGTATACGTTGCCAGATATCTTGTCGAGTTTTAACCGCCCACTCATTTATTTAAAGCAATTTGAAAACCATTTGTCACAACTTAACAATACCATAAATTGTCAGCTTAACGAGGGTCGCTCGGGAAGCAAATATACACAAATGCAGCTTTATTTATTTATTGTTAAATCATAGTTAAATTTTCACCCTTAAAGTTTTTCACGAAGTTGGTAAGCATGATAAATATTTGTTAAAAGAAAATTGATATATTTTTAACAAATCTTTTTTTTAACAATAACGGGTGATTTTTTAAGAGCTTGATAACTTTTTTAAAAAAAAAAACGCATAAAATTTGCAAAATCTCATCGGTTCTTTATTTGAAACGTTAGATTGGTTCATGACATTTACTTTTTGAAGATAATTTCATTTAAATGTTGACCGCGGCTGCGTCTTAGGTGGTCCATTCGGAAAGTCCAATTTTGGGCAACTTTTTCGAGCATTTCGGCCGGAATAGCCCGAATTTCTTCGGAAATGTTGTCTTCCAAAGCTGGAATAGTTGCTGGCTTATTTCTGTAGACTTTAGACTTGACGTAGCCCCACAAAAAATAGTCTAAAGGCGTTAAATCGCATGATCTTGGTGGCCAACTTACGGGTCCATTTCTTGAGATGAATTGTTGTCCGAAGTTTTCCCTCAAAATGGCCATAGAATCGCGAGCTGTGTGGCATGTAGCGCCATCTTGTTGAAACCACATGTCAACCAAGTTCAGTTCTTCCATTTTTGGCAACAAAAAGTTTGTTAGCATCGAACGATAGCGATCGCCATTCACCGTAACGTTGCGTCCAACAGCATCTTTGAAAAAATACGGTCCAATGATTCCACCAGCGTACAAACCACACCAAACAGTGCATTTTTCGGGATGCATGGGCAGTTCTTGAACGGCTTCTGGTTGCTCTTCACCCCAAATGCGGCAATTTTGCTTATTTACGTAGCCATTCAACCAGAAATGAGCCTCATCGCTCATCGGACACGGACGCGAAACACATTTCGAACCGAACACTGATTTTGGTAATAAAATTCAATGATTTGCAAGCGTTGCTCGTTAGTAAGTCTATTCATGATGAAATGTCAAAGCATACTGAGCATCTTTCTCTTTGACACCATGTCTGACATCCCACGTGATCTGTCAAATACTACTGCATGAAAATCCTAACCTCAAAAAAATCACCCGTTATTTGAAGTTATAAATAATTGAGAACACAAAAAGAGACAAAACGCACATTGGTTCTACATATGGACAGAGCCAAGAATAGCATTTTTTAATGTTTTAAGGGGTTGTATACAGTTAGAATTTTCAAAAAGTCTACTTTTTTATTTTACTTTGTTAATGCACATTTAAGAATCCATATTGAAAAAATCATATCGTTCTAGTTAATATTTTCCAAATTACACGCAAAATTGATTAAGCGTTTCAGAACGCTTGTAAGTGCATTCCAAACTTTAAACGCGTTTTTCTCAAACTGGTGTTTTCAAACAAAGTCGCTGACTAACATTACTCGAAAATAAACGATTAGCCTCACATTTTAACACGAGCTTTTAAAATGTTTTTTTTTAGTAACTGATGGAAGATTTTTTTTCGCCGATAAATATTTTTTTATAAACAACTAGAGGACCCGTCCAAGCTTCACTGACTGATACATAGATAATACTACTACTACCATCTGCATGATTCCTATTTGTTGGATTATAACTAGTATTAGCTAATGAGATATAGCATTTTTGTGAGCCAACTTGTCTTAGTTTACAAAAAAATGGATCATAAAACATTTCCTGTGTTAATTGCTTTTTGGGGGAAAATACTGTTGAATTTGGGGTCAGTAAAATCCACCGTTGAAAAGATATTTGCTAAGCTGAAAACAGACAAGTTCATAATCCAAAAAAAGAAAACACGAATAACCGATTCTCAGAAGTGTTTAAGTGCTCTCTAATCGGAATGAAGCCGAATTTTTGCGTCGGTGATTGAAACATTGCTCCATCACTTCCCACTGCAGTCCAATCGACAGTCATTCTAGTAGACTGCACATGATGAACCGGTTCTCAGGCGTGAAAAAACGAAAAAGTCGGCTGGAAAAGTTATGACATCAGTCATATTCAACGACTGATTACTGAACCATTTATAATCTATTTCACTGCGTATTTGGTTGCAGTTCTTTTCTTCTATACCAAATACTTAGCAATTGTAATGTTCAGAGATATTGCGGTCACCGCAAACCATCTTTTTTGAGAGAAGCTCTCAGAGATCAGCTGTAGTTGCTTTCCAAATAAATATTTTTACTAATAATACGTCTCAAAATACAGTTAAATATACCATAATGTTTGAAAAAAAAATGTTTAGATCAATAAATTTAAAAATTTCTCAGAAAAAGTATGGAAATTTCGCTTTCTCGGCCTCCTAACTGAATATACATATGACCCAATAAAGATGTTGTCTTAGTGTGGTGTTATGGTTTTCAAGAAATATTTGAAATTATAATTTAATTTTCGGTAAAGGGATTCAAAGTTTTCAATTATATATTCAACTGCATAAATTCGAAACATTCACACAGTCCGCTTCTCTTTTCACTCATTTTCGTGAAGCTTATAACATCAAAATGCCTAAACTTAAAAAGAGGAATTTTTTTTTAAACCAATCAAGTAGAAGAAAGAAACTAACAAGAAGAAAAGACCTTAAGTTGATTTATAATAATCAGTGGTTCAGAAGAAAAATCACAAACGCTTCAAATTGGAAATGAAAAAAAGGCAATAAATCAAACTAACGAGTTGAAGGGTAAAATACGCAATTAGTAACGACAAAAGACATGCACTTCAAATATATGAATGAAAATTGCAAACGAAAGTGAAGCAATGGCACTGTAATGAAAAGATACAAGTTGTAAAGGTAAAATAACAACGCAGTGAAAAAAGAATAATGTTTTAGTTTTTATTAATTAATTGAATTATTTTTTTTTTTTTAGTTTTATTTTAACATTTTCTTAATCTTCTAGCATCCTTTTTACTTGAAAATGTAATGCGATTAAACACAGCCATTGATTCTATTCTGAGCAATTTGCTGTAGTGTTTTACTTTCTTTTCGATTTGCTGGCACACACCTACAAAATTTTTGGTCGCCAATTACTTAATCGCTTTCCCAATTTTTTGCTCTTATTTGGCAAGTCTCTTATACCACGAATATTTAACGCTTACACATCCCTTTTACATTTATATAACAGTAGAGAGCTTTTTATATTCTTGTGAAAAAAATTACTTATTCGTAGTTCTTCTCACCAAAAGTCCTATATACATATATTTGTCAGCACCTTCGCTACTGTGAATGCAATAGTGTTACGTATACGCCCAGTGGCCATAGCACTTCAGTACTTGCCATTTATTGTTAGCTGTTATCTGGGTGAAGAAAGGACAGTAGGATAAAGTAAATGAATGAAAATAAAAACAAAAGTCAATGAAATTGAACAACAACTAAAGAGTGATGTGAAATAAAAGCAGAGCACCAGGTGGTGAAACCAAAAGGCAACAATAAAATATGTACGTGAAGTACTAAAGAACTTGGAAGTAAACCAAAACTTTAATTTTTGTAATAGGAAACGGAATTGGCTTTAAGAGATACCTGTGAAATTTATTTGTCACAGTTTTTCGCCGAGAAACCAGAAAAGTTTCATACAGATGAAAAAATTTGTCTAGGCTGGCAAAAAGTGGTTGATCAAATATAAAAAAAAAATGAGTTGAAAATTGATTAGAAATATGAAAAAAATGTTTCGACTACCTAATATCCCCTTCATTTGCGATCATTTAATATGATCTATCGACTCCATTGATTGCTGCACCGTTCCTCTCTCTTACGGTTACTTCCCACTCAAAATCGGCTGTGAGTTATAAAAGTTATACCTGTAAACCTCACTGCTCTTTCCGAAAGTTCTGCGGTTCTGCAGCTACCAATAAAGCAGCTTTTGGAATAGGCAATAGGAAGACTAAATATTTTGCTGTAGCCACCAACTCGGCAATTTTGCGTCCGTTTTAAAAATTGTATATTTCTACTACATAAAACAAGGTTTAAACGCCTCCGCGTGACTGCGGTGACCAGATTATTATAATTATAGCATATGAATTAAAAAAAAGCAGGATTTAGCTTTTATCTCAAATTTCTGTGCAGAAAATTTTGATGTGTGATTTTATATAAAATTATGTTTTATACACTATCAAATTGAAAAGTGAATTTTGTCCATTTTCTCTCTTTCAAACTAATCCCCTCCCGCTGCAATACACTTATTTTCCAGTCATCATAGCACTTGGAAAAATCCTCCATTATTATCAGATCAGAGCTTTCTTCAATTCCGCTTTTATAACCTTAATTGAGTCAAAACGGTGTCGTCGGGGTGGTCACGTGAATTTGCTGAATAGCCAGAAGTTACTCGAAGCTAAATCAGCGAATGCGGTGGTTACGGCACGATATTAGTTGAAAATGTGACGATTAACCAATGCAGATGAAATGATGCATTATCGCACTTCTTTCTTCAATAAATTCATATATAGTAAAAATCGAAGAAATCACTTTTAGAGCCTCATAAATTCACAAAAAACCAAATAAGAATAGCTAAATTCAGGTTTAAACAAACAACGACACTCCTGCAACTTGCACGGATTAAAAGCTTCATATACAAAAAGCTTGTTATTTATATGGGGTCAAAGGCGAGTTGTCACCCAATTTGATTCATTCTATATACACCGGTGTAAGAAAAACATGCTCTGTCAATATTACTAAGATAACTCATATATTGGCTGGTTTAAACGGTATAAAGTCAACCGAAAGTTCGTAAATCTCCGTATTAAGTATATGAGAAGTAAAGCCCCGATACAACCCATTTGTGGTACACTGGCATACTATTATAAGGAAAGGATTCTGTTTGTACTAGAATTATATATCTCACACATTGTATGAAAATTTCGGTAAAAAGTCAACAATAAACAGTGGATTCAAATATACAGTGCCAAACGGCTTGAGCAGTTTTGGTTCGATTCAAGCAATTTTTAGTCATAAGATGGCAAGTCTCAAATTGCACCATTCGGGCAAAGTTTTAACTTGATATAGTAAAATTTTTTTGACAAATTTTCTGGAAATTGAAAACTTCAAATTAAGAAATTTTGTTATATGCGAAGTAGGTTTGGCTGCAGTCCGATTTCGCCCATTTTCACAGTATAACATAAAAATGTCATAGAAATGCCAGATACGAAATTTGAACGGTCACATCCTGAGATATGTGATTGAACCCAAAAGTGAACCACAGTCCATTAAGAGCTCATATTTTGAGAAATTTTCGTAAAAATATCTAAAAATCTATTTTTCAGAATACCAAGTGAAAAAAGAGTATATTTAGACCAACCATAGAGAACATATTTACCTTAATTATATTTTGGATGAAGTTTGTGATAACACACCGACGACAACAACACAATAAATGATAATAGCAGCGCAACACCGGGAAATTTTGTGCATTCTGCCCTTGTGTTCGCAGTAATTGCAAACCCAAAAACAAAAGTGAAGCAGAAATCATTACAAAATACATAGCCACCATCACAATTCTAATCACTAAACAACCTAAGGTTAGGCTTAAATTTCCCACAACACGTGTGAGTTTTGGAAAATGGCACAATCGAATACGGCGATTTGAATTCATCGGAGAATATTTGATATAACGAATTGGCCTTCGGAAGTGATTAAATTCCGCGAATTTGAGGCAGAATTTGAGGCGAATTTGAGGCCTTCATACAGCAATTTCGTGATAACAATTAACACATACAGAAACACAAATATGAAACTTAGTATAAACATATGTGTTTCATGTCACTTTCTAAAGAAAGGCAACGAGGGAGATGTTCAGCTTATGTGATGTACCCTAGGCGTTTACGTAATCAATATTTGCGCTTACGCCGTGTGGTTATTGTGTTGTTAAAGTGAAAAATGACCCTGCGTGCAGTGAAACACCACCTTCTGCACCACAGCGAAGTGCCTGATTTCATTAAGGAGCTGTACTCGCTGTCTTTAGCTGAAATTAATATTGTGCGCCGCTTTTCATGGCACAAGTTGAAATTGTAAATTAATTAAGAGGCGCCTTTGGGCATAGCAAACTTTTGTTTAAGTGTTTTTGATGTGCTTAGATGTGTAACAGTCTCAGTTTATTATAGGAAGCGTATCTCTCAGCATACATTTTTAGGTTAAAAGAAGCAAAAGACATACATATATACATACTAACTCATACGCTTAAGAGGGACTCATCTCACATGCATATTTGTTGACAGCTTTCTTTAAGTCTTCCTAAGTGAATTAAAAAAAATAATCCATATGGAGGCGCTTTTTCAGTAGCCTTTTTTTGACAGATAAAGAGTTGAGTCAAGCTGTAATATTAGTTTTGTTCAGTGTTGTCTGGCATTTCATCATGAAAACACTTATGCATTACTTATCTATGCCCAGAATGAATTATTGGACCATCGCGCTTGTTTTCCCCTAATTACCATTCGAAATGCTCGAACGAGTCACCAAAAATTGGACTCAAATGATGGACGATCTGAGACGTAGCCGCGACCAACATTTTAAGCAGATAATCTTCGCAAATTAAATGCCTAAGAGTGTTCTTTCGAATGATAATAGACATTCCCCATTAAATTTGAATTTTCTGTATTTTTTCTTTAGCTCCGAAACGGATCATCTTTCATATCAGATTTCTTTAAACTTAATATTTTTTTTAAATCTCTACTCTCTGATGATATAAATGATATATTCATTGCTATCCCAAGTTTGCTCAGAAAATTCCAAGAAAATCCAATTGGAACTTTTATTTCAATAATTATTCACTCTATTTTGAAAAAAAAGAATTATTCTTACTAGAAATGAGGCACAGTGACAAAAATTTTTCACAAACGGCAAATTATGATGAGTGCTTCGAAGAGTAAGTGCATTAATTTTACGTTAGCATGGCCCAGGCGATTAAAAAAATACGAAAAAAGTGTATAATTAAAGAATAACTCAAAGCAAGCAAATTCATAAAACTCTCGTTTCTATAAATTATATACAAATATAATTATTGTAATGAAGCTATTTTTTCTTTGTTAAATCATGCCAAATTATTGGTCCCCAGCGGTTACCTTGCACTCGAGTATTTCAGCAAGTTAAAACAATGCAAGTCAAAACAAAAATTGAGCAACAAGTAACAGCCGGTGCAAAAGTAAACGAAAAGAAATTTATATTCACAAGTGACTGTCAACTTATAACACATTTTCATCACACACACAGCTGTTGTCAAAATATTACGTATACGCAGCGTGTGTCAGACGCCATTGGAGACGTGTTAGGCTGTGAATGGAAATGTATTCATGTTTTATGAGCGAATGCCAAAGTTTGGCAGTGTGAATTGAATAACTTTTAACTTAAATTACATAATATTGCAGTGGTATGGCGGAGACATGAATGACGTCAATCGCTTAATTTTATTTACATTTGGCAAACGTGACATGCATTCAGTGAGAGAGACATAAAGAAAGCTGTTAATGTAAACATGTATGAATGTAATTTTTTAAAGCGATTTCGCTTTAAACGATGCGATGTTTAATGCTATGCCTACAAGCGGGATGGCATAACCTTACACAGTTACACTCCTGCGCTTATCAAAAGCACTTAAACAAAAGTTTGCTGTGTCCCAAGGCGCCAATTAAATAATTCACAATTTCAACTTGTGGCATGAAAAGCGGCGCACAATATTAATTTCAGCTAAAGACAAGCTAGTACAACTCCTCAATGAAGTCAGACACTTCGCTGTAGGGCAGTGGGTGGTGTTTCACTGCAAACAGGACAATAACCACACGACGTAGCAGCAAGCATTGATTACGTATATGCCCAGGGGATACACGGTATAAGTTGATCTACCTTCATTATTGCCTCCATGTAGAAAGTGACATGAATACATTTGGTTATACTATTTATGATCTTTGTGTTTCTGTATGTGTTAATTATTATCACGAAATTGTTGTATCAAGGCTTTCTGCCACAAATTCGCAAAATTGAATCCTTTTCGAAGGCCAATTCGTTCTATCAAATATTCCTCAATGAATTTAAATCGCCGAATTAGAACGTTCCATTTCCAAAACTCACACATTTCGCCAGAAATTTAGATATAACCTCACTGTGCCGTTTGTTGGTTAGCATTATGATTATGGCTATGAAATTTTTGGTAATTTCGGCTTCAAATTTTGTTGGATTTGTATTTACCGCGAACTCCATGGCAAAGTGCACAAAATTTCACAGTGTTGCGGTGTTATTACCATTTTTTGTGTTGTTGTGGTGTAACTACAAATTTCATCTGAAATGCAATTAAGGTTCACTATGGTCGGTCAAAAATATCATGTTTTTATTTGCTTGGTTCGTAAAAATCTTTCCAAATATGAGCATGCTGGGTATTACGAGCGCAATGAAAAACAATTTGACAAAAGCTCTTAAGCTTGTCCTGGACATCCGGCCAATACACGTTTAAAGAAGATTGAAGCAATGCTTACGTCCAGCTAGGTTGTGGATCTCGACGTCGATCCTGTTGATGAGCTCGGGTTAAGCTGGCAATGCGACAGTACTGGCACTGAAACAGTAACAGGAGCGGGATTTTTTCTGTTGTAATCCATACGCGGAATGCAGCTGCAAAGGCCAATGCAAAATCGCATTGCATTTGCTTATACAGGTTATACAGGAATAGAAGGCAAAGTGCCCTAAGCTGTTTAAGGCCATTCAGCTCCTTCAAGGAAAGCAGTGGACCCTACAGGAGCATCTCAAGTCTTGTAACACAAACCACACAGGGCATACCACAACGTTGCTTTGGATGTTGCTGGTGAACAGACCAAGCGTTTACTGACAGAAAAAAGGTCATAACAGGGCGTCTACTCTTAAGACCCTAGCTTCATAAAATGGGAAAATGTATTGAACGTAATGCAGGGCATGCGAAGAGGATGATGAGACGCTGGGACATTATTTATGCGAATGCCAGTCCGATGAGAAAGCAGATATTCCACGGCTAATACTCTAACTTAAAAGACATTAAGAAGCTAAAATGGAAAAGAATCAATTATATTACTAAATCCACAGAGTTGTTAGATAAGACCTAACGCTAGCCTAAGTGCTGCCGCATGCGGTACGACGCCTATTCGCCACGTTTCAGAATTTTGCACTCACCTACTTAGTGAGTAAATGAATCTGTGGTAGACTGATTACCAATTAAACATCTTTACATGGGCGGATATTTATTACATAGCTCATTAAAAGTTGAAAGCGTAGGTACACATTGTTTTAGTTAGAAATATCAAGAAGTTTCAAACTACCAAGCTGAAACTGTTAGGATAGCATTGAAAGTTGAGAGCCATCGAAAGAGCCTTTACGTAGGTACCAACAAGCAGCGCTTCGATTTGAGTGGGATGTAGTGTTTAAACAACTTCTAGGAGAATTATAAACTTTTATTTTCTGTGTTTATGTTTCTACAATTACACATGCAGTCAAGCATAGTTTAGAAACATTGCGTATACGTCATGGTGCACTGGAAATAGCCAGCAGATAATTAATATTTATTTGAGGCACAGTCACGAGGAAATATGTTTATTATTACTCAGGAAAGTGGCATATATGTCCAGTAAGGTTTTTCGCATTTATTTTTTTTTTTTTTTTTTTTTCTTACTGCTCTAACAAATAGTTCTTCGACATCGCTTAGAAAGTCTATCAAAAATGTGAGCCCTTAAGATGAAACAAATCAAATCTCGTTTGCACATGTTTGAAAAAAATATCTGTAAACTCTTCAAATAAAAATCTAACTTTTTTTGTTTTTTTTTTTTTTATTTCACGGTAAAAATTTGATTACAACACAATGAAAAGTACTCATCATAAATCAAAAAAACTCAGTTTTGTAGGCAATTTATTGTTCTACAAAAATTATCACATTTTTCAGAGTATTAGGCGAAAGAAATATTCGCCCACACTGTTTTTTTTTACACAGGTGACAATTATCGGAAACAAAAAATTCAAAGATTTTCATGTTTTTTTAATAATTTATCTTCCAATTATACTAACAAAATTCAAAAAAAAAAGTGTTAAGTTGTACAATTTTTTAAATTTGAAAAAAAAGTGGTTTTTGACCAAAAACATTTTACTTTGTGCTGTTTAAAAATATGTTCAAATTTGACTTTTCCTAGTTTTTTTAACTTAAATAGAAGATAATTTATTGCCAAAGATAATTAATTTTGCGCCAATTCTTTCTTTCTTTTATCCTGCCCGCCAATGAAGAAAAATCGTAAAAATTAAAAACAGAGAAATCGTGCGTCAAAGTTTTCGCTTTCTTTCTCGTATATCTGCTAGACGCTCGATGACTATTTCCCTTCTAGCTGCGAAAATATTTCGAATACCCATCTATAACTTTGGCGACATATTCTTAGACTATTTTTAAAGAGACTTAAGCAAAAAAAATCGAGTTTTTGAAACTTCTAAAGCAAGCTCCCCCCTTAATGCAATGTAGTAAGTTCCAAGATGATTAACCACCTAAATAAAATTGCTCTTACATATTAAATGTGTGTATACAGAAACGAAAAACTTTATAGGTTATTGTTTATAATATTATTATTTCATTACTTTCATTTGTGATTGGCATTCTATTTATTAGCCATTTCATTTGTTTCGTCTAGCCGAGGCGTAAAGTTCATTGTTTGATTTTTGACAGCTCAAATGATATTTATTGTCAGTTGTTTGTTTCAGTATATATTAATACTTCTCATAAATACAGTCAGTAATAGTAAAATTTTTGTCAAAAACTAAAATCACAAACATTATTTGGGTTTCACAAAGACTTGCAAACGAAATCCTAATTTTATTTATTTATTTATTTATTTATTTATCTATAAGCATTAATTCTATTAGAAAAATTATGACTTAAATTAGAATTATAAAATATTAAAATTACAATGAAACAAATAGTTAACTTAGATAAATAACAGAGTTAAGGATATTACCGAAAAAAGCCCTAGAGTGAGAAAATTCAAGTAGAACCTACTCAGAAATTGAGTTAAACCCAAGCACATCATACTTGCAAGAGGTATATTCTACAAATCTAGTTTTATCATTTTTACAATTTAAGAAAATATTTTGAACGTGTGAACGTGAATGGCGTCCAGATAAACAAAGCATACTCCAAGATAAAAGGGACAAAAAATGCAAACAATAATTTTAGCACAAAGGCGTTGGAAAATTTGGAAGCCTTTTGACCGAAAAAGCCAAGCACAGAAAAGGATTTAGAAGGGATAATTATTGAAAGAAAATCTATTGTCAAAGATTACTCCGAGATCTTTGATTTTCGTTACGTATTTTTGAACACAGTTTGAAATACTTTAATTAAAGAGTAACATACTACCTCCTCCCTCATATGCGATTTGAGAACATTTACCCAAATTCAGATTTTGATTCTTATGAATATTTTTAAGTCAACTACATATAGCATAAATTTCGCAAACAAAAAACAACAGGGAATGTCGCTGATCAACAGCACAAAGCGAAGAGGACCCAAAATGCTTCCTTGTGGTATTCTTGATCCCGCAGTGAAAGAATCAGTTGACATAACGTCTATTGAATAAAGACAACTGCATTAAGGATATTTTGATTCAATGCAAAAAGACAGAGTTAAAACCTAAAGAGAAATACATTTTCATGTAATACTTGATCAAAGGCTTTAAAGAAAATTGTATAAACACAATCTGCTTGAAATCCAGCAGCGAAGGCAGGCATGCAACCATCACTTAAAACAGATAAATTTGACAGAGTAGAACGACCAGAGGCAAATCCATGCTGATTAGCTTTTAAGGATTACTTTAACTAAAAAAAATAATTTATTTTTAACAGAGCACTCAAAATATAGAAAATGGTAGAGAGTTTAGAAATAGGCCTATATTTGGAAACTACAACCGTTCTACCACCTTTAAGAATAAGGGTAATGAATATCAATTCTAGTCTTACCACACGGTCTTACCACAGAAACTTACTAAAAAGAAGCTTGAGAGGATAAACAAATGCAGAAAACTTTTATAAGTATAGGTGGCAGCCCATCAAGATCAATTTGGAAAAAAGACTTGATATCACAAATAGCCTTGGTTTGGTTCTATGAAAGATACAGTGTACCAAAATTTATGAATAGAAGATTATTAGCAGAAAAATTATAAGTAGTTCCAAGCTCATCATGTAAACAAGTTTGAAATTTCACCAAAAATTGAAATTTGCCACCTTATCACCCCACCCAAAGCGGAAGGAATGGTCGAACACGCCTTTCTAAATTTTACAAAGTTCCTAAGAGATTTATTTAGAGGTTAAATAAACCTGTTTTAGTATAGAGTAACTTATCTTAATTATTCAACAATTTTTTGTAGTGTTGAAAATGAACGAAGAAGGCATGAGCTTTTATTAAAGATAATTTTCTGTTATTTTAAGATTTTTCAACAATTTGAGATTCTTTGTATGTAGAAAAATGTGATTTTAGTTCGATTCGCAGTCGGTTTAGAGGAACTGAATAGAATAGCAGAGCAACACGTCTTATTATCTTGAACATTTATTTGCGATTGACCAATGGTACAAAAGGAATTCATGAATATAACTGAGCGAGTTGGCTTCAGTTTAAAGTACAGTTATAACAAATAATATATTAACACAGTAGTGGCAAATATATTACAACATTGTATACCAAGGATACTTCAATGGTTGTATATTTTTAACGGGAAAATTATAACAACAAAATTTTTTAAAGGGTTTTCTTAAAATAAAAATTAAAAAAAAAAGTATAACAGTATCTAATCCAGAAAATAATAATATTTTTTAAATTCAAGAATGAGTCAATAGGTTGGACACGAGCGAAAATATAAGTATCAAGCTCAAACGTCAAAGGAGTAGCTGGAGCAATGGAAGAAAAACCACCACATTTATGCAGTCGTAAGAATCAAAAAAAAAAATATTAACAAAGAAAGAAGGATTCAGATAAGTTGAGGTTTGCTGCTTACATTTAAAAATACGATGAACTAATCCAAAATAAAAAAAAATTTTGACCAGACCCTCTGAGCAATAAAATTCGTATAATATTGTATTAATATATATGTGTCTATTTTTTCACAACGAGCTCGAATTTGGCATACAAAAATTCTATTTCGACCCCCATTAGTTTTTCGCCGTTTTCCTGTCTCTCTTTGAATTTAGCGTACTGTCAGTTTTTTTCACAGAAAAAGTTATTGTTAAAACCACTATCTTCAACAAAGGTTTCAAACTCAATCAGTATAATGTATATAGAAGTTTGCAAAACCTTCAAAATAAATATTTTTAGTAAATAATTCTTCTCAAACGGCGAAAAAATATAATAAAGAAATAGCTTTGATGACATTTAAGTAGCATATGCGCTAAAAATGCCTGAAAATTTAATAATTTTTAGTACAAGTATATATGCGAGTGTATGGTACATCATACATATATAAAAAAAATCCTTGTTCCCTGCGACGTCTTATTTGCACTGTAAAAATCACTAAAACAGTAAAAGCATCTGCTGGCACAAATGCTTCCCAGGAGTTGTATTGAGAGCAATAAATATAAAATGCTGCCACT
Source organism: Bactrocera correcta (assembly GCA_027475135.1). Taxonomy (NCBI): domain Eukaryota; kingdom Metazoa; phylum Arthropoda; class Insecta; order Diptera; family Tephritidae; genus Bactrocera; species Bactrocera correcta. The sequence goes on from CM050323.1 coordinate 36,360,211, forward strand.
TGCCACATTCTTATCGTCGCCTTTGCTTTACTCGAGCATTTCTTGACATTTTTTCATACATTGTGGCCATGCACTGCATTGTGTTTTATAGTATATGTTCAGTGTATACTGAATACTCGTTTTCGTATCCATATTATGTAATGTATTCCCATTTGATGCACACAGATCGTAAAATGCAGAGACAGTAAAGAATTAGCGTTATCATCGGCAAAAGGCCAATAAAAATTTACTATTCAAGCAAATCGAAGTTTATGGATTTACATATACACATACATTCGTGTATATTTATATGTGTGTACTTACTAAATTGCTATAAGAGAATTGGATATGTGAAGACATTGTTTTTAAAACTGGCTTTAGTTCCGATAGAGTTTTCTGACATAAAGCCATGCCAGCCGAGGCTGAAACAAATACATTGAATATTAAGATAAGCGCTGTCTTGCTTGTATAGCGAAGACGATATAAAAGATTAATATTAAAATATATGAAATTTTTTGTCAGTCTGAGTTTAATTTAATTATATTGTTCCTACATTCATATTGCTCTTAGTCAGTGTACGTCACCCGAAAAGCCTTAACTAAAATCAGTCTCATATTCCTCAAATTTCTGACATTACATTACTCTAATGATGAACTTGGCTGAATTTTATTTAATTTCCTCAGTCATAACACAGCGCTCCCTTGGTAACTATTGCTCATCTCTCAATTACCAAGCTGATAATTTAATTATGTGTTGTCTGCTAATAAGCTCAATATGGCGGTTTAATTAATACTTGTCGCTTGAGATATTAATTTCTATGGCAACACTTGATTTTGCAAAGCTTTGAAAATAAAAGAAAAATACGTTCAAATTTATTAAAGCTAAAAATTAAAATAAGAAAAAATTTTAGTAAATCATTTTCAGTATAAAAATTTATTTTAAAAAAATATATTTTTTGGCAGTAATAATTTATTTAAAAAAACATAATTTTTCGAGATTTTTTAAATTTGCAGAATTTTAACTTATTTAAATTAATTTGAAAATATGTTCAAGTGTTAAGTACACAAAATAATAAAAGCATGTAGTTACATAAACACTCCCTGGGAAGTAATAAACAGATCATTAGCGCGCATTACCTTCATGCAAATTCCTTTTATTTCTCAATTTGCGTTTTTTGCACAGCATGTGCGCGGCTTTATGGGACTTAATTCTCCCCCGAGTCTGTGAAATGCAAATCAAATGAAATCATTTGCCACAATTTGTCTGTGCGTGTGGTTAGTATGTTTGTATGCCTAGATATGCACGCACAATAATATTGAATATAATTTGCCACATCTCGCGGTTCTTCTTTTATCAGGAGACTAAGTCTCACCTGCCTCCTAAGTCTTTTGCACATTTGTAAGTTTGCGGCATTTCAGTGGTGTCTGGCGCCCGCAGCGTATACGCAACATACCTAATCGGATTGTCTTTTGCCGGCAAGCAAATGCAGTGCTTTGTATTTTGCGAGAAGATTTTCTTATACAAACATAACTTTTGAATATTGTTTTCTAATGAAATCACGATTTGAAATCATTTCGTTGGTTGTTTTATGAACTGCTTGCCTTGTTATACATATATGGTAACATTGCGATCTGTACATAATAAAGTAGAAATTGTAGTATAAATATATAAGATTCCCTTTTTGCTAAGAAATAGGATAGAAATGTTAGGGTTCTTGCTACTTCTACAAATGTCATAATACATATTTGAAATAAGATTGCAACAGAACAAAAAAAAAATCGTCTCTTTAAAAGGCTTCTTGAATACACCAAAAAGTTTACAACGCATAACCTCTTCAGGATGTTTGAACAATGGACTAACATTTTTTTTTTGTTTTCAACATTAATCTCTCTAGACATCTTGTTATGTCTTTCTTAATGCTAGAACAGAGTTTTGTCAAGATACTTTCCTAAATCAATGATTGACGGTGAGAGTGAGAAGTAAGTCTGACAACTTGGTGAAAAAGTGTAAACGAGCTGAGACTGAAGATGAAATTATGGTTTCGTTGATAACTGAAATAATGTCAAGTAATTATTTTGCTATTGCTTTTGTAGATTTTCGTTTTGTTTTTGTTAGTTATTATGTGCTCTTAAGTCACGTACTAAAATGGAGAATTGCTTCCTTGAAATATATTTCCTGCTTTTACTTTTCTTCAGTAAACTGAGAGTGGGTTGTGTAAAAACAGTTTAGTAAGGTATATAAAAAGATAATCAATTAAAACTTTCAAAAAGACATAACACTTAATATTTATTAAATATTTTTTTCATTTTGACTATAACTTTTTCATGTAGTTTTAAGATAAAGCACATATTACAATAAGCTTAACTAATTTTCATAGATATACAAAAAAAATATTCTTATATCTTATATTCTTGATACTAGTTAGGTAGACGAGACAGTCTTTTCGTATTACAAGGTGAGTTCCAAAGTAAACAGGACTTTTTTAATATAGCGCCCCCTGGTGGCGACATCTATGTGTCGACTAGTGCGTTAGAATCTACTGTCGTTATCGATTGTCCAGTGAGACATGACGACATGACATTTCATCGATTGGAAGTGAAGTTAATGCGTTTTAAGTGTCAGTATGTTGGTGTTATCTTTGCGAAAAATAGCTTCGAACCAAGCGCCAACATTAAATTTAGTTTTCAAATTGGTAAAACTTTTACCGAAACGTTTCAATTGATGAAGCAAGATTATGGCGATGATTTTCCATCCCGTAGTAGAGTGCACGAGTGGTTTCAACGTTTTCAAAGTGGTCGTGAGGACATAAATGACGAACAACATGTAGGCCAATCAAAATCCGTGATCACCAGAGATTCGAAACTGTGCGTGAATTCACCAAAATTCAGCCGAAATCATTATTGAAATTCAGGGAAATGGAATTGAATATCTTCAAAACATCGATTTAACGCATTTTGACTGATCGTCAGGCTTACGAAAGGTATGTGCACGGTTTGTTCCGCATAATTCCGATTATTTGACCAAAAATCACATTTTAACCATCAACCACTCCCCGTATTTACCTGACATGGCACCGTGCGACTTCTTCCTTTTCGGAAAAATGCATTTTCTCATGAAAGGAAAGCGTTATGCAGACGTAGAGGTCATTCAAAAGCTTGCACCGGCATACTGGCCAACGAGCTAAAACACTCGTTTGACAATCTTTTGCAGCGAGCAAAAAACTGTATTGAAACAGAAAGAGACTATTTTGAATAAAATAATTTTTTTTTGCCGAAAAAGCCATTTTTCTGTTTTTTTAAGTCCTGTTTACTTTGCAACACACTTTGTATATTATTATTGGTCAGAGTGATCCGCTGCGTATGAGTAACTTTTGAGTTTCCCTATTGCATCAAATTTATTTGTAGTAATAATTACATTAAAGTTAAAAAGCGATTTGTATACTGAAGATGAGTGATTATCATTTGATTAAAATTTTATTTTAAATGCACTTATTTAGGCATAGGGCTACAAAGGGCCTATGAAAATTTTTTCACTGTGCGCGTTGTTGGAAATATACATATTTTTCGTCTGCCTATTTTCAATGCAGTCTTTTAATAAATTATTCTCTAAAAAGAAAATTAAAAGAGCTAAGTACCCGCCGCGGGAAGCAGAGGAAGAGGAAGACCTCCACTCCGTTGGAAGGACCAAGTAGAGAAGGACCTGGCCTCGCTTGGAATATCCAATTGGCGCCACGTAGCGAAGAGAAGAAACGACTGGCGCGCTGTTGTTGACTCGGCTATAATCGCGTAAGCGGTGTCTACGCCAGTAAAGAAGAAAGAAGAATAATTATAACTATGAATTTGAAAAAGAAAATTGAAAGTAAATCATAATTTGTTTGATTTTGTAAACATATTCCTACCAAGTGTATACCATAGCACATATATTTTTTTTAATAAATATTATTCTGTACATTTCATATTTTTCTCCTCTCTCTTTTATATAAATTCAATAGAAATGAATTAAGACTGCTTCACAATCAATTATTTCTTTTAACTCTGATTTAAGCATAACCTTTATTATGTACTGTGTAATATGTAAACAATAATAATTGCAGCGCAACTTCTGTTAATCACACCCACAACGCAACCAAATTCTCCGCTGCTTATTGATACCCCCAAAGAATGTTGACACATGGCAACTTTTGTTGTTTATTTTCACTCTTCTGCTGCCTACGTATGAAACCTTTTGTGACATTTGACGCTCTGACTGCAGCTTGCTTCCTTTTTTCGGATACAATTACACAGCTGATTGTTATTTTCGCACACGTAGCAAATGTTAATTTCATTTTTATTGCCTGCTTGTTATTGCCTGCAAACGTTTGTTCCATTGTGCATTTTCTGACAGCTTTTGCTGTGCTGTGCGTCTACAGCCAAACAATAGCACAACGCCTTACATTGACATCAGCAGAAATATAATTAAATTGGAATTATTTCATCGTTAATATTATTTTGATTGGCGTCGAGCTCACTTAAATGCATGCAATTATGTGGTTTATGATTTCACAAAATAAATTGGACGCAAAATATTTTTTTCTAATCAAACAATACTTAACGAAATGGGAAATATGTTGGAGAAGAGAGAACAGAATAACACATATGTATGTATATAACAATGAAGACGATATTATAATTAATCTATTGCAATATAGAGTTTCTCTGACTGATTTTTTAAGCAACTTGAAATTTGCTTGCTTATGAGAAAATATAACTGACATAAGAGTCATAATACCCTTGAGCAATGATAGAGTTAATCTGGATTACTTATCACTTTGATATACACATATAAATAATTTTCTTCAACTGAAATATGCATCTCCAATTACTTACATATGTCAACTTTCCTTGACACCAGCCTCAAATAAATCATGAACTAAACTAAAAATAACTTTTACAAAATTTAAGTAAATTGAAATCTTAAATTAAAGTTGTTGTCCAATTTATTTTGGCTAAAAATTATTCACACGAATTAAATTTAATTGCTATATTTATTCATGGAGAACATCTCAATTAATTTATATGAAGTCATATATCACTATCATTTAGCTTCGGTTAACTTTGTCATGCATGAAATTGTATGCAAATACTTCTACTTAATTAAATTTTCATTTTACCTGAAGCCATTGAATTATTTATAGAAACAACATGTCACAATGCCAAATAGAAATTCATCATTCACACAAATTATTTTCAAGGAAAAGCAAAACGACTTCGAAGAGCATAAATTCAATCAAAACAATCACATAAAATGAAGAATACAAAGCAATAAAACGAAATTTATGGTACTAACAAACACTGTATAAGTTATATCAAAATTATACAAAAACGAGAAAAAAATCGATTGCTCCGTAGCTTCAATAGCCTTCACAAATACTAAATATTCACTACGAGAACTTGTTGCCGATTTTGTATGGCAGCTGTGTTTTATACAAGTAATTACTTGATCACAATAATTTCTTCTGAGATTACATTATTACCTTAGACAATAACCCATGCCAAATTTCATGAAGATATTTGCTTCAATCAAAAAGCATTTCATACGAATACTTGATTCTAATCGTTCGGTTTTTATGTTTGGTAGTGCAATATCGGCACATCTGTCAAATCAGCAATTTCTTGCGAAGCATAGATCGTGTGGTAAATTTCAGATCTATTTTTTAAGACTATAGGCCTTCGCGTATATACGTGCAGACAGACAGAAGCAGCTTAATCGACTCAGCTCGTCATATTAAAATAAAATAAATATTTAGAGGTGCAACTAACAGTGTGAAATCCTCACTCACTTTGACTTCATACCGGATCACTTGGATCATGGAGTCGCCAAACCGAACTCTTGCGGCTCCTTCTCTACCAATATACCGACGAGTGAGTTGCGAGTGGGATAAAGCCGTTGGAGTAAAATGGGCAATGAACTTATTTACGTATGGGTCAAAGCTTAATGAGGCGAAATTGGTTGGTGGAGGAATTTACTGTCAGGAGCTCTCTATCAACTCCAGCTTCAGATTTTCTGACTATTGCAGTGTCTTCCTGTCTTTCACTGCTCCAAAATGCAAACTTTTCCAGAGCAGTAAGCATTCACTCAGATAGCTGAGCGACAATATTAGCTTTGAACTCATTAACAGTGCAGTGAGAGCTGTACAGAAAATGGCTTACCTCGCTATCAATAGCATCGAGTATATATGAGATGAGACTAGTATTGGTGCCATGCCACAGCGGAATAGCAGGAAGCTGTAAATGCTGATGAGCTGGCAAGAAAAGGATCAGCTGAATGAGAGCGGATCGAACTAAGATTTAATTTAACTAAGTCAAAAAAGACTAAAATTTTGCATAGAAAATAAAAAAAGACGACTTTCTATTAATTTTTGACAGTTTGTGCATCAAAGTTCATTGCACGAAACTTCTAGTAGAGTATTTTTGGGTTTCATCCACCGAGAAAGCAAGAGATGTGCACAAATTCCAAAACAGCAGTGAATGATCTTTTGCTACTAACGCCTTCAAAACTTGATATGTATATATATTTTCTGAAAAATTTACTGTGTATTCTAAAAATACATACTTACATATAAAAATATGTTTGAGATTTTAAAACAATACATTTCATAGGTTTTTTATTCACCAAAAACCGTATTTTTCAGACTGCCAGGTGTGCTTAAATGTGACAAACTACTAACATATTGACAAAGCAAAGCACAAGTAAAGACAATAATATAAATTTTATTGAGAATAATCAAAATATTATTGTAAGAGATATCAAAAAATATTAAATAAAGATAAAAGCAAAAAAAAAAAAAAACATTATAAAAAGAGGGTATTAAGCAATACTAAATGAAGACTAAATCCACAAATGAATATATCCTTACAAGGAAATTAAGTAAAAAATAATTTATCATCTCACTCTTCTACTTAATGGAACTTCTGACTTCTTTTAAAAGAAAAGCAGCGAACTGAAAAGTTTCCATTACGAAAATTTATGAAATTCATAACTACCTTCACACAAATACAAAGTCTTAAAGGCAAAGAAGACACTTTGCTACACATTGCGTACAAGACATCTTGCATATAAAAAGCTAACGTAATGTGAAGTCAGGAAGCTGGCAAACAGGGATCATTTAACATGCACTTTACCACCGAAAACTACTTGCACTTGTGTGTGTTGATCTGCTAGAGTGTTACGCTTCAAGCAACGAAATAAGTATATTTAGAGCTGAGACAAAGCAGAAAACGCTTAGCTTACCTGCTTCTCTAGTAAAATATTATATAAAAATATTCGTGTGTGAAAACTTATGCACTCGCAAGCAAATTACGTTTCCGCCATCTCTACGCAAGAGCGGTAAACGTAAGCTTAAAGAAAAGGTGACGATAACGAAAGAAAACACGGCTGTCTATATAGTATATGACGAACGTCTGCGCTGTAAAAATTCACACGAGTATATTTACAGAAGCACACACGTTTTTCCATTTATATGCGTAGCTGCCCGCAGCTGAGTTTGAACACGTGTTCAAGCACACTTATCAGTTTCAATATGAGACATAATATGCTGACAGCTTCGACATTTATGTACTAACACAGTAGCGCCATGGCAACACTTAAACGTCATGTTTAAAGTTGGTGCTTTACACCTGGCAATATATTATAACAAGGATAGGACCTTCTACTTGTGGCAACTTGCGAAAGATTTATTTCGTTTAAGAAAGTAATTTCTGGTGAGAAAGTGCTTTTGTCTTTATAGTTTCTAAGCAATTAAGGAAAGAAGAAGAAAGTGTGAAAAGCAACTCACTTCTATGATTACTGAAAACCACTTATGGTTAGAGGAAGATAAAACAGGATAAATAATTTTTGAAAGCAAAAAGCCTATTGGAAACGAAAGACGAAAAAACATAATTGAAAAAAAATCTGATCTAAGATTTGGAAGAGCAAAGGAGGGTGTGGTGAAAATTTTAAGAACTAAAAATGATTTAACTCAATTTCCAGCAAAACTACGAGTTCATAGAAAATATTATGTATAGCAAATTTTTGGGTAATGGAATGATTAACAATTTTTGTAATAAAGGATTTCCTCGTCTAAAAACACCCATTTTTCAACAATTTTTTCCTCACATAAAAAATGAAATATTTTATTGGATTTATATATTTTTACATACATACACTATTAACAAAGAAATTCTGAAATTTTTGAATAAAATATTTTAGCCTCGGCCATTCCGACGCCATTTCCGGTGATCCCTTGGAAAAAATACGCGCTCGCGTTGGCAGGATATTTCCTTACAGGATCAACTAAAGTGAAAAAATAAACGTATTTTATCTAAAACCTTTACTTTGAACTTGGTCGAAGGAAAAAAATTTAAAATTTGGATATTTAGCAGGCATTTTTACAAAAAAAAAATTAAAATTTCATTGAACATTTCGCAACATTTCTTTTTCAAAATAGTTTTGATCAAAAAAATATTTAAGAATTGTATCTGAAAGACCTAAGTAAAATTTCATGAAGATCGGTTGAGTAGACGGCACACTTCGTCTAGCTAGCCTCGAGCGTACAAATTCTCAAGGCTGTATCTCCGAAACTATTACTCGGATCAACTTTAAAACTTGGAACAATAGTCCAGAGCTTTTGTAAAATAAAACAATATATATAATAATAAAATTAGTCTAGAAAGATATACATATATAAGAATGATCAGGGTGACGAGAAAAGTTGAATTCGGTTGACTGTCTGACTGTCCGTCCGTCCGTTCAAGCTGTAACTTGAGTAAAAATTGCGATATCTTGATGAAACTTGGCATGCAGGTTCCTTCGTCCGTAATCGGACTACCGCCACGCCCACAAATAGCTATAAGAAAATAAGAGACCGCATTTTATTCATAACAGTGTATCTTTGTGCTTAAAATAGATAAGTTTGAGCGAAACCTTGACCTAACCCCTATATAAGTAATATCAGAATTTTCCAGCTTCCTGCAGACTTTACTCTATACGATTGTTTTTAGACCTTAAAGCACTGCCACTGCTTAAATTTTTGCAAGTTGCAAGAGTAGGCTTTATGATTGCAGAAAATTACTCCACGAAATGATTTCTTCTAACTTCTACTTTATCGAAGGAGCAGATGGTTAATGAGATTTCAATTTGCTTTCTCCGTTTCTATTTCGTTCTGATATTGCAACAAGACCTTGGATAATAATCCAATTCCAACTTAATGAAGATATCTTGTCAGTTAAAAAGGCTTTCCTTACAAGCACTTGATTCCGATCGTTCAGTTTGTATGGCAACTATATGCTAAAATTGTCCCTCATCGGCTTTTCCGACAAGTGTGCATTTTCTTGGAGAAAACAAGTATGTAAGCCCAATTTCAGATTGAAATCTCAATGACTGTGAAACTAGTTCGCGTATATACAGACAGAGAGACGTGATGAAATTGACTCAGCTCGTCACACCGACCGTTTACATAATATACATATTTTATTGGATCTCCGACATTTCCTTTTGCGTGTTACAACTTCCTCTCAAACTAATATTAATCCATTCAGCGTAAACAAATAGTTCTCACTTTCAACAAGTTACAAATCTATTTTAAAACTTTTTTTATTTTTAGCGCTTATTTAAATTTCATTGGAATCCTTTTGCATAGTGCTACTAAAAATCTCTATTTATATTGTGCAAAACTTTAGTAATATATACAGTTTTATTGGCCAGCTGCTAAACCACAGCATAGACCACAACAAAGTTTCCTAATATCCTCAACTCACAACCACGTTCACCGCGTGTCAGCAAGCTTCCTGCTGTGATTTGCATTGAAAGCGGCAAAAAACTTCGCAGAAAAAAAACTAAACTTTTTTTTCCATTTTTTCCATTGAACAGTTAATCAGTTTATCGCCATTGAGTCACGGATAATAAAAGCTGGTTAGAAGCCATATATTCGATTGTAGAGAAAATTTAAGTTTCTTTTGAAGAATCGGAAACAGTAAGTGTTCTTAAATGCTAAGTTATGCATTACTCATACGCCATGGGGTATCCATTACAAAGCTTCACGGAAGTTAGAATTTTGAAGAGTTTGTCGTTGTAGTGTTGTACATTTTTTTTTTTTTTTTAAATGAGGGTGTGGTTATTTATTCATTATTAATTCTTTTAATTAAATTAAATTAAATTTATTAAATTAATTATCAATTGCAAAATTATTCTCAATTTAATGAAACAATTTCTTAAGACTACCATATCTCTATGGAAACTGCCATTTTTTGTCAAGTACTTGGGCTGACTAACATAGTCGAAAATCTCGAGAAGTATTAATGATAGCGATTTTGACCTCAAACTTTTTTATAGCAAATAAAATTTCCTACAAGTTTGTCATACAAATGACGTAAACACTTCAAATCTCAGTTAATATAATTGTAGTAGTGTAATGCTGCATGGAGTTCTATTGCTCTTCTTAGTCGAAAGTCCTGGAATGTAAGTAAAAGCAAAAAAGCAAGAATGATATATTATAAAATTCAGAAAGTAATACAGCATTAATGCCAAATTGACTCTTAACTCTGCTGCTGACATTTGTAGACTGCTTTTATAATCTTAAAGGAGCAAATAACTGCTAACATACGTTGTGACGAAAAAGTATATGGAAATCATAAATAAAACTCAAGTATTTAATTACTCTTCAATATTTATTTTTTTACCTTCATTGTAATTTCCGCCAGATAAACCACTACCAACCAGATGACTTATGACAACGATTTTTCAAACCTCGAAACACTTTTCATAGCCTTTTTTTGGGATGACCTTCAGCTTCTTCAGCGAGTCTCGCTTTATCTCTTCGATCGACTGTAAACGGTTTCCACGGAGCTACAATTTGAGTTTGTGGAACAAGAAAAAATCGTACGGAGCCAAGTCTGGTGAATACCAGACAAAACACGAATATAGAAAAAACCAATGAGTATCAGCCTGATTTTTTAGCTGCTTTGGCGTGGTTTTTTATGGTTCCGTCTCATTTTTCCCCCATTGCGATGAATGTTGACTTGTTTGCATGTCAAAATTATAAACTCACATCTCATCTGAAATTTTAATCCTCTCAAAGATTGTGCGATTTTACAGATCTAAAGAGACCTGTTTACACCATTCCGCTTTATAGGGAATAGTTGAGCATTAACGGCACAATCATTTAAACCGCCTCGGGAGCGATGGTGAGATCTTTTGCCTTGAAATCCAATGCAGAATCCTTTTTGCCAACAGCTACCTTGTACTTATACTGAGTAGGCAAAAGAGAAGTAAAGTAGAAGTCTTTCGTCGAACTAAAACCAAACTCTACATACAAGTATCTCTCATTATTTCCGTGCTGCTATATATTGCAGAATAGAAGACATAGAAGATGCCGACATCTGAAGAGACGGCACAAAAAGTTGTCGACAAAAAAGTTTTGGGAAAAATTTATAGTCCTTGGCGCATTTGCAATAGCGCATGTAGCAGTCGATGAGATGTACGAATATTAGGATGGCAACGACATAATTCAGCGAATAAAAGGACAGCCGCTAAGCTCGCTTTGGTCATGTTGGAAGGATAAATGATAATACTCTAACTCTGAAAGCACTCAATGGGTTATTCGCTGGTGAAAGCCGAAGAACAGGATGAACTGTCTTCCGTTGAAAAGATTAGGTGAAGCGCAACGTTGTTTTGCTTGGAATTTTTAATTGGCGCCAAGCTTCGAGTACAAGAAACGCATGGCGCGTTATGGTTTATGTGGTCAAAGTCGACTTAGAGGTGCTTACGTCACTGTAAGAGTAGTTCAGCTTTTGGTTTTCAAGCTAAACTGTACATATAATTAGAAAAGAATTTAGACAGCCTTATATATGTATAAGTAAGTCCTTTAAAAGTAAAATGAAGGTAGCATTCGTGCAGTTGTTGTCAATTCCTTACATTTTTATGTTCCGATTTTCTTTGCTATTCCTTTGCTAGATCCAAATAAATTGAAAACATAAATATTACTTTCACAAACTTTGGTTTCTACAATTTCTGCTTTGGCTTTGGCTATCAATTTGATTGCGTTGATTATTGCCGCACTGGCTCACTAGCGACTGGCTGCCAATTAAAGCGGCATTACAGGCTCCGAAAGTGAAGGTGCAAAAGCACATGCATATGTACAAGTAAGCACGAGAGTCTATAAATCTACTCTCGATAATATCTAAAATTAAGGCTTTTGTCTGTGCAGCTGTTTAGTTCTTGTAGCGCTTTTGTTCAAGTATGAGGTTGGCTAGCACTTAAGGGCAAATAAACTGAACAGCAGTGAAAGTTCTAAAACTTACGTTTTAAAATGCATCGCTTTACGGAAATATACTTGTACAATAATTTTTTTTTATCATTACTTTAGCATATGATATAATATTCTAATACTATTAAAATCTATTTACATATGTTGTTACTTTATATTTACCATGTAACACTTACACAATAATTAAGTTGTTTTAAATTGATTTACCAGTTTCTGAATTTTCGTAAAATTTTGCTTACCAAACGTTTTGAGCTTGTGCCGGATTGTCTGCCTAAACGTAAGCTTACACTAATTGTATTTAACACACGTGGAAACATTTGTTTTATGCCTGCAACAAAATTTAAGGTATGTAAAGTAAATTTGATTTCTTCATAAAATTGAGTTAGTTACATCAAGGACCTGCTGTCCTCAGCTGTAAAAATCTAATGCAGAATTTTATGTTGCATATGTGCAGTTGTATGCTTCCCACATAACTACATATACATACATATTTCAAACGCATATGATGTCTACTCTATTTCCTCACAAATTAGAACAATTCCCTTAAGTTACGTATACGCAGTGGAATGTTTCGAAACATGCAAAGGAAATTTTTGCTAACAACTACAAAGTGTGCTTCAGCTAAAATAATGGAATCTTAATAAAGCTTTATAGCTGCTCCAATTTTTAAAATCAATCTGGAACAAGTTTCAAATCAAAAATTTGTTGCAAGCTTTTGTCTTTGTTGTTAGCAAAGCTGATATTTTTGCGTTTAAAGTCACCTTGTGTATTTTTGTTTATATATCACTATATATTAAAGGTAAACAACCATAATAATACCCAACGGTTACCCTCCTCCCGCCCAACCGGCGCGAGGGGCGCAATCCGCGAACAAGCGGAATTAACCGAGTCATAAAAGGCAAGAGAGTTTTAAACGTTGCGATCTTAAGCTGCTCAGCTACAGAAACAAAAATTTCAACAGCCAAAATTAAGAATAAAATTAAAGTTTATAATTTTACTTGTTAAGAGTAGATAAAATAATTTTTTTAATTGTAAAAAGTGAGTCTGTTAAATCAAATGGAATGGTTCGTTTAACTCAAAATTTGTTCTAGAAAATTTGAAATGTAAGGGTCTAAACTGCCTGGTAGAGCGAGCGGGGACGTTAAAAATAATATCAGATAAGAGAGATGGGCTACAGACTGACCCATTCATAAGTTTTACAAGAAATATTATACCAAGCATCTCCCTACGACTAGCGAGTGTCGGGAGATTTATAAGTTTTAAACGGTTAGTGTAAGGGAGAAGATTTAAACTGGAATCCCAATGCAAATGATTTAAGGCAAAAAGTAAGAATTTTTTTTGAACGGACCATAGTAACAATCCCGTGTATCTTCTAGTTTCATACCATTTTCAATATAATAAGTTATAGATTTCAAAGGCTTAAGGTTTCGTACTAAATTTACTTTCTTTGCTACTTCAAAAATAAATATTACTCATATGTGTGTCGTCATAACAGCAGAAAGGATATATATCTAACCATATTGTAAGAATTCACTACCTCCACGACTAATGCTTCACCTCTCAACATATTTTCCGGTAGGTTGTTATATATAAGTGCCGCCACCATGGGCTCAATTCGCGCTGGATGCGCCATTTCGATGCACTATCGTGGGACTTTATAATTTTGCTATCACGTTTTATCGTTGCGCTCAAAATAATTGGAGCTCTTAATGAAACTACGTATATCGGTTTTACTTTTTATGGACAGCTATACAGCGTTTGGTGCCCTATGGATTCCAAGTATTTTCTATCAGGTTTTTGATAAAACTGAGAGGAGTTTCCATATTTCCTTCAAACGGCAAATATTATTATAAGGTAAGACCATTCTTAGTGCAATAAGTATAATATTATATAGTATTTATACTTACTAAATACATCCATGGTTTGATTTCTGTCAGATCTGGGCCATAGCTTTGTCATCTTGCAGTTTATTATTAACATCCACCTTCTCTGAGCTATTTGTTCAAAATGCATATATGTATGTACAAAGCTCTATTTAAATCGTTCCAAGCAGGCATAGTATTAACACTGCCTAGGATTTAGCTAAAGTGACCCCTGGATTTTTCAACTCGTCTGACTTTCCATTTTAGAAAATATTCCTGTGACAAGAAACCCAATTTATGGGCATTGATAGTTGACCTCACTGGCAGGTCAGATCAAACCCTTCCTGCAATTGCTGGAAACGGTGAAAGTAATATGTGGTGTCGCCATGACCAGCAAAGTTGCCTGGCTTTCTATGTATGTGTCTGCTTTCTGCATACTACTGTAGTTATTCAAAAGAACTCCAGCGGTATTCTCTATACGTAGTACTTCCACTTGCAAGTGGGATGCTATTCATTTTACACAAATTTCATACAAAAATTCGAAATCACCAATTTTCGACTTCTGCGTAGTAATCGAAGTGCTGCTCAGCCAATACATGTCCCATCAATGAACACAAACGGTAATCGAAAGGATCCAAGTCTAGTGAATACGGAGGACGGGGTAGCACACACTCTGATTGTATCCTGAACCGATTTTGCTTTGATTGCAGGTGCATTGTCGTGTAACAAAATTACTTTTCAGTGTCTTCTGGCCCAGTCTGATAATTTTTTGATCAATGTATGGTTTATATTCATCATTTTTTGTCTGTAGCGATTCATACTAAAATTTTCACCAAGTTCTAGAAGCTCATGATATACCACATCCTTCTGATCTCAACAAACAAAGAGAATTGTCTTCTTGACAAAACGATCTGTTTTTGCAGTATATGTTTGCCAGGATCCAAGCGATGATTTTCTCCACTTAGGATTCTCAAAATTAATAAAATTTTTATAGCCAGTGAAAATACAATGTAAAACATATTTTGTTCATGTCTTGAAGCAAATTTTCACAAGCATTTTTCACACTTTAAGATCTTCCCCATAGCTTTCAAACGATTTGAAAGTGTTTTTTGTGCAACATTAAACAATACTGACATTTGCTTTTGATTCAAAGTATCATCTTCTTCCAATATTGCTTGCAGTTCGGCGTCTTCAATCTTTTTTGGTGGTCTTCCACGTTCTTCATTTCTCATATCAAAATCATTATCTCTGAACCGTTGAAACCACCTTCTGTAAGTATGTTGCTTCTGATTGAGCATGATCACCAAATGCCTCGACAATTCGATAATTCGACAAGCATTGCTACTCTGCAGCGCCTTTCTTCAACTGGAAACACAAAAATTAATGCTTTCCGCAAATCATCACTTTTCGGTACAAAATGTGACATTTTTAACACAATGAAAAAATATGATGTTGGTTGTTCAATGACTGTAAGCTTATTGAATATATATTTTTGACAGCTGTCATGCCAACCAAACAGAAAACAAATTAAGACTCGTTTACAACAAACGTTCCCTGCCAACATATTTGCATCTTAACGCTTACTTTATACAGGTACAATATTTCACTTCCTAGAATGTAATTAATGACTTTTTGTACAACACTGAGGATATAAACGAAAACAAAAAAGTATAAGTTCCGATTGAAGTAGCAGCACAGCGCACAAGATCACATAAAAGTCAGCAATTCATGTCTAATCGGAGTGTGAAAATATTAAAAGCTTCAGCTACAGTCAACCACTTTTCTTGTGGTAAATACTTCAGCAGATTTAGCGGTATTCTTCATAATCGTATAGATTCTGTTTTTAACAGGTTTTACGTAACTGTTTCCTCCAAATGAATTTGTACTGAACGTAAATAAAAAGTAAAACAAATAAAAAGTGAAATAGAATTGTATCTGGAAAGGTGATAAGTTCAAGTTTCATACTACGACGGAAGGTGCTTGTGAGCTATTTGTTATGGGTTTCTTTCCTCTTTTCTATACTAATATTACTTGAAATATTCACAACAATTAAACGAGTATGACTTGCGCATAACGATTCTTCACTTATGCTTTTGGAATGTGAAGCAAGTGCTTTCCATTCCATCGAAGCAAAATCGTAGGTGTCTACGGAAAACGTCAAATGAAACAAATGACAAAAATTGAATTATTGAGTGGTGATAAATTACGACAGCTTACGTTCATGCGTTTGCTCTTAACGACAGCAGCTTAAAAGCGGCAACGAAAGTACTTCTACGTGTGCGTAAATAGGAAAACATGCCTTCGCGAAAGCACTTCACCGTGAAAGTGAACGATGACGCGGCATTTTTCTTCAATTTATCTCCTTTCTGTTGTCGGTTGTTGTCAATGTTATGATTGATGGCTGTGGGTAAGGTTGACAACGCTGCGAAAACCATTTTGCAAAAACCGTTGCAGATAAAATCTTGGCGACGCAGCTAACTGAATTATTGGCGGTATGTCAATTTTGTTTCCTTTTTCCCTTTTGGTTGTTCGCTGTTTGGTCTTTGCTGTTCACAGCTTGCTATGGCAATAAAATATTTCATGACTTAACCAAGTCACGTGAACATAAAGAAATTGGCATTTTTTTTTTTTTTGCATATTGTTAAGGATTTTTTCCTGCGTGTTAATGTGCATTGGATTTTGTATATTTAATACATAAATGTTATTATACAATCTATTGTACTTTTTCGGTGGTGACAGTAGGCATGTTTACATTGACACATTCATGTGCGTGCCTTAAATACAAATTCATGAATACATTTGAATATTTATTTTGTAAATGTCTTAGCAAAATCAAATAAATATATTAAATGTTTAATGAATATAAATACAAACATAAAAAAGGACAGAATATTACGACGGTGAAATATTTATACATTTATGCATTTTTTCTTCACTGAGCTTCGCTATGCATATCAAAATAATTGCATTTTTTTCACACCATTTCATCTAACCAAGGACTGACATGAAATTTCGATAATTAATAGTAAAATTTTTCATGAAATTCGCAGAAATATCTCAATAGGGATTGAAAAAATTTTATTTAGGATAAAAAATTTAATTTAAAAATTTATTTTAGCTTATCTAATGATCAGCTAATGATAGTCAGCAATTCAATTGCAAAATCAACCACTCATAAAAGAAAATATTTCAAAGAGAATAAGATTTTGTTTTCATAATTGTAACTAAACTAATTTCAGCAGCACTAAGCACCTAGTTTTGAAAAATAAGTCGGTGTATAGTGAATTTCGTTTCATTATACCCTGAACAGGGTATATTAAGTTTGTCACGATGTTTGTAACACCCAGAAGGAAGCGCCGGAGACCCTATAAATTATATATATAAATGATCAGTATGTTTTGCTGAGTCGATTTAGCCATGTCCGTCTGTCTGTCCGTCTGTCCGTCTGCCTGTATATATACGAACTAGTCCCTCAGTTTTTAAGATATCCTTTTGAAATTTTGCAGACGTCATTTTCTTTTCAAGAAGCTGCTCATTTGTCGGAACGGCCGATATCGGACCACTATAACATAGCTGCCATATAAACTGAACGATCGGAATCAAGTTCTTGTATGGACAACTTTCACAATTAACAGTGTCTCTTCAATAAATATGGTATAGATTGTTTTCTAGGGTAAAAATGTAATATCCGAGAAAATTTTTCAGATCGGTTAACTATAACATATAGCTGCCATGCAAA
The DNA here is from genome assembly GCA_027475135.1 of Bactrocera correcta. Classification (NCBI taxonomy): domain Eukaryota; kingdom Metazoa; phylum Arthropoda; class Insecta; order Diptera; family Tephritidae; genus Bactrocera; species Bactrocera correcta. Next base: position 36,378,071 of record CM050323.1, read on the forward strand.
CTGGACACATAGTTACTAACAGAAATGCACCTGTGAAGGGTATTTAGCTTCGGTGCAACCGAAGTTAACGTTTTTTCTTGTTTTGAATATCAATAGTATATATTTTATTATATGTATTATATTATGCATTGACGACATCTGAATGTCAAAAGATTATAATTTAATAAAGAATTTTAATGTTACAATACGAGCAAGTCTTCCACACGAATACTACTTATCTAGAAAGCTTAAAATACGCCAATTAATGGTCATAAGCGTTCAGAAATGGTGAGCTTTCGTCCCAAAAGTACAAGACAGAGGCCTAAACAAAACTTTGACGGATGCAAACACACTTCGCATGAAAAGAAATAAACATTTGACATTTAAAAAATGCATTTATAAAAGTAAATTGAATGACAAAAGAGCGGTAAAACCTGCATTGTCAGTAAGGACTACTAAGGTATGTATGCCAGAGAGCCCCGAAATTAAATAGCAGATGACTGGAAACTTGTAATCTGGTCTGTTGGCTCAAAATTTAATCGCTTTCAGTCAGATTACAAACAATATAGCTGTCATCACTTTGCGGAAACCATCCAAAGGCACCATGTTTCAAAAACAGTGAAGTATGCTGGGTGGTCTCTTGGTATGTGGTTGCTTCACATAGCGACACGTTGCACAGTGGCATTTCGGCGGAAAAAAATAGGATTTTTCCACTTTCCAAATTCAAAACTTTAATGATTTTGTTTTGTAAAGAAGTATTTGGATAAGAAAAATTCAACAAGGTTTTTTATAAAAAGTGAAATTTTATAGTTAAAAAAACTAACAGAAGTCGACGGAAAGTAATTCAATAAAATCAGATTAAAATTATTGTCCAAATAATTTTTTTTTTGTGCGTAAGTTTATAGCTATGGCTTTTCTTTTATTTTTTAGTGAAAATATAGCACCTACTTGTTTATAAAAAAAAATTTATTGAAATTGGCAAAGTAAGCTAACTTTTATAATTTTTCAAACATTATACTAAAAATATCAACTTTTCAATTTTTGATGGAAAAAAACTTTATGTGCTTTGCCTTGCTTAGCCCTCTTACTATAAAAAAATGAAAGTTCCGAGTCTGTACTTTCAACTAAAAAAAACAAAAACAACCGCCAATTACCGTCCCTTTTAGTAACATCGATTTTAATCTTTGATGATTTGATGTCTACAACAGACTTCTTATAGCTTCGGATCCTTACATAAGTAGCTTAAGGCGACATTCGAACAAAATTTCCTTAGAACTAGATCCCATTGTTAAAGATATGGTGCTTGCATAATATTACAAATAAAAACTGACACAATTTTTCGCTTGTTACATATTCAATTAAAACATTGCATATTATATTGGATTTTTATCAAGGTAAAGGTATAAATAACGTCACTTTGCGCTTAAGTTTAAATTTTTTTCATCAGGAGAACTCAATTAAGAAGTGTCCCGAATTTCAAGTCCCTAGGTCCAAAAATAAAAATTTTGGCAATTGCAGTTATAGGGGAGGTGGGTGTGGCAGTGCGCGGTTTTCCAAGATTTTTTCAAAATTTCTTAATTTAGTCCAGAGAAGTGTTTCTGCAAAGTTTCATTGTTGTACGACCACTCCTTCTATTTTTTTCCAAGAAATGTATGGAGTGGTGCTACTGTGCGTTGCACCTCTACAAAAAATATATGGAATAATGAGGAAAGAAGACTATCTGCATTTTTTTAGAGAACCGTATATTCGATTTTGTGGAGGGAAGCGCTTGACAAAAATAATAATTTATATTGTATTTTAGCGAGATAACGACCCCAAACATCCAAAATTTTAATCTAATAGCTTTCTGAACAAATTTTCTTACTAATGTTGTGGCCAACCCAAATCAAACCCTGATTCCAATCCGATTAATTGTTTGTAGTCAATCGTCAAAGCAAGGTTAGGACAATATCGATCAACCCCAAACAATTCGCAGGTTATTTTGCGGACATTCCATGGCTCGATTCGTTTTACGTCGTATGGTAAAGCGTTCATCTTATCTGAATTTTTGAAAAACTATTTTTTTTTTTACTTTTTTACTATATTTCGAGTATACACTCGTACCATTAAAAAATCCATACTAAAATTTTAAGTAAATATCTGAAATATACTTGTGTTACAAGCATGTATGTGTAGCTGCATAATTGAACCAACTCAATTGGTTTATCACATAGCGACTTTTTCTCGACTATTTCGTCAATTTATTATTTTTTTCGAACGTAGGTCTTTGTAGGACAGTATCTTTTAGAGAGAATTTTCTTAAGGTTCTATCTTCAGAGAAGGCCGGTATCACTGAAGCAGTAAAGAATATATATTTTTTTTTTTAATTTAACTTATTTTTTTTCTTCAAAAGTTTTACTGTGTTCTCAAGATATGCATTAATAAATCCTTATAATTTTAAAACAATTGATACAATATTTTTTTTTTTCATATTTCCAAAAAGCGTCTTTCTTAAGCTATCACACTGTTATATTTTGATTTAAAAATATTTTTAATTTCCACTGCAAGAGTGAAACTAGCAAATGAAAACAGTTAGCCTTTGGTTAAGAGTAGTTGTTTAATTTCACAAAAGAGGTTCCCAACTTCGATTTTATCTATATAATTACACCACTGGCAACCAGCAAAAAGAGAGACCTTATGCTGTTCGAATATCACTTTTATTTAATAATTTGCACCGGTTTCTCTGCCTAAAAGTAAGCTAACACTAATTATATTTAACACAGGTGTGAACATTTGTTTTATGCCTGCAGCAATATTTTAGAAAAATGAAGTAAATTTATTTTCTTGATGAAATCGAATTAGTTACATCAAGGGCAACAGCTCAGCTTCAAATATTCACATGCAATGCATACGTTAGCGTATATTCTCATATATCTACATAGTATATTTCAATTTAGTTATCAACGCACTAATGCATATGATGCCTACAATATGTCCTCACAAATTAGAACAAGCTCCTCAAGTTACGTATACGCAGTGGTATATGTGGAAATATTTAAACTTTTGCTAACATCTAAACACTGTGCTTCAGCAAAACGTATAGAATGTAAATAAAGTTTTATAGAAACTAAAACTTCTAAAATCATTCTGAAACAAGTTTCGAATTTAAAATGTGTTGTAAGTTTTTGTCATTGTCGTTAGCAAACCCGATATTTTTGCACTTAAAGTGTATTTTTTAAAGCATATTTTTTTATAATTTTATTAAAGATGAAGCAACTTTAGTAACAAGTTTATCTTATAGTTTTCTACTGCCTTGAATATGATAAGTTGTAGATTTCCAAGGCTTGAGGTTTCGTACTAATAGTCTTCTTATCAGTGCTCATATGAGCATCGCCATAACAACAGAAAGGATGTACTTATATATCTAACACTTATCTCTATTCATCGTCACGACAACGAAACTCATTGTTTTCTAAATGGTGAAAAATATTTAATACAAAACAAACGAAAATAGGAAATTATGAAACTTTCCAGCAGTAACTTAAAAGAAATTATAAGTACTTCTGACAAGATATTTTTCTCACTTTTAATTATGAATACGAGCCAAGAGTTGATAAGTGAGTTGCCACAATAAAAGGGTTTTAACTACATAACATACATACAAATTTAATATATTCAATTACTTTTTTGTATAAAATTTTACATTGAATGGTGACTGATATACATTCATGAAATAATTGCGTCGCCACTTTGTGCTATACCTTCTCACCAAAGAAAGAAGAAAATAAAGAAAAGTTTTAAGTGACAACCAACACATTAAGTGCTTTGTTCTTGCTTGGCGATATACTAATTTCCAGTATTTTTATTTATTTATTTTTTTTCACATAACACATAAATTTCTTTTATTTAAACTCTAAAATAATCCTCCGCCTCAGAATACATTTAACTAAGCATAAATTCTTCAAAGTCCGACCAAACAAAACACCCACAATTCCTTCTAATTAAATTGTGTTGTAATTTAATTGTAATAATGTTTGCTCAAATATTTTACATTTTTAATGATATTCCATTAGAAGAAACGACGTTTTTATGTGGCTTACAGCATCTCAGCATTTGATGTGACATTGCCGGTGGTGCGTGTTGTTTTTGTGGCTTGATGTGACATGGGGAAGAGCGGTTGATTGCCACAGCCGACAACCTGGAATCCAGAGAACTTGTGCATTAAAATTTTTAATTATTTCATAATTAGCGATTCTCTTTGTATGCAATTTAAAATGAATAAGTAGCTTACCTTCCTAAAAGCCTTCCGGAAATTGTCAGAGAGGAAGGCATACAAAATCGGGTTGATGCAAGAGTTCGTGTATGCCAAGACATGTGAGATGATTTGCACAATGACTGAAGCATGTGTGCCGGGATACCAAGTCAAAGCTTTCATGACGAGTATGAGCTAGGGAGAGGAGAGAGTATATGCAAAGAGCTTTGTTTAAATGGAAATGTCATTTTTGTTTGCTTAAATATTTTATATTTTTAATGACATTGCATTAGAAGAAACGATATATAATTTGAAGTCAATTAAAATTATTGCGAGTTTTTTTTTTTATTTAGTATTTTTACTTACATGTATTGGCAACCAACATATAGCGAATGCCAAGACCACAACAACAACCATGCGCGTTACACGTCGTTTACCTTTCCTGCGAAAAGAAGATGTTGAATCAGTAGATATAGATGAGTTCAAAACAACCTTACTAACTATGTTTCTTTTTAAAATAAAGTGTCGATCAATGGAGCTGAGGAGATCTATCTCTAACCTCTATAGATTGATGTTAAACAGGATTTTCGATAGGACGCTACAAAGATAGACCAAAAGGGACAGCAAACGACGCCATATTTCGTCACAGAAAAATATACGATCCAACAACCAATCGAAAGTCTCAACTTTAAGAGCGCTACGTCCACTTTATGGTGATCATAATCCTCCTGTCAGATCAACAAGTGAACGAGGAGAACCCAAATCAGTCTCTCACATGTCGTTCTCAAGCGTTGGACATCTCTGTGACATCATTGGGAATTTTACGAAAAGAGTTGGGTCTAAATCCTTACAAAATCGAATTGACCCAAGAACTGAAGACGCTTGACCAGCAGAATCCTCGTACGGTCGTGAATTGGGCTGAGCAACAACTGAAAATGATCGGGATTTTCATCGAAAAAATCATTTTCATTCTGGTTGAATGACTTCGTCAAAAAGCAAAGATCATTATTGGTCAAACAGCAATCCACACGTACTCTATGAGTCACCATTTTTTCCCAAGAAACCAGCGATGATTGATGAACTTCGTACCAATATCGAAAGTAAAATTGCAGCAGAATCAAAATCCTTTCGAAAATGTTCTCACTTCGTAATACCAAGATTGCTTACCTGGACTCTTCGGACGGCTTGCAACCCGGTGCGGCTCTCCAAAGACGGGCCAACATGCCCATATATAGGAAGGATATTAATGTCAAAGGCGCCACGTATGAAGACATGAAGAAAGAGATCTAAAATGAGAACAGAAATGAATGGAATAAATGCACAATGGAATAAGCACATTCTGGAAAATAGATAATACCAACAAAGAACCGAAGTTCAGTACTTCTGAGCTCAAAACTTACAGAATTACATTTACACACAGGTAACTAATAAGGTAACTAATGCAGGTACATTAAACAAGAATGCCTTTGCTGCACAATTCAGTAATTCCTGTGAGAAATAATTACCTGGAATCCGATTAGACTCCAACCCTCCTCCTCCGTGGAGAAAACGCAAGCTGTATAACTACGTCCTTTGAAGTAGTAAAGACGGACTGAATGTGCCAAAGCCACTGGTACGGCTGAGGAGAGGATGAGTATCCAAGCACAGAAGATGGCGCTGGAATTACAGTTAATATGAGAAGCGAATATGATTGTGCATTTGCAAGAGAAGTAACAGGGTTGCCATTTGTATTAAATTTGGATAAATTATAAGTCAGCTTACGGATAAGAATTTGGAAAAATATCGGTTAATATAACTAAAACCATGAATTACATTTATTTTAGATTTTTCCTCAATATATAAATCTTTTAACATCTTTTACTCATGGCAACCCTAATTAGGCCTACAAAACGCTACATATATATATCTTTGTTCCCACATACCTTTGTGCCGTTACACCTCTACATACTTACAGCATTGCATTGCGTTCCGTGCGCAATGACATACTCGTCACTGGGTGAACGACAGCCAAAAAGCGATCGAATGACATCAAGACCAGTGTGTAGACGCTGCAATGACAGGTAACCACAATCATATACTGCACGAACTTACACCACAGATTTCCAAATGGCCAAGTAGGCAGCACATAATCAGCAGCGGTGAAGGGAACACAAAAGACGACAAACAGAATATCGGAGACGGCGAGATTGATGATGAGCAGATTGGTAGTGGAGCGCATTTGTTGATTAGCAACAACAACTATACATAAGCAAAGAAGAATGTATAGAGTAAATAGTTTTCTGTGTACAAAAATGTGTCGAAATAAGAATTATGTTAAAGACAAAGGAGAATGCTGAAGTCGAAATTAAAACCACATCCGTTCTAAACAATGTCACCGCAACAAAAAAATTTATTCTAAAGTAAAACTGCGCATTTCCGTTTGTAGGAAAAATTACTGACAACAAAGTAAAGACAAGGTGGAAGGAAAATTCATTTCCGCTTAAGAAAATAATTAACTTCAATATAGAAGGATGGTGAGTTAGAGTCGAACTGAAGCTTGAAATGGCAATTGCGCAATTGAAGAATAGAAAGAAGACGCGCAGAAAGGCATTGATAGAGTGAATTTTTTAATTGATCAAATTTGACTCGGACTGGTCCATTTGAACTGCTCGAGCAAGCCGAATTAAAATATATATTTTTTTAGCTTAAGCCTTATTATGTTCGTGATAAGTTTAAATAGACCAAGTTCTGGCGATTTTTACAATTTAAAACAATTTAGAGGCTCAAAGCATTCAGTGAAGGTCGTGAGATCATCGAAAACTTTCTCATGCCAGTCAATCATCCATTTCTGTTAATAACAAAGAAAAAGTTAAAAAATCAATGCGTGAAAATTGTGTAGACGCCAGAGAGATATTAGTTAACGTTTCGGATGTGAAGTTTCAAAGTTAGAATCGTACCAAAAGACCTGAATCTTTTGCAAAACCGACGTCGATTAAAGTTCGTAAAAGATATGCTTGACAACATTCATCAAACGCATTATTACTGAAGACGAATCATAGAGTCATGAATATGATGTCGAAACTATTCAACAAGCGAAAGGCGCTTCAACAAATTCGCTAAAGGCACTGAAGACCATCTCAATCGAGGCTTATAACAAGTGCATTTAAAATTAAACTTTTCGGTAGTCGGTAGTAAAGATTTGTATTAAAAAATATGGAAATGCATTTTTTTCTGTTAGTCCGGGTCAAATTTGATCAAACCTAGGCTTATAACAATTGCATGAAAAATTAAACTATTTGGTAGGCTATAATAAAATTTGTACTAAAATATATGAAATTGCAATTTTTTTCCAGTCCGGGTCAAATTTGATCAAACCTAGGCTCATCACAATTGCATGAAAAATTAAACTATTCGGTAGGCTATAATAAAATTTGTACTAAAATATATGAAATTGTAATTTTTTTTCCAGTCCGGGTCAAATTTGATCAAAACTGATCAGGTATTTGATCCCATCTAGTATATGGTTAAGAAGAAAAAAGCAATCCGTAACACAAAAATTTATTAAGTATGTGCGTTTTCTACTCAAAGTTCCTACCAAATCCTGACTGAGCAAACCCTGCCAGTATTGGGTGGAATATTTTCGAACTATTCGCTAAAAAACGATTCCAAAATAGCCTTCTTACCCTATATGACATTTCAAATTGATATTTCACAGCGGATGTGTTATTATCTTGCCAAAAACCAAGAAAAACCTTATAATAAAGTTTTCGTATATGCAAAGTTTGTCAAAAATTTCAATTCCATATACTCACCGAATATGACCAATACATTGCCCAGTAGACCTGCAACACCGATAACGCCGAAAAACGCTGGCACAATGGCGGATACCACACGCTCGAGTGGGTCAAATTCGAAATCCAACAGATTGTCTGGCGGAAGTGTGGAATTCGCATCGGCGCCGGCACCAGACATTGCAATCAAACTCGCGGTTGTGCCAATAATACCTAAACGTTCCAAGCTGCAGTCTAAATCACTATCGTTGCCACCGTTGTTTGTTAGCCCTTCAGATAAACAAAGAGTCCGCAGTACATCCATAACTGGTTTTGCTGCTGGGTTGATATTATTTTGGAGGAAAAGTTCTGATTTTGTTGGGTATTGTTTTTATGTATGTAAATATATATATATTTTTAAAGTGTGTATATTTTTTTCTGAGCTGTGTTTCTTTGCCGGAAGTTTTGTCGCTGCGATTAATAACGCTTTAATGAAGTTTGTATTTAAGCAAGTTTTCCTGGAAGCTGCTTGAGGTAAATTTGTATATATAGGCTTTCGTATTTTATTTTAGATTAAATCAATATTCCGAAATCAAATAAAAGGACTTCGGGCTAATCTTTGACATTTTCGTTATGTTTTCTATGGCAAAACTTTAAAAATGTATATACATAAGTTTAACCTATCGAATACGACACTGGCAGAATAAGATGTATATCAACTTCTGTCATTGCCAATGATTAATATCAAGGTAAACGAGTGAAGGAAGTGAGCTGGGATATCAACCCAAACGTCGGCGAGAAAACGTCGGGCACAGTAAGTCTACTCGCTGTATCGCCAGTCATATCTCTGCTGTGAAGAAAGCAGTTCACATTTTAGTGCTACAGCTAAACCCGCTTTACAACAGAGCTAACACATTCCCAGAAGTCTCGGACCTCGGAATTACAGGAAAAATAACACAATCGAAGAAGAAGCTTTGCAACACTCTCCGGGGGAGGTCAAGGGTGCTGCTCCGGTGATAAAGATTAAGCTCAGCAAGAAGTGTTGAGTTAAAGACGAAGGCTGTTTACAAATCGGGTGTCAAAGTTATGGATGGCCAAGCCGCAAATTCAATCGGACGAAAGAAAAAGAGGCTTGGATTGAAGGAAAAATGTAGACAAGCCAATTGTACTTCGCCCAAAGACCACAATTAATTTCGAAAGATCCGTGGTTCGCGAACCAGATTGAGGAGGAGATTGCGACCAAAAGGCAGCTGTCCTCTTAAAACGAAACAACGGAGTCTGCTAAATGACCAAAGCTAAAGGCCGACCTTGTAAAACTAAATGTCAAGCTCGATCGAGAGAAACGTTAAACATTCAGATCGGCAACAATGGCCAGCGTGAACTGAAGTTGCTAGATGAGATTTTCGCAAAAATAGATGGTGACCCGCATGATGATTGGCAGCGGCGGACTGAATGGCATTAAAATCACAAATGTAAGGACCATCTAGAATAGAAAAAGTGTTTGTGACACTTCAAGGCCTATGGGTGGGTCTGTCCTGGAAATAGAGGATCACAGCTACATCCCGATCATTCCGAAACAGGAGGTACCTCGCGCGGTAAAGATATTTTTTTGCCTTTCGAGATGTAAGTTTTTTGTCTTTCAAGATGTCTTTGCCGTGCGAGGTACCTTCTGTTTCGGAATGATTCTGCTATACCGACGAATGATTGGAGGACATTGACAGTCACCAACTTCGCAAGAAGTATTACATGTTCAACAGGGACTAAGCTATATGTTTCCTTAAGGTTCCTTTTTAGTGTAAATTAGTCTCATATACTCTTAATATCATCATTGCAAACTCGTACACTTGTTGACGAAATCTCCCATACGCTAAGTTCCAAACCAGTTTTACCTAACAGAAGAAATAGCTTAATACAAAACTTACACTCTACAGAAAGCGAAATTTATTTTTTAAGAAAATATCGCGTTGTTATTGCAAATTGGCCGTGATTAACCAGTACTCGCATCGAGAACGATACAATAATTATACCTACTATTCTTTCATCATTTGGCTTAACATTTTTGTAGCAGGATTCACCTTTTGCTCGGAAAAAGCTTTGGTCGCGGCGACTATATGTTCAATATCATCAAATTTCGTATTAGCGAGTATTTGCTGCTGATATCAGAACAAAAAACTGGTACTGGTAATCAGATCCCGTGAATACGTAGAAGGCAAAAGCAATTCGAAGCCCAACTGAAAAAATTTCACTTTCATAGATTTGTAACAGGATGAATCGGTCGACTGTGAGCTCGCGCCGCACACACTTTCCACAGAACTTTCGCCTGGTAATATGACTATTGCTAACTCACTATTGTTTGCTATAAATTTCTACCTATAATTAACTCTGAATTATTCATACGTTATCATATACAGAAATGTAAATATACTATATATACAAATACCAACTAATTGTGTATGTGAAGCACATAGTTAATGGAATATTTGAATTTAAATTGATGAAAAGCCACAGGGAGATTAAATGTTGCACAATTTCAATAATGTTGCATTGTAAATTTTATTCGAGACTTTTTGATATTTATAATCGTTGCTATCATTAAACAATTTGTATTTGTAATAATAAATGTCGTGTCATGTTATAAATATTTATTATTGCAAATTTTAGTAAATATTATCTAACTGAAATGTTGCAAAATTTACGTTAAATCGGAAATATGTACTTTTTGTACTGCTTGCAGTCATATTTAAATATATTTGTAATACCATGAAATGCAGTAACTGATTCATAATGGAATATTCACGCTTTTTGCCGTCATAAAAAAGGGAAAGTTAGAATGAAAAATTAGTAAATATTAGGGAGGAGATATATGGTTATTTTAATGTCAAGAGCATTTATCAATTTTAAATAAACCAGTTATCGAGAGTACCTAGACACTCAAGTTGAACTGGGTTACAGTGTGAAATTATACCAAAACAAAACACAGTATGTACTACAATAGCCTCCAAGCTAATAGCAGAGTTTTTAATAATAAAAAATTCTAATAAAATATTTCATTATTTATTTGAGAAAAAAATTAATGAAAAAGTCTGTTTTTTAACCGAGGAAAGCCATGTGACCCTTTAAAAGGTTGACAAACACTTGATAAAAGCAGTATCAGGATTAGAAAAAAAATTCTATTGGATCAAATTGACAGTGGAAATGTGCGTTCTGCCCTCTCAGTAACTGATTAAGCTTTTAAGACCTTAATGAAACCTTAGTAAAAAATAAAAACGCGGATCTATCTGTCTAAAATTACACTAAATACGTTAAATAGCTTCATTATAACTTAGAATGTTCTCTAAAATATCATAATGAATTAAAGGAGGTCTACCTTGTAGCATAGAAAAAATTATACTGAAAACTCGCTATACGCTTTTCACCACTTTCGATAAAATAATAAATTCATTTTTTTAATATAAAACGGATTTCCCCAGTCTATCATTTCATTGCACGAATTCGGTGTGCAGCTATTTCTATTAATATTTATTTATGCCAGACATAGGAATGCTTTCAAAAACTAAGCTTTATTACCTAGCTTTAATACTAAGTGAGGTGAACGAAACAACAACTGTGCAACAAACTCAATCATACTTTTGGATGACCAAAATAGGTGGAAAACAAAAACAACTGTGCCATGTAATTCCAAAATGCAATGCGGTCTCTTCATACGAATGTGAGTTTAAAATTTACATTTAAATTGAATGAAATTCGTACTTATTCAGGCAGTCTGTGGGTTTTCCTATAAATAATTCAGTGTTTACAAAGTCACAGCAGATTTCACGTAAAGTCTGTAACACTTCTGTAGAATTACATGAATTAAAGGCAAACAAAAAGTTCGGTAGTTGAGTTATGTGTAATTTTAAATTTGTTTTAGTTATTACATTTGTTGTTCTATACAGAAACATAATCGTTTGGTGTGAAGTGCTAAAAGTGTTAAATTTAGCATTTCAGGTTAATAAAAGTTGAAGTATTTACTAGGTACTGACACATTTTAAATAATTTTTCGAGAGGTATTTCAGCTGGATTTTAATTTTGTACTCACGCAATATGTTGTTGTAGACTGTAATAGTTTTTTTTTTAATTTCGGGTTTTGTAACACGATTTAAATTCCAGGTGACGATATATTGTCCGTCCGTGCAAGCTGTAACTTGAGTAAAAGTTGAGATATCTCGATGACACTTAACATATGTATTTTTTGGTAACATAAAGAGTATTTAAATGGAGGGACGATTGCCACGCTCACAAAATGTTGTTAATCGAAAACCTATATAGTTAAGTGTAAGACTACTAAAACTGCGATATCTCACTGAATACATACTTCACAGAGAACAAAGTTTGAGTGAGAAAGATCCATGAGATTATTTAAGCTTAAGATATAAAAATAAAGAACGAATTAATATATCGGCATAAAGCTCTACACGGTGCCCACCTCAAGTATAAAAGTTGTCAACATCGGATAGTCACAGTCTCAGATAGGGAATATGAATACGACAAGATATATGGCAGAGTTTTTAACGAAAATCATTCGATCTTTGAGCTATAATATTGAAATTTGTAAAGAATATTTTTCTGAAAATAATGTAATGATGTGTCATATAATAAATGGATAGAATAAGGCCGATACTTCCACTAGTCCTCATATATCTAATAGAAGTAAATTTTTGTAGTCCAGTAGTCTTTATATATTTAGTATATATCGGTCAATATGTTACACATAATAATGAAGTTCAGATAGATTCATTTTCTAAAATCAAGTTAATACTTCCTCTAGCTCTGGTAAACCTAACATAAGAATTTTTAAACATTCGGTTAACTTTAAAATGTTATAATATTGGTCAATATGTCAGCTATTTAAATAAAACTCAAAAAACATATTTTTCTGGTTGTAGATCAGGTCAATACTACCCATAATGCCCTATACCTGACATAAGAATTGCACGTTTCCGGTTGGCTTTATACCATATATATCGATTAATATGTCCGATATCAAATATTTCAGTGGTCGAAATATATATAAAAAAAAAGATCCACGAATTAACCTAGCTATTACAAATAGCGTGTAATGATTTCCGTTCATCCAGCAGACTTTAAGCCGCTTATGGCAGTCAAAAAGTGTATTAACTTTAATGCCAAAATTTAATGTTATCAGTTCAAGCCTTTTCTAGGTCTCAATGTATCCGATAGAATGACTTTCGATTTGTATAGTACTTTTAATTGTTTATGACCATCAATATGTGGGATAATTTAATAAACATAAATGCATAAGTTTCGTTTCAAATTCGACTAATCTTAGTTTTGACTCTCATTGAATATGTAAAAGATTAGGTACGTAAAACTTGAAACAAATTTTGCTCGAAACTTCATTTTTAAAAGCAGTAAACTACATAGGCGTAAGGCTGGACCCTAAATTAACCTTCTGGTTACAATTTCAGTACACCGTGGGAAAGGCAGGGTAGATCACCTCTCAAAAGAGCCGACTAATAGTCAACACAGGAGACCCCAGTCAAGAAAAGAGATAACTAATAAAGTCGTCAACTAACAGCGTCTATTGTACCGAGCTGAGATCTGGGCAGATGTGCTTAAAAAGGATAACTGGCGTAAGCTAGTGGCCAGAGGTCACCGCAGTCCTCAGAGTTGCATCAGCCTACCGAACAGTATCAGGCGATGCATATATATATATTAGTTATAAACGGTAATGCTCCAATTGACCTTCTAGCATGCGAAAGGAAAAAATTACGGGAGCTAAAGAAATCATTTGATAATTATAAGAGCGCAATACAACAAATAAAGAAAGATACATTAACAACATGGCAGCAAAGATGGAAGAATGAAAGTCGCGACAGATAGACGGTCAGGCTAATAAAAGATCTGGATTATTTGGACAAGCCGTAAATTCGGAGAAGTCGATTTTTACACAACCCATTCAGTCACGGATACCTCAAAAAGTACCTCCACAGCATGGGAAAAGTCGAAGAGCCGTCATTATCCAGAAAATTGAAGCAATCTTGTTACGCAGCAAGAAGTGGGACCTAGACGCAGGTGCCTAGATGTTAATCTCTCAATGAGAAAAATGGAACGCCACCCTAAAGTAATGCAAATGTGATCCCAAGGCGCTCGACAGTTTTTTAGAGGTATTCTTAGAGACCTGCAAGTGGCACACACCATTACTGTGACAATCCCGAAAAAAAATGTTTATACTAGTATATTTTTCATAAGCTTCTCATCATTAAGTGCATTTTAGCCAATTGTAGTCAAGATATAAAGACTCTAATGACACATATGTTTTCATAAGTATTTGATGGAGAAATAAGTTTACAAGTTTTTTAAATGTTATAACAATTTTTATGCATTTAATAACATGTAGAATGAAGCGTTGGAGATTTTGTAACGTATACTCGTACATATGAATGATCAGCGTGAGGAGCTGAATCGATTAAGCCATGTACGTATGTCTATATATTCACGAAATAACATTCTAATATTTGAAATATTGATCCGGAAATTTTCATATGTCCTTTTCCCTGCAATAATTTGCTCATTTGTCGGTACCGCTGATATCGGACCACTATAGGATATATATTATTCAAACTATCCCATTGATATCAATGCAATAATCACTTTTCTGTATTAGGTAAATTTAATTTGACTTGAAAGATATTTATATCAAACAACTGGCTAGAAACAATCAGCGAATTGCTTTCCAATGAATTCGGGCTGTTGGCGGATTAAGTTTTTATATATAGTTATACATATTCGTTATCCTTCTTTTACTATTTATTTATTTGATTTTTGTATTCCTTTTTTAATGATTTACAAACAATTACTCAAAAGTTTTTTTTTTAATTTCTCTATATATTTTTTCATTAGTTTATTTTAATGTATAATATTTTATATTATAGTATAGTATTTTATAGTATTTTTTTTTTTTAATATAAGTGATTTATAAAATTTAAGGTTTAAAATTAATAAGTTAATTATTTATTTATTTTCATGTTCTAGTCTCAATATAGTTTCAGTTATATTTATTTTATTTCAAACACTTTCACCGCAAACAATAAAAGGCTGAACCGCTCACTGTTACTATCGAACGCGAATTGAGAAGCCACAAGTGTTTGGAAGCACAAAATAGCTGCAACAATATACTTGTATACCTATACATAACCCTGATTGTGCAACTAAGTATAGTGCATTTCCAATAATACAAATAGCTTTCCCCTGACGTTAAACAGGATGTTTAACCGACTCATTTACGTGTATAAACAGGTACAGTGAAGCACGTGAAATGTGGCAACCAAGTAATTATGAAAGTTTACGATTTTCATTGCTTTGTGTAAGGATTGATATGCATAAATTGTATAGATGATGAGAAAATGCTGAAGAAATTCTTTTAAATATTTCTCTATACAAAAAAATATAATTTTTCTTTTAGTATGATTGAGCTAAACAGGTTCTACTGTACTTGAAAGCAATCAATGCTCACTGCATTACCGGTGCGATTGCTGCGACACCCATCAACAATGCGGAAATTACAATGGAAACTTCGAACATTTTACAGCAAAAGCAAGGAAAACAATTTTTTAGGAAACCAGTTGTATTTACAATTTTCAATTATAGAAAATGCGAAACGTTTCAGTGAGAATCTTTCAAGAACGAGGAACGTTTGTTTAGTATAGTATTAGTATAAGCTTGTCATGAGCTTTATTCCTTTTTAATCTTTTATGCTGCCAATTTGCTAATTTAAAAATTTATCTAGTGTCGTTTTTGTTGCAGCAGAAAATCTTACTACCATGCATATGCAATAAAAAGTTCGTAACATTATATTATTTTAACTATAAGCTATTTTACCGTTTAAAATGTTTTTTCTCTCACTCTCTCTATTATATGATTGATGTACCTTGATTGATGACAAATAAAATTGTTAATAATGCAATCACGGCATGACGCAGGTATGAAATCAATAATAAAGAAATACTTCAAAAAAAAAACAAAAACAAATAAAAAAATATAGTAAACATGTCAGTCTGAGTGAAAAGAAAGCACTGCATGCTCAATTTGCCGGCTATTGTGGTCAATAGAGTATACATACGAGGGCGGTCTGACAAGTACACAAGAACAATATTTTTCGAAAAATGGCTATTTATTACTCAACAAGTGTCTCCTTAAATTTAATTTTAAACTTTTTTTAAAAATTCCGTCTAAATAATAGCTTTTTGTAGAGATCTGCAAACTACGAGTGACTTTTTCAAAGCTTGAAAACAAAAGGAAATCAATTAACTCAGGAAAATGCTGCAGTTGCACCAATGCTCTCTAAAATCGACCAACATGCCAGCTTCCTCACTCAGTATCCGTTTAGTAGAAAGTACTATCTGACAGTAGATATGGCTCTTGATTGTGGCGCCATCGGTCAGTAAAACTAAGTACTTATCGGACTGCGTATCTGCATAGTACGCACATGAGTATGCAATTTCACCATGGCAAAGAGACAGGTAGTCACAGTGCTAGTGTGCATAATAATTGAATTACCTATGCAATTACACCACTACCACTACTGGATATATAGTACATATTGCATAAACACCTGACGCACACAGTGCTACGAGTACATGGATAATGACAATTCATATTAGAGTGGCTTTTACTGAGTCAGCGAAGGTCTTTATTTTGATAACAGAGTTCTACATGCAACCAGAATCCTTTGGTATCGTTTCTACTCTCAATTAGGAAATAAGTCCAAAAGTTAAGTACTGTCTGAAAATAAGGCACAACAAATATCAGTACTGATTGTGTTTCTTTGCCATAAATATCCTGACTAACCATAAGAGATAACCCTTAGGTAACCCATTATATTAGGTAGTAGGACTGATTATCGAACCAAAGATAAGGCAGAATACTACTTGGACAGCTGTCAACGCTGATTTTTGCTTTTTGATTCCCTCATTTTTATACCCTGAACAGGGTATATTAACTTTGTCACGACGTTTGTAACACCCAGAAGGAAGCGTCGGAGACCCTATAAAGTATATATATAAATGATCAGGATGTTGAGCTGAGTCGATTTAGCCATGTCCGTCTGTCTGTCCGTCTGTCCGTCTGTCCGTCTGTCTGTATATATACGAACTAGTCCCTCAGTTTTTAAGATATCCTTTTGAAATTTTGCAAACGTCATTTTCTCTTCAAGAAGCTGCTCATTTGTCGGAACGGCCGATATCGGACCACTATAGCATATAGCTGCCATATAAACTGAACAATCGGAATCAAGTTCTCATATGGAAAACTTTCGCATTTGACAATGTATCATCACCAAATTTGGTATGGATTATTTTCTAGGGAAAAAATGTAATATCCGAGAAAATTGTTCAGATCGGTTAACTATAACATATAGCTGCCATACAAACTGAACGATCGGAATCAAGTCCTTGTATGGAAAACTTTCACATTTGACAAGATATATTCACGAAATTTGGTATATATTATTTTCTAAGGCAACAATGTAATCTCCGAAGAAATTGTTCAGATCGGTTAACTATAGCATATAGCTGCCATACAAACTGAACGATCGGAATCAAGTCCTTGTATGGAAAACTTTCACATTTGACAAGATATATTCACGAAATTTGGTATATAATATTTTCTAAGGCAAAAATGTAGTCTCCGAACAAATTGTTCAGATTGGTTAACTATAGCATATAGCTGCCATACAAACTGAACGATCGGAATCAAGTTCTTGTATGGAAAACTTTCGCATTTGACAATGTATCATCACCAAATTTGGTATGGATTATTTTCTAGGGAAAAAATGTAATATCCGAGAAAATTGTTCAGATCGGTTAACTATAACATATAGCTGCCATACAAACTGAACGATCGGAATCAAGTCCTTGTATGGAAAACTTTCACATTTGACAAGATATATTCACGAAATTTGGTATATATTATTTTCTAAGGCAACAATGTAATCTCCGAAGAAATTGTTCAGATCGGTTAACTATAGCATATAGCTGCCATACAAACTGAACGATCGGAATCAAGTCCTTGGATGGACAACTTTAACATTTGACAAGATATATTCACGAAATTTGGTATAGATTATTTTTTAAGGTAACAATCTAATCTCCCAAGAAATTGTTCAGAACGAGTTACTATAGCATATAGCTTCTATACAAACTGGACACATAGTTACTAACAGAAATGCACCTGTGAAGGGTATTTAGCTTCGGTGCAACCGAAGTTAACGTTTTTTCTTGTTCTTCTAGATATGGTTCACCAGTTATTATTTAATTACAAATAGAAGCGATTTGTCTTTGAGTTCAATGTCAATTCGCCTGGTTTACAGAGACGGTGTCCACTGAGCTGTTTTAACCTCCTTTTCTCAAAAGTAGAGTAGTTAGATAGGAAACACCTAAGTGATTTCACCGCGTCCTCTGTTAAGACTAAATTATGTGCGCGTGAGCTTATTGGACAGTGTCCAGTCAAAAAACCTGTCATTGTGGCGAGAGGAACTTACTAAAAACAATTGATCAAACAGCTTCTTGCGTTTAACTCTAACACTAAAGTAATATTGCAGCTACGCAAGTTTCTGTTTACATAGTGTATCCATCTATATCGCAAAAAGACAGAGCAGTACGGACTCATTCCCAATCTGATGAAGTTGGGGTAAGGATGATCTCTCTACAACCTCATTGACCATGCTTTTACTACCGATTCCAATGTTACCTGACACACAAAAAAGTAGATAAGAAAGCAGCTTGGTACTCCTTATAAAAAAGTCAAATGTCCTTGACTAGTTTTGATGGACCTATTAGAGAATTTAAGATCAGTATGGATGATCTGCTGTCGAATGGACCTCTTTGAAAGAAACTGCACTTCGGGACAACACATCTACTACTATTTTGATGACAACCCCATTTGCTTGATAGCAAAAGTAGCTGAAGCTAAAATATATAAATTTCTTCAATTGTTTTTAACTTAACTATTGGTGAAGATATCTGACAATCTGAATTATCTGTAACAAACTCAACACCCACATACATTCTTTATTGAATTATGTATGTGCATATATAACAATATTCTATATCTAAGAGCACGCAAAGGTCATTAGATGGCAGGTGTTTTGCATTATTACTCATATTTGCGAAATTTCATCAACCAGTCTGTGGTTCAGCACGTGTTTTGCTATAATATTCTATATGTATAATTATTATGTCCTGTCCAACAAATTGTTCTTTTATTCCAAGCATGTTATATTAATAAACTTTTATGTGTAAATGAACTCATGTCACCTAATACTTTGAGATTTATTTATATGAACATTGAATTCTCTGTGTATTCTTTCGTGATTATTCGTCTGGTCTCAACACGAATGATGAAAAATGATGTCGACACATATTATCATCAAAAATTAATATGATTCCATTCGGACACGTGCAGATTTAAGATTATATTATCACATAGCAGCAGTACCATTCTGGAAAATAATAAATATGAAGAAGTAAAAGATTCTTGATACTTACATTCAGTGAGCGGTTTTGAAGCAATTCTTGAATTAAGGTTAAAGCTTTGCATAGGTACTTTTAATTACATATATTTTTGTTTTTGTTTTATTTTATTTCACACATCTTATAATACAATAATAATATCTTGATAATTGCGCTATGTAAATCAATTAATATTGTTTTTTGTATTTAAATGTTACAGGGGGAATTCTTCAATCCAACCTCCCGATATCCTGGTATATTGTGTATTAATTAAACGCGCTTTGTTGAAAGTAGCAAGTCAGTGAATATTTTATCTAAAGAGAAGTATTCGTGGGTTTTCTTAGAACTTTCTAAACTGCCAAAGACAGTTGTTTACTACAATGAGCAAAAATTAGTAAGACTTGGTTCGTAATTTTAAAATTCTTAATTCTTCAACATTTGCGCGAACAATCCCCTTGGATTACGCTTGTACCAATGCTCTTTCCAAATCAGGAAACTGTTGGTACATATAGTCAATTAGTAGTCCGGAATAGCCTTCAGTATCTTAAATCGGTTTTGGTTTGCTGAATAGCCAGAAATCAAACGAAGCTAAATCAGGTGTCAACATAACCTTGACTTTTGATCTGTTTTGAGGTGGTTTTTCGACTTCGGCTCTACTTTGTCACGATATTCAATCGATTGATCGTTCGTTTCTGGGTCCTAACCATAGATCCGAGACTCATAATAATACGTTTCATGATATTCTAGTAGTAGGAATGAATTTCTTCACAGATTATAAGGAGACGCTGTTTTTCGAAAAAAAAAAATAGCAAAAATTCCCACAATTACGCTCATAAAACATCTTCGAAAGTACAAAACAAAAAAATCTACAATTTTTTTATTTTCAAATCAATATAACCTCGTAAAGGTAATTTGATCATTTCCAAACCAAATGCGTCGCCACATCTATATTTAAAAAGCGCTATTAAATTTCAAAACAATAATAAACAATTCATATCGATAAGAATTAAACTTCTGGGAACAAGACCCTATATTCATTTTGTTGGTGACAAAATCATTATAAAAATGATTACAATAATATTCCTTAAAGTTTAAATTGCATACTTTAAAAAATACTTAAGAGGCTACATGGTTTTTCGAGTTTCAATACGGATTTTTTATTATGTTATTAAATTCTACAACACCTCAGGCAAATTGTCCTAAATTTTTAATTTGATCCAAGTAATAGTTTCGGAGATAACATACGCTTTTCGAAACTGTTTTTGAAGTCGGTTGGCAAGATTCCTTGAGAACTAATCCACTCATCTTCATCAAATTTTACATAGGTCTTTGAGATGCAATACTTAAAGACTTAGTCGAAAGATATTTTTCCGACTACAACTATTTGAAAAAAAATTTTGTGAAATATTCACTGAAATTTTAATTCTTTTTTTCTAAAAATATCTGTAAAATATTCAATTTTCATTTTTTTTCTTCGTCCAAGTTCTAAGTTAAGGCTTTAACTAAAACACGTACCTTTTTACTTTAGATGATTCTGTAAGGAGTAATTCTGGCAACGCGGGTTCATTTTTCCCAGCGGTCAACGGAAATGGTCTCGCAATAGCCGAATTTAAGATACTTTTTATTAAATTTTGGAATATTTTTGTTAATAATTACTGTTTGTATCAATAAAAAATTGTAATAAAATATTTCATTTTATATTTGAAAACAAAAATGACTGAAAAAGGCAGTTTTTTACCCGAGGAAAGCCATGTAATCCCTTAAATTAACCAGGTATGTAGCAAAATATCCCACTTGACTTGTTATGAAGCTGGGAATATATCAAGTATATCTAAAACTCTGTCATCATATAACCTAGACACTGAAATCCACTTTCGTCAGAAACCACAAAATATTGACTGAAAATACACCCAGTTTTGTTGTATATTCCAGTACAAATTTATGAGCATATGAGTAGACGTGTGTGAATGCCATGCTCCACTGCATGAGTGGGCACTTCAGGCTATTTACTGCCTGGCTTCATTTTCGGTGTGCAATTTCGCACTTGTCACCGGATTTACAGCGGTAAAATGGCGATCAAAATCAGTGCAATAATGACGAGAGATTTGAATACCCAAACAGCAATCACTACTATGACGACTGTGCTTCTATTAGCAGTGACATATTCGTTGGTGGATTATGACTTCAAAGCAGTTGACATTTCAAAATTGAAAGTAGCGATTCTCGTATAAGGAGGGAGGGCGAGGTAATTATGTTCAGAATTGATTTTTGTGGTTTTATTTGGAAATTGCGTTTTGTGGAGGTGAAACTTCAATTTTCGAGCAAAATAGTTTTTAGTGCTAAAGTTGTGGAAAACAAGTAGATCTTTGTGATTAGTGTAAAATAGGTTGCACTTAATTCTGTGCTTTGTTTTATTACGACAAATATTTGAACTTCTTGTTATATTTTTCTCGCTTTTGACAGATTTTATTCGTTTGTATTTTATTTTATGCTTTTATTTACAGATAATTTTATACACAGGGTATTCGTGTTTTATCTACTCTTTGTGTTATGCATTGCTCATAAAATATACATAAATGCTTATCGTAAAACTGAAAGCATTTCTATTTAAGTGCATATGCTGACATTCTCATCATAAATCCTTTTAAGTTGAAATTTATGGCCCTGGATTTAAAAAAAGGCAGAGTTTCTGTGTAGTAAAGTACAAATTAGCAAACAAAATATATTATTAAGTATTACTTATTACAAAACTCATTCTTTATCCATAAAACTTTACTTTTCGTACTATCAAATAATGAACCCTACTAGTTCAGCAGAGCGTATGAGTGACATTTATTATAATATATTGTATACCGCAGACCAGTATGCTGAAACCTTAACCCAAACCGTTTAATATTGTAGGAAAAAAATTAGCATTGTTTGTCCTTGCGTTTTTTCGAATGGAATGGCTGTGGTCGGTGCCTTAACACTTTTTAGTGGTTTTAAGTTTTCTTTGTTCGCATAGTACACGCTACCTTTTTGCTTGTCTAGTCGATAATTGGTAATAGTTATAAGCATATTCCCAGCTGAATTTTTACACTGTAATTTGCTGAAACTTTTTTTCCTTCATTCCACCACATATTACACACTTACATTGCAGCAGTTTTTGTATGTGCTTCTTTTGGGTACTCGACCTTTTTGCCTTTTCCATAAAATGCTTTTGTCTGCTCGCAAGGGATGAGTTTTCCCAAATAATGAAAGTTTTTTTTTTAGCCCTAGAAAACATAAAATTAGGAAATTAATGTAATTTTTAATTAACTAAGCAGATTGTGGGACAAAAACACATTCCACCAAATTACTTCAGGGATCTTTTCTATCGCTACAAAACAGCAAAGAATAGTAAAAGTTAAAACAAATAAAGTTAATTTCATTAGTTTTGTTAATTTAGTTTAAGATGCACAAAACATAAAATAACTTTTGATTAAAAAATGAACACGTATTGCACAATTTTAGCTCGTAATTATTTTTTTGGTTTTTCTGGTTGTGGTTACCCTCTGGGGACTATAGGGACCACACTTGTAAAAATGGCTTGAGGTCTAAGGATGACCTTATGTCGCGAAATATGAAAACAAAATAGAAAGTCTCGCGCTGATTAGACTTAGTCGTCGTAAATGAACATCTTTAACCCACATTTGGTAAAAACATCCATGAACTATCAATCACATTTTATGATTTTTTCCCACGTATAGCACCAACCTCATTTGTATTATTAACTAAAGATCGAGAATTCAATAATTAATTGAATATAATTATTGAATTATTCATTAAAATAATTTGATTTTTAGTATAATTACAATACAATTTTTTAATGAATACTTTATTGTTAAAAACATTTTATGAAATATATTATTCACTTTAATCCAATATCTTGCGCCATATTTCCATGCTCATAAAATTATTGCTACATGCAAATGCTCATAAAATTGTTAGTACTTGTTCAAGTGGTTTTTAAGATCCAGACCCAACAGAACTAACCGTCGAATTGCCGGTAAAATCTCAAAATAAACGATAATTCCACCAACCAATCTTTTTTGCTAAGCTGTTTCTTCTTAGGTTTTCATCACCAATTACAATGTGCTTCAAAAATGGACCAATTCTTAACGTTTAATAAGCAAATTATTGTCATTAATTCAATGAATTCCACTTTCGTTAGAAACCTCAAAATATTCTCTGAAAAAGACCTTAATATACACATCAAATGTTGTTCTATACATATTCCAGTGCAAGCTTTTACGAATATGAATAGGTGTTTGAATATGATGCCCAACTGCATGAGTGTGTGCTGCAGGCTATTTATTGCCTCGCTTCATTTTCGGTATGCAATTTCGCACTTGTCACCGGACTTACAGCGGTCAAATAGTGATCAAAATCAGTGCAATAATGATGTGAGATTTGAATACCTAAACAGCAATCACTACTATGACGACTGTGCTGCTATTAGCAGGTTGGTGGATTATGACTTCGAAGCTGTTGACATTTCAAAATTGAAGTGAGGGCGAGTGTATGGATTATTATGTTCATGTGAGGAAGAAAATTTTGTTCACAACGAACCCATATGTCAAACTTTGAAATTAATCCTAGATATTTCATGTGAACCATTGGGTCAGACAAATTTAATATTTCAGATATATCTCAGGTTGTTATTCGGCAATTTTCGTACATCGACTTAGAGACCTTTCATAATGTAGTGCATCCTCAAGACCGCCAATTGCGGCGACGGTATTTTGCAAACGAATTTTGGCATTGGCAGAATTATCGGTCTATATTTTTAAATATTATTAAAATTAATTAAATATAAAAAAGTATGCCGGTGTAACGTAACAGTCATTGTCGACCGTAACACCGCGCCGTAATAACGGACTATTTGATACCTGAAATTGAAGCTCGGGATCTCACTCGGGATAAACCTTTGGTTTATTGAAACAATACTTCGGATAATAAACAGATAAATTCACGTTCTGTTCTGGTGGGTTGCTCACCAAGGTCGTGTGATATCACACTGTTATATCTTTTTGTGAAGATATGTAAAGTCTAAAGTCTATGCGGCCAATCCCGCTTCACTTGAGGCCTTAGAACAAAACTTCACGCGAGTCATTCGCCAGTTACCAGTCGAAATGCTCGATTGAGATATCGAAAATTGCACTCAACGTATGAGCCGAAACGGCAGCCAACAGTTGAAGGAAATAATCTTCAAACAATAAATTCCAAATAATTATCTTTCAAATGATAATAAACATACCTCATTAAATTCGAAGTTTCTGTGTTTTTTCTTTAAAGAAGTGGGAAACCTCGAAATGGATGCCGCTTTTCTTACGTGCTCTCTACAATCTTCATTACACTTCCATATCAGTCATGGACAACAAGACATTATTTATATCTGCAGATGCATTTATGGATATAACTCACGTTCCATTCATATATATTTTCTTTTGTATGTGTTGGCATCTTCGTACGGCCGTCCGATGCGTACTAACAACACTCACTAATTTAATTAAAACATCCTTCGCATTGTGCATTCCGCAACCGGCGAGCACTGCTGTAATGGAAATTTGTTGAATTTTAATTTAGACTGCAACGCATTAATGCAATGTTATGCAAATTTAGCTGTAGTCTAGATATGTATGCTGGTGGTGCTTAGCAGTAGCCGCATATGTAGGTGCACATGTGAGTATTGGTGCACAATTTGCAATTAAACGTAGTGTGCGTGGTTGGAAGAGGAATTTTTAGTGAAATAACTTCTTCGTAAATATACTAAAACTATAGATCATAGTAGGTACTGAGATAAATATAATATAATTTCATAAAATGATAACCCTCTTTTCTGTACACGAGAACAATGAAATACTGGAGCCCCCAGCATATTAAATTTATCATGTACAGAAGCTTTACCTAGTCTTTCTAACGGAGTGGAGGCGTTCGTTCTATCGAAAGCAATGTTCGCCGTGGCCAATGCACCTCGGTACCATACAGCAAGACGGGATTAATGAGTGACTTATAGAGTTTAATTTTTGTTCGTCGAGACAGGACTTTACTTCTCATTTGCCTACTCAGTCCGAAGTAGCACCTGTAAGCAAGAGTTATTCTGCGTTGGATTTCGAGGCTGAGATTGTTGTTTGTATTAATACTGGTTCGAAGTTTGACGAAATTATCTACGACTTTAAAGTTATGACTTAACAGTGACATGGAAGCCAAGTCGCGAGTGCGACGACTGTTTGTTTGATGACAGGATACATTTCGTTTTGCCCATCTATCGCATTCCACACGTGTTGTGGTCGATTGTAACGTTGCGAGGCAGTCTGCTTTCTCTCCACTGCGACACGGCGCTCCTAATCGTACCACCCGTACTTTTGCATTTTCCGAAAACCAATGGTATTGTTAGCAGCTGTCCGTAGTGAACATGAAATGCCGTCCCACAGTTCCCCTTTACCGAGTTGTTTGTGAGTGCTCTTAGAGAGCAGGAGTACAAGTCGAGTAGAAAATCAGTCGGCTAGCTGTTGTGATAGCAGTAGTAAAGGTATTTAGACTTTAGCAGTATGCTTTCCTGGTCTCAATGAGCTTTATTACAGAAATATAATTGAGCAACGAACAACTATTTGCTATCGCAGTTACATGGTATTATATAATAGTAAATCGTTTCGCAGGAAATTTTTTGTTTAAACTTAAGAAGCAAACTGTTAAGTCGTTTACTAAGTATATGCTTGTACTTGATTGCTTACTGGTTTTCATAGAACATCTTCTGTTTGTATTGAAGCTGGCGTGCTCCTCAGATTGTTAAGGGATTTAAATTCTCATTTCAGAGAATGAGAAATACCTGCAATTGGGGTAATTTTTATGAGCATAATAACGGTAATAACTAATGTAGTAAGTACTATAGTTTCTAGTAATAAGTCAATGATAACTGTGCGGTAATGTATGAATGAGTATTGTGAGATAATATTCAGGACCAACAACATTAATGTTTTCTGCAAATAAGAAAAGTCCATTTCAAGAAAAACAGATGGTTGTAGTAAATTTATTTACAATGAAACTGTTGAAGAAAATTTGCCATTAACACTATAACCCATTGAGGAATCTACTTGAGATTTTGATGAGGAAATTTTTCTTGGAAAACTGAAATTATCACAGGCTCTTCTTCGATACATTGGTAGGTAATGATCAAAGGAGGATGAAGTCATGTGTAGAAGTTCACGCAAGTGAGGAAAGTTCTCTGATCGCCATTCATTTAGGAGTGGCCAGAAACGATTCTTTTACATATGGCGCAAGCAACTCACGACTTCCGTTTTTAGACGAGGTATCGTCTGGGTAGATAAAGAATATCCGTTTGAAGGCCAGCTAAAGTGAAAAGGCGAACTTTCTCTCCCCAGGGTTGTGCGCTGGGCTTGGAATCCTTTCTTTACTCTTTTTACTGGTACCGCTGCCCAGCTGGTTGAAGTCCTCATAAAAATAGAAGCTGCAATCACCGCCGTACAAGAAGTGCGATGGACGGGATACGGACTGAGACGAGTAGGTCCTTGTGGCATTTACTATAATGACTGTATAAGTTCGGTATAGGATTCGTGGAGGGAGAAAGACTCCATCGCCGAGCCCTATGAGAGCTGCCATGTCAAAATTGTACTTGACGACTTTAACGCCAGTATGGGCAAAGAAAGTATCTTTGGCACAACGATCGATAAATTCAGCCTGCACGAGAAAATTACCCCAAATGGGTTAAGGCTTATCGACTTCGCTGGGGCCCGAAATAAGTTTGCCTGTAGTACTAGATTCCAGCATAGGAAAATTCATCAAGCTACCTGGCTGTCACCGAATAGAAAAGCCACCAACCAGATTGATCATGTTGTGAAGACACGTCTCCAGTGTATTAGACGTGCGGACGCTCCGAGGTCCTAACATCGACTCGTACCACTATATTGTTGCAGCAAAACAATTTTCCAAATTTGAAAACTATGTTATGAAAACCACTTTTAACCACTTGTAAATACTACATATATACTCCCAAATGCATTACTAATCATCAAAATAGTTTTTGATATCATAGTAAATGTTCACCCTCATGTTTATGCGCACATTTAATCTTCTTACTAAAATCACAAATGCCTAAACAAGCACTATTATTGCATCTGTTGTGAACTAAGTGCCTTCACGCAGTCAGTGGTCACGTAAAGCTCAACAACTTTCTTAGAACAAGTTAATTAAGCACTTATCTGATTTATTAGTTGGTTATAAGTGAGAATGTAATTGATTAAAGTGAGTTGTAATGGCAACAAACAATATTCGAATAAATAATCGCAATAAGAAAGGGCGCAGCAATACAAACGCAAATTCATTGAGGTTAGGCGGCACGTGAAAACAATATTTAAAGGCGCTGCGGCAAATGTAATTAAATGTGAAAGAAAATTCATTATTTTCGAGTGTCTAAACTTTTTGGGGAAAGCCTTAAAAGTAGTCAAAAGAAAAGCAATCTTTGGAATTGGCAAGAAATTCTCATTTGAAATAGAGAATAGATAATCTTGACAGATAGTGATCTAAATTGGAAAAGAAAGTTTCATTTGCATTGAAACCAAAATGTGTTCTTTCGATCCATAAGAGATAGAGGCAGAGGGTGCCGTCCCTCTGATTCCAACTCGAGGACTTCCAAGAACTGTTTATTTAACCTTTTCTACATTATCGCTATTAACAGAGTTGGGTTGACGCCTCGCTTGAGGAAAGCTTTCGATGACTTCACTGAATACTTTGTGTTTAAATATTTGGGTTCGTGATAAAATATCTCCCGAAAATACTTCTGCAAAATTGTCAACAATTCCGTGGGTGTGATTCCATTGAAAACACAAAATCTCATGGAAACTTATTGTTCAATTATTTTTCCTCGACTAAATAGCCTTTTCGCGTCGTAAAAAAGCTGCGAAACACGAACATAAAAAAGATTGTACCAAAAAATTTAAAATAAATATATATCGGTTCGGTTTACTTTGGGCCAAATGAGTCAAATGATGTATTTCGAAATACCCGATACATTTTTTTATCTGAGAAAACGCGGTTCAGCATTGTAAAGTCTGAATAACTTGTTCGTAGAATGCTTTGAAAAAGAACATACCATTTATTGGTCCAAAACATTCGTAAATGTGTAGATTAAGGATAAAGTCAAACAATTTATAGAAACTTACAAAAAGAAACTAAATAGAAATTATTAAAAGGCACTTTTCTAAGAATTTAATCTCAAGCCAAACTCAAACTCATTAACTCTCGGAAATGTAATTAACCTCCATCATTAAGGATATCCTGAATCCCAATGGCATAAATCTCCGAAAATTAGCTGGTAAAAAATCAAAGTTATCCAAAATTCTGTTAACTGTTGCTTAGGAACTATTTAGGATTTCTTATCAAATCGACACTTCTTCTTTCTTGGCGTAGACACCGCTTGCTCGGTTATAGCCGAGTTTACTATAGCGCGTCAGTCGTTCTCAGGTCGTAGGTCCTTCTCCACCTGGTCATTCCTCCGCTTCCGGTGAGTACTGTGTCAAAAACTTTCAAAGCTGGAGTGTGTTATTCCATTCGGACGAATGGCCTAGCCAGCGTAGTCGCGGTCTCTTAACTCGCTGGACAATGTCAATGTCCTTGTATATGTCGAACGCCGTATTCGCCGTTATCGATGCGCAAAGGACCATAAATATTCAGCAGAACCTTTCTCTCGAAAACTCGTAACGCCGACTTATCAACTATTGTCATCACTCATGCCTCTGGAAGATGGAGCTGTGTCCAGAAGCTCAAGCAAGTAAGAAAAGTTCTCTGAGCGCCATTCACTTAGGAGAGACCAGAAACGATTTTTTACATATAGCTCAAAAAGTCTCCTGTCTTAGAACAAGTATTCTCTGGGTAGCCAAAAATCATCCACGTAAAGAACACCCCGAATGAAAAAAAGAAAACAGCGACCCTTCCCAATAAATTAAGAAAGTTCAACTACGAGCATTCTCTTAAACAAGAGCTGCCACAACCCGCTGAACTCAGAGCATATAACCCATGTAATTTAAACTTTTTAACTCAAACAACAATGGCGCGCACATACACATTCATATACGAACGAGTACTTATGTAAACGAGAGCATGTAATTTTATCTTCATGCGTATATCCAGATAAAAATGTACAAAAGCAGAAGCGTGTGTGTAAACATGTGCACACTTGTATTTGTTCTGTGTTCGTGGAATTGCACATCGCCTACGTAAACAACATAAAATAGCAGCTTCATGACCCCATTGTTGGCAAATAATAGCGAAAACGCTGCACATTCACTCGCTGCGAGTGCCGTTAGATACACTGGCGCCAACAAAGCTTACGACGCCGCCAAGCTCAAGTATACGTGCAGAGGTCTTGACTTTATTTGCTGTAGTTCAGTGGCCTTTTGGCACGTGATAATGACCATTAAATGGGTTTTCTCCTCTCCCTCTTTTTGTTCTTTTGTTCATATTTTGCAGACAATATTTTGCTGCCAGCATTTAAATGAGCAAAAAAGTTCACTAAGCGCAAGTCGGTGGATAACTGGTAAATGCTCTTGATACTATAAATTCAATTTGTTGGATTTAAAGCTTATTATAAAAGGACTCACATTTCTGAGAAAAACACATTGTAAAAAAAAATAGTAAGAGCCAAATTTAATTGATATGCAAATTTTTTGTGAATTTTACTAGTGGAAAGGGCCTTTATAGAAAATATCGTTTGTAAATTTACGTTCGTTGCGCATAAGTCTTCAGGTTCTATCTTTTAAGAGATGCGGTCCAGAATAATTATTTAATATCTATTAGTTGTTTGTCTTTTTTTTTTAATATTGTATCGGTTCACTTATCTTACTCAAGAGACCCTATGTGTCTGTCCACTCATTTCCCCATAACAAATAAAATGCGTTCACCGATTTTCAACAGCTTGTTTTGAGGGGTGTTTTTCACCAGCAAAATCATTCGCAAGAACAGGTAGTAATCACTTTGTTTCAGGTAGATGCATAAAAAGCTCCCAATCAAGCTCCCATAGTTTCTGACGATTTTGATTTTCCATTACACTAATTAAACACTATTTCTCAATTTAATCTAATGGTGTCTAGGGGATTGACATCCAATCCGAATTTTTTATTCTTGACATTGTCGTAAGTGTCTTTAGGCCTGGAAAATTCATATTTTAAAGCTGCTTTCGAGAGTAAGAAAAAGAGCTGCCTTTATATTGCGATGTTTGAATTTGGTTGGCTTTGCGGGGATAGCTAATAAAGCTGTGTAAACTGACGTTGAGCAACACCAAAAGCTCCGTCAGCATCGGGAAGGACCTCTCCGAGCCGTTCGATATCAAACGAAGTTTCAAACAAGGCAATCTCCCTTTCGTCCGTTCGTTGCGGACCAATTCACTTTCATTCGATGGGTGGTCACATTTTTTTCCCTTAACTATGGCCTTGAGACAGTCAAAAAATGAATCGCAAGCTGCCCGAATGTGACTTGCCGGTATTTCGGCCCACTCACGGACAATGGCCTTATTCAGCATCTCGAGACTGGAGTATTTTTTACTTTGGCCCTTGCTCTTCAAAATGGCCTAGAGAGAATAATCATTTGGATTCGCATCTGGTGAATTCAACAGCCATTGTGTGGTCG